>JAREYC010000001.1:214102500-215302500 GCA_030015325.1 Cryptoblepharus egeriae
AGTTTTACAGGCAGCTTTCTGAAGGACGTGAGGTGTGCATCTCTGAATATAAGACACAGCCTGTGCTTTCCCTCAAACCCTACTGAGATCTGCACTTTCGTAATGATTTGAAGGGTCAAGTTTAAGGGTGTCAGGGTAAGGCCTTTCCTAACACCTGTGGAGATAGCAAATGAGAATTTCTGCTAGACGGGCAACTCACCCATCTCCCCATTCCCGTTGTGGTGCAGGGAAGCCAGCACATGTCTGCACTCGTCTAACTACCTCAAGGTGTGGCACAGAAGTGCATTATGGCATTTTAGCGACACCCCCAGGTAAGCTTAGGAAGTGTGCTGGGACTTACGTTGGCCTGTCTGTGGGTACCCAGAGGTTCCTACCCCAGCCCTCCCCCCAAAAGTACAACCACCCCCACCTCCCACATCTAGATCAGGCCTTGGCTATAGTGGCAACAGGCTGAGCTAATAAGGGTTTCAAATGCCCTTCCTGCAGACATTGAGATGTCTGTGAATCAGCATTTTCCAAGAGAATTGCTTCTCCTGGAAATTTACTGGCCAGAAAACTGTCGTAACTAGGAAACAAAAGCAAAACAAAATTTCCTTGCCAGAAATAAAGTGGTATTCATCATCTGAAGTGAGCCATCCTTCACAAAGTTACAATAATAATTATTGTTATTTCAACATTTATTTAGCTAGGTGCTAGGCACCATCCAAAATATATACAAAATAACACTTTCCCCCTGGATTAACCCCCTAAAATCAAAACTGAAAGTGTCCAAACATTGCTATATATGATTTTGAAATTCCAAGAGGTATGTCCCTGCTGGTTAGACATAACATAAATGAGACACTGAAATGGTCTCATGGATAGTTCATCATGAAGGCTTCACAGAGAGGTAGAATGTCTCCTCGACTTTTCCTTTCGTACAGGGGTCTGTGTGGGAGGTAAGACAGCCGTGGATGACTTCACCAGAGAGAGGGAGAGTGGAGAAAAGGGATGTGTGGAAGGACATTTTGCCATCTACTGAGAAGGACAAGGTGCACTGGGGTGAAAGTTACTGGTACGCAGTAAGAATGTATGCTGCTGGACGTTCAGGTGTTTACCCTGGAAGAGCTATATCAGCAAGATCTGGCCCTGGTTCATCAAGATTCGTTGGACCAATCTGGAGGGCTGAGGATGGAAGGAAAGGGAGGGGAGGAGGATGAGAGATATAAAGGGAAAAGTGCGAGAGAGTGGCAGTGATCCATGGAGTTGGAACGTGAGTGGTTGCTGGAGAGTGTGCTGGACACCTCACTCCCCACAGCTTGACAAAGAGACCTGCAACAAAGAAAAGGAAACAAAAGGACAGTTACTTCTCATGGACATTGTTGTTTACTTACCTGTTCTGGGGACTCCGTGGGGGGAAGGAGAAGTAGCATCGAGTTGAGAGAGCTTCCTTGACAGTGAAGTGAACCTGTTAAGAGAAGAATCAATGATCGTGTAAATAAGTGATTGTCATGATTTATCATGATTAAACTGATTTATCATGATTAACCAAGATAAAAAAGAAGTTTAGTAACTAAGAAGTGAACAAAAAACAATCAAAAATATAACATCCTCCTGCGTTATCCAATTCACTTGTGACTCTGAGTACATCCTTCTTGTTCTGGAGGCAGGAGGAGGACTTGGTGGAAGGGAGCGTGGTGGAGGGATCAGGTCCTGACAGGGTAGCTAAACTATTTTGACCACATAAAAAATAAATAGAGATGAAACTTAGATTAATGAAATTACCAGGATTTCTGGTTTCAGGCTCAAATCTCCAGAATTTCTGCAAGCTTCAACACAAAGCAGAGAAATAAAGTACACACTTAAATGGACCCCTGTTTCTCCCACCCCACAATCAGAGCTCCAGTTGTGTTGTCAACTGGGTCAAAGGCACTTAGGGGACCAGAGGTTGGCTGTAGGCTGTTTAAAGGCTCATCATAGGCCACGTCTGGCCCCTGGGGATCAGAGAATTGGGGCTGCAGTCAGTGATGCTGCTGGTCTCAGCCAGGTGGGGGAGTAAGGCAATATTTGGCCAAGCTTAAAGGGAGCCTTGGGTTGGCCAGGATGAGGTTGGGGCAGAGATGGAGGAAGGAGAAGGATGAAAGCTGGATGAGGCAAGGCCGGCATCAAGACCAAAGAAAAGCAGGAAGAGGATGGAGCAAGGAAAGAGGGGGAGAGCAAGGAGGAGGCCAAGAGCTGCTGGAAGGAGCTGGAAGATCTGCGAGGGGAACTGCTGGCCCTGTCCAAAGAGAAGTACAGTGGTGCCTCACATAAGTTTAATTTGTTCCGGAAGCGTACTTGTTATGTGAAGCACTCTTTATGTGAAGCGGATTTTCCCATAGGAAATTCAGACGATTGGTTCCACAACCCAAAAAATATTCATATAAAAATATTACCTGTATGTAAAAATGATGACAAACACTATAATTGAAGTCTACTTAGGCTGCAATCCTAAAGACACTTTCATGGGAGTAAGCTCCATTTAACACAATGGGACTTACTTCTGGGTAGACATGGTTAGGAAGCTGCAATCAGACACTCTCCTGGGAGGCTTACTGGAGATGCCTGGGCTGCTGCTGGAGATTCAAGGTGGCCAGTGGGGGCACTTGGGGGCAGTTAGAGGCAGCTGTCTCTGTTGCCCCCAAGCAACTGCCCCCAAGTTGGGAGCAGTTAGAGGCAGCAGTGCTGGCCAGCAGCCCTTTTAAACAGCCTCTGCGTGAAGCGTCATAGTGCGCATGCCCATTAGGTGCCAGAGGGGTTTGTTATGTGAAGCAGATTTGTTATGTGAAGCAGGATTCCTTGGAAATTTAGACTTGTTATGTGGAACATACTTTATTTGAGGCACTTGTTATGAGATACCACTGTACGTTGGTGGATCGTTAGGTGGGTAGGAATCCTACCAGGTGCCATTTTGTGTATAATAATAGGATGGAGTCACAGGGGACTGGATTTGATCCTGTGGCAGACTCTATTGGTCCAACAGACAGCTTGGGGCCAGAGGCTGCACTGAAGAAGACAGGCTTTTATGTGTGCAGCCCAATCCAGGGACACTCAGAAAGGCCAAAGTGAAGGTAAGAATGTGGGGGAGGAAGGTGAACAACCCCCTTTTTCTGTATCTGCCAAGAAGTTATAAAATAAGGACAGGTGGAATTCCAGCCATGCATGTTTGTAAAGAAATGTAGAGATTTCAACACTGAAAGGTATTCCTATACCAGAAACAGTTGCAAGTCACATGCATTCACCAAAAAGATTCCTCACTAATCACATATCTGATATAGAATATCCCACAGCAATCCATAAGACTAGAGTTGGATGATATCACAGAGTCTGTAATATTTCATTACCTGCTGGCTAGACATCTAGGAATCTATCAGTGGACAAGGAAGGTGCCAGCCTTTCCCTATGGATTGTCCACAGCATCTGGCTTTTAGAAGTATGTGGTCACAGGGCATGAAGATTCCACATCAGGAAAGTATTATGTATGGTATTCCAAATCCTTTACCATCCAAATCTGTACCAGTTCTGAATTTGGGGAGACTTTCTCTCCATGATTTGAAAAAAGTTGGCCACCATCGAGTGTTACTTCTACAGACTACTACTAAGAGTAGGATGTGAGGTTATGGAGAGTATTGGCTTTAGGGAGCACAGCTAGCTGGCACATTCTGATTTTGTCTTCATCCAGCTGAAGAATGCCTCAGCAGGACTTCTTGAAGCTTACTTAATGGCAATTAATGACTCATTCTCAGCCTAACGACATCACTGAATTCTTGGGAAGATAAAATGAGGATAAAATGAGAAGGAACACGTATGACATCTTGGATCTCTTAAAGGGTGGGCCCAAAATGTAATAAATGAAAATAACAATTTGCAATCCTTATATCTTGCCATATCTCATTCAGTTACAGTTGGGGGACCCAACTTTTAACCACAAGCTGAACTACTTATGGATGGTCAGTTTACCAATCTAACAGTAAAAGTTTTTTTTCACAGTTACGGTTATGTGAGCAAAGAGTTGGGAGTTCCAGAAGAATTCCTGATCCATTCTGAAGAAAAAGAAAAAAGGTAGGCTTCTGCAGACAAAAGACTTTACATTGTTGAAGTACATTGTTGAAGGGTGAAACCATCGTTCAAACAACACCGTGCACATTGTCAGACCATACATTCATGCAACCTTATTTAACGGAAAACAGAGAAGGTATTCTGATACACTGCGGAGAAGTGATCAGATTGCCTTTTTAAAAAATAATGAGGGTTAGTAAAGCACAACTCAGCAGGTAACTTATTTCTATAGCATTCTAAGTGGTGCTCTTATCTTTTTAATTTTTATAGCATAACGGAACCCCTACTGATTTACTTTGTCAATCCATTTTGTTCAATAAAACTGTGCATTAGCATTATCACCCATTATACTGTTGAACTACAATCTGAAGTTGACTGTTTTGTTCCCTCTCATTCTTTGGTGCCTGTGACATTCATATTATAAAGCTGCCTGTTGATTCACAAGAGAAAACAAAGCATTCCAAGAATCCATCTCAACAGTCATGCTGATTACCAAAGAGTCATCAATGACTCCTATTATATATATAAAATCAAAAACTCACTGACTGATTCACTGACTCAAGCACTCACTAACTGACTCATCAGCGCCCTGCCAAAACCGCCAGGTCTAGAAGCGTGAAATTTGGGTAGGGTATTCCTTCCTTGGAGGCACCCACTAAGAACCAGTTTTTAGAAATTCAAACCAGAAGGGGGTGAAAAGAGGTGTAACAAGTTTTCCTCCTTATACTTTACATTGAGAATCCCTGACTGATCACTTCCCTGTCCCAACCCCTGGACCTAGAAGCATGAATTTCGGTAGGGTGTACCTTTTGTGACATCAACACCCACCAAGAACCAATGTTGAAAAATTTAACCCATAAGTTAAATTAAGATGCAACGTGTTTTTGTTCTGTTCTTAACACTGAAAACTGACTTATCTACATCCAGCCAATTTGGTGCCCAGTGCCTGACGCACTGGGAGAGGGGGTTCGTTGGGGGTGTGTGATGCGCATGGGGAAGTTGATGCACAAGGGGGGATAATGTGCTTGGGGGATGATGTGCAATGGGGGAATGGGACACAGGATGGATGGTGCGTGGTATTTTCGCGGGCACATTTCGCTAGTTGATCTATAAAATCATTCACAGTAGACCTTCTGTCCTATCAGCATCAACAGCTTGCCAATTTTTCAGCTTTCAGACTAAAATTGCATTAGCATAGTCAACCCACTCAACTTCATAGTTGATTGATTATTTTGCATAGTTCTACCATTTCAACATCCCTGGCTTGGGCTTTGTCCAAGGTTTTCAACTGAGGGACTCATGACACTACTTTGTTATACTGAATCTGCCACCTTTGTAAATGCATCTGAGGACTCATAGAATCATAGAATCCTAGAGTTGAAAGGGTCCTAGTAGGTCATCTAGTCCAACCCTCTGCCTGCAGCAGGAAATCCTCCTAGATCATCCCCGACAGGTACTTGTCAAGCCTATGCTTGAAGACCCCCAGTGAAGGAGAGTCCACCACCTCCCTTGGCAGTCTGTTCCACTGCCGAACCGCCCAACCGTAAGGAATTTTTTCCAGATATCCAACCGGAATCTCCTCTCTTGCAGTTTGTACCCATTGGTTCTAGTTCTGCTTTCAGAAGCAGCTATGAACAAATGAGCCCCTTCCTCCATATGACAGCCCTTCAGGTATCTCATTGTATCTCACCTCATTGAAAACTGAGGTATCTCACCGCATTGAAAACCTTTTGTGACACACACACAGTTTTGTGGATCTGGATGTGAAAATACATGCTTCTAATAAAATGGAGAGGTATTTCCAAAATAAGGGATGTGTATTTCCAAAATAAGGGATCTGCTCATGAACAGACCCCATTGGAGCAATTTGCTCGTGTCACTAATTTAATTTAAATCCTACTCAATTCTTAATTTCTTTAGCAGAAAGACTTTCAACACAATGTTTTCCTCTGGCTAGCCAAATGTGTGGCCACATTTCATTCACTTAGCAGAAGAATGTGCAAAACACAAAATTATTTGTTTTGGATTGTATTTTGTAGCTTCACTTGGTGGCCTGATTCAAATGGCAAGTTGTTTATTTCTTTTCAGAAATGAATGAAATTTACAGGGATGGAAACTATCCACAAGAAGCCAAATTCGGGCACAGAGATGCTGAGTTTTCATTTTAGGAACTATTAGAATCATATAATTGGAAGGGACCTAGTAGGTCATCTAGTCTATCTAGGTCATCTAGTCCAACCCTACAGCAGGAAATCCTCCTAGAGCATCCCCAACAGGTGCTCATTGAGCCTCTGCTTGAAGACCCCCAGTGACGGAGAGTCCACCACCTCCCTTGGCAATCTGTTCCACTGCTGAACCATCTCACTGTCAGGATATCCAGCTGGATATCAATTGAATTTTGATAATCTTAAAAGGTTTCTTGTGGTCCTGCTACATGCTTTCTGGACCAAGCCACACAACGCTCACTCGTAGTTTTCATGTAGATGTGCCCCCAAGCAAGATCTCTGCTAAATTTCAAGACTGGTACATTGACAGAATTGTTCATAAAAACAGTAATAAATCCATACTTGATTGACTCTTGCTATGTTGTGATGTGAGAAGGCAATAACTTCTGTTGATGTCAGTCAATCAAACTGCTGTTAAAATCACAAGAGCAGACTAGAATGCTGAAGCTTTGCAACTTGACCACTCATATTCGGGGCCTATGGCTGACCCTAAAAAACATTGTTGGCTTGTCCCAGAAGTCCTCACTTCTACAAACAGCAGGGCCATTGGCTATCTCTTTGGAGGCTAATGATAAAGGACTCTTGATTAAGAAAGAGTTTGCAAAATGGGATGAAGAACTTTGTTCCCACCGCATTTAATGGGCACAATCCAGAGCAACTACGGGGAGTCCTTGCTCCGGTGTAAGAACAATTTGCTCTGGATTGCAATATAAATTTCCCATAGGTTTTCATTAGGTGGTACAGTAACTACAGATACACATAATGGCTCTTACGTGCTCCCGTAGTTGCTCTGGATTGTAGGGTTCGAGGATCTTCAAAAGTGTTAATATTCCTTAAATGTCTGTGGCTGAGAGATGGATTTCTCCAGCCGTGCGTCACACTGGTGAATCTGCACCACTAGGTAAGAATGTGACATTGTTGAGCAGCAGCCAAGACTTCTGTTTGCCTGTTTAAGCCTGATAACAAGCTTAAGCATTGGAGCAGAGCTGGAGCAAAATGGTTCGCGCAGGGGCCAACCTGTGCTGGGTGTGTTGCATGGTTCCCAGTGACATTTGCTCGCTTAGCCAGTTACAGTCTCTTAAGGGCTCAGGAGATTTTGCCCAGTGAGGTTTAAAAAATACCTGAACTTTGCATAGCAGAAAGGAGGAAATTCAGCAAGGCTTGCTCCAAATATTGATGTTAATATCAGTGTCCGTGAGTGAAAAATAACCTTGTCTTACTGGGTGTTGCTTGGAATTAAGGGAAGGCGAATTATTCTGGAAATGGCAAATGGCCGCCAAATTAAAGAACAGGCTGGATATGGTAGCAAAGGCTCAATGAACCCAGCAGAGAGATTGACAAATGGCTGCTGTACTCTGTGACCTGTAACCACAATGTTCTTTTTATTTATTAACAGGCTGCCAAAAATAAAGATTCCTCTGGCTTGCAGCAAACTCACAACATGGGCCTTTTAAAATAAACATGGCCCTGCAGTTATTGGGGCAGCTCATGACATTGATGTGGCCCAGCTTCAGATGCTCTCCTCAAATAGGACAAACTGAGTACCAGGAATAGGAGGGAGATAACAGGCAATTTGTGTGCTTCATTTAAATAGTCTCTGTTGGTACCTCCTTCCTTATTAAATGCAGCAGTTCCTTTTCTTTCATGAGAAATTCTTCAAATTGGTTCTTATTTTGAGATCTGGAGAATAGAGTGGTGGACTTGGAGTAACAGATTTGCTATACAGTGAATGCAGAAATCTCAGAACAAACCCTCTATGGATACTGTGTGCACAAGTCCTCCGTTCCTGTATCTTCTGTTGTCAGCTCCTTAACCACTGGAGACCTACCTTGTACTGGGAAGAGTGACAGCTATAGCCAGTGTGGATATCGCAGTGTTCAGTTAAACAGTGTTAATGGAAAATTTGGGTCAGTTTGGGCTGGCTAGCCAAATCCAGTTTTGAGAGAGAGAGGAATCCAAGCATGCACATCTCCTCCCGTCCCCGTCCTATCAAAACTGCTGTACTGCTGCCCTCTTTTCATAGAGGGGATGATAAATTAACTGACCATATCATCTAGAGAAGAGGAATTAACTGTCTTTGCCACTGTATTTTGTGTCATGCAGTAGAGGAAGAGGTATGCTGCTGCCACACAATCACTGCTGCGTTATAGTCCTGGATTAGGACCTGGATTATACTCCTGGATTATGGTTAGGAATTTAGGATGCAATCCTAACCTGCACTGGAAGGAACAGGCAGGCCAACTGGACTGTGCTGTTGTGTACTGAGTGCAGTTTGGGGCACAATTCACTGTAAATGTATGGGGATATTATTCCCTTTACTCCGAGAAAGGCCTCAGGAAGCCATATGAGGATATTTGGATCTGCAACCATATTTTTACAGGGGTAATTTAATAAATTTACCCGTGTATAGGGTGACCATATGTCATAACCAAAAAAAGAGGATAAAGACCCCCAAAATGTAGGACATCCAAGAAAAATGTAGGACATGACAAAATAAAAGCTAAAAGCATACATATTGCTTTCATGTGCTTAATTTAAACACTATATTACTTATTAATACATTTAAATCAATTACATATAATTTATTATATAAAATTTATTAATTACAAGAACATTACATGCTACCCACAAACAAGAAAAAGGAGGACAATGAAGAATGTTTCCATGACACAAAGCATGACATGTCCTGGGAGAAACAGGACATATGGTCACCCTGCCCATGCAATGCTGCTAGGGGCAGGGACAGGTGGTTAGGATCTGGCCTGTCCTATCATGTCCAGCCACAGCCCCCTCCTGAACCCTTTTTGGCTACCCTCTTCCTCTGCTAAAATGACCCCTCCACACTTCCATTCCTCCTTTCCACTGCCCTCTCCTATCCACATATGCATCCTGTCTCAGCACAGGTCTGACTCAGCTAGGTCAGCACACATTCACATGCTGATCTATCTAGGGTGACCATATATCCATAATCAGAAAAGATCATGTGGCCTGAATCCAACCGGAACACTATTACCTTTCCGCCAAGGTGGTACCTATTTATCCAATTACTGTTGACATGCTTTCAAATGACTAGGTCCCTCACTCCCTCATGCAGTACTCAGGTCTCAAACTGCTGATCTGCTGATCTTCAGATTGACAGGCACAGGACCTTGAATTTCTGAGCCACTGCAGCCCTGGTAAATATTATATCACTAATATAAATATTAAATATTTATTAAATATTAAATATTAATTTAAATATAAATTTAAAACTATTAAATTTATTAATTACAAGAAAACTGCATGCTACCTGCTCACAAAAAATGGAGGACAAAGAAGATTTTTTTCCCAAGACATAAGGCTAAAAATGAGTTCATGTACTGAAAAAGAGAACATATGATCAATCAGGGTCTAGCCCACTTCCAAGAACTTGCAAACATGCTTTTCGACATGTTTATGACACGCAAATCCCTTGTGCTGGTTCAGAGCTATTGTGCTAGCCATATACCAGTGCTACCTATGGTTGAGATAACAGAATGTTGAAATGGAAGGACAAAAGAAGTAGATTATAGAAAGGGCCCCTATAGAAAGTATCCTGGAGGGGCAAATTAAGCGGAGATGGAATTATCCTTCCTATTTCAGTAGGTAGGAAATAAAAACATTTTTTCCCCTTTTCAGAATTTCTTTGCCCCAGGCTCTTTGATAAAATGCTGAAGGTGAGAGTCTGACCCATAAAGCACAACAGGGGAAGGCCTCAGATGAATATAAATGGAAAACATATATTTATATACCTTTCCCCCCATTTTGACACTGCCTCACGCTAAGTCTGAAGAGCACAACAAGGCTCCTGTTTCAAACTGGCTTGAGCTTTGGACAACAAAACAAAACACATTCCTCTTCAGAGCTGGGGAGAGATTGTGTCATTTTATTACTATTCCTGCTTGTAATATGGACAACACTAAAATCGCAACACAGTCGAGTGTTTGTATCGTCAGTTGTGGAGGCTTTATTTTTGTATCAGGACAGTTTTGTTCTTTCCCTGTGACACTTCAAAGGAGGTCTTGGGCTAGGAGAGGCCATCTGAGCAAACTGTTCTGCCCTTAATACCGGAGAGACCAATTACCTCAGAATTCTTCTCTCGTTTGGTAGAAATGGTGTAATTATTTCAGAAGAATAGCTTCCGTTGGCCAGCAATGTGGAGATGAAGGGCAGGGTTCATCCTTAATGGAGGCCGGGAAAAGGCCACTGAACAAACATGTATATATTCACACACATTTGTCCCCTTCCAGTTTTCCTTAGGGCAGAGAGGTTGTATATATAGCATTCAATGCTGCAAAAGATATGCAGAATAATCACACTGGATGTGATATCAAAAAGCAGGAGCAACAGCAATGCTAGGATTTGTGTCACCCAATGTGGGAGGCAACTGAGGAGGTAGGTAGTTTTGGAAGTCAGTTGAACTCCGAAATGCAACCATCACCCAGATGGCACTGCCTCTTGTGGTGATTCACAAAATGGCCACATAGGATAGGTGGCAGTTATTTGCCCCTCTTGCAGAACAGAAAACTGAACATCATGGCCATGCCACAAAAAATTCAAATAAGCCTGATATGTAACAAGAAGGATGTGGTTTCTCCTGGAAGAAGTCACCAGCAAATCGATTACCAGAATAGAAGAAAGCTGGGCCAAGTCTGGAAGACACATTTCTATGGGCACTATCCTAACCATGTTTACTCAAAAGTAAGCCCCATTGTGTTCAATGGGTCTTCCGCCTAGGAAAGTGCCTTTAGGATTGCAGCCCATGAGCACAATCCTAACCATGTCTACTCAAAAGTAAGCCCCGTTGTGTTCAATGGGTCTTACTCCCAGGAAAGTGTTTTTAGGATTGCAGCATAAGTCACATAATATGTGGTAATTCATTCTTCATTTTGCTTCCATCCAGATTGCATCAGATGATAGGGAAACCTTCCAGATATTGGAAAGAAAAGCACTGAAATCTGCCAGCTTACAAAAATTGCAAGCACCACCAAGTTCCTTACATCCAGGCACGTCCAAAAAGTCCTACAAGAAGGATCCTGCTTTGGTCACCCTGTGCAGCAAGTAATAAAATAAGCAAATATAGTATAAAAAGAGGTTTGGAAAACTTGAGGGAAGTTCGAAAGCAGAATAAATAGCCACTGAGCATAGAACAAGGATTCTTTGATTAAATTAACAGGAAACAATGATTTTTAAAATCTAAATACTGTTGGTCAACATTAGTATTGTAGTATTGGCATCCTTCAGTCTCGAAAGACTATGGTATCGTGATGACTTTAATATTAGGTCTATATGGATTTTAATTTTTAAATTGGGTTTAAACATGAAAATACTCCCCCAACACAATTTTGAATCCAAATGGGATGTGGCTGAATTGACAGCATGGCCATTTTGTTGCATCAATCTCTATGCAGCCTTGTTCATTTTTAGTTCCCCTGTTTGTGTAGATCAACTCAAATGTTGTGATGATGCTACTTTTCTTAAACCCTCCTGTTTCCTTCTATCTCTTGGTCTGTGGCTCTTTGCTTGAGATTTCTGTTGTTTAATTCTAGGGTGAAAACACATTCTCTGACGTGGCAAGTACTGCAGCAAAGATGGACTCAGTTTGTCACCGTTTTCCTACTCTAAATAATGGGATGTGACTGGGAGCAATGTCTAAGCACAAAAGCTCCATCAGTCTTGTCCAGGTCAGAGCCATGGATGGCTTGTCCCTTTCCAGTGCAAAGAGAATGGTCTGAGTGCTGTCCTTTGGGCCTGTTTTTGAAAGATGGGCACTGCTTTGCTAAAGCTGGATTACATTTTCTGGATCAGGTTTCGAAGAAAGTTGAGCCTCAGGAATATCCACCTTGGCAAGCAGACTTCACCTGTGAGTATCTGGGGCACCTTGGTAGGCATTTGCTAGCAGTAGAGCAGTCTAGTGGGAATGCCATACACCAGGGTAGCCAGATGTCAAACCCAAAATTCCTGAACCCAAGGCCAAAATTCCTACCCACTTTAAAAAATTGCCAAAAAATGTATTTTTTTGTTTTTATATTTTTGTTTTGTTTGTTTTTTTTGTTTTGTTTTTTTGGCCATAGCTTTTGATAGGAAGGAGCTATCTCAAAACCAATTTTTGCTTTGGCTTCTGCTCTTCAATATGAATCCAACAACATATCACATGATGGTGTGCTGTGCACCATTGCAAAGTTAAAAAATGAAGCCAAAATGGAGGACACCTGGCCAGGAGGCTAAAAATCCAGACAAATCTGGATTTTTCTGGTCATATGGTCACCCAACAAGGACCAAGGATTGCCCATTCTCCATTCCATTCTCAGGTCTCAAGTCTCACTCCTGCAGCAAAGGAATGGATAGACTTGTATCTGCAAATCCTTGGCAAATGAGCCCAGTGATGTTTCAGGGTCATAGTGTTCCTTGGGGGGAGGAGGGAACAGGAGGCAAAAACTCCAGTGCATCATGTGGGAGAGATGGCAAAATCAATCTCCCTACCCAATTGTGCCCCCCAGCACTAGGGCCTCCAAGAACATTTTTCCCCACACTGCTGTGGATCATGCCCCCATTCTTCTCCCCTTTTTAAATTAGACTATAGTTCATTCAAGACAGATTTTCAGGCTGTAGGAATTGATATTTTAAAAAGAGTAAATTTGGAATTATATGCTTGCTATATAACTTTCAGGATCTATGCTTTTTAAATTTTTTCTTTCTTCCTCCTTTTTTAAACCTTTAATAAAAATATTCTATTGAAAATGAAACTGCCAGAAAGGGAATTGAAGCTATCCTGAGGTGAAAAGATGTAGAATGGGCAGCCATTTTCCTGAGTGTCTCTCCCTCCTTTCACTCACTCACTCACTCACGAGAGAGAGAGAGAGAGAGAGAGAGAGAGAGAGAGAGAGAGAGAGAGAGAGACCACTCAGTTGTGACCATTAAAATATAAAGTAGCCAAATAGAACTATAAATTGTTAAATTATAAACATTCTTGGGAAAGCAAAAAAAATCAGTGCCTATACAAAATTCTTTCCCAGTCTCCAAACTTGGATGAATGAAGTCAAGGTGCCATCACCAAATTGGTATATGTGTGTGTTTTACCATAAGTGGTGGGCATGCTTGAAAGAAATATATATATTGCAAAAATATTACAGGTTTTCATAGCATGTTGGTTTTTAAAATCAACTGTATCTGTGCATGTATCTGTGTTGATGTATATGATATATCTGATTTATATTTACCTAAGAGTAAAACCTCCTTGAACACAGTGGGAATTACTTTTGAGTAGACATGGTTAGAATTGTGCTGTTAATGAATTTCGGATGAATTAATTAGTCATAAGATGAACAGTTAGAGAATTCCCTAAAGTTCCAATCTTGAAACAAAAATATGATGTGATATATGTATTATGACACAGAGATTAAAAGGACATTCAGGTCCACTCTAAATCCATCAATCTTGGCATGTCATCAAAGACATCATCCCTTGTCTTCCTCAAACATTGGTGTTCACAAGGCCAGAAGAAAAATTATGCAAAAAAAAATCTGAAAATACTGCTTCCAAAAATATGACTTTAATTGGGAAGGTAGAACATGCAACACACACACTCTCCTCACTTCACCTGAGCCAAACAGTTCAAGGCATATTTTTTAAAAATGACTCCTCCAACTAGTACCTTTTCACAGCCACTCCAAAATGGAAGTAAATCAGAAAAATGTGCACTTTGCTAAGAAACATAACATTTGCAACTCAGAAGTGTTCCATCTTAGCTTACTGGTTTTTATACACATGCACAGGGCTGGCCCATATATGAGGCCAACAAAAATGGTTGTATCAGGCACCAGTTGGTGGGAGGGATTGCTCTTCTCTATCCAGAACATCTGTTTCTCTCCACTGCTCCTTCCTCTACTTCTTCTTCCTGGATTGAAAAAGGAAGAGTGAGACGGGAAAGAGAGTGAAGGAGTTTACAGAGTGGAGGAGAAAGTATTGGCATATTGTTGGAGACATGGGACAGTATTTGGCTTGTCACCTCAGGCATCAGGTGGTCTTAGGTTGGCCCTGAACACACTCTATGGTTACAAACCCCAGCTCCACAGCACTCCACAGCAAATTTCCATAAGGAGAGCAAAATGGAGATGTGGCCATCAACACAACTGTTTCTGTTAATGACAATTGGACACACTCTGTACAAGCTACAGGTGGTTGAGGATGATTATTCTTCTTGCTTGCAGACCTCATTTCTTTTCACTTAAGAAGTTATGTGATTAAAAGGGGCACTGAAGTAATTTGACCCCTTGAAAGTCTTTTTGATACCATACAATTTATAATGCTTTACTCCAGTTCCACTTGACAAGGATATCAGTAAAACATTCCTCCTGCGAGAAGTTATGGATTTAATTACTCCTAACCTATTGCACCCAATATGGATCTTTAAATACTCATCCAAACAAAGAGCCAGACTCAATTGCCAAGAGATGCAAAGGTTGGGTACTTATTTTCTATTTTGCATGAAGTTCATCTCAAGCACACGGAAAAGTTATTTGCATAAAAGTGAATCTGTCCTTGACTGTCATTCATCACTGTGATTTAAAAAAAACACACCATTATTATATAATTCCAGCAAAATATGCACCATCAAATGTAATGCACACCCCAAGTTTAAAAGGCTTGAGATAAAAAAAATGGCAATTGCAATGCACAGCAGCAAAGCAGGTGCAAAATTTAATTATACCACATGCAATGAATTATATGACAGTGTATTAATCCAATATATCCAATGAGTTTTATGATAATAATAAGGCAATGGGTTTATATTATGATTTTTTACCTGGTTGCACTACATTCTACAACAATAGGTATATTTTACATTTTTATTGCAATATAGTAACTGTTAAACTCGATACTGACCTGTCCTAATCAAAGTACCATATTTATACAAATCTAACACACCATCCAATCTAATGTACACTCCAATTTTTAGACTACATTTGTCTGAAAAGGGTGTGCATTAGGTTGGAGCAAATACAGTATCTTAGCTAGACTGCTCTTGACAAAAGCCCTCTTTCCTCCCAATGGGATTCCTACAGCAGCCGATTATGCATGGCCCAAAAATGTTGAATGGTAATGTATCCTGGAACAGTGGAGGGATGATAAACCAAAACTAGGGTGGAGGTATGATGGAGGAGTGTGCTGTTTAATGTAAACAGATCAATTTCCAAGAAATTGAAAGGTAGGACCTTGGTGAAAAGAAACAGGGTGACTATATGTCCTCTTTTACCAGGACAGTCCTGGATTGTAGCCTTGTGATCAGGAAAAAAAATCTTCACTGTCCTCCTTTTTTGTGATCAGGGAGCATGTAGCCTTCTTGGAATTAATAAATTAGATATAATAAATTATAGAATAGTTTTAAATTTAATAATAAGCAATATAAGGTTTAAATTAACCACATGAAAGCAATATATATATGAGTGTTTGAGCTTTTGTGCCATGTCCTTCATTTTGAACTCTCTCTCTCTCTCTCTCTCTCTCTCTCTCTCTCTCTTGTTTATGACATACCCCCAAATCCAGAGTAACTTCAGGAGCACATAAGAGACTTTATGTGCACCTGTAGTTACTGCACCACCTAGTGAAAACCTATGGGAAATTCATATTGGAATCCAGAGTAAATTGTTCTTACACCGGAGCAAGGACTCCCATAGTTACTCTGGATTTTGCCCATAGCACACGGATGCAGGTTTCTTGTTATCTTGGGTGCTTCCTGAGTGGGCCACTGTAGGCTACTGGTGAGATTACAGGAAACTGGAATAGATGAGCCTCTAGCCTGATTAGCAGGGTTCTTATGTTATTATTGTCCCACTGATCTATAATAAGGGCTATTTCATCTCTGTATCTTCAGGCTTCTGTTCTACTATTAATCAAGTTGCACCTGCTGAAATTTCCTCTTCTACACGATTGTTAAAGGTATAAGTTAAAGGCCATATGTCCTGAAAAACAGGGACAGTCCTGATTTGGGGCAATTGTGTTCACCAACGGGCAGGTGTGACAGAGAATCCAGTCCTGATTTTGTGAAAAAGAATTATGGCAACCCTAGTTAAAGGAGTCCCCTGTTCTACCTAATCACATGTCTCTATAGTACAGTGATTACGTGCATGATTTTGTATTCTTGGTGAGTTCAAGCTCATCGTCTGATCCAAGAAACATGCATGTGCTGATTTCCTTTTCCAAAGAGCTTGTGAAATAAAATCACACTATCAGCATGACTCCAATGATTTTGTCCTGTGGGAACAAAATTGTAATCATACTTCATTATTATTGTTGTATCAACATCATGTTTTACCATTTGAGACAGGAGCTAAAACACATTTGCTAGCAAATTGATAGCTTATTATCACAAACTTTATTACACTGAAAATGGCTTCCAGTACCTTTGGTAGTGACATGTTGTGTCAGGATGATTAATTATTATTGGATTTTAGTATAAACAACTAGGATGTCACACAAAGATAGAGCACGTTTGGCTGTAAGTGGAAAAACAAATTAAACATCTTCAACTTGATACCATTTTCAAGCCATTAATAATCTGCTTGTATTTCACTGTTCAAGTGCAGACAAATGGAAGACAGCAAGCAGACTCATCAGATTCTCAGCATTATTCATTTGCCTTGGTGGAATGATTTGGCAAACATGGTTCAGTTCCCACTGGAGCGTTGGCAGGAAGACTTAATTTAAGCCAGTGCTTATCAGTTTCTGAATTCATTTTTGGTGCCAAGTCCCAGGCATGCAATTCATGAAAAAACAGATCAAAATCTGGAAGCCAGTTTAGTCCAGCAGAACAAAACTGTGAAGCCAATCCAATAGAAAGATTCATTAGGAGAAACCAAAATGTTATAATTCAAAGTTTGCCCAAAGATCTAATTTTGTAATTTAAATTTTATTTCCGATTGGAAATTCGTATTTCGATTGTGAATGTGAAATTTGATATTGTATTGACATTTGAGTGAATTTAAACTTGTTGGCCACTGTGATCATTTGGATAGACAGATATCCAATATGAAATCTCACCAGCTGTCAATTGCTACATAGTGAACATCATTTCATGTCCTTATCTGTTAACTAAACTAACAGAACTAAATTCTGTTAAATACAGAACTAAATTTGGTTGAATGATAACCAAGCAAATATTATCAGATCTTGAAATCATGTATGTGGAAGTCCACACTGCCATTTGCAAGTCTCTGTGTGGCTGGCAATGGAACTCCTAGCACAATCATTAAAACAAAGATTGGGGCTAGCCAGTCTGGGATTCTCACAAAAGTGTCATAGAGCACTTTCTTGACACAGTGGAAGGAGTTGAGCCAGCACACAGGTGGCCTTCCATGCTGAGGCAGGCCCCAGAGGGTGGTGAGTTGTATTGGATTATCTTAGTCAGCACAGAGGTCTGAGGGGGATGGAGGCAAGAAGAAGGCATTTGGGTGGGGCTGCCTTAATTCTCTTCCACAAAACCAGGACAGGACCCTCTGTCCCATTTGCCAGTATGTGAACACAATCCCCCCCCCAATTGAGATTGTCCCTGTTTTTTGGGACATATGGCAACCCTAAACATAGGAAAAGTGGTGTGGACATTTTTTTAAAAGATAAGTAAGAGAATTTCAACCCCGTTTCCAGAAAAAGAATCAAAAGAACAAGAAATCACAAGTTGTACAAGTTATACTAGCCCTGCTATTATTTAAAATTGAAGTTTTCAGGTGGCATCTAACCACTTCTAGGATGGAATGTGCAATCATTTTCCCAAATCAAAGACTGAAAATCAAATTGTTGTTTTGTTCTGTTCTTTTTAGTGAAGTAGGTGGGGTGAGGAAGTGTCATTAAGGGAAAACAATCCAGCGGCTTAAATTTAGTGCCCTTAGATTAGGCTTAGATTAAATTTGTGCCCCTGTCTCTGGTGCAATGAACGAGATGTTGCACAATATCTCTGCATTCATTGATGTACCCAGCATCAACTCAGGCAAGCAACTCACAGGATAGCTATGAAGGTTAATATATCAACTGGCAGGAGACATCATGGTAACAGATTTACTTACACATTACTGGGATCTGGATGTGCAAGGGCACTATTAATGGGATAGGGAAGGAAAAATAGGCAGAAAACAGTTGTCAGTTTCCCTGCATGGGAAGGAAATTATTCTGTTCCAACCAATTTAGTTCTATTTTGCCTTTTCCCTGTCCAATGCATTCTCTTTACATTACAAGGTTTACATTACTGAAAAGGTCAGACACATGATGTTGACCCTATCACCTCTAGAAGCATTAGAGATGAAACCATATTTTCCTGAAAATAACAATTAGAAGCTTTCATGGACAAAGAAAATCAGATGAAGTTGACAAGGATGAAAAGCGCAAAACCCATTTCAGTTCTCTCAGAACTCTGTGGTTCACTTTAGAAACTTGATATTTGCTTCTAACTCTTGTCCCAGCAGCTGATTTGAGGGGCTTTGCCACAGACGCGTTAGACCAAAAACCTTGCAAAGCAAACTATATTTATCAGTGTGTTCAATGGAGCACAAATCGAAGAGGGTTTTCATTTTCAATTGCTTCTTTTAAAGCGGCAGCAGCTGCTCCAGATCTATTCGTTCAAGAAAGCCTCCCCACTTCAAAGCCAGCGATCCAAACAGGACAGGAAATTCAAGGCATTTTTACATTCAAGGCAATGTGAATAAAGCTCTGATTAAGCAGCTAATAGACTCCACTTATGATTCAGATTTGTCAGGAGTTTCCAGTGTAATTGCTGATGTGGAAGATTTCATTATGCCTGATGGACCAAGATGGAAACCAAGCTTTTTGTCATGTACAAAGCATCCTAAATCATGTTCTGGTCCAGGTCTGTACTGTGAAGATCTGCTATCGTTTGACGTTGTACTCAGTATGCACTGCACAGAACAGTACACATCTATATGATCATTTTCTTCTTCTAGAGTTCTTGTTTTAGATTAGCATCCAATAACTGCATGGACAGGGAAATTAGCTTGCTTTGCCTTAGATCAGATGCAACGCGTGGGATCCTCCATGCGACCCACGGTAATCTCCCACAGCCAGCCTTGTAATCTGGGTAGTGTTCTGAGAACCAGGTGGACTGAACACATTTCCTTTCTCTGTGTATGAAAGTGCTTATGAATGGGTTTGAAGATTACTCCCTCTGTTTTAGAAAGTATTTATGAATTGATTTGAATTCATCTCTCTCTCTCTCTCTCTCTCTCTCTCTCTCTCTCTCTCTCTCTCTCTATATATATATATATATATATAAGAGAAAAGTCACTGACTGACTGACTGACTCATCACCGCCCTGCCAAAACCGCTGGGCCTAGAAGCATGAAATTTGGGGTGGGTGTTCCTTCCGTGACGGAGTGGTGCACTAAGAACCGGTTTTCGGAAATTCCAACCGGAAGGGGGTGAAAAGGGGCGCAAAACGTTTTCCTCCCTATACTTTGCATAGGAGAATTGATACATTCATTTATGCAAATGTATTCAAATTTGAAATGTGAATTAATTCCCTCGCTCCCAACACAGCATCAGAGAAAAAAGGTACACCCTGCCTTAGATGAATGTTCTTTCAGCAGTGTGTCACTAGGTTTGTGTCACCCAATGTACAAGGCCAACACATTACCCTCATGATGGATCTCAAGGGTGCTTGGACCCTCATGCCATTGGTGTGGCAACATTCCCGGTTGTCAGTATGGCAACACAGCATTGCCTCTCCCCCATTAGTTTTTTGGCTCCTAATTTTCGATAGAATAGAGATATTTCAGCATGGTTTATTTCATTGCATTCTGCAGGATATTACACATCAAATGGTATATAACTTTGATGGTAATCCTAAAAAACACAATTTAAACAATTTTGGCAAATGATGTCACATACACCTTGTGCACATCACATGATATGACCTGCATACCCCCTAGTGATGCCACTGTCTTTTGGTTATCTTCCCACACCATTTAAATACCATCCCTTTAAAAATCTCATTACACTGCTGATGCCACCAAAAATCTGCAGGCTTTTTGCATAGTCAATGCGGCCAGCTATTTAAGAAAACACAGCAGGGCAGATGACAGGGAAACAATAAAACCAAAGGCTGTGTAGAGTTTTCCAGCACAATCCTATACATGTTTATGCAAAAGGAAGTCCCACTCTGTTCAGTGGGACACCCTGGGAGGATTGCAGCCTTCATCAAAATTTCTGAAAGCATGAGTAATTTGCAATCTTACTATACCACTCATACATGAGCTAGCTGTGATAGCAAGACTTTCATGACACTGCACACGCTTTGTTCATCTCGTAAAGGCCAAAATGGGGAAACTGTGGTTGGACCGGGCATGACTGTAGATATACAGCAATACTGTAGATAGATGACAAATCATAGAGAAATCATGGCACTGCTCTCAGAAGCAATTATCTCATGGTGGGGTGATATTAAACAGTGTGGATGAGTACTTTCCCTGAGTGATTCTATTAGACATATGTCTACATGTGTCAGTCTCAAGATAAGTGGGAGAGGGGGCATCTAAGCTTTCTCCACACACAAGGGGATGCTTAAGTACCACCAGGGATGGTGAGTATGAGAGGAACCCAATCAGACAAATGATGAGCTATAGCTATAGCCCCCTACCACACCCACAGAAAAACAGCTAGGAATATATATATATATATATATATATATATATATATATATATATATCAGCATCCTAATTAACATTCAAGTCATTGGGGATTGTGGACCCAATGTAATCTTCTTCATGGGCTATCTGTTAAGATCTCCTATGAGATGTGTAAAAAACTTGCAGCCTGCTCCTGGATGAAGGAGCCACTTGTTTAAACAAAAGGTACAGCTCTGATTCATTTGGGAAAATGATAAAGAAAATAAAGGGAAAATGAGGGCAGGGGGTTATATCAGATGGATATGAAATTTTCTCAGAGAAGCTCAAATCTCTGTGCTTCCATTCCACAGCTTGGGACTGAAATGCCCTGGGCAAGAGATGTCAAAGCAATGACAGAGTCAGAGTTGAACTCTGAATCACAAAAAATGTATTTTCCCTATTCTTGAAGTGCAGCAGCAGATTACATTCAAGGCAAGCTCTATCCCTTCCCCCCTCTCCCAAACAACCCACTGTCTGCTGCCCACAGTGAGGTCACCTTTTCCAGCAAACATGCTAAATGGTTATATTAGCATCAGGTATGGTTGTTACAGTTATTATCTGTAGCATGATGATTCATAACAGAATGAGAACAATGCACATGTGGCAATGATATGCAGGTCCACAATCTTACCTTCAACCACAATACCGAACATACTTCACTGGCACAGGATATGACGACATCTGACTCTATCCTGCAATTCAAGAGCTAAGTTCACAGAAGGGTTTAGGATGATACGGGCCATGCATTATGGACCATCAGGTGAACAGTTTCTTATGGACCATAAGAATCGGGTGAACAGTTTCAGTTTTGCAGCAAAGTCTGTGTAAGCAGTTGTCACAATATTAGTTTCACAGCTATTGTCAACAGCCCACAAGGGTAAACAGAAACTAGAAACAGTCAATAGGTTGCATGTTTCATTTTTACCAATTTTATGATCAGATGCTATGGTCTGGGGCCATTATCAGAGGGCCAGTGGTGTAAACAGCTTCACCACTGTTGCAAACACTATATTGCTTGCAAGCTGGGCTTGGCCACAACCACAAAGGTGACAACCAAATGTATGTAATCACTTCTGCTGGTAAGATTGTACAAGGTTTAGGAAGGCAGGAGGAAGGGCTGGAATGGGGAGTAATGGATATGGATGTACATCAGATCAAGCCTGGGAAGGAGGAAAGTTCAGTAGAAGTGGCACCAGCTGAATCCTAAACCCCTTCCTGTGGCTGATACACCTTCAACAGTCAACAGATTTGCACCAGTGATATTGCTGGTGTGGATCTGAGGTAACCTTTTTTCCACCTAGGAGACCTCAACATGTTGACTCCTCCAATGGATACAGCAGATGCCATGTTGATGCCACTGGATCACGGGGTGTTAGGTATGATTGGGCTGCCTGTTTCTGTACTGAGATGTTTCTCTTCGCACATACAAAATTCCATTTTTCATTAATATAAATCATGTCCAAGAAATCTTAAGGGTGCCAATTTTAGAGAACCATCAAACTGTCCCGATTACTCTGATATGTAATTTCAAGAGTCCTTTGCAATCAGATTTTTCTTCCTGGTGTTGCAGGCCCATTCAATGTTTGCAGTCATCAACAAATTAATTTTCATTGATTTTTTTCTAAGCTGCAATATAGTTCAAAAAGATCATCAGTGCAGCAAAGGTCAAGACTTCATTGGAACTGTACTTAGGGCACAATCCAGAGCACGTTCAGTCTGCTCTTCCCTACCTGCTCTCTCCTAACTATTCTGTATCCA
This sequence comes from Cryptoblepharus egeriae, assembly GCA_030015325.1. Taxonomy (NCBI): domain Eukaryota; kingdom Metazoa; phylum Chordata; class Lepidosauria; order Squamata; family Scincidae; genus Cryptoblepharus; species Cryptoblepharus egeriae. Next base: position 214,125,248 of record JAREYC010000001.1, read on the forward strand.
GAGCAGAAGGTTATGCTGCATCCAGAGAGTCAGGAAGCCTGGGCTGCCCTAAGTGCTCCAGAGCATGCTAAGTAATTGACACATGGGGAGGACTTGCTCCTGAGGAGACACCCCTCAGATCACACTGAACAAGGAACAGCTGTGGTGCCTACAGTGGTGACACAACTCTGCGCATCACCTGGTGCAGAAGTCTGTGCATCTCCCCTGGGATGCACACACCCCCTACCTGGACTGTGCAGTCGCCAAAGTTGGCGCCTGTGCAGTTGTTTCTGAAGCCAACAGGCTTCAGAAAGAGTACTGCACATGCACCATCTCTGACACTTGCACAGTATTATTCTGAAGCCTTTTGGCTTCAGAGGAGACTGTGCAGGCGTCAGAGTTGGTGCCTGTGCAGTACTCTTCTGAAGCCATTCAGCTGCTGCTCCACCTCCTGAGCGAGGCCGAATGGCGGAGACTTCCTCCACTCTAAGGAAGTCTCCTCTGAAGCTGTTCGGCATGCTCAGTGCACCTCAGCTGGCCGTTCAGGCCAGCTCCAAGGACAAGTGGCAGCTTCTGGCTGCTGATCCATCTTGGAGCAGGACTGAATGGGCATACTGATGCCCTGGGCCTGCCAAAGGACAGTCAAACTACTCTGGTGCATCACCCCATACGGAGTGCGTCACCCAATGCGGCCCACACCAGCTGCACCAGTTTTGTGACGCCACTGGGTGTCTGCCTTATAAGGAGGCCCCGATGAGATGCCAGTACATTCTACAGTGAATACAAGGGGCTTCTTGGAGTGGCATGCTGTATTCTGAGGTTTGTGGGCAGCCGTAGTTTGTTCCATATCCTGAGGTTGAGAGGCAGGGGTTGCAGCTAGGCTGGCCAAGAACTCAGATTTTTGGTCAACACTGCCATTCTTACTCGGGCCTTATCATGGACCCCTATGGGTCTACTCATTACTATACCTACTCTTGAGGTGGTATAACTCTGAGGGCTGGAAGAGGGCATTTCTGCCTTGGAAAAAGGCTCTGGATACAGAGTAATTGATCTGCCCTAGGCAATGCTAAACATGCCCTCAACAGGCCTCTCCTGAACTGCTTAGACTGCCCCAGTTAGGGCAGAGCAAGTCCACCTCTCTTAGGGCACCCTATGTTGCCTTGCTCTGCCCTAAGCCTTTTCCAGAGTAACTGGAGTGGAGCATCTTGCAGTTGCTCCAACCTAGTGTTAGATAGGGCAACCCCAGGGCTCTTATGTGGACAGATTAGTTACTCTGGATTGTGCTGTTAGTTTCAAACACCATCATGCAATATGTCTGAACCTTAGGATGCCACCACCAGACATGTAAACACTTCTGGATGCCATATAACTTATATCATACTTCACCATAACACCATATCACTTCTGGATTTCTAGAAAGTGAATTAACTAAGACACTGAAACAAAGGTAAAACCATCACTGTCTCTCCATTTGCATGTCTTTTTTCTAACTGTCATATGGGTCTGTCTTGCCCATCAGCTGCTCTGCCCCCCCAGTCTCCCAGGTGATGTAGAAAGGGTCTGATTCAAGAGAAGGTAACTTGTATAGATACAATTAATTATTGGATGGACATATTAGGGGCTCTCTCCCTCTCTCTCTCTCTCTCTCTCTCTCTCTCTCAGATGAAGGCACAGAAAGGGAAGCATTGGATATGTCTGTTAGTAAATAGCCTAGATTATAACATCAAAGGAAAGCAGTTGCTTTGATTCTCTGCTTTGCGACTCCCAGCTCCGCTGGCTCAAAAGACACCACTATGGAGGGTGCTTGCATTTCTCCTTGCATCTCTAGCTGTGCTTCTTTCTCCACCAACTCCTGTTATCAGTGCTGACGAAGTCAAAAGTGAGAGTCTAAAAGACCTCTTTCTGTTACCAGTGAATGGAAAAGAAGAGTTGTTTTGAAGAAGAAAATAAAGTCTTAGATGTACATTGTTTCAACTGCTGAAAGGGAAGCATGAGCTCAGAGGCATATATAAAATTGAATCGTATTGTTAAAAATCTGAGAAACACATTCATTGCCCATTGGTTGTTTAATATAAAGAGGGTTCAAGAGCTGTTTGCAGGCCGTTCAGGCATAAAACATGGATTAAGCTGGATATGTGAAGTAATGGGGTATTGTAATGAAGACCTAAAAGAATGGTAGTGTTTATTTTCACAAGTTTAGATAAAGTCATATTGGTTTTAAAGATTGTTTCAGTAGTTGGCTTTATCTGCTGCTACTGTCAAATCAGTTATTCCCAATTTAATATATTTAAAATACATCTTTAAATTTGCAAATTTGTTTTGTATTTATCTTGCATTCTTGATGATAAACAGAGATCTGTATTTTAAAACTGAATAAATAAAATATTCAGAAATGTTTAAATAGATTTGTCGGAGACAAAAACATTATGAAACATGCTGGGAATATAGAACATTTATTTTCTGGGAGAGAAGAGTATATTGTGTAGGCCAATGCAAAGTATGATTTAGTAGCATCAATTTATGCCGGTGTACTTTCAAATCATTCCTGATGCCTCTCATGGATATTGCATGAGTATATAAAAGAAAGAGAGATTCTCAATATTTATGAATCCTGTCTCTGTTATTTACAAACTGGATCTTGTATGGATGAATAATAATGAGATCAAACTGTTTCCGTATTTTATTTTATACGTACAAGTTGCTTTCATTACAACTGGCATTCTGGGATCCATATCAACTTGATTCTAAGTACCAAAGGTGCCAACTCATAAATGTGTGTGTGTGTGCGTGTGTGTGTGTGTGGTCTGTTATTTTCTTCTGTAATCAATAGCATCCAAAATTAACAAAGATCGCAGCAGGAAGGTAAGAAGGTTTGAACATTTAGCCTCTGCTGCAGTTACAGTAACAGTCGATCAATCCATCATGTGCACTGTATAGCTTTCAAAAAGCTCCCATCAGTCTTTCTTCTCATGCTAGTGGCATAGCTAGAGTGGGGCAAAGCAGTAGGCTTTCCAGATGCCAAAACACATGATGCAAGCAGCCCTTCCTGCAAGAAGCCATTTCAGGTGGTGGGAACAAATGGAGGTGAACTGGCTTTGATAATCCTCCGGATCTGTCCCTAAGTTCCCTTCTTCCCAGTCCAGCAGCCACTTGGAAACCAGCCGTAATATTCTGTGAAATGCTGTTTCTCTGACTCTCTTCCAATTATCTCAGTGGTCCAACAGATGGTTACTTTATTCCCTGGGCTGCTACACTTTTTAGGCCAAGCCTGTAGCATGAATGGTCTCGGCCTTATTTTGGATGGCTGTTGCACTCATATAATGTATTCCACAAAGGCAGCTGGTCTTGCAGCAGTTCTATTTCTCCAACTGTGTTGGTTGGGACAAATTTATTCTTCAACACGGCACTGGATTTCTTAGCCTTGGTGCTCATACCCATTGTTGACAGAGATTGGTAGGTCCACTGTTCATTCATAAATGCTCTTGCCAATGCATTATAGAAGGAACATCAGTTTGAGCATGGCTTGATTGATGGCGTTTGTAGTGTAATGGTTAGTGCAGCCCTGGTGACGCCAGTGATAACAGTATAAATAAGCATCATGCTAATCAGAGTGACTTTTTCTATGTAACATCATTGGGAGGTTTGCAAAATGAAACATCTTCAATATTTTCAAGCCTTAAAAGACTCTTCTCACCTAAGTCTAGATGTATTTGCATGTATAGCACACAATATTTTTTGCAGCAACACTTTCGTCCTGAGAATCAATTTAGCAACTCTTTCTCAATATGACTCATGCATTATATTATACTTGAATCTGAATTTTGTACTTTATTGCTACTACAATCACTGGGAAATTTCCTCATTGATTCTTGCCTTTTCAGCTCCTTTGGATCCTCTCGATCTTTCATATTGTTTCGTGTCATCGCATAACTCATCATGGAAATGAGTACTTGAAACATAAGTTCAAGTGGAGTTGGTGGAGGCTAACTGCCCAATCCTAACCCTCACCACTGTTCAGCATAAGTTGCACCAACAAAGGCTGCACACTCCTTGCACTGGTAGGGAGGGACTGGTCAGCTTTCAGGTGGTCAGTGTCATCTGGCCACCATCACTCAGTGGTGTCAATTTCCAACTGCCATAAAGTGCAGAGGTCCCAGCAATGCAGCAGGCTCATGGTTAGGATGCTGATGCTGATATGATATTCAAACAGTAAATAACATCTATCTGACTTTGTGGAAATGTCATCATAATAATTACTCTCCCAATGGGACACAACTTTGTAGTGGTGATGGGTCTTGCAGCTTCAGTGAGGCAGGGAGCTAAGCTCACCCAGGAGTTGCTGAGGGAAGTTAAAATAACCTCCAGAATTGTTCAGGAAGAGAGACTCTATGCACACATTTTTCAAATTAATTTTAAAGCAAACTTTAGACGCATCTGCCTAAAGGCTAATACAGTGAATCCTCCTCATCTGCAGTGCCGAACCCTTTAGAATCCTAACTGGTTTCCAAACCTATAGGTGGACCTCCTAGATGCAACCAGAAGAGCCTCTAAAAGGCTCTTTATGGATCTAATTATCTATAAGTTTGGAATCCATGGGGGGTTTGTTAATGGAGAGCCCCCCACCCCTGGATATTAAGTCTCACCTGTACTACAAATTCTGAGGATACTAAAACAGTGGATACAATAACAATATCTGAAGCACTGGTTGGACCTTCCTGATTTATCACAGAGATACAAATACTCCTAGTTCCAGACTAACTAGCACCAGGTTGATTTTAAATACCCCTTCAAGAGTCCCAAGAGACAATAGCTACATGAAAGAGTTATATAAAACATAACTCTAACCAGATATACCGTACTTAGTTGCTTAAAATCACACACGCACACCAAAGAAAGGCCAGTTCTTGGGATCGTTATCCTCATTCCATTGAGTCAAGAAGGTTTCGGGGAGAATTAATTAAGCCTTTGCTATGAAGTATCCCAAGGTGGAAACTTATCAGACCACTTCTCATTTCAGGTGGCATACTAGACCCACCATTAGTACAACACACTTGTTGGGATAATTGGATAAAATGTAAGGGGTGGCACATGCCCCCCATGTTTAGGTTGCATGCTTCAATTCTGTCTTTTACCAGCATATGTTAATTTTATACCAGTGGAACTTCCAAACTTTCTTGCAAATGGTGTTGGAATTTGGTGAATGTGGTAAGAAGTCTCTATTTGAGATTTTTAGCATTACTCACAGCACAATCCAAATTTGTGCTGAAACAGACAGGCTGGCATATCTTTGCTGTATCCAGTGCAGCAGCAGGAGTGGAGCTGCTGCTGCGTTAACGTGGAGAAGGGGAGGCTTGTCTCCCTTCCTCACTGTAGGATTGCAGCAGCCCCAATTGGTCTCCAGTAGGTCTCCACAGGTGGCCTATGTCTGAGCAGACAGACTGCTCTGCTGTACCTTCAAATGGATGGTTGGATCCAGCATAACTGCTGGATCCAACCAGTACAAGCTCCCCGTCTCATCCACCCACAGTCCAGTCCTCCATGCCCTGGAATGCCCCTCTCCTGCCTTCACTGTGCCAGTTTTATTCCACCCAGAAACATGCTTTCTGCTACTACTCCATCCTTTCCACTACCCATGCCCCCTCATTTGGCATCAGCAGATGGTGTCTTCACCGTTGATGCACCAAGTGCAGCTGCCTTGTTACACTTACCAGCACATACAATGACATCAGACCTACTTCTTGTAACTTCCAGGGTGCAGGTCTACAATGCCTCCACCTACATCACACTGCTCCCCTAGATACTTAGCCACATGGAGCCACACAGTGTCTACGACCACTCCAAAAGAATTCTGAAATCAAGAACACAATGTAGGCCTTTGCCTGACTGTGGAATGGCTCAGGAGGGCAGGTGGCAGTGGCCCAGTGGGCCCAGTGGTGCAACCCTGTAAGGCTCATGGGTATTGTGCCTGTGGCTGTTACCCTTCTCCCCGCCCCCCCCCCCCACCTCCCAGGCCCACCACTAAATGCATGCACCTGGTGACATGAACTAAATCCAGGAACTTCTGCATAACATTTCCATCAGTGAAACACATGTTTTGTTGGCAGTCCTTATGTGACAGGCCTGAACCAAAGAAGCTTTCAGACCTGCCAATATTAAAGAGCTCTGGACACTTCCGATATTAAACTGGATTCTAACTGTTGGATTATTTCTGCTTTGATATTACCCCATGATCTTGCAGGTTGTCATGATTCAAACATGACTGTGTTGCATTAACACAGTTTTCTCAGAAACATCTACACATCTTTGATATGTTTCCATCTTCTGTGGCAGTTGGCAGAAAATGTTAAACTGGGTAAATTTATTATTATTTATTATTAGACTTCTGTTTCCTCGTGTTTAGTTATGGTCCTCATTAGAACTTATTAGTAGAAGTGTTTCTGATTAGTAAGCTAGGATTACATTCAACTTCTTATTGAGTACAATGGGCTTATTTATTGATTTGATTTGATTTGATTTGATTTGTACCCTGCCTTTTCCCCTTGAAGAGCACTCATGGTATGATTAAAGTATATCACACCATTTCCAAACACCTCTACCTATTAGAACCCTTGATGTTGTGAAAGCACCTGGCCTAGATGTCTTTAATAAGATATTAGACAGATTTATGGGAGAAAAGTCTATCTCAGGTTACAAGCCATGATTGGTATACCTAACTGCTGAGATTTAGAGGTAACCTATCCCTAATGCCAGACACAAGGCAATAGCAACATGATATGAATCCTTTGTTGTCTCGAGTTCTCTGAAAGTCGTTCATTTACAACAAATTGATGGATCTGCATCGTGAGCAACAGCAAGAGGTTATAGAAGAGATCTCATCTGTAGAGAAGGAGGAGAATAAGGAGAAGTAGTCCCTCACATTCAATGAGATTAAGCACATTTGTAAACATTGGGAAATTGAGCAAAATTTTGTAGAAAAGCACCACCCAAATAAGGCTGTAGCAGTGCGAGCAATGAATCTGTTTAATGACAATGCAATGTCACATTTCTGTGAAATCCTAAAAAGGAGACAAAAGCAAGTGTCATTAGAAGATTCCTTGGGAAAGTTGCTCAAAAAGACACCAGTGACTCTTAGAGAAAATTAGTCATCCTTGGCATTGAAGGTTTTCTTTTCTGTTTACTGTCCAGTTTATGACAGTGTTTTAAATAATATTACAGTAATTGTGTTCTGTATTATAATACAGTGTTTTGAATTCAATTACAGTGTTTTATCATCATTTTTACATAAACCTAATATTTTTATATGAATATTTTTGGGTTGTAGAACCAATCGTCTGAGTTTCCATTATTTCCTATGGGAAAATCCACTTTGTATAAAAAACACTTCCCGAACGAATTATGTTCATCTTAGAAGGCACCACTGTATTTTTATCCTATCTTACCCCTCTAATCAGAACGTGCATGAGATGGCTTACAGCCAACTTAAACAAACAGAAGACCACCTAAAAAAACAAATCCTATTGAATCTCCAATGAATATTTTTCCATAATTTTGCTTTAATGTTTTGAATTAGCTTTATACATAATACTATTCCATTTCCAACTCATAGGAAATGTAGATTATCTGGGGTTGTGTCCTTGATAGCAAAAATGTTCTCTTGCAAATAATAATAAAATGTTCCCTGGAATACAAGGAAAAAACATAACAGATAAAAATTGAATTTTTACCAGTAAAGAATTGCCCTTCATATCCAAAATGTTCATTTTTATTAGTTAGTCTACACACCTTATGAAGAAAATTTTTTAAAATGACATTTGGTGATATTTTGAATGGTAGCACTATTATTCCCGAATGTGTGCTTATTAAAAATATCAATGCATGGCCTATAAATAATTAATTAATTCTGCACTTTTAATCTCACTGTGATGATGATGATTGAGATTTTTGGGTTGCTGCTTTTGTTGGGTGACTGCACTTTCTACCCTTTCTGGTGATCTGTGAGAAGTGTCCCCTGAGCGAGTGCTCCCCATGAACCACTAGTGAATGCAAAGAACAGACAGCCCACAGATGCAGCAGATGCAAAAAGTGATCAGAAGTGATCTTTTCCCCAGAGACCTCACAGATCAAGATCTCCCAGATTAGCAGTTGTCCACAAACCCCAATGGGAATCCGTGGTATAAACATTTCATATGCTGGTAGCGATCCATGCAGTTATTTGTCCCATACCGCACATCCAGACAAGCTCATTTATTATGAGGACGCCACTTTTGGCAACAAAAAATGCCTGTGTCATTACTTATCAAGGTCTCATTCCATCTTGCAGAATTGAAGCCTCACTGTTTAAATAACAAAGGTCATCAGGATTCTGAGCTTTTCAATTACCAGCAATGATCAGGGCAGCCCTTACTCCCCAGGTGACTGGATTCACGGCAGCATCCTTGCTGTGCTTGAATTACTCAAACTGCACATCGTCTCTACCTTGAAGCAAGTCTCAAGTTCATTGTGTAACCTCAGCTGCCCTGCAATCTCCTGCAAAAAGGTTTCCCCTGTAGGTGCACAGCAGACAATTGCTATTCGGCATGGAAAGTCAGACATGTCATTTTATATCAGACACACAAATGCAGGAACTTGGTCACCTTCCTCTTGGTTGGGAGGAAAATAGAAGAAGCTGCTGGACAGGAGTGATAGCAGAAAGCAATAACACCCACAGTCGGGGGAAAAATGAAACAAATGTGGAAGATAAACATGTATCTGTGAAACGCATTCCTAATAAGAAAAAAAGAATGGATGATCTTGCTGTCTTTTCATTCCTCTGAGACTTTTATTTTGTGCTGCATATACTGGGTCCCTGTATCTTGGATTAACTTATTCACAGATCAGGAATGCCAGACTCCCATGCACACCCTCAGAGCGCAACACCTTCGGAGGGCATGTGCTTCCCTTGCTTCTGGAGGAAACTTCTGAGCCTAGTACTATTAATATAAACACTATTGCTCTTAATACTATATTGTTTATTAATAAGTTTAAGATTATTACACATAATTCATTATATATAATCTGAATTCCAAGAAGGATACATGCTGCCTGTTCACAAGGAAAAGGAGGACAAACGAATGGTGCCATCTGTATTTACTAAAATTAATTATAATTAAATCATTTAATAATAATTCCATAATAATTCCATGGTCAAGGTACATTGCAGGGTATTTTTTTAACTTACATTAAATTTAATTGTTTAATGTAAGTTAAAAAATTACCCTGCAGTGTACCTTGACCATTTTAATGCCTTGTCAGTATGCCATAACCTGAAAAAGGCTGCCCTTCATGAATCCCACTCCTTTCTGATAAAAATGCTTCTGATAAAAACTTGACCACTTCACTTCAAAACTATTTTAATGTTCAGAGTTTTTTATGTTTAGAAGAGGGGTGGGCAAATTTTTTAATCATAAGTGCCAGATAAACAGTGGGATTTCCTCAGTGATGGGCTTCAAAGAAATTAAGAACCGGTTCTCTGCCCATCTGGCAGCCACTTTTAAATGGCTATTTTTAAACTTTATATGTCCTATCCCTTGTTAACAACCGGTTCTATAGAGTAGGTGCGAACCTGCTGGTGCCCACCACTGTATTTCCTCCCCTCTCTTCTTCTCTCTCCTCGCCCTCTCCTGTGAGAAAGATCCATTCAAATTCAGAGAAGTACAATCAAGCAGGATGTAAATATCTTTAATTGCTTTAAAGCACAGTCCTAACCATGTCTACTCAAAAGTAAGCTCCATTGTGTTCAGTGGGTCTTACTCAGTGGTGGGATTCAAATGAATTAAAAACAGGTTCTGTGTCCTCCTAACCTAAATTAGCAACAGGTTCTATGTTCCATTAGGCATGTGGGTGGCGCAAGTGGTTAAGACACTGTGCCTGGTAACCAGCAGGCCAGGGTGAGCTCCTGTCCTTAGCCCAACTCTGCGACACCAGCTGGATCCAATTGTATCGGCTCTGCCTTTCCATTGGACTAATTCAGTGGCATGGAGAGGGGGGGATTTGCTGCTTGGGTAACAGCCTATCCTCCATAACAATCTAACCCAGGCTTTCGTGCTTTGCATGCAGCGTATGCAGCGCCGAGCACAATACCGTAGTCTTTCAAGACTGACAGAGGCCTGCTGCTATGTTCCATTATTAACCAGTTCTCAGAACCAGGCGCTCATTAGTAAAGGGTTCTATAGAACCTGTGAGAACCCCCTGAAACCCACCACTGGCTACTCCCAGGAAAGTGTCTTTAGGATTGGAGCCTATTTCTTTAATTCATGATTTTCATGTAATAATTAAATTAATTTATTAATTACCGGTAAGTCTGCAATCCTATCCAAACTTTCCTGCGAATAAGCCCCATTGAACACAATAGGACTTACTTCTGTGTAGATATGCTTAGGATTGTGCTCTAAGTAATTTAAATGTATTTATTGTCTTAGTTATTGTTCAATGTAATTTAAAAAAACTGGTGGTGTGCCTCAACCTTTTTAGCATCTCCCAAAGTGTGCCCTGAGATGAAAAAGACTGAAAATCCCTGTAGAATCTCAAAGAAAGATCCTTGTTTGAAACTGTCCTGAGCTGTCTGTTCTGAGACAAATTTGAGCCAGATAGATGAAGGATCTGATTCGGTATAAGGCAGATTTCTATGGAAGAACCATAAGCTGTGTAAGAATGGAGAACAATGCTCATCTATCTATCTACAGTATTTATATACCGCTTTTCAACTAAAAAGTTCACAAAGCGGTTTACAAAGAAAATGGAAAAATAATAATAGCTAATTAAAAGCTAATGCACATTTTGTGCAACTTCTTTATAGCAAACACAATAGCTGAGACCTCAAATGGAAGAAAAGTAGGAGTAAAACATGACATCTCAGCATAATTCTTGGACAAGAAGATCACCACATCTTTCCAATTTACAGGGTCAACACTGCTTGGAAATTAGCAAATGTCTGACCATTTTTTGTGGGTCAGCAAATGTCTGTAGGAAAAAATGCATAGACATGCTACTGGAACTGGGCCTACAATAATGTCTGACAAAACATTCTCAGTATGGTTCTTATCCATATTTTTTGTAATGTGGCCATTTATATGATTTACAGTGTCATCATTTCCATAACAAGTAATTAGAAAATTGGAATTTTAAATTGAAAAACCCTCTTTCTCCTAGTCCCATCAGTAAGAAATACCATCTTCATGGGAAGAAAATATCTTTATGTTTTTTAACTAGCTATATAAAACATTGACAAGCGGGATGTGGGCCAAAGGCCAGTCACTGAACTGAGTTCCATGATCAGCTAAATGTATTTTAATTAATGTGCTTATTTTTAGAAAGTTTCAGCCACTTTTTGGTTGTTTGACCCTTAAAGGAGTTCCCAAAACAAACATACTTCCACCTGAAGTTCCCAAAACAAACAAAAATAAAAAATCTTATAGTCCAAGATAAAGCATTGTATTCTAATAAATCTGTAAGTTGTAAGAAAAGATAATGAATTTTTTTAGACAGGAGTGAAAACAATGCAACCAGGCTCAGACACTGGTGGGATTCAAATAAATTAACAACAGGTTTTATGTCCCATTAGTAACCAGCTCATTAGCAAAGGGTTCCATAGAACCTATGAGAACCCCCTGAAGCCCACCACTGGGCCACTCAGAGGAATATCTTGAATTTAAATGAGAGTTGAGAATATCATTGCTGCTGTTGGTTCTGTTTGCTCATCAGTTGCTGCTTATTAATGACTTGTACCAGTGGTGGTGCTTGCGGAGGGTGGCTGATGCAGTCCACAGCAAATTTTCTTTTTAAAAATACCTGGTGATGACATCAGCTCTGGTTGTGACATATTTTCGGGAGCAACGTTTTGAGCATTGCACAGGGCTGCATGATCATTAGCTACGCCACTGCATCAGTCTTGCTCTTAGGACTGGAGATTGGCTTATCCAAGGCACACTTCAGATGACCTTCAAGATTACAGGCATAACTTTTAAAACTCTCCATCTCTCCAGTGCCAGATATTTTTTTCATTCCCCTTTTTAAGGTTCTATGTATTTTAGTTGCTGGTTTTACAGCTATTTTAAATCTGTGATTGTGGTTGATTCTGGGTTTTTATTGGTGCATGTATTTTATGATGTTTTTGTAGAGAATACTGGGATTGCCATTAAAAGTGTGCTAATGAAGTGTATAACATAATATAAAACACATTAATATTCAGCTTCTTTACAAATTACTTTCTCTTCCTAAGCTTTATTCCTTTAATCTTTTTGACAAATTTTTTGCATTCTAAATCAGCATTTCAGTTGCTCTCCCATCATATTTACCGCTCAATCCTTTTGTTGCTAGCATGCAAGTTGCAGTGGCACAGATGCAGCTTCTACTGTGTCCTGCAGGCCAGCTGGACACCATAGTCTGATGGAGAGATAGATAAACAACATCTAACTTATTTAATACTAGCTAAATGTACCCTCACTGCAGGAGTAAAATACCCCCTTATACTAACCTCCCATTGCACATCACCCCCAGTTGTGCACACCTCCTTGTGCAACACATACACCATGCAAAACAACCCCCATGAGCAACAACCCCCTATGCATATTAACCCTCCCTATGTATCAACCCCCCGATGAGCATCATCCCCTTCATGAGCATCAGCCCACCTCATGTGCAACATCCACCCCATTTGTATCAAACCCATCATGCACTCTGCACCCGTTTTCACCCCCTTAAGGGTTAAATTTCTCAACTTCACTTCTTGGTGGGTGTTGATGTCACAGAAGATGTCACAGTCCCCAAATTTCACACTTCTAAGCCCAAGGGTTAGGGTAGAGCGTCTCTCAGTCAGGGACTCTTCAATGTAAAGTATAGGGAGAAAAATGTGTTGTGCACCTTTTCCACCCCTTTCTGGTTGGAATTTCCTAAAACTGGTCCTTAGTGGATCCCTCCATCAAAGAAGGAACATCCTCCCCAAATTTCATGCTTCTGGGCCCAGCAGTTTTGGCTGAGTGAGTCAGTGAGTGAGTGAGTCAGTGAGTCAGTTTTCAGTTTCATACATATAGATTTTGCAGCATTGTTCACAATGTGTTCACTTGGATCTGCACTAGCCAGTGGCACAGCTAGAGGGATGCAGGAGTGCAGTTGCAATGGGCAACAAGCTTTAAGGGGGAACCAGCTGAGCTGACAATAGTGGCTAAAACTGTGAAAAAGGGGATACGTGTGAATGATAATACCATCATGTTATATATCGTTGGAAAGGTAATTTAATGCAGATTGCAATGAAACAAACTGCATTATCTGTATTCTATCAGTTAATCAGAAAATGAAAACACAAAAGCAGATGGAACAAAAAATGAATTTTCTTAACTCAACTTTCCCAACATTTTGAGCTTTGCACCGGACTACATGATCATTAGCTATGGCACTAGGTCTTTATTAGTGCAAGTTGGAACTGACCGAAGGGGTCATAAGATATGAGGCATAAGGGAGCATAAGGAGGTACCTTTGCCACTGATATCCAACCCCTGTTCTCCCATGACATGCCTCCTGGTGGTTCTGATCCCTGCCTTGCTTCTCCCCCTTCGCCTCTCAAACTTCCCCTTCCCCTCACAGACTCACATAGCCCACCTTCCATGCCAAATCATCAATAGTGACTGGACACCATGAGGGATGATGCAGCCACCAGCCTCTTATAATGGTAATCCCTCTTATCAACTGGCACTGACAGAGTGGGTCTCCCACTAACAGAGCACTCACTGAATTAGCGGAAAGTGCCCTTAGCATTTGGCTGATAATCTATTCATTTTTAATCTAAATAATTGTTACCTTCATTGATTGTCCATTCAATAAGTAGCACTTTGATTTATCAAAGCATTTTTCAAGAATTGATTTATTTTCATCATTTCTTTTTCAAAAGTTCTACTACATACAAAATCAGTCTTCATTATGAAATACGGGCAGCCACAGAGTTATGCGCAACTGTTTTCCCATGTTGGTTGCTTGCATTTTCTGATGGCCTAATTTTCAAGAGCATGTTACATAAACTAAGTACAAATCCGGCAGTCCTGGATGGCCAGATTGTGGGTGTCTCACGCTCACAACCAAGCCCACTTACACTGTAATCACACAGAAGCCAGAAAATTGCTCATGAATACTGCTGGTCACTGACAATTTCACAGAATGAAATGGAGTGATATAGCTTACAGTACAGTGTAGTGTATGGTTTTGAGAGAACATTTCATATAAGAACAAGCAATATTATTTGCAGATCTGAGTCCAATTCTAACTATTTTCTCATGTAGTAGCAGTATCACAATTTATGCAGTATCCTAAAGGGAAATTTGGCTATTGAAAATCTCTTCCAGACTATGGGACCCTTGTCCTGTTGCCCTGGACTAAGCCCTACAAACACAACAGGTCAACAATTGGAGCTGTGCCAGCAATATCATGGTCTCAAATCCACACTGATCCATATTGAGGGATCAGGCCAAGGAAGAGGGATAGGAAATGGTGCACATTGAGACCATCAATCTCGCCCCCTCCCCAACACCAATCCCCCATCCTTCCCTCCATTACCCATTACACCATTTCCATGCACTTTCTCCACCTGCATTGAACATACCTTTCTGGGGGTGGGGGGTATCCCTATGGCTGCAGGTGCTAGAAGGAATCTTCTTGCTTTCCTACTGTCTTGTAGCCCATTTGCATTGTTACAATGCACTTTATGGAGCTTTCGAAACAGCCCATCTTGTAGCCCATTTGCACTTTATGGAGCTTTCGCAACAGCTCATGCTGGTGGAACATGTATTCTGCTGGTGCTACTAAACAATAGGATTGGGCCATTAATTTATGACAAACATAAAACCTCATCAGAAGCATTTGTGCTTAAATGTAGTTTTATATAATATTCCCTTTCCTGCCAGATATCAACCTTAAGGCTGAGTGGTTTTGAAAATCAGTCATGGATTGATATCTGGCAGGAAAGAGGTTATATAAAACTGCATGTAAGCATAAATGCTTCTTATAAGATTTTACGTTTCCCTTTTCTAAAGGGAGAAGCTGTCTGATGGTAAAATAAACAAATCCAGCCTTTTCCACTGAATTATTTCCAGGCCACATAACATGAGCGCATGATGTGAAATGCTGTAGCTGCCCCATGTAAGAGGATTGCATAACCAGCAAACCTCCTGTGTCTAATGTGAATGTTCTTTGCAAGAACAGAGACGTAAGTCACCTGCAGAGTTTGCTTTACTGAAAGAAAAAATAAATGAACTTGAGTCAAGGTGGGGACCTACACCTCACTAGGAAAGTATGCATGTATGCATGTATGCATGTATGTATGTATGTATGTATGATGTATGTATAATTTTCTGTTAGCAACTATAGTGCAGAGCAATGGTTCAAGAGAAATGAAAGCTTGATTTTGATATGTTTTGTAAGTCTTGCCACTTCTTCCATTATGAAATGCGAGCATTGCATCAGATTAACCCATCTCTGGAAAAAAAAAAATTTAGGAGTCCCGCAGCCCAATCCCAATGGGCTAATCCACTAGAAGGATTCTCATTCTGTCAGCAGTGATTGCCTCATGCGGGGTGACCATGTGTCTGCTTTTTCCTGGACATGTCCTGGATTTTAGCCATGTGTCCAGGAAAAAAACTTGAATGCCTTCCTTTTCCTTATAAGTGGGCAGCATGTAGCTTTCTCATAATTAATCGATTATGCAGTATGTAATATATTATATATAATATTTTTAGATTTAATAACAGGTAATATAGTGTTTAAAATAGCACCTGAAAGCAAAAATATATGAGTATTTTAAGCTTTTCTTTTGTTGTGTCCTCCATTTTTTCTTTAGTCCTACATTTCAGAGGGGACTTGTCCTCTTTTTTGGTTATGCCTAGGGACCTGCAAAAGGTGAAGTTATTTTTTCTGAGAAAGGGGAGCTTAAACAGAGCAGGAAAAATAGTCCCCTATGGTTACCCTGGCCTGATGGCAGCCATAAAAAATGTCTCTGGCAACCTGCAAACTTTAGAACTCCAACTCTGGCATAAAGGCAGAAACAGACAACAAACTACTGCTGGCCCAACAACCCAGATAAGCTGGCTAGGAAAGTGGAATGGGGCAGAGGAAGCATCGGATTAGGCTGGGGAAAATACATTCATAAACTCATTCCTTAGGCTGCAATCCAAAGCTCAATTCAGGCCAGCATAAATCCCAACGTAAGTCCTGTGGGTGTCACAAAAGTGCTGTAAGACACTGCACCACTCCTGGGGAGGGTTAGACCAGTGCACAGACATGCACTTGCTTCTGTACATCACTATGGGAAGAGGAAGACTGATGAGTTGTGCCAGCCGAGGTTAGGATTATACACTTAGTGAAGGGGACCAACTAAGCTTTATGAGACCTGAGCTGCAACCAGGGTTCAGCTCTTCTGTCAAACAGTTCGCAAAAAGATGCTGTTGGCAAAATTATGAAGGTGGGAAGGGGAGAATAACCTTTACGTTTTGTAGCCTAAGAGTTGAATTAGATGTGATTTAAATGCTTCATGTACTATGAGCATTAAAGTGTGGAAGCCTAATCTGGTGTGAAAGCATGGTGCACAGATAGTTTTTAACCCTTTGCTTCCAGCCATGCACCTGATGAATTATATTTCTGTAGAAACAAATGCCATGTTTGCAGTTGCAACAAATGCATAACAATATTTGGAAATTATCTACAGTGGTTTACAAGCATAATTTCTGGAAGCATGCTTGTAATCCAAAATGCTTGTAATCCAAAACAGATTATCCTATAGGAAATAATGGAATATCAGACAACTGATTCCACAGTCCAAAAATATTTATATAAAAATACTTACGGTATACAAAAATGATTATAAAACACTATAATGTAATACAAAATACTGCAATAAAAATACTGTACAGTACTGAACTGTGTGTACCGGACCTTGGAAAACCTTCAGGGCTGGTGTGAGGGAAACAAGAGGGAGGAGGGATTTTGTAGGATGACTTTCACTATCACGAACTGAGTCACCGCTATCTATTGGCTCAATTGAATCTCTTTCTTGTCATGTTGCTTTAACATTTCCATGCTGCTGATAGGGAGCTGCACTGGAACATTGATAAGGCACAGCTTCCACACTGCCACATACAGATCCCACACAAAAAAATACCTCCACACACCTTCCAACAGATCCCACCTGGCTCAGATTGCTCCCCCTCCCCCTGATTTCCCTGGCCATGGAAGCCTTTTCCAAACTTTCTCAGAAGCACCCATCTTCCAATACTGTGCTCTTAAACCAAGTCAAAATTTCTGAGAAAATTTTGCTCTTAATCCAAAACTCTTAATCCACATCTCTCTCTTAAACCAAAGTACTTCTGTACTGTCATAAGTCCTCTTACAGATTGGTGCAAATGTCATGCACATCAGAAACACTAGAACAAATGGCCAGAGGCTCTGCGCACTCACAAAAAACAGGTCAAACTAGTGTTGAAGCACATAATGTTCCAGCAGGGATGGTTCATGGGCAGATCAGGACCGGAAAGTAGGTAGGAGGGATTGGATCTCAGCAGCAGCTACGCATGTCAAATTCTAACCCAGCGACTGAATACTTTTGCTGCATGCTGAAGCATCACTAGTGTTTGCATCACCTGGTGGAGAATTCATTTCATTATAGCGTAAAAACCAGTTTCATGTAATTTTATGAAAAGAAAGAAAAACTGCTTCCTGATTTAATAGGACATTTGTTGTCATCCTTTTCCTTGAGCTAATGCGCTCTTTCATGTAGACATTTCCCCCTTTGATCTAATCTGTCATTTTCTAATAGCTCTTTCTTTCATTCAAAAGCAGAATCCGACTCCAAATGGAATGTTGATTAAGCCACCAGAGGGGGCAAAAATAACTAGAGACATATAATAATGAGTAACTCTCTTCGAAGGAATTTTCTAAGCCAAAAACTGTGAAATATTATCTCCTCTGGTGTCATCCTTTCAAATACAATTTCATTGAGGCAAAGATGATTGAAGGGCACTCAATTGCTCTAAGATGTTCATCTATTCTAATCTGAAGGGCCTGCATTTCCAAAGTGGCTGCATTGTCTATTTTTAGCAGGGCTCACAAAGATAGCTCCAAGTTCCCATTAAGATGTTAATTAACAAAGCCCCAGTCCATACATCCTTTATGTTAGGGAAAGTCTTGGAACCAGGCTGCTTTCTGCACTGTCAACAATGCCCATATTGGCTATAACCATTCCTGGAGCCACTCAGATTGCATCTGGAAGAGCATTGCCTTTATTGGCTTTCTTTAATTGTATTGCTTTATGTATATAATGTACATAATTTGTATATCTCCTGATGCTAGGCTGTACCACACAAGCCAAACTGCTTGCTTAGAAAAGTTCTAAATTGCATTCAGGAGTATGCGAATCAATGAACAATGGTTACTGTTCATCTATATATATAAAAGAGAAAAGTCACTCACTGACTCACTGACTCATCACCGCTGGGCCTAGAAGCGTGAAATTAGGAGTGGGTGTTCCTTCCGTGACGGAGGAGTGCACTAAGAACCGGTTTTTGGAAATTCCAACCGGAAGGGGATTAAAAGGGGCGCAACACTTTTTCCTCCCTATACTTTGCATTGGAGAATTGCTGACTCATCAACATTCCTCCCCAACTGCTGGGCCTGAAGCATGGAATTCTGGGAGTTCCTTCTGTCACCTGAACACCCACCAAGAACCCAAGTGGAGAAATTTAACCCTTCAGGGGCTGAAAAGGGATGCAACGTGTTTTTGTCCTGTACTTAACATGGGAGACTGACCAACATCCAGCCAATTTGGTCCTCAGTGCCCAGTGCACTGGGGGGATATTGTTCGGAGGAAGAGGTTGCACTGGCAAAGATTCTGTGCATGGGGGGGAGTTGCGCATGGGAGAAGTTGCGCATAGGGGAAGTTGCACATGGGGAAGTTGCATGTGGGGGAAGTTGCGCATGGGGAGAAGTTGCACATGGAAGGAAGTTGCGCATGGGGGATGATGTGCACGGGGGAAGTTGCGCATGGGGGAAAGTTGCGCATGGGGGGAAGTTGCGCATGGGGAAGTTGCGCATGGGGAAGTTGCACATGGGGGAAGTTGCGCATGGGGGAAGTTGCACATGGGGATGATGCACATGGGGGAAAGTTGCGCATGGGGGAATGTTGCGCATAGGGGAAGTTGCACATGGGGAAGTTGCACATGGGGGAAGTTGCCCATGGGGAAAGTTGCGCATGGGGAAAGTTGTGCATGGGGGTTGATGCACATGGGGGACTTTTTTCTGAGGAGAGGCGAGAAGGAACACAGAGTCTCAGGTGAGTGGAGGAGGGGGGCTGCTTAGCTGAGTGCTTAATTGCTGCTAGGTGTTCATTGGCTGGTTGCCTGGTGGGAGGTGCTTTGTAGGGCTTTATTAGGGCCTGTTCCTGGTTCAGCCTCCTTTTCAGGGGAGAGGTGAGAGGGAACACAGAGTCTCAGGTGAGTGGAGGAGGGGGGCTGCTTAGCTGAGTGCTTAATTGCTGCTAGGTGTTCATTGCCTGGTTGCCTGGTGGGAGGAGCTTTCAAGGGCTTTATTAGGGCCTGTTCCTGGTTCAGACTCCTTTTCTGAGGAGAGGTGAGAGGGAACACAGAGTCTCAGGTGAGTGGAGGAGGGGGGCTGCTTAGCTGAGTGCTTAATTGCTGCTAGGTGTTCATTGGCTGGTTGCCTGGCGGGAGGAGATTTCAAGGGCTTTATTAGGGCCTGAGGCGCGATCCTGTGGACCGGAGCCTGTGAGCAAGGAGGACTTTTGAAGTTGACAGGAGATGGAAGGGAAGGGTGCAGTTGTGGTGACATGCACCACGTGTGCCATGTTTGTCTTCTTGCCCAAGGACCCCGGGGATTATCGATGCTGCAAGTGCAAACTGGTTGCTCTGTTGGAGGAGAAGGTGGCAGCATTGGAGGGTGAAGTTTCCACCCTTCGTCAAATTAAGGCATCTGAGGAGTTCCTAAATACAACACACACGGAACTTCTCCAGAGGGATGACACCAGTGGGGACCCCAGCAACGATGTCTCTTCATGGAGACATGTGACAGTCAGGAAAAAAAGGGGCAGGAGCAGTCGAGAACCACTGGAGCTATACAACCGTTTCCAGAGTCTCTCAGATTCCACCATGCTGGCAGAAGTTCCTCTTGCTAGCACACCTACACCGGATCCTGGCATTGCCCATATTGGCATGCCTACAGATCCCCCTCATAGACAGCAGCCACAACCAGTTAGTGTGGGGGAAGCTAGACACAGAAGGAGAACACGGAGGAGGGTGGTGGTGATTGGAGATTCTCTCCTGAGGGGCATGGAAGCTGTCTGCCGACCAGACCCGTTTTCCCGTGAGGTGTGCTGCCTCCCTGGTGCTAGGATATGGGATATCACGGAGAGGCTACCGAGGATGATCACGCCTGCTGATCGTCACCCGTTCTTACTCATCCACGTAGGAACAAACGATACTGCTCAGGAAACTTTCCAAAAGATAGTTGGGGATTATGAAGCTCTGGGGAGGAAGATTAAGGACCTGGGGGATACCCAGGTGGTATTCTCATCCATCCTCCCAGTAATTGGCAAAGGTCCTCAGAGAGATAGCAAGATTTTTCAGGTCAATAGCTGGCTTCGAAAATGGTGTCATCGGGAAGGATTTGGATCTGGGATCACAGGATGAACTTCCTTGAGGAAGGACTCCTAGCAAAGGATGGACTATATCTTACGGGTTGGGGGAAGAGTGTCTTCAGATGGGAGATGGCCAACCTTAACAGGAGGGCTTTAAACTAAATAAGAAGGGGGTGGGTTACGTCCAAAGGAAACCTAGGAATAAGGAAAATGCTCTGGATGGAAATTGCCAGGGCACAGCTGTAACTCAAAAATCTTTAGAGGGGCCTGGCCTTACAAAAAAGGAGGGAAATGCATTGAGTTGCAACCTCCAGGGCTTAAGTTGCATTTACACAAATGCACAGAGCCTGGGAAATAAACAAGATGAGCTGGAGCTTTTAGCAAGTGAAGGGAAATTTGATTTGATAGGAATAACTGAAACTTGGTGGGACTCCCATGACTGGAACACACAATTGGAAGGCTATCAGCTGTTCCAGAGGAACAGAAGAGGCAAAAGGGGAGGTGGAGTAGCATTATATGTCAAGAACATATATACTTGCTCTGAAATCCAGGAGAGTGGTCCGGATATCCCTGTGGAGTGTGTTTGGGTAAAAGTAAGGGGGGGGGGAAATAAACAAAACATTGTGGTGGGCATCTACTATAGACCGCCAGGCCAAGGAGAAGGAGTAGACGATGTCTTCTTGGAGCAACTGGCAGGCATTGCAAGGAAATATGAGGTAGTAGTAATAGGGGACTTTAACTACCCAGACATTTGCTGGGAGACAAACTCAGCCAAACATGGAAGCTCCAGTAGATTCCTGATGGGCCTGGAAGATAACTTCATGGTCCAGAAAGTGGAGGAAACGACAAGGGGAGGGGCCATCCTTGACCTGATCTTAACAAATCGTGAAGAACTGGTTGATCAGGTCAACATAGTGGGAACTTTAGGGGAAAGCGATCATGAGCTGCTGGAATTTAGAATAATGTGGGAAATAAAAAGAGTGCAGAGTGAAACTTATATGTTGGATTTCAGGAAAGCTGATTTCAACAGGCTTAGAGGAGTCATAGGTGGGATCCCATGGGTTGATGATCTAATGGGGAAAGGGGCCCAAGATGGGTGGGAGCTCCTCAAGAGGCAGCTTCTACAAGCACAGTCAGTAACAATTCCAATAAAAAAGAAAGGGGGGAAAATGCTGAAAAAACCAGGTTGGCTCCACAGGCAACTTGGGGATCAGCTGAAGTCAAAGAAAGAGAAGTATAGGGAGTGGAAGACTGGAAAGATCACCAGAGAGGAGTACAGGCAGGTAGCCCGGTCCTGTAGGGAGGGGGTCAGGGATGCTAAAGCTCAGTATGAGCTGAGGCTGGCCGGGGGAGTCAAGGATAACAAAAAGAGCTTCTTTAGATATGCCCAAAGGAACAGGAGGCAAGACGAGGGGGTGGGGCTGCTCCTGGACAAGGATGGACAACAGGTGTCTGGAAACCAGCAGAAGGCGGAGCTGCTCAACTCCTACTTTGCATCCGTCTATTCACAGAAGGAGGGCTGTGCTAATGGGGGTGCAGGATCATTGACTGATTCGGGGATGTGTTTACATCCCCTAAGAGGTAATGAAAACATGGATGGTGCAGAACAGCAGATTAAGATTGACAGAGAACTGGTTCGAAACCACTTAACTGGCCTAAATGAATTCAAGTCATTTGGACCAGATGAGCTGCATCCTCGAGTTCTTAAGGAACTGGCAGATGTCCTTGCAGAGCCTCTGTCGATCATCTTTGAGAAATCCTTGAGGAGTGGAGAAGTGCCACTGGACTGGAAGAGGGCAAATGTAGTCCCAATCTTTAAGAAGGGGAAAAAAGAAGACCCAGGAAATTATAGACCAGTCAGTTTGACTTCAATCCCGGGCAAGATATTAGAGCAAATCATAAAACACACAATTTGTGCACATCTAGACAAGTACTCGGTGATCAAAACAACCCAGCATGGATTTACCAAGTATAAATCTTGCCAGACAAATCTGATCTCCTTTTTTGATCAGGTTACGAGCTTACTGGACAGTGGCAATGCTGTGGATGTCATTTATCTTGACTTCAACAAAGCATTTGACAAAGTCCCACTTGACATTTTAATTAGGAAGTTGGAAAAATATGGGCTAGACAGGGCAATTGTTAGGTGGATCTGCAACTGGCTCGATGGCCGCACTCAAAGGGTTTTAGTAAATGGTTCTGTGTCAACCTGGAGGTCAGTTTCTAGTGGGGTACCCCAAGGCTCTGTCTTGGGACCGGTTCTCTTTAACATTTTCATCAATGACTTGGAGGAAGGGATACGGGGGAGCCTGATCAAATTTGCAGATGACACCAAACTGGGAGGAGGAGCAAACACATCAGAAGATAGGAGAAACCTCCAGGAGGATCTGGATAAACTGGAATCCTGGGCTGTAACAAACAGAATGAATTTCAACAGGGAGAAGTGCAAGGTTCTGCACTTAGGCAATAAAAACCAAAAACATAGGTATAAAATGGGGGATACTTGGCTTGGCAGCACAACATGTGAGCGGGATCTTGGAGTTGCTGTGGATCACAAGCTGTGAGTCAGCAGTGTGATGTGTCTGCAAAGAAGGCAAATGCCATTTTAGGTTGCATTAAGAGGACTGTAGCTTCCAAGTCACGAGAAGTTCTAGTTCCTCTTTATTCTGCATTGGTTAGACCTCACCTTGAGTACGGTGTTCAGTTCTGGTCACCTCACTTTAAGAAAGATGCAGCCAAAGTGGAGCAAGTCCAGAGGAGAGCGACAAGAATGATCAGTGGGATCGAAGGGAAGCCCTACGAGGAAAGGTTGGGGGAACTTGGGATGTTCAGCCTGGAGAAGAGGAGGCTGAGGGGAGACATGATTGCCCTCTTCAGATACCTGAAGGGCTGTCACAGGGAGGAAGGGGCTCACTTGTTCATAGCTGCTTCTGAAAGCAGAAATAGCACCAATGGGTACAAACTGCAAGAAAGGAGATTCCGGCTGGAAATCCGGAAAAAATTCCTGACGGTGAGGGCGGTTCGGCAGTGGAACAGATTGCCAAGGGAGGTGGTGGACTCTCCCTCACTGGGGATCTTCAAGCAGAGGCTCGATGAGCACCTGTTGGAGATGATCTAGGGGAAATTCCTGCTGCAGGCAGGGGGTTGGACTAGATGACCTACTAGGTCCCTTCCAACTCTATGATCCTATGATTCTATGATGCAGATGGGTGATGTTGCATATGAGGAGTTCAGGCACATGGGGGATGATGCACATGGGGGATGATGCACATGGGGGACTGATGCGCATGGGGATGATGCGCATTGGGGGGATGATGTGCATGGAGAGAAGTTGCGCATGGGGGGAAGTTGCACATGGGGGAACTTGTGCCTGGGGGAAGTTGCACATGGGGGAAGTTGCGCATGGGGGAAAGTTGCACATGGGATGTTGATGCGCTGTGGGGGGATGAAATATGGGGAAATGTTACTCCCGCAATGCGGGTATGCTTTTCGCTAGTTAAAAAATAAAAGACCAAACTCAAGACTTTTGATGCATGTTGCTATTGTGCAAACAGTATATTCTGAGAAAGGAATGTGAAGGTGTATGATCACTATAGCTGGAGTTTGTTATTCTGTATCTTATTTTGGGTGTTTGGGGGGAATTAAATATCTTCTACACTAGTGCATCCCCATATTACTGACCAATCAAACTGATTCTTCCACTCACACTCATTTGACTATCATGTATTCCACCACTGTGCATCAATATTGGGATAGAGCCTAAGATTTAGGAGGATCTTGGAGAAAGGCAAATTCCCATCATTCTTGACTCTCCAGCAGCATCACATCGCACTCTTCATCAAGATTTGGGGCAATCTGTATTTAAGAAGTTAAATAAGTCAGACTATTGGACTTTCTTTTCTCATTACAACTTTCCCTTCCCTCCACCTGTTTCTCCTTGTTTTTTGATAGCCTAGGTAATATATCAGAGTAAAGCATTCCTAAACCCACCCTCATTTATAATTATCCTGTTTCTTAAAAGTGCTCCTAGTACCTGCTCATACATGATTGATATTTCTTGCAGTGTTTTTGCTGTGTTTTTCGTATTTTTTTTACAATCGACCTGAACTGGTTGATTGTGGGTCCATTTTTGATTGTTCAGGGATCTCATCAGCAGATTGGTACTGAACTTTGGCTGCTGCCAGGGAAGACAACCCCTACCCCCACTTCTATCGCCATTGCCACTGCTAACCCTGCTCTGCTTTAAAAAAGATAATGGAGGAGGGTAGGCATCTCCCAAAATGGCACTGGAAAAACTCCAAGAGTAGCCATCATCACAGCCACCCTTGATGCCTTTTCACACCCCTCCAGGGTATGTAGGGTCAGGGTACATGACAGGCCTTACCACTCCTCCCAGGCATTTTTGTGATACTCCAAGGCCAGCAGGGGTCTTGTGCCAGGACTTATGCTGGCCTAACTGGGAATTTGGATTGCAGCCTCACTTACACTTCCCATTTAGGAAGAGACTGTGTCTTTTTTCCAACTGATGCACACTTACTGAACTCAGAAAACCCTGTTAAGTCCCTTCAATTGCCAGCTATTGAGCATTGGACAATACATATACTTTATCCCTGTAGATGTGATGAACAATATGGTTGGAACATTCCAGTCCAGTTTGCATGGTTTCAGGCTACTAATCCTTTTCTAAATTGGGAGAACCCATCTGTTAGCACATCCCAAGTGATAAAGGACTTGGCTTTTGGATGGCAAAAGATTATTGGCTTCACGCATGCTTGTGCTTGAGTATCACATTGCCTCAACTACTAGCAAACACTTGTAGGAGTGGTAGAGTCTGAAGAATACATCTTGTGTTATATATCGCAAAATTACCCCTAAGATTTTATTTTCAAGATGTGCAGGTATTTCCTTTCTTTTAAAATGAACCAGTCTGGATGACGGCCTGCCCCTTGTGCCATACAGACATCTGGCATTTCTGAGCAGCTGATTTCATATGTGCAGAACAGATTGTGCGTGTGTGGTTTGTTTTGTGTTTTCCCTTGCTGGGCATTCTGTCAGAAATCAGAACCGTAAGCAGTCGACAAATGAAGTTGCCTTGAAACGTGAAATGTTGCTGTGAAATATGGAGAGCTGCCCTGCCAAGGCCCTGAAAACTATCTCATGCAGAATCAGATCCATCTGCAGATGTCTGGCCTCCAGTCAAACTTCACAATGTGTGTGTGTTCATGCTTTAGTGTGAAGAGTTACTAGAGACATTAACTAGGAAAGGAATTCCAGAAGTTGGAATTGGGATTAGTTGTGTTGGGATTTCTCAGAAAAGACACACAATACTTACAGTGCAATAAACCAGGTCAGGGTGGGCATACAGGCAGCAGACTGGTGGTGGTGCACACATCCAGCTACTCACTGACCTCTGCTGCTCCTCCTACTCCTTGAATTGGAAAAAAGGCAGGGCACCTTCAAGCACCAGATGCTCTTGGGCCAGCCTTGTTTTGGGCACCAGGTATTTGAGGCACACAGGTACTCTTGGACTAGCCCTGAACCAGATGCTAACTGCAAGATCCTTGAAGACTTTAGATGTTATATGCTCTCCATGCTCAAACTGCTTGGAGTCTCTCTCAAGTAATGTGAATATTTGTGTTAACATTGTTAATGCATGATAGAAAGCCAAGATGACCATTTGAAAAATCAGTTGTACTTACAATATTTGTCAACGCAATCCTAACCCCTGATTAGGCAAGCAGAAGTCCTGGCATAAATCCCATGCTGGCTTGGGGATACCATTCTAGTGCCATAACTCCCTCCAGGGGGGAATCAGTCCAGTGCACAGACATGTGCTGGCCTCTCCATGCCACCATGAGAATAGGGAGATAGGTAAGTTGCACTGGCCTAAATTGGTCAGGATTGCACCCAGTATACTAACTATCTATCTATCTATCTATCTATCTATCTATCTATCTATCTATCTATCTATCTATCTATCTATCTACAGTATTTATATACCGCTTTTCAACTAAAAAGTTCACAAAGTGGTTTACAAAGAAAATGGAAAATAATAATAGCTAACTAAAAGCTAATGGGTCCCTGTCCCAAAAGGGCTCACAATCTAAAATGCAAAAAAGAACACCAGCAGAAGCCACTAGAACAGACATTGCTGGTATGTGTAGGGCCAGTTACTCTCCCCCTGCTCAATAAAAGAGGAGCATCCACTTGAAAGAGTGCCTCTTGCTCAGTTAGCAGGGATATATTTGAATTTAAAGATTGGAAATTTACAGAAATCCTGTAATGTCCCTGTATAATCATGTGTAAAAACCCTGTGAGATTAAATCTGATGTGAAAAAGAGCCTGGGATCCCAGTTCTATCCCCCACCAGCCCAGACTATGCTATGTACCACTATGCAGTGCCACTGATGAAGGTTTCAGTTATGCCTTGAACCAGAAAAGCAAACTGCCTATGAGAGAAAAGTAAAAAGCATCATTACTGACTTCTCCAAAGACCTCCTGATCTCCCATGGAGCTCCTCAGTCCTACACGTGCTCTTTGCTGAGGATAAGTCTAAAGGAGTCTTTGGGAGCAGATCCAGGATTGACAAGGGGTATAGAATCCTGTGCACAATCATGTATAGAGTGTCTTTCATTGAACTGAGACTTTTGGTAATGGATGGTGTAAAAGTAGTGGTGGGCTCCAGAAGGTTTGCACCTACTCTATAGAACTGGTTGTTAACAAGAGATAGGACACAAAGTTTAAAAATAGCCATTTAAAAGTGGCTGCCAGATGGGCATAAAACCAGTTGTAAATTTCTTTGAATCCCATCACTGTGTAAATGGTTAAAGGAGCTTATTCTCAGGAACATATGGATAGGATTGCAGGGTAGGATCACTTTCCTGGGAGTAAGTCTCATTGAATATAATGGGACTTACTCCAGAGTAGACATGGAGGTGGCACTGACACTGTTGAACTTCCTGGAAAGTGTCAGTGACATCACTTCTGGTGAGATATAACTTCTGGTCATGACATAACATCACTGCCAGGTTGATGACACATTTACATCCTGACAAGTTTGACAGGGGACCGGTCCTGGTTTTGTGGAAGAAAATTATGGCAACAATATTAAAGGTTTTTGTTGTAAATCTGATCTTGCACTGAAGGCCAAACTGAATTGACCAGGAAAAGTTGTTCCTGCAGATCTGTCTCAGAACTGAAAACATCAGGCCACCTTGTTGCCTTTCAGACAGCCTATCATGCCTTTTGGATGGCCATTGGCAGGCGCAATAGGACACAATGATTTTTCTCGATTAGTCATAGAAAACAACCACATCATTTGTTTAAAGCCCTGTTCCACAATGAATAGCTCCAGATCTTCACTCTTATGGCCACTTTTGTAGTTTCTGTTCCCAAAGGTTCAATAGAGTACATGATGAACTCTCAAAAGATTTCATTAGTGCTCAGATATTTTTCCTGTGCAAATACTGTATATCATCAACACCTGATGTGGGGCTGCAGTAGCTTAGTGGTTAAAGGCTGTCAATCTGTAGGACAATTAGTAGGTCAGCGGTTTAAGACCAGAGTACTGCAAGACAGGGTGAGCTTTCATCCTTAGCCCAGCTCCTGCCAACCTAGCAGTTCAGATTGACAGGCACAGCTCAATTAACCACTAAGCCAACTGCTGCCCTATGTGGAGACACATGGGCTTATCTTAAGGATAGGATTGGCCTTTAGCCTTTACACTAGCTTTCATCATCAGCTTGAGCATCGTCATTCCTTTTTATACCATACAACAAACACTTGCTGGATAAGCTCCATGAGACTGTTAAAATGATTAACTTCACAGCATATCAAGCTGAGCAAGCACTCCTAGAGAAATCACTACCTATTTGTGAATAGCGGGCCCCAGAGGCTATGTCAATAAATGCAGAGCATCCAATTCAAAATGATAACATTAACTTAATTTGATCTCAGCCCTGAAGAATCATTTTTTAATACATGTCAGAAACATAATTGCAGCTTTAGGTTATTAACTGTAAGAGTATAGAATCTGAATCAATTTTACAGGTTGTTTATTTTTATATGTATATTCTGCCTTATCTCCTAAAACGAATACAAAAAGCTATTATACACTAAGGGCAAATCCTAACCAATTTAGGACAGTCTAACTCACTTGGCATATTTTCCCGTGATGGTTGTGGGGATGTCGGTGTATGCCTGTGCATTGCCCTAACCCTCTCCCAATATTGCACATGTTTTAATCAAGAGTAGAGTCAAACAATATAAATGCCAAGATAACAGACTTATAATTTTCATTTAATGGTACACTATAAACATGCAATGATGACCAGTATAGCAAGTTTATAGTGCCCCCTGGAGGTAAAATGTTCTTTAGCAGAAAGCAGTCCTCTGCCTCCTCCCTCCCCCACCCCCAAATTCTGCAAAGTATGCCCATTATATCTTCTCCAAGAATATAACCTTGATACATAAAAACACCATCCATGTGAGAACAGGATCCAAACAGGTACATAAAATAAGAGGAAGGAGATAGAAAATTACATCTAGCTATTTGGTAACAAATGCTTATTTTACTGGTCTCGATCACTAGACATGTTGATCACATTAACAGCCAAATCCTATTCCCTCCATTACAGGCTTAATGAGTATTCAGCTTTTGTGGCAATATAATATTCAGGGCTTATAGAAAAAGAACTCTATTTGTCAACAGGGCCAGCTTTAAGCCAATTGAATCAATTGCTTCCAATTGGATCCTGCATCTAAAGGGGTTCTGCCATAGTCAAACACAACAATATATTGCAACAGTCACCTAACATGACATTATAGGTTTTATACAGAAAAGCAACAATTATGATTTTCTTCTGAATTCAAAAAAGTGTATCTTTATACTGTTTATTTTATTATAAGTATATTTAAATTGTATTTTCTTTGGAATTAAGTCAATAGTATTTGTTTATACGGTTTATAAATTGAAATTTTATTTATATCTCTAAGATTCTATAGAACTTGGCTTTGACCCTAGGGCCCCACACAAAATCTTTCTACGTTGGCCCTACAACTCCTAAGGCTGGCTCTTTTTGTCCTTATCACTTCAATAACACAGACACACAAATGCAATCCACTACTAGTAGTCGGCCATTACTAGTAGCTAATCTAGTGATGACTGGATACAGTTTCTGAGGAAGGTAGAGTGCCAGAAGGAGATTGCAAGGGAAACACTGTTTCATTTTTTAAAAAAAGGACATACACATTTACTTGAGAGAGAGACACACTCATTTACTTGCTACAAAAAATGTCACACGTGCTCCCACAGCTTTAATAAGATAAGCAACACAATCTGGGGAAGTGTATGTGCCAAGAGAGAAATAACACAATGATACATTTCACAAAGCTGCATTAAAACTCACCTTGCCTTTTACAAGATTAAACGTTTTATCAAATCCTCACACAAATAAACTGTGTATTAAGCTATAATGTTTATAGCAATGTTTATATGGCAAACAGCCAGTATATAACTGTTATATTAAATCTTATATGATGCCTGAACCCGAAAGAGAGGACAAGCTCCCCAAAAATTCCTGACATCCATGCAAAATTCCTGATATGTTAAAAAATGTAGGACACCCCCCAAATGTAGAACAAATGTAGGATATGTTAAAATAAAAGCTAAAAACACTTGTATTGCTTTCCTGTCAACAGGAAATTGTTGACATTTCATGTCAACACTATATTACTTATTGTTAGCAACTTCTTTGCAAGACCTGCTTCCCAAACCAAAAAGGTACATTTTAAAAGTGATCCAGGCAGGCATGCAGATGCTTGGTCTTTCAGCCTCTTCTCCTTTGCCCCCTTACACAATATAATACTGACTATAATACTTTTGAGTGGACACAATTGGGCTTGGAGGCTTAAAACTAAAAAAGCCAGCAGTTATCCCCACCATCCCTACCATGAGAAGATTGCCAACTTTACACCCAGCCCTGCTCCTCTGCTTTGACAACAGCTGGATGAAAGGCCAGAACCTGAGCAAATAAAGCCCTTGTTGTGAAATACATGCTTTTAATTTTTTTGCAAAATTTATATTGGTGGATCCATCTACAAAGGCATAGGAGCAGAAGAGGCTGGGGTTTCTCTGGTCAGTTGACAATCCTGCTTTAAAAAATTAATTCTTTCCCATCCTTTCTCTACAAGCCAAACTCACTGCAAAGTTTCAGAAAAGCAGCAGCTCCACTTACAAGGCCCCCTCCTTCCTCTGTCTTCCTTCCTTTGCACAAGCAGAGTCTCTCTCTCTCTCTCTCTCTCTCTCTCTCTCTCTCTCTCTCTCTCTCTCTGGCAAGTGACTGGGAGCTCTGCTTGCCACAGCCATTTTCCCAGCCACCCATTCAGTAGCAGGCTGTAAAGCCTGGTGTGATGCATATTGAGAGATGTAGTTCTTGCACTAATGGTGTGGCTTAATAAGAAGCTGACAGAACATACAAAGATCCAGGTCTATAGAGCTTGCATTCTGAGCACACTCTTGTACTGCAGTGAGTCTTGGACCCTTTATGCATGGCAGGAGAGGAAGCTGAACACCTTCCATATGCACTGTCTCCGACATATTCTTGGCATCACCTGGCATGACAAAGTCTCAAATGACGCAGTATTGAAACGTGCTGGAATCTCTAGCATGTTTACACTTCTGTAACGACGGCATCTACGCTGGCTTGGGCATGTCGTGAGAATTCCAAAAGATCTCTTATATGGAGAATTAGTGCAGGGAAAGCGCCCAAGAAGGAGACCACAGCTGCGATACAAGGACATCTGCAAGAGGGATCTAAAGGCCTTGGGAATGGACATCAACAGCTGGGAAACCTTGACCTCTGACCATTCAGTGTGGAGGCAAAAGACCCAGCATGGCCTTCTCCAACTGGAAGAGACACTTGTTCAGCAGGCTGAAGCAAAGAGACAGACCCGAAAGCAGCGAAACCTGCAGCCTGGGCAGGGGACGGAATTTATCTGTCCTCAGTGTGGAAGGGATGGACACTCTCGAATTGGCCTCTTTAGTCACACTAGATGTTGTTTCAGGACCTCCAATCAGAGCACAATACCATAGTCTTTCGAGAATGAAGGATGCCAATACATAGGTGTGGAAATGGGCTTTAGCATGGAGAGGAGGGAGGAAATCTACAGTTCCCTTCCTCCCTCCTTTACTCAGCTGCCTCAGTGGCTCAGTTTGCCTGTAGCAGGCCTCAAAGGTCTACAATCCCAGAAAATGGCTGGAAAGCTCCCCAATTCCAGTCATGTGGTCACCCTGTCTGGTGCTATAAAAAGTCCTTTATCCCCCAATTGCCATAGCCTGTATCATTTAGTCTTTGCACCGGCCAGATTATAAAACAGGCAGCTGGGATTTCTTATTGTGGGCTCCTGAACCCTTAAATCCCACCATATCTAAATTGGGCAGCAACTCCAATGGACACCCCATCAAGGGTTCCAAATTCAGGTATCAAAATCAACTACTAGTATTAAATTCAACCCCATTCAGGCTGAATGTTGTATACAGGAGAAGTGAGGAACCTCTGTGTCCAAGAGCCTTAAACATGGCACAGATTTTGGCACTTAGTTTTTAAATACATTGACGTTGGGTCCCTGGTATCTTCTGGCATTCGTGGTATGTCAAATCAGTGGATGCAAGATTGTAGGGTACATCTGTATATGTTCCAAAATATATGCTTGTATTCAGTGGCGTAGCCAGGGGATTTGCAGGGGGTGCAGTTGCGCCAGGCTACAAGCTTTAGAGGGGCTACAAGCTGAGCTTGACACTGGTGACTAAAATTGTGAAAAATGGGTTCTGTATGAATGACAATACCATCATGTTATATATCATTGGAAAGATAATGTTGTGCAGAATGCAATGAAACAAACCACATTGGAATATCTATATCTGGATTTTGCCCATAATCCCCAGGTATTTTTTAAAAGAAAATTGGGGAAAAAACCATTTGCTCTGCTATTGACCAGTATTATGTACAGATAACAACATCTAACCAATGCCACCGTCCATACATTTCTCAGTCTGTTATTATCTTATGAGTTCTAAAGATGTCTATTACTAATCCGTTTCTCAAGCTGTTTCACAGTAAATGTGCTCTCTCGACCTTGAGTTCTGCAAACATTGCAGCTTTGCTCCCAGACATCCTTGCAAGCAATTCTTGTTCAGCAAGACAAGATAATCTCTTGGTGCACAATGTTATGTGTTATGCACTTCAATGTTATGTCTTTGGACTTCTACAAACAAATCTCCACCATCTGGCTTTAACACCATTCTCCAAGAATGTGAATTGAACTCTGTTGCCCTCTCTGGCAGCCTAAGATCATGGACTTCTAGTTTATATATAATGGACTCCTGGTTTATATGTACTCCTGTATTGACCCCAATCATGAAATGCTTCTCTCCCCTGCCAATGAATATGGGAAGAGCAAAAACATATACATCTTCTCCCCACCAACCAGACTGGCTAGCACTCTTGTGACACCCCCACGTCAGCACAGGACTAATTCTAGGGCTTAGGCTGGCCTAAGTTAGGATTGCAGCCTTTAGCAATCAGTTTGAATGGCAGGTTGGAGGGACCCACAAATGGATGACAGGTTCGCTGATCTTTTGCCCACACAGCTGTTTTGCCAGTTCTTGTCTGCTGAGAGCAAGTGAGAAGAGAATCAGGACAGCGGCCACTCATTTCTTCCTCCCGCACCACTGCCACAGCAATCACAGCAAGTACTGAAAAATGGTGAAGCTATTCAGTTCTGATCACTCCCTTGCAAGAAACCAAACGAAACAAGATGGTTAACAGTTTCCCTGCCTCCTTCTTAACAAACATTCCCAAGGAAAGTGTACGACCATCCAAATGTGAGTGATTTACTTCTACTGATAAATCCTGAGATGACTCTAGGAAAATTTTAATTGATGAACTACTAAATGTTGCAAACCAACTGAGATGAGAGTTCTGAAATAATTGGCACCCTTAAAACAACACCAGAATCCAAAATAGTATCCAGAATAGAATCCTGACAAATCCAAATCTAGGCTAAAAACTTCACTTTACCACAGTTGGGTTGATCCAACACAACACTACCTGCTAAAAGTAACACATTATGCCTTCAGATTTCCATCCGGGTTTAAATGAATAAAACTTTTTCTTTTGAAAAGAAAAAAAAAGAATGGTAAGGAGGTGTCTGCAAATGTTTGGTCCTTAGTTGTCATGAACTTGTCCATAAGCAGCTGCTCCACATTTTGCCGTGGAGGCTGCCCAAGCATTGTTGCAAGAACATTGGACAGCGATGGAACAGATTGCTTTCAAGCAAAGCCTAATAAGCCTCATGATTGTAGCCAACTGAAATTCATCCAAGAGAATGTGACTTGCTGTATTTGTGCTTTGGAAGTCAGTAGGCAAATGATATGAAGGAAACAGGCAGATTCTGTATCTTGCATTGAAGTCCCTCAAGAAAAACACCTTTATTCAACCATCAAAGTGTGCTTTACCAATCTGTGAACTTGCTGTCTGCATGTGTGCACTAGGGACAAATATGTCCTCCCCACATCTCATAATGTGACTTTTTAAGACCCCATGGAAAGAATTTAACTCTTAGAATAACAACGCTAGCAACTCATGCTAACCAGGGATTTGCTGCATTAGGGCAGAAGGTCTATCTCAGGTTAAGCAAGAAAGATCTTGTCCAAACCTTGGAGAGGTGCTGCAGATGATTCTGGCATATAGAGAGAGCTAAAGTTTGAATATTCCTTAATTTTTTGCAAGATAACCACCATACAGCTTTTCCACTTGTCTTACACCATAGCGCAGCGGTCCTCAAACTTTTTTCAATCATGATTGGAGTGTGCATGTGCAGTTTGCCCCAGCCCTGGTTCTGCTGAGCTGGAGGCACATTGCATGAATGCCCCAGAAGCTGGATACACCTATGCTAGGTTTGCTGTATGTCCTGGAAAACTGGGACTGTGCACATACTGGCAAGTTTGACAGAGGGGTCCTGTCCCAGTTTTGTGGAATAGAATTATGGCAACCCTAACCTGTGCAGTACACCCCAGAGTGGCAGAACTACCGGGCTGGGGGCAAACTGTTCATGTGTGCACCTGCAGATCAGACATGCATACCCAGTTCACTCCCATACTTCTGCCAGGCTGGGGGTGAACTCATAGCTGCCTCCAGAGGTCTGGGCCCCACTAGGCTGGAGGCAGCAGGGCTCCAGCCTCTGGTCCTGGCATGGCCTGGCCCAGCCATGAAGGCCTTGTGGACTGGCACTGAGGACCCCTGACTTAGTGCATCTTCTGCCCTTTTAACCCATATCATATATGTCTCCTCCACCCCATCTGATCCTTAAAGGAACCTATGATGTAGGCTGGTTAAGTTAGATAGATCCACCAATACCACTGAAAGGAGACGGGTATTCTAGAACACTATAAACACTTGATGGGTAGCCCATGGGATACACACTGCATCCTGTGAGGTAGTTCTTGTTCCTCCATTGTCCCAATGGGTTAACTTAGACTTGTGCCCACTACTTTATCGGTACAAGTTTAAGAAAATCCCAGGTACAGGATCAAGGCCAAGAGGGGGATAGTATATTGGTAGTTCTGTTGCCTCTTATATCTCTGCCCAGCTTCAACACACACCCCTTCCTCCTCTATTTCCTACCCCTTTTTCTAACAATGGGATTTGAACAACGGGATTTGAACAATGGGAGAATCAGGGGCTGTAAGTGAACTTCAGTGTGAAGGTAAAAATTAGGTTTTGGAAATATTTTGAGAAAAATAACAAAGCTCCTCTGTATAGAGGCAATAATAGTAAAAAGAGAAACAAGTCCTGCCATATATCACTTTGACAGAGAGTTTTCTTCCATCAGACTGGATGTAAAATGAAATGAATAGTATGCTGCATAATTGAACCCATATAAATCAGAGCCAATGTTTGCCACTAAAGCAAATTATACCGACTTTACAGCCCATGAAGAACAATTAGGAAGCCAGGAAAAACATTTAGATTAGCAAAGGAATGAAAAAGCAAAACTGAGTTTTCATTCCAGGTGACTG
Organism: Cryptoblepharus egeriae; assembly: GCA_030015325.1. Classification (NCBI taxonomy): domain Eukaryota; kingdom Metazoa; phylum Chordata; class Lepidosauria; order Squamata; family Scincidae; genus Cryptoblepharus; species Cryptoblepharus egeriae. The sequence goes on from JAREYC010000001.1 coordinate 214,160,968, forward strand.
ACATGTTGGCAAGGATACATGACCCCCAAACAAATTACTTTTTCAAATCACTCTCCAGTGAGACTCAATCTGGGAGGAGCTGAAGAAAGGGGATTACTAGAGATAGCTTGATGATATCATTTCTGGAAGCTACACAATGTAGAGATGGGCGTATTTCATTCATTTTGGTCTGACGTCATTCAGATTTACCAAATGGCTTTTCAGAACACCCATCATATTTGTCCATCCTGGTTATTCATCTGAACGTTCCAGATAAGCAGTGCCCCATCCCATTGCTTCTTGTCATCATCTTTGTCTACAGAGTTGTTACAAGGATCTAATCACACACACAGCAATTTGGAGGAAAATCAGAACATCAACCAAATCACTAATTAAACTGTCAGTCATTCAAGAATAGCAAATCCTGTGGAGGAAATGCGACATTGTGTATGGTTACTGGAATGAATCAAGGCAAGAGATACATTGCTTAGACACATTTTCTTCTCCTCTGTCCTCTGAAGGTCCACCACACTCATAGGTCAGTGGTTCCCAGCCTGGAGTATCTGTAATCCATGGAATACTTGCCTGGACTACCTTTAAGGACACATGCGAAGGAATAATGTTGGGAAAGACAGGACTGTTTATGCCCTTTCTGGGCTGGATGACTTGTAGGCTAATATGAAGGGCACAATTTATGGAAACATCTTTCCATAAAGATTTCTTTCAATGCTTGATTTATTTGACTTTACATGTTTCTGGCTGCAATTCTAACCTCCAGTTAGGCTGGCCTAAACCCCAGCACAAGTCCCATGCTGGCCAAGGGGTGTCACAAAAATGCCATAAGACACTTCTACACCCATGTAGAAGTGGGTGTACTGGAGGAGGATTAGGCATGTGTTTTCCTCCCTACATCACCACAGAAATGGGAAGACTGATGAGTTGCTCCAACTTAGAATAGGATTCTACCCTTTGTCGTTGATTTATCCTGAGTTGTATAAATTTTGATATTTTTATTCTTGCTTTATGTTGATAAAACAGCTTTGGATAGTCCCTTTTGATAGAAAAGCACATTAGAAATGTACTATATGAATAAATACAAATATCTGGCTATCAATAGTGGAGATACAGTTCTACATGGCACTTGTCAAGATGATGTTACCAATAGATATTATTGGCAAAGAAAAAGAGATCCAGCTTTTGGAGTTCCCCTTCACTGGATTTCCCCTTCATTCACATTTATGAGACCAGCAATAATATTGAGACTTCCCATGGTTTTAACCCTAATTTGTCACACATGTATGGCCAAGTTTGTCTTCAACGCCCTATTATTTTACAACAGAAGAATCCCAGTGTTGTTTTTTTTTCCACACAGCTTTTATCCTTCTATTTTACATTATGTCTAGAATCCTTGATCACAGACATGAATCATGTATCTTACATTTGCATCATTTTCCTGGCTAAGCCACACCATAGGAAAACCTACCAAGCTCGGCACTGAATTCTCAGCAGAAAGCTTCTCTTCTGTCTTAATAGATTTGTGGTCTCCATTTGTGGGTATGTTGACTCAGCACTGGCACCAGACAGGCATCCCTTAAAATGTTTTTCAGGAGAAACCTCATAATTGAAAGGCCTTTATAACCTTTTTTGACTGTCTATAGAATGTGGTATATGTTAATTCTTTCCCAAGCAATATCACTTAAGGACAATATGCAGCCTTGACACTTCCCATTGTGGAATCAGGATGTTGCATTAGACCATTGATTCCCAAACTGTGTGCTTAGGCCATACATGGCAAACTCATGGTACTATGGGTTGTGCTCAGTGTGGCCTCTTCTCCCAGGTCTCCTGGGTGCAGCCATCTTGGATCATATGAGATCCAATTCTCACAAGATCTTACAAGATCAGATACGATAGTGTGTGTCAAAGCTGGAAAAAATAGCACCACATGACAGCAGTTAAGTTTGAGTACCACTGCATTTACCTATTGTCTTTTCCTTTGCATACCCAAGAGTCTGAAGCCACAAGTCTAACCAGGTCTACTCAAAAGTAAGCCCCATTGTGTTCAATGTGTCTTACTCCCATGACTGTGTCTTTAGGATTGCAGCCTCCCCACAAAAAGTACAGGACAACAGGCCATTCCCTCAGCATCAGGTTGTTTGAAATCTAGGTTATTCCTACTCTGTCCTGAATTGAGTGTGTGAAAATTTTTCAGGCCTGACATCAGAAGAAATTTTTCAGGCCTGACATCCCTCTTTGGTTAGCCTAAGGCTGCATGACATGCCCTACAATCCAGAGTAATTACAGGAAGACGTAAGAAGCACTTACTCTGGATTGTTCTATGCATTTCCCATAGGTTTCCCATAGGTGGCACCGTAACTACGTTGGTGTAAAAGGTCCAGTAGTTACTCTGGATTGTAGCCAAACTCTTAAAATATTTCTATACTGCCTTTTCCCAGGCTACAAGCCTGACACTCAAGGCAGTTTACAATGAAATTAAAACGTATATAATAAAATATACACAAAACAATGGTGAAAACCTCTGTAGCCAAAAAAAGAAGATTAAAAATATGAAAACATTAAGCAAACAGCCAAAAAAAGTCCAGAAGAACTCCTAATAACCTCCACTGTGAAAATCTGCCACCTCGGCCTATCCACTATCAAGAACCATTAGAAATTTTTAAAAAGCTTTAAGCTTCATTGGAAAAGGTCCAGTAATGGGCTGAATTGAACTGGAATTGAATTGGATTCCAGAGTCAGGGAGCCACTACCAAAAAGGCTCTTCTCTCAGATTTGAACTCCAATAGGTCGTCTCTTTCCTGTGTGCTTCTACTCCTTCTTTCCTCTCACTTTCCAACAGAGTGAAGGAACAAACATAGAAACAAACTGGGAAGTGACTGCATCTATAAGAATACAAAACCTGTGTATGCCACCTTAAAGCTGTATTTCTGTACACACTTATCTAGAAATAGACCCCATTGAGTATAATGGGACTCACTTCTAAACAGTCATGCAGAGGCTTGGGCTATAAGTTTCAAAAGAAAGGATATCAATATAGTAAATACAATAAATTTCATGGATCTCTCTTCTGGTGTAACTTTTTTTCTTTTTGACATGTGCTTTTAAAATAATGCTTGTGACTGAATACACAAGTATTTCCAGGGTGTGGAAATCCACAAATGAGATAATACAACTGCTTCCAGGTCCTACTTGTAATTATTTCCTGGGGAAGGTAGGAGGTAATAGTAACATTTCATTAGAACTGAACAACCACAGAAAATTTCTCAGTAAAAACCAGACACCACTCCAAATAGGATAGTGTTAGCCCTTGAAATGGCTGCAATGAACTTCCCTTTACAAGAACCTCACTTTATAACAGAAGGAAAAAAGGGAATATTTAGCATTTATATATCTGCTTACTAAGGGTGATCATTTGTCATAACCAAAAAAAAGAGGACAAGGTCCTCCCCAAAAATTTATGACACTGAAGAAAAATGTAGAACATGACCATTTAAAAGCAAAATCACCCATATATCTTTCATGTGGTTAATTTAAACTCTGTATTGCTTATCATTAAATTTAAAATTATTATATATAATTTATTTCATATCCAGACAGGAGAACAATGAAGTTTTTCCAGGACACAATGCTAAAATCCAGGACATGTCCTGGAAAAAGAGGACACATGGACACTCTGTGCTTACCTATATCTTATAGTTGACAGTTTAGAGATTTAAACTGTAACTCTATCCTCAATACAAACAACAAAAGAAATTGGAGTGGAATTTTGGTACTGAAGTAGTGAAAAACAGACTTTCGCAGTGAATCAGTAACCAAAAATATAACATTTTATGATCCCAGAGGATATACAACCCCATAATGTTTGCAAATGGCAGAAATACCTTGTCAGGCTGAATGGCAAATTGGTTTTTCCATGAATGATAGCTTTCAATGCTGCAATGAAGCACAGCAGGTAGTGAGATCTTTTCCAGATATCAAGCAACCCTGCCCAGCCATGCATTAAATGAAAATTTGATAAAGCCGCAAGGTGCACCTGTTGGCAGGAATGACCTCAAATAACTGCAAGCCTTTCTTGGATCACTTCCCACTAATAAATGGACAAATCTTCATAAACAGAAAAACCATGAGTTCAGAGCTTGCAATGAACTGTATATCTAGCTAATCAACTACTTCAAGATTAGCTGGCAGGGGGCAGAGAAAGCATGTGGAAAATTTCTCAGGTCCAAATCCTATCCATTTTTCTTGCACTGATGCAACAGAAATTCATCCCAAAGTGCCAAGGAGGCCTTTGTGGCTGCCCACCTCATGATGCAGCACAGTTTCATGATGCAGCACAGATTGGCCCTGGAGTTGGACAATCAGGCTGCAATCCTAATTTCCAGTTAGGCCGACTTAAGCCCCAGCACAAGTACTGTGCTGGCCATGGAGTGTCACAAAAGTGCAGTAAGGCACTTGTGCACCACTTATGGGGAAGGTTAGGCCAGTGCCCAGATATGTGCTTGCCTCCTTACATCACTACCAGAATGGGTACACCTATGAATTGTGCCAGCCTAGGTTAGGATTGCACTAGCCTAACCTTCCCTGTGGAGTGGTGCAGAAGTGTCTTACAGCACTTTTATCACACCCCCAGCTCAGCACAGGGGTCTTACGAGGTTAGGACTGAAGCCTAAGAGACTCATTTAACATCAATGGCCTTACAGGATCAGCATTTCACCACCAAGCCAGTGATGCAAGAGATTTGGGATCCTGATCATGCTTCCCTTTTCTCATACACATTAGCAGCCCAACAGGGTTGCTCTGAAGTTTGGAGAATTGAATTGCACAGTGTTGCTGGTGAATATTTATTTACTTATCCTGCCTTTCCATCAAGGTTAATGGCAGAATAGATAATTCCCCTTTTAGCCTATCAGAGTAGGCTGAAAGTCAGAGTCTGTCTGACCCCCCAAAAGGCTGCGATGCAATCTATCTGGTCCTGTTTCTGTAATGTTTTGCAAAGGATAGTGTTAAGTAGGTGAAAGGATAAACACTTATCCAGCTATCTGTGCAGCTAGCCCTTGAAAAAGCATGTGTTGAAAAGCTCCCTTCCTTTCCTTTTGTGTGCTGCTGTTTTGCTCTTTTCTACCAACTGTGCAGCGTTAATGCCAGATGCCAGTTTGATGGCCCTTGAGAAGGGAGGGGTGGAAGGAGTAAAGTGGAGAAGGTTCTGTTGAATGACTCAAAACATGTTGATTCAAATGTGCAGAATGGATAATATAGAAACATTTTTATATAAGTGGATTTCTCTCTTCGAATTCAATTCAGAGAGCTATTCAATAGCATGCAGAAAACTATGAGCATAAACAGTACAATTTATTTATTTATTTATTTATTTATTTATTTATTTATTTATTTATTTATTTATTTATTTGTGGGATGTATACCTTGTCTTTCCTATGCCAAAACAAATGCTCAAGGTGGCATAACTCATTTGTGCCTAGTGTTCCATTAGTGTTCCATTTTTTGGCATTTTGAAAAATTGCAAATCAGGCATAAATGGATTTAAAAAGTTTAATTCCTCCCTTCTTGCTGTCCTCACAACAACCCTGTGAGGTAGATGATACTGAATGTGAGTGACTGGCCCATGGTCACCCTGGAAGCCGCATGGCTGATGTGGATTTGAACTCAGGACTCAGTCAAACTCCCGAACCACTACACCATCCAGGCTCTTATACACCAGGCACGTGAACCTGTCCATTCTAATTCTTTTTTCCAAGTGTAAGGATTGTATATAACAATTAAATCAGTTCAAGAACACTGGTTATTCAATTAGATTTACACAAGAATGGGCACAGTAGCGCCATCCAACTTCAGAATTCAATTATTCCTTATTCATCACAATCCAGTACATGAACATATTGCATAGGTTCCTAACTCATTTTAAAAGTTGGGTTCCTTTCTTCTAATGAGCAAGAACATAGGATATTACTGATCTAACCAGGGGTATATCTGGAGTATTATTCAGAAAAAGTGTCCAGTGATTGAGGGTGACAGTGATGGTGTCTTGAAGAGGTAGAAGAAGAATTGCATAAGAAATGGGATGTTTTCATATAAGCCTTAAAGCAACTTTCCTCCTTCCATAAATTGGCTTGTGCAGCACATGTTTCACCTCCAATGGCCAGAGGGCACATTAATATTGCAGCATTGCCTCTCTTTTTCATTCTACTTTTATACCAATCACACAGTCACATAATTAGTTCCAAGTGGTCATATGCAATTTAAGTCTTGTGTGGAACACCACAAGCCCAATGGCAGTGAATACAACTTTTCCAAAGGAAGTGATGAATTGGGGAAATGGGAAATGGCTCTGCATCTCCTCCACTCTAAAGTGTCCCCACAAAGTTGCTTTTCCACTCACATAAATGGGCTTCAGCATTCAGTGTACTGTTCATTATACCAGGTACATGGATTTGTGTTTAATGAACATATCTGCCAAAAGAAAACAGAAGGGCCTCATTCCTGACCCTAGTTAGTTTTTCAATCATAACAATGCAGAACATGGTCATGTGGTGTCCCCTATGAGATAACCTGGAATGGCACACATCAAGCTCTTCTCTTCTGCTTTCTAACATACCCCACAAGAGCTAGATGACCTTCAGCTGCAGTTGACATTTCTTACCTGATTTCTCAGCACCCACAGGCTCAAAGCAAAGATTTCCAATCAGATTAATCTTTAGATATGTCTAAATTTGCCAAGCACCTGTGAGTTACTGGTAGAATCTAGTTTTGTAGCTCAAACTAATCCTCAGTAATAGGCTGAAAGTAATATGAATTTTCTGATGCAGCCATACTAGTAAATTCAGCCACCATGTTGTTTGTTTTTCTTTGTTTGTTCACAAAGCACAACAAAGTAACAAAATAGTATAATGTTCAAGGCAGTGCCAGATGCCATGAGAGCAAGGGTTGAAGACCCCTTTGCCCTGGGTTCCTCTTCCTTCCTCCCTTATGAGAACACAAATCTCAAGGCAACCCAGGGAATGTGGGGGAGAAGTTGCACCAAAAGTCCCCTCATCTCCTCAAGTTGGTGATACAGTATACTATTAAACATTATTATTTGTAAAGGACCCAACAACAGTCCTAGAGTTCTAAAATGCTATTAAAATGGCTTGTCAGAGGGTGTAAAATGGGTGTAATACATTTCATATGGATTGAGAACATAAGATTTAGGTTGAGAATAAAAGAATAGATTATTGCCACTTCAGATGAAACCTATTTTAGCTGCTTTGATGCACAAGTGTCATACAAACTATTACATTTGCAAGTTAACACATTCAAATTATCTGCTTGGTAGAGCTGAAAGCACCAATAAGTCTTTTCATACTTGACCTTACTTGACAAAGATTTTGAGATCAGATGAAAGATTCTGAGATCAGCTTATTTGTATGTAGCTGTTATGCTTCCACCAGATAGCCCTTCCCTCCCTGCACACAATCCATCCATCAATCAATTGTATTTATATCCTGCTTTCCAACAAAAAGTTCACAAAGCGTTTTACAGAAAAAATGAATAATCAATGCTAATGACTTCCTGTCCCAATAGGGTTCACAATCTAAAAAAAGATGCAAAAGAACACGAGCAGAAGCCATTGTACAAGACATTGCTGGGGTGAGGAGGATGCTAAAGTACCTGAGTCAAACAGGATATTAACAACCCATTCCAACCTAACTCTCCATTCGCCAATGTAACAGTGCAAATGTGGTCTCGATTGCATCCTGCAAGAGATTTTTTTCTGCCGGAGGTCTCCTCAGGATAAAGGGAAATTTTCCCTTTGGGTAAGTACCAGCAGCCATGGTACATGGACCTGCACCATAGTACTTGGACCTTCCCTTACTTGGGTAAGTACCAGCAGCCACAACGTGGCTCTATACAAGTTGATCCACACAGTTAGATCAAGCCAGGAAGACCATTGGCATTTGGCATGCAGTAGCACTCCTGATCCTGCTCTCCTCCCAGGTCCTATGAGCCATCCCTCTTCCCATCTCCTTCCTATTCTATTCTCCTCATGACCTACTCAGCTGCCTCCCTTCCAAACTGTCTTTTGTATATAAGTATAGGGTTGTTATGTTGACAACCATATGAATTCATTTCATCCTTATCACTAGCAAAATCCAGCAAGACCCAGACCTTGATATCATGCCCATAGCTGGCAGAAGGAACCCAATTCTCAGATTCAAATTCTGAAAAACTGAGCCCTGCGATGTCCAGCATCTCATGGCCCCAAAAATCTGGTCACCAGCATCAGGAACACAACAAATAGGAAGCAATAAAGAGGCAAGCACGTGCTCAATTTCAAACCCTTGTTTAAGGATCAGCACTTTACAGATAAGGGTGATGGTACATAGGAGGATTGCAGTCTGGACCTGGAAGCAAAGACTGTGCAGAAGCAAAGACTGACAGGCCTTTGGAGCAAGTTGCTTTCTTCTATGGATCTGTCCATGGTCCTGCAAGCCCTCTGCTTCTACAGAACCACAGGCTAGCAAAGGTACACCTGTCTATGTTGGGTTTCAAACCCAACAGTTCTTGCCCTCCAGCCTCATTAATACCATACTACAGTGATGCCAAATTTAATTCGTTCTGGAGGCATGTTTGTTACATGAAACATTCTTTATGTGAAGCGGATTTTCCCTTAGGAAATAATGGAAACTCAGACGATTGGTTCCACAACCCCAAAAATATTCATATAATATACTAACTGGATTTTAAAATGATGACAGAACACTGGGATTGAATTCAAAACATGAATTCAATGTGCATGATCTTATGAAGTCTACTTAGGCTGCAGTCCTAAAGACACTTTCCTGGGAATAAGACTGATTTCAAAGACTTCAAAGTGTCTCCCCACTTTCTCCTTCTCTCCCTCCTGAGCCTTTCTCTCCCCTGCTCCCTTCTGGCCAGCCCTATGCTGCTTCCCTCTTCCCTCTTCTCTCCCTCTGCCCAGCGGACACCTGGCCACAGGAGGAACAGCATGGAAGTGTTGCTTTCACTATGGGCAGGTGCGCTAGGCAGCCCTGACGCTTTTTAAACAGGCTGCTGGCCAGCGCGTCTGCCCCAACTGCCAACGAATGTGTTCTTTACATGAAGCACAGTTTGTTACATGAAGCAGAATCCTAGAGAAATTTTTGTTTTGTTACGTGGAACATACTTTACGTGAGGCGTTCTTTATGTGAGGCGTTCTTTACGTGAGGTGCCATTTTATACTGTTCTCATCAATCCGGATTCTTCCTACTGGTAATGCCTCAAGCTGCTGGTTAGACCTACTACCTTTCCAAATGTCCATGTGACCTGCCTTCCCTAGAACAGGATGGTTCTCTTAATGATGGCCCTCATGATTGAAATTTGTGGTTTCTTAAAAGTCAGTTTTCTAAATAAACCAGGATTTTAGCAGCTATCTTTAAAATCCCTTTTGAGTAAATCCATCTGACATCTGCCATAGAGCTGGGTCACCAACACTTGCTGAAATTCAGAGCATCATATACCAAAGGCATACCAGTGCTTTCTTCTTTATTGTTGGGTTTTCTGCGTTTTGAAGAACCTAATTTTTGTTCAAAGAATTATAAATTTTTTTGACAATACATTCTGGTACAAACAAAATTATAGGGAAATATACTACACTGGGTCCTCCATAGTTACTTGTGCCCCTCTGCTTCCCCAGCTTATGAGCAAAAGATGATTATTTATTTATTTATTTATTTTAATTTAATTTAACAGATTTATACCCTATCTTTCTCTTAAGTGTGCCCAAGGCGGCTTACAACAATTTTAATATAATTAAACACATATCACAATTAAAAACATTTAAAAACAATTTTTAAAAACATTTTAAGAATTAAAACAGTTCTGCACCCTAAATCACAATAAAAAAATTAAAATAATGGTGAGTGGTTCTTTCATCTTCTCCAGTAGTGAATGTACACATTCCTTAAAGGCCCCACAATGACAGAGGACTTATGTGTGGATACCTCAATTTGCAGATGATGGTGTCAGGCTTAGAAATGAGTGTCAGGAAGTTCAGGATAGTCCAGAAAGCTGAACTAGATGGGCCTTTGGCTGGATTCAGTTGGATTGTACTAATCAATATATTAAAAAATGAACATAAAATAAGAAGAGCATGCTCTGGATAAGGCCAAAGGCTCATAAAGGTCAGGTGCCTAGTGGAGCCCGCTGTCCACTGGTAGCTACCACTGCCTAGTGCCTGTTGGTGCCCAGCAGTGTGCAGAGCCCACTGGTACCTGCCAGTGGCCATCAATGGCCATCAGTGCCCAGTGCCAGTAGCCATCAGTGCCTGGACTGCCCAGTCCCCACTGATGCCTTGTTCCTGACAGTGCCAGCCAGTGTCCAATACTCAGCTGTGCCTGGTGTCCAGAACTGCCCACTGGTGGCCACCAGTGCCTGATGCCTGCTGTGCCTGCTGGTGCCTGGGGCCTGTGTATGCTCAATGATGCCCACGTTTGCAAAAAAAATTCTTTGAATTTTACTCTCGCAATGATGGGTAAGTTCAACTAGCGTTCTTATTTTAAAAAATAAAACTTCTTATTCTTATGTGCAGAAACATCTCTGCAAGTGTTCTCTACAAACTTTCTTAGTATTTTGACATGAAGACCTTTTATACAAACTGTATTTTACTCCGGACCTAAAATTTTAGTAAATCAAGAGGAAATATCATTGTTGCCAAAATAACCTACACTGAGGAAAGCAAAAAGATGATGTATATGTTAAAAAGGAAAGGTTCTGGATAGCAGTTTTTAAAAATTATGTCATTTAATTTATTACCAAAGAAATAATAAAAGAAAGAAAATAGAGGAAGAAAATTAAAGAAAGAAAATAGAGGAAACAATTTATTTTGCTCAATTAAAATCTCTGTCCAAAGATCATATCCATACTCTGACAGTTTTTCAGCTAGCTATAATTCCAGGGAAAGTTTCTGACATCACATGAGCCAGGGGAATAAGGAACAAATGCTATTTTTTTCTGTAGAGTTCTTGCCATCTTTAGATGCTTTATAGGGATGGAGCCTGGCTGGATCACTTTCTTTGTGTTTGAAAACAGATGTCAGTGAAGAAAAATGTTTTAATATAAGTGTCGGATGTTTCATACACCTCCCCTGTTGTGATAAGCATTGGTGTAGAACAAGCTGTTTCTTGCCTCACAGGGGGGTCAGACAGAACGGCCTGATGAGATGGCTTCATCAATGCAAAGGCGACTACCCACTGGGTCTGTGGAATTCTTGGTGATGCTGCAAAAGCCATTATACTATATGTCTGTGTTAGGTCTTGGTAGCTGGGGCTATGCCCATAGAGATTTGAAGGTCTCACCTTTCTGTTTTACAGTTTTGATGGCGTTTCCATGAGATGCTGTTAATTCATTTTATAGTACTTTTATAATCCAATCCAAACCATGTCTACTGCATAATAGGTTCCACCTGGGACTTACTTTTAAGAAAATTTTATCCAGGATTGAGGTTCAATGGTGCAAAACACATTGCATATCTCATTTAGCAATCCAGCTAAAATTAAACGATTATCCGTCCATCACAATTGGAGGCTTATCTGTGAATAAAGTTTCCCTTAACCAGAGGGATCTCCAAGATATAGCATGAGGTCAAAAGAACCCATTGCATTGGAGGAATGTTAGGATTGGGCTATAAGTCTTGAAATCCCATTTTTCCTTTCCTTTTATCTAGGAGGGACCAAGTCCCATTTGCCTCTACAGAGGAAACTCAATTGACCCTCCATTTTCTCATTTTCTCGTTCCTCTTAGGTAGAGGAAATTCAATTGACCCTTCCTTTCCCCATTCCTCTTAGGCAGTGTTTCTCAAAGTGGGGGTCGGGACCCCTTCGGGGGTCGCCTAGAGCTTTCCTGGGGGTCGCCTAAAGCCCCCTGGTGTAGGGGGCCAGGTCTGGCTTGCCAGACCTCCGGCTGTAGCTGCGTGCGCACTGGGGCTGACTGACAGCCTCAGGGCCCAATCCTATGCATGCCTACTCTGAAATAAATCCCATTGTGTTCAGTGTGTGCATAGAACACACATTTCATTTGTAACAATGAAATGCATATCAGATATTTACATTACGATTCATAACAGTCCCAAAATTACAGTTATAAAGTAGCAACAAAAATAATTTTATGGTTGGGGATACCCACAACATGAGGAGTTTATAAAGGGGTCACAACATTAGGAAGACTGAGAATCACTGCTCTTAGGTATAAGTTTTTAATAAATTTAAAATGCATTAAGAGGACTGTAGCTTCCAAGTCTCGAGAAGTTCTAGTTCCTCTTTATTCTGCATTGGTTAGACCTCACTTGGAGTACCATGTCCTATTCTGGGCACCTTTAAGAAAGATGCAGTCAAACTGGAGCAAGTCCAGAGGAGAGCAACAAGAATGGAACCAATGGGTACAAACTGCAAGAAAGGAGATTCCGGCTGGAAATCTGGAAAAAATTCCTGACGGTGAGGGCGGTTCGGCAGTGGAACAGATTGCCAAGGGAGGTGGTGGACTCTCCCTCACTGGGGATCTTCAAGCAGAGGCTCGATGAGCACCTGTTGGAGATGCTCTAGGGGGAATTCCTGCTGCAGGCAGGGGGTTGGACTAGATGACCTACTAGGTCCCTTCCAACTCTATGATTCTATGATTCTATGATTCTATGAATGATCAGTGGTATGGAAGACAAGCTTTACAAAGAAAAGTTTTGGGAACTTGGTCTGTTCAGCCTGGAGAAGAGAAGGCTAAGAGGAGACATGATAGCACTCTTCAAATACTTGAAGAGCTGTCATATGGAAGAAGGGATATATTTGTATTTACTGCCTCTGAAAGTAGAACCAGAACCAATGGAGACAAACTGCAAGAGATTACAGTTAGATATCAGGAAAAAATTTCTGACAGTGAAGGCAGTTTGGCAGTGAAATAGATTGCCAAAGGCTTGTGGACTCTCCTTCTTTGGGGATCTTCAAGCAGGGGCTCAATGAGCACCTGTTGGAGATGCTCTAGAAATATTTTCTCTAGTAAAAACCATGCCATAAATCACATGGGAACCTGTTTTAGCATTTTGTCTGGCCTAGAAATCCCCAAATGCACATCTTGCTCCCCAGTTCAGCCTTCTGTGTACCCTGGAATGATTGTAAATGTTTAGAGGAACAGTCTTTGAAACAATTTTTAGCAGATATCTACACAAACATATTGTATGCAGTGGTTCTCAAAGTGGGGGTTGGGACCTCATTGGGAATCGTAATATAATCAGTGGTAATGTGAAAAGCTGGGCACTTTTTCCCATCTTGGAATGGAAAACTCAGGCTGCAATCCATATTTTCTTGGGAGTAAGACTCACTGAACACAATGTGACTTAATTCTGAGTAGACATGGAGAAGCTGCTGCATCACGGTGGTTCACGTCTGTTTGATGTCACTTCTGGCCATGACATCACTTCCAGGATGATGACATCACATGGGGGGGGGCCTGGAGAGGTTGTCATACTCAGAAGGTGATCCTAGGACAAAATGCTTGAGAACCTCTGCTATATATAATATCTCTAGGAGCTTTAGAAGTACAGGATTCTGACAAATAAATAATATTAATTTATTCCATATACATCCTCCCCCACCAATGATATAACACAACAAATTAACCCAATCCTATAAATTTTTTTGTCTCAAAATATTACATACACGTAATAACAAAGCTGCAAGATGTTACAAAGCCTTGTCACATTTGTCAGTCACAATTATAATGTGTGAACTTTGGCGAAAATAATGGTCAAGTGCATTGACTCTTAGTTTAATAAACAGTACAAGTGGCTTTCATGTCAGTAATTAGGAGTGGGAGGCAAAAGCTATTTCCCCAATTTTGTTTCTAACACAGTGTGTAGCCAGCTGACAAGTCGGTTAAACACTTCTCTTTTATTGATCTGTAATCACTGATTCTGAAACAGTCTTTCATCCGAGGAACAGCAATGCTTGTCGAGAAAGCAAGCTGTCCTTTCAGAAGGACAATGCATACACCCAGAGGCCTACAACTGCGTAGGCTGGAAGGAGGGTAGGCTTGTGAGGATCCCAGTTGATCAGAGAGTGAAGCAGAACACAATTACCAAGCCAAGTGGCAGTAGTTGAAAGTTTAAATATCCTTCTACATCTTAACAAACAGGACTTCAAGAAGTGTGCTTGGAACCGGCATTAAATGACTCTAAAATGCATGGGATTTGTGTGTATGCACTGGGCACCAGCAGGCAACAAATTGCTTATTAGTAGGTCTTTATATCACAGAAGGAATATGCTCCCCAAATTTCATGTTTCGAGGTCCATGGGTTGGAACATGGTGTTGAACATCAAATGGAGTTCCCTCCATCCCTTTTCACCCCTTAGTGCTTAAATTTCTAAGGATCAGTTCTTACTGGGTGCTCACATAATGGAAGGAGTATGCTCCCCAAATTTCATTCTTCCAGGTCTGTGGGTTTGGTTTGGACATTGATGTGTCTGCAATTCTTCAATGTTAAGTTGAGGGTGAAAACATGTTCCACATGTTCCTTTTCACCTCCTTCCAGTTTGAATTTCTAAAAATGGATTCTTAGTAGGTACCACATCATGGAAAAATACCATTCTCCCACAGCTCCTCAGAGTTAGAACATCTAAGGAGCACAAAAATAAATCTGAGCAGACCCATGGGGTCCATGATAAGCCAGAGTAAAAATGGAAATGATGGCAAAAAATTCTGAGTCCTAGCCAACCTGCCTTTTCACCTCAGGATACGGCACACTACACCAGCCCATCTCAGGGTATAGCACAACTCTCATAGCCCAGTGAGCATGCTGCCTTGTGCTGCTACCTCTTCAGCAGCAGTTGGGCTACCCAGAGGCCTTCTAGTCCTGTGGATTTGTCAAGCTCAGGATATAGCCAACTTAGGCCATCTTAGCTGGGCCATTTTTCTGGCCTAAAGTCAGGTTTGCAGCCTTAGATAATCTGGCTTGTTACACTCTTTAATCCTGTGAGGCCAACTGAAACCAATTTAGGCCAGTTCAACTCAACTGACACTCCATTCCCATGTTACCATGGGGAGGGCAGTACATGGTACTGCTCCTGCCTAATTTACCTTCCCCACAAGTAACACAGAAGTGCCTTGTAGCACTTTTGTGACACCTCCAGGATAGTGCACTGGGCTTGTGCCAGCCTAAATGGGAATAAGAGTCGCATTGTGAATGAAATTATTACGTACATTGGGCTGTATTTCTAAGATGGCATTGTGCTGGCGCAAGTCTACCACGCCAGCCCTTTGGCAAAAGAAAAGTGCTAAAAAGCATTTTCATGGCAATAGAACTACAGGAAGAACAGCCCAAGGAATTTGGGCCAGCCTTTATGGGCTGTGGATCCAGCCACAGCTGGGGTGGTTTGCTCCAGCCTTTCCAGGTTGGCACAGAGATCTGAGGGGCATGGGATTGGCACTACACAAGAATCCTAATTCCCTTCCCAGGCCCAGCCTGCATGCATGGTCAACTTGGATTTCCACCAGTCACACTGCACAACAGGTCCAGTCATTCAAGTTTGCCATGCCAAAGGGAAGCACGCTGCATGTTGCAGTAGAGGCGTTAGTCATGGAGGCCTCCTCAAAGGCTGCATTGGCATTGGAATGTGGGATAGGACTAAAAATGTGTGAGATTAAAACCACAAGGACTCCAGGTTTGTAAAAATACAGGAAATACCTTCCCGATTGTTACTTCCTTGATGCCTTGCTAGCTAAAATCAATTCTTGCAACAAATGACTGCTATTAAAGTTTATTGTTGCAGTAGATTGACCCCTTAATTGCTTAACGTCTCCGTTTTTCATTAAAATTGGAATAATGGCATCTTCCTCCAGCTCAAATTTACTCAATCTAAATATATAGTAGCCTTTTAGGGAATCTGACACTATGTATATAACTACACATCACAGTGATGGCAGAGCCTGACTTTCAGCTGCAATCCTCCAGAAGCTAAAGTCATATTAATGTTATTTTCTTCACTTTGTAATCTCCTTTTCTTTTTATTTCATCTTTTTCTAATATTTGGCTGTTTGCCATCAAAGGCAAAACCAAACTAAGGGCGTAATCCAGAGTAACTACGGGGAGTCCTTGCTCTGGTGTAAGAACAATTCACTCTGGATTCCAATATGAATTTCCCATAGGTTTTTACTTGGTGGTGCAGTAACTACGGGTGCAAGTAATGTCTCTTACACACTTATATGTACACTTATGTAAATTTATTCAAATCTGAAATGCAAATAGGTTTGCCAAATGTCCCCAAAACTAGAACTGTCCCTTTTTGGGGGGATTTGCGTTCACATACTGACAAGTATAACAGGGGAGGGAGGGTCTTATCCCAGTTTTTTGGGACAAGAGGACTATGGCAACCATGAATATAAATCCTTTTTCCAGCTCCCACACAGTGTCAGAGAAATGATGGGGCCCTTCTACCAAAAAGTTTGAACACACCTGCAGTAGAGAGAGGTAACCAGTGGGTTCTCACAGGTACTATAGAACTCCTTGCTAATGAGTGCCTTGTTCTGAGAACTGGTTACTAATGGGACATAGAACCTGTTGTTCTATGGACGTAGAACCTGTTTTTAGTTCATTTGAATCCCATCACTGCAGGTAACTAACAAATTGTTAACAGGAAGTAACAGTTTTATGTCCCCTGCCAACATTTTGGTTGTGTCCTTCTAACATGCAGGCTGCCTGCCTGAATTCTGTGTTTCTGTATTAAGCTAGAAAGTACCATACAGTACACAAAATAGACATTGTGGTGGTCACAGAAAACTGCAGAAAACCACAGATAGATTCATGGATGCGAAGGAATGCCTATAGATTACTTATCAGCCTCCAGCATTCCTGCAGCTCCACAAAGGTATGAAAATATTTGGGACGTGAACAGACAGGTTTGAGTGCCCACATGATTTTGGGGCTTTTCATTATGGATTACTCAAAGCTAACATCATTGGACAGCAGCCAAAGACTTCTAAGGGCCAGGTCTCAGAGGAACTAACTGTTGAGTCTTAAAACCACCCTGTGCCTACAGATCCTGGTCATTGGATGGTCATGGTCATTGGCTGATGGCTCCCTAAAGTTGACTCTGCAATTATGCATAATATTATCTCAGGCTGCCTAGTGCTTCAAGGCAAAAGAAGCAGAAAGTTAATCTCTACTGCATGGAATAGAGAAGTTACCATAAAAGAGGAGGGAGGAACAACTGGAGGAGAGGGTGGGGGAGAAGATACTCTCCAGTCCAAATCCCATTGTGCCAAACATCAAGGAAACAAGAGAGAGTTGTCTTTTGCTTCCTTCATTAATAATGAAATCATCTCCTGTTTCAGTCTTTGAAAGCAAACTCACAGGCGGTGTCATTCCTGAAATAAATTCAGCAACCATCCTGGAAAAACATTCAGAAGCAAATGGCCATAATATGTTTTGCAGGCATCGGAAAAAATACCCCAAGGAGGAAGTTAATGTGAATGAGCATAATAAGGATTTTGCAGAAGAGTAAGATATTGCTTTATAAAACTCAATAATTTTAATATAAACAAGGACTTTGTCTTTAAAAGTGCTTTGTGGGGAGCTTTGCATTTCAGGGTGAGGCTTACTCTAGAGATTATTTCAGCAATATAATTTGCTCACACTAACGCCAATTATTTTAATAAATTTCTTATTTCAGAAATCTCCAATTTATTGGATGGGGAAGTCTCCCAACCCAGACTTTCTCAGGATACCAAGAGGCCTTTGTACCCGAAGGGGAAGGCAGAGCCAGTCAGGAGGAGAGCAGCAGGTCTTCCTTTCTCCTGGGGATGGGTTAGGGATAGGAGCACTGTCCAGAAGTAAAAACTGTTGAAAAGTGGAACCCGGTAAGCCGTGAAGGAAGAGCTGTCAAGTATTTGCTATTTTCCTATTTAATATATATTTAAATATTCCTATTTAATATTCTGAATAAATATTCCTATTTAAAATATAGTTGCTATTTAAAATAAAATATGCAGACACTGAAGCTTCCGTTTCAGTGAAACTGAAGAAACACCAGAAAAACCACTGACTAGTCAGTCTGACCATTCCTATTTTTTTCATTAAAAAGGATTCTCTCCCACTTCCATGCTGCATTTTCTCACAGAAGATTTTTTAAAAAACCTATATTTACACTTTAACCCACTGGCACAGCAGTATGAAGGCTATATTTTAAGGATATATAGCAGGAGGGAGGAGTATTTAGATGCCCCTTTTCTCCTCAACTTCATCTTGTCAAAAAACTGAGGAACATAAGGGTAAGCGTCATCTATTTGGCTCTTGCTATGCTGCATTTTGAGTGGAAATGAAGTCAGCCAGTGCCTCCACCTTGTAATGAAGGCCATTCTTAGTTTCGTCATAAGAAAGCAGATCATTGTCTGGCTGGCCTGAGGCACTTTTGCATGCCCAGCAAAATGTCGAAATGCCCTTTCACACACACCTCTGACCTAGAGCATATTTCTTGTAAGAACAAACAGGGAAGGAGAGACTGAAGCTAGAAAATGGCCCTTTCTCTGGAAATGACCTTGGAAAGAAGACAATGTCATGCTACTTTTTGACAAGGCCAACTTGAGATTCTTGTCCCATACTGCTTATCCTTTGATGAGCTCCTGTTGCTTAGATGTGGCAAGTCTATTCTGGACATGGGTAGCCCAATCCTACCTAAGTTCCCTAGCACCAATGCAGCAGTGAAAGCAATTGCATCCCACAAGTTTCAAATCCCAAAGGCCTCATCAATATAAAGGAAAAGATACATAGAGCACTTGCACTCCTTGGGCCACAAGATGTCCCCCACTTCTGAACTACCGAGGAATGATAATGGCTTAACAAACATTCTCCAGAGTTGTGTCTCTCCGTAAGGAGGAACATAGAATTCCTATGCAGAAAAAGTTCTTCATTAGCCTCAAACTCCCAAAGTATAAGCTTTCACTATGCAACGATGAAGAGAATGGTGAGCAGTCATAGAATCATAGAATCATAGAGCTGGAAGGGACCTAGTAGGTCATCTAGTCCAACCCCCTGCCTGCAGCAGGAATTCCCCCTAGAGCATCTCCAACAGGTGCTCGTTGAGCTTCTGCTTGAAGATCCCCTGTGAGGGAGAGTCCACCACCTCCCTTGGCAATCTGTTCCACTGCCGAACCGCCCTCACCGTCAGAAATTTTTTCCGGATTTCCAGCCGGAATCTCCTTTCTTGCAGTTTGTACCCATTGGTTCTAGTTCTGCTTTCAGAAGCAGCTATGAACAAATTGGCCCCTTCCTCCCTATGACAGCCCTTCAGGTATCTGAAGAGGGCAATCATGTCTCCCCTCAGCCTCCTCTTCTCCAGGCTGAACATCCCAAGTTCCCCCAACCTTTCCTCGTAGGGCTTCCCTTCGATCCCACTGATCATTCTTGTCACTCTCCTCTGGACTTGCTCCACTTTGGCTGCATCTTTCTTAAAGTGAGGTGCCCAGAACTGAACACAGTACTCAAGGTGAGGTCTGACCAATGCAGAATAAAGAGGAACTAGAACTTCTCGTGACTTGGAAGCTACAGTCCTCTTAATGCAACCTAAAATGGCATTTGCCTTCTTTGCAGACACATCACACAGCTGACTCATGTTCAGCTTGTGATCCACGGCGACTCCAAGATCCCGCTCACATGTGTGCTGCCAAGCCAAGTATCCCCCATTTTATACGTATGTTTTTGGTTTTTATTGCCTAAGTGCAGAACCTTGCACTTCTCCCTGTTGAAATTCATTCTGTTTGTTACAGCCCAGGATTCCAGTTTATCCAGATCCTCCTGGAGGTTTCTCTTGTCTTCTGATGTGTTTGCTGCTCCTCCCAGTTTGGTGTCATCTGCAAATTTGATCAGGCTCCCCCGTATCTCTTCCTCCAAGTCATTGATGAAAATGTTAAAGAGAACCGGTCCCAAGACAGAGCCTTGGGGGACCCCACTAGAAACTGACCTCCAGGTTGACACAGAACCATTTACTAAAACCCTTTGAGTGCGGCCATCGAGCCAGTTGCAGATCCACTAACAATTGCCCTGTCTAGCCCATATTTTTCCAACTTCCTAATTAAAATGTCAAGTGGGACTTTGTCAAATGCTTTGCTGAAGTCAAAATAAATGACATCCACAGCATTGCCACTGTCCAGTAAGCTCGTAACCCGATCAAAAAAGGAGATCAGATTTGTCTGGCAAGATTTATTCTTGGTAAATCCATGCTGGGTTGTTTTGATCACCGAGTACTTGTCTAGATGTGCACAAATTGTGTGTTTTATGATTTGCTCTAATATCTTGCCCGGGATTGAAGTCAAACTGACTGGTCTATAATTTGCCGGGTCTTCTTTTTTCCCCTTCTTAAAGATTGGGACTACATTTGCCCTCTTCCAGTCCAGTGGCACTTCTCCACTCCTCAAGGATTTCTCAAAGATGATCGACAGAGGCTCTGCAAGGACATCTGCAAGTTCCTTAAGAACTCTAGGATGCAGCTCTTCCGGTCCAAATGACTTGAATTCATTTAGGCCAGTTAATGGTTTCGAACCAGTTCTCTGTCAATCTTAATCTGCTCTTCTGCACCATCCATGTTTTCATTACCTCTTAGGGGATGTAAACACATCCCCGAATCAGTCAATGATCCCGCACCCCCCATTAGCACAGCCCTCCTTCTGTGAATAGACGGATGCAAAGTAGGAGTTGAGCAGCTCCGCCTTCTGCTGGTTTCCAGACACCTGTTGTCCATCCTTGTCCAGGAGCAGCCCCCCCCCCCTCGTCTCGCCTCCTGTTCCTTTGGGCATATCTAAAGAAGCTCTTTTTGTTATCTTTGACTCCCCTGGCCAGCCTCAGCTCATACTGAGCTTTAGCATCCCTGACCCCCTCCCTACAGGACCCGGCTACCTGCCTGTACCCCTCTCTGGTGATCTTTCCAATCTTCCACTCCCTATACTTCTCTTTCTTTGACTTCAGCTGATCCCCAAGTTGCCTGTGGAGCCAACCTGGTTTTTTCAGCATTTTCCCCCCTTTCTTTTTTATTGGAATTGTTACTGACTGTGCTTGTAGAAGCTGCCTCTTAAGGAGCTCCCACCCATCTTGGGCCCCTTTCCCCATTAGATCATCAACCCATGGGATCCCACCTATGACTCCTCTAAGCCTGTTGAAATCAGCTTTCCTGAAATCCAACATATAAGTTTCACTCTGCACTCTTTTTATTTCCCACATTATTCTAAATTCCAGCAGCTCATGATCGCTTTCCCCTAAAGTTCCCACTATGTTGACCTGATCAACCAGTTCTTCACGATTTGTTAAGATCAGGTCAAGGATGGCCCCTCCCCTTGTCGTTTCCTCCACCTTCTGGACCATGAAGTTATCTTCCAGGCCCATCAGGAATCTACTGGAGCTTCCATGTTTGGCTGAGTTTGTCTCCCAGCAAATATCTGGGTAGTTAAAGTCCCCCATTACTACTACCTCATATTTCCTTGCAATGCCTGCCAGTTGCTCCAAGAAGACATCGTCTACTCCTTCTCCTTGGCCTGGAGGTCTATAGTAGATGCCCACCACAATGTTTTGTTTATTTTCCCCCCCTTACTTTTACCCAAACACACTCCACAGGGATATCCGGACCACTCTCCTGGATTTCAGAGCAAGTATATATGTTCTTGACATATAATGCTACTCCACCTCCCCTTTGCCTCTTCTGTTCCTCCGGAACAGCTGATAGCCTTCCAATTGTGTTTTCCAGTCATTGAAGTTGTCCCACCAAGTTTCAGTTATTCCTATCAAATCAAATTTCCCTTCACTTGCTAAAAGCTCCAGCTCATCTTGTTTATTTCCCAGGCTCTGTGCATTTGTGTAAATGCAACTTAAGCCCTGGAGGTTGCAACTCAATGCATTTCCCTCCTTTTTTGTAAGGCCAGGCCCCTCTAAAGATTTTTGAGTTACAGCTGTGCCCTGGCAATTTCCATCCAGAGCATTTTCCTCATTCCTAGGTTCCCTTTGGACGTAACCCACCCCCTTCTTATTTAGTTTAAAGCCCTCCTGATAAGGTTGGCCATCTCCCGTCTGAAGACCCTCTTCCCCCAACCCGTAAGATGTAGTCCATCCTTTGCTAGGAGTCCTTCCTCAAGGAAGTTCATCCTGTGATCCCAGAATCCAAATCCTTCCCGATGACACCATTTTCGAAGCCAGCTATTGACCTGAAAAATCTTGCTATCTCTCTGAGGACCTTTGCCAATTACTGGGAGGATGGATGAGAATACCACCTGGGTATCCCCCAGGTCCTTAATCTTCCTCCTCGGAGCTTCATAATCCCCAACTATCTTTTGGAAAGTTTCCCGAGCAGTATCGTTTGTTCCTACGTGGATGAGTAAGAACGGGTGACGATCAGCAGGTGTGATCACCCTCGGTAGCCTCTCCGTGATATCCCATATCCTAGCAGGGAGGCAGCACACCTCACGGGAAAACGGGTCTGGTCCGCATACAGCTTCCATGCCCCTCAGGAGAGAATCTCCAATCACCACCACCCTCCTCCGTGTTCTCCTTCTGTGTCCAGCTTCCCCCACACTAACTGGTTGTGGCTGCTGTCTATGAGGGGGATCTGTAGGCATGCCAGTATGGGCAATGCCAGGATCTGGTGTAGGTGTGCTAGCAAGAGGAACTTCTGCCAGCATGGTGGAATCTGAGAGACTCTGGAAACGGTTGTATAGCTCCAGTGGTTCTCGACTGCTCCTGCCCCTTTTTCTCCTGACTGTCACATGTCTCCATGAAGAGACATCATTGCTGGGGTCCCCACTGGTGTCATCCCTCTGGAGAAGTTCTGTGTGTGTTGTATCAAGGAACTCCTCAGATGCCTTAATTTGACTTAGGGTGGAAACTTCACCCTCCAATGCTGCCACCTTCTCCTCCAACAGTGCAACCAGTTTGCACTTGCAGCATCGATAATCCCCGGGGTCCTTGGGCAAGAAGACAAACATGGCACACGTGGTGCATGTCACCACAACTGCGCCCTTCCCTTCCATCTCCTGTCAACTTCAAAAGTCCTCCTTGCTCACAGGCTCCGGTCCACAGGATCGCGCCTCAGGCCCCAATAAAGCCCTTGAAAGCTCCTCCCACCAGGCAACCAGCCAATGAACACCTAGCAGCAATTAAGCACTCAGCTAAGCAGCCCCCTCCTCCACTCACCTGAGACTCACCTGAGACTCACCTGAGTCGTTTATTTATCATGCAGTGTTTCCTTTGAGACAGACCAACATTCAACAAACATTGAATATTATTGCTGGTTATTGCTGTTTCTTTTTAGTCTTGTATTCTTTTCCACTGTTGGATCCCTTTTGTCACTTTCCATTTTTTTTCTTTGGATCCACTGTACAAACTAATCCCCTCATCTTCTTGTTTTGTCATTCATCCATGGTTCAGCTCTGTCTGCTTCATCCATCTTCCAATTTGATGTAAAGAATTCCTGTAACTAATTTCAGAAGTGATATGTGCATAGTTTGCTATACTGCATGATTTATAGTCTGCTTGTGCCATAACTTTATGTTCTGTTCACTTATATGGATTAACTTTTCCATTGCAGTATGCCATGCCCATAAGTGATTGACACACTGAAGCTTTGGATTGTTTTTGATTTTGTCTTTTTAGCATCATGTCAATCATATGATTGCATCAGCATTTCTTTTAATTAGTGAAAAGGGGCCAACGTAATAGTTATCATGTTCATGGGGTTTCAGTGTTTCCCCTTGACTGAAAAGGGAAGATGCTGTTTTCCTTCTCTGAAGCACAACAATGCTCAAATACCTGCCACAAATCACACAAGATTGTTGTCGGTATAAATCAGGCCACTTTATTGATTACACAATTCATTCAACTTCAGTCCTGCAACAGATCCAGTCTACTGAGTTCTCCCATCCCACTCCACCCCCCTTTAATATGGGCACCTACACTGAGACTGAAGCAAATATTCATCTCCCCATTTGGTGTTAGCACCCTGGCTTCAACCAGAGATTGGCTCATGCCAACCCAAGAACTCCTGGAAAGGAGGTAGCCAAATTGTCCAGGTCATACCTAGCTGGATTGCCTTAAATATGGATTCTGCAATTCAGGTCCCAGCCAGCACCACCAAGCCAAACAGCCTCTTAAAATTCATACTGCCTTCCATTCTGGCCCTTGCATGCTTTAGGTTGCATGCTGTATATTTACTCCAAGTTCCAAATTATATCTACTAGTGGTAACCTATCTAACTAATAAGACTGCAGGTTGTTTTGGATAGATTTTTAGGTTGTGAGAATTGGTTTGAGATTGAAGAAAGGTGGATTTAGAGGTCTGCGCTTGTCTTATAATTTTTTCAATTCTATATTATGTATGTTTTACTTTATTTTCTGTTCTTTTTTCCTTTTTCTTCTTATTTTGCTTTTTATAAATATTAATAAAAATTATCTATTAAAATATGAATGAAGAAATCACCAAGGTACATTGGCCCATGGCCAGCACACCAGTCAGGTGCTGCTTTCTCACATTTTGTGTCATGCAGGGGCAGATCTAAGTAAGTAAGGCCCCAGCCTATGATGGTGGTGTGGCTATATTTTTACCTTTGAAATAGAAGTCTGTTCCAGGGTTAAGGAAGAGAATGGTCTGGTTTCTATGATATTCCATTTAAAGCTTGCAGATGCAGTATATGTATGGCAATGCACCTTACCATTTGTTTTGCAAAGTCAGCACAAATTTGCATCTCCTTCTGGGGCAAATAGTTACATGGGACAGTTTGTTGATGCATAACTATATATAGCTAATCAAAGCTTCAGTGTTCAGCTTCTAAATTCCATAAATTCCATGAACTGAACATTACTCAACAAACTCCTCAAGGCCTACTCAGAAGCTAAAAATTAATTAGTGCTCCCAGAGGATTTGGTACACAGAATATGGCACATGATGTGAAAAGTGAACTGGATGAGAGAGAAAAAAACCCATTAGATGAATCCTAGTTGTTATCCCATATATAAAATCAAGAGGAAAAAAGGTTATCATATGTGTAGGAATCATTGATGCATTCTATATTTTACATAAGAGACTGATTTTTCAGTGAACAAAAGAATTATTTTTGGAAATGATTTTTCAAGTGTTATAAATCAATAGTGTTACTTAGCTTGACAAGCTTAGAAGGACTGAAAAAACAACTTAGCCATTGACAGTGCACAAACGTGGATCTTAGCAGAACTACCCACAGATAATTTTCAGATAAACTAAAACACTAATTTATTCTGTAATATGTCTTAGGGCCCAATCCAATCCAACTTTCCAGTGCTGATGCAGCTACTATACAGCTCCTTTGAGGAGGCCTCCTTTATTGCTCCAGCACCAAAGAAAACAGTGCCCTGATGGCACAGCTTCATCAGCACCAGAAAGTTGAATAGGACTGTAATTTCACTTTTCATATCTGGTGCTCAAAGAGTCCAGCATATCTCCCTGATACTTAGAAGACAAGATTATCTCTGGGAGAGCCAACCTGGAACATACAGAAATGTCCTTGTAATTGACAGTAAGAAACTTGGGTTTGACGTCATCATGGATCACCTGATTAGAGTTGAGGAAACCATAAAGCCTATCCTGGCATCACAGGGAAGAGGTTTGGTTGGGAGGGGGGTCCTGGGCCTGGGTATCACTCTCAGGTGGGTGACACAACTGGGGGGAAGATGACTAAAATTGCTAAAATTATTCTGTCATATCAAGTCATATAACAGTGGATGTGTATTTTTCAGCAGAATCCATTGTAAAAACCAGCTTTGAAATATATCCTTCCTATCAATCATTATGGCCAAAAAACTAAAACAAAAAATGCATAGAGCCTATGGAGCCTACTAATGATGAAGGGCACAATCCAGAGTAACTAAGGGAGCTGTTGTGTCAATGCAAGAAAAATTTACTCTGGATTGCTCTATGAATTTCCCATAGGTTTCCAGTAGGTAGTGCCATAACTGCATCGACGTAAATGTTTCTTACGCTGATGCAAGAGCTGCTGTAGATACTTTGGACTGAGGGGTTAACTTATTGGAAAGGGCAGATTGAGATGAATACAACACTCCTAGAAGGGTCCCCCAGAGTGATCGCCCCACAAATGAACCCATAAGGAAATCCCTGATAATTCAATTTAGTCTTATGTAAAGTGGAACTGAGCTACAAGTAGTGTTTGCTCACAAATAAGCAAACACTTGGCTCTTGTTCATAACAGAGGAATGCAAAGCCACCAAAATGGTCCCAGTCCAGTGAAAGTGGAGCTCAACAAGTGCTCCAGAAAGCAGCCTCACTCTCTCCCAAAAAAAGATTAAGAATTTTTTAAAAAGAATAAAAATAAGAATAAAAAAGAATAATTGATAAGATGAGTTTTAAAATATGAAAATATTTATTAATATCTAATTAATTCTATAATACTGATAATTAAATAATTTTGACTTATCGGGGTATCAAAAAATTTGTGGGCCCCAGGTGCCAAATGACTTAGCTTTGCCACTGAACTTTGGGCAAAATCCAAAGTAACTACGGGGAGTCTTGCTCTGGTGTAAGAACAACTTACTCTGGATTCCAATATGAATTTCCCACAGGTTTTGACTAGGTGGTGCAGTAACTATGGGTGCACGTAAAGTTTCTTATGTGCTCCCCTGGTTACTCTGGATTTGGGGGTTAGTCATCCCTTTATCTAGACAAACCATATTTCACAACCAATAAAAAGGACAAGGTGCTTGCTCCCAAAATGTAGGACACACAAGAAAAATGGAGGACCTGATAACATAAAAGCTAAAACCACCCATATGTATTGCTTTTAAGTGGTTAATTTTAACATTATATTACTTATTATTAAATTTAAAACTATTACAAATAATTTATTACATATAATTTATTAATTATAAGAATTCTTCATGTTGCTTGATCACAAGGAAAAGGGTGATTTTTTTCCCCAGAACACAAGGCTAAAATCCAGGACATTTCCTGGAAAAACAGGACATAAGACAAGCCACTCTGAGACAAGCAGACTTGGCTGCCCAATCAATTGATTCATAACCATCTCACCAGGATGGCTGGGATGGCTGGGTTTCAGTCCCAAAAATGAAGGCTGGGAATCTGCACTCAGGAGATGTTTAGGATACTAGACAGTCTGTTTACGAAGCTAAATTCTCTGAGTGGCTAGAAATTTCCAAAAATAAGGGGAAAAAACCAAAAATAGAACATTCTTCATAAAACATTCATATTTACTTCCAAATACCACTGGATGCAAATAAGGTTATCTACAGTGGTGGGATTCAAACAAATTAACAACAGGTTCTATGTCCTAATGACCTAAATTAACAATAGGTTCTATGTCCCATTAGTAACCGGTTCTCAGAACCAGGCGCTCATAGGAAAGGGTTCTGTAGAACATGTGAAAACCCCCTGAAGCTCACCACTGGTTATCTACGTATAATTGCAAGAAACAGCAGTTACCACATGGAAAACAACAAGTGTTTAAATGCATTTGCAATTAATATACCTGACGGTTTTATGCAAAATACCTTTTTATTTAATTTTCAACTGAAACACAATGAGAACCATTTATTGTGTAATCATACACAACTGACATAAGCATGTAATATGAACTGTCAACAAGCATTAACAATGCAAAAGGAAGTGTCCCATTTCAATATGGTACTACATTCTTATCTGTTCTCTGTTCCTTGGCATTACATCACAAATGGCACAACTTAAACAATGCTAAACAAAAACAGTCTAATCCTATCCAATAGGGCATGTGTTGCAGTGGGAGAGATATCTCCATTGGTAGCAACAGCCCAGAAATGTGCAGTGAAGTTTATTTTTCACATCATCATAAAGGGTCTTGTGCCATAGAAACCCTACAGGCTCAGATGATAGTTATAATAAACCAAAAAGTAAGTCTCAAAATTTTTTTTAATCCAAAATTGCATGAAATTGTATGACTTCAGTATTAATCCTGGATAGGATTGGGCTGTTCTATGGAGTCCTCATAATAGGTTGAGTCACACTACTGTCTCTGCGACCTATCAATAAGAGAAAATTGAAAATCCTTGTACTGTACCCATAACTGATCACTTTGTTTTCTCTTTATTTTTTTGATAAAACCAATGATCCAACCAGCTGGCAAGAATGTCTAGTCCTCAAAGTAGTGTCCTTGCTGACATTTTCATGTGTAAAGCAATTTGAAATCTGAATTGATTAGCTTAACCTCTGGCACTAGAGATCAAAATAATTTGCTTTCACTTGTGGCATGTCTGGCAATATTGTAATGACCTCAAAGCTAAACAACACAAAGCTATCATGTCACTTTGAAATCCCAGTTTCTAAAGTTAAAAATCCTAAGCGTGTCTACGCAGAAGTAAGTCCTATTGTATTCAATGGGGCCTACTCCCTGGAAAGTGTGTCTAGGATTGCAGCCTTAGAGGAAGTAAATCTCATGGTTGAACATAACCTTTAAATATAAATGCTTCTTCCTATGTTAAAATTCTGTCCTCTAAGATTTGTCAATTAGATATGTCAGGAAGATTCTCCATAAATATCTCTGTAAAAAATCTATTAAGTTACGTTGTCTACTAGCCAGGCTTGATCACTTTGTGATCATATTTATGAAGAAGCTTGAAAAGTCTCTTGTGACCAAATACTATAGTTGGTAGGTAGCCCTTACAGTACCAGTAGGTTTGGTTGATATGTCCTGGAACAGGCAGCAGTAAACTAGAGTAGGCCATACTTTTTCATAATATATGAACCAGATTATGACACCATGTGCCACTTTTTATGTAGAAAATCTTTAATATGCTACTCACTTTAGGGTGCAATCCTAACCTAGGCCAGCACAACTCATTGGCCTTCCCATTCCTGGGGTGATGTAGGGAGGCAAGTGCATGTCTGTGCACTGACCTAACCCACTTCCAGAAGTGGCACAGAAATGCCTTACAGCACTTTTGTGACACTCCCAGCCCAGCATGGGACTTGGGCCAGGGCTTAGGCCAGCCTAACAGGTAGTTAGGATTGAATCTACCTTTTAGCCATTACTGCAGTAGATAAATAGAGCTTCCAAATTCAAGGACAATATATTTTCAATCGCCAGAAGGTACAGAGCAAAAATCACAGGAGTGCTGTTGCCTATTTGGGACATTCCAACGTCCCTAATGATGAGGCCAAAAAGGCAGCTTGCATGAAACTTTTTGTCTGGCCCATCAGGATTAGTTCCAAGATCCATTCATTGGTTTTCTGCCCAGCTCAGTCCAGCTCCCTTCTGCTTGCCCATCTTCTTGTCCTCAAAGATGACCATAGCTAAAAGCTCTTTAAGGATGGTTTTCCTGAAGATGGTATCTCCACTTGGCTGGGCCACCTGGGATTTGCTGATCTCACTTGTCATCTATGGCTTCCCAACTCAGCCTTGCAGCTTTCCATAGCCTACCCTTCACTTCTTCAGCACTCCATCAATACCTGTCTTCTTGACTAACTGATGATCCATCACTTAGTGGAATGCAGTACACTATGATATGGCCTATTGGATTTCTCTCCTGTCTATCCTTTCAGCCTTTCAATTTTCCAACTTCAGTAAAGCTAGCAAAATAGGTGTGCTGCCCTAAATGCAGCATTAGAAACTTGGGGGGTGTGCAATTTAAGGAATAGCAAAGAAATAAAGTATGCTGTAAACCGCTGCAGATCTTTTCATAGGTTTTAAACATTAACTTAATAAAATAAAACTTAATATTAAAATAAAATTAAATATTGAAACTGTTCCAATGCTTTTCAAAAATAAGTGCAGTTTCCCATTTTCCTGAATCAAAGAAAGGCTACCCTGTCACAGAACTGATAAACTCAAGTCAACCATTGTAACAGATGGGGATACTTGTTAATAAACCACTTGTCACAAGTACACTCCCAATGCTGGCAAGAAACGCTACCTAAAGACTAGGCAGTAATAGAATAATGTGACCTAAAGAACATTATATCCTAAAATTATGGGACCCAGTGGTGTCACATAGTTCCTACAGGGAGATGCTTCCATCGCAATAACCACTTCCAACCTCAGGCAAGAGTGACAATAATCACATCCCACAAACCTCTCCTTCCAAGAAAATATTCAGTATTCAGATAGTCAGAAAGTTCAGCAGTGATTGATATTGATCATGAGATTAGTTGCAACTATTTTTATGTTTCTTTCAATGGAGAATTGATTGTATGCTGCTAAATCATGTCTTTACTAAAGCAAGTCTTTACTGAAAAAAACCATTGATTCCTTGTTTCTATTTCCAGCTTAGACTTGTAGTCACTATTCTGTATCAGCTCTCTTGTGGCAACTTCCATTGCCTGGGACATATTTTATAACACAGGCCATAAACTAGGGGGAATTATCTGCCTCTTTGATAGATAACAACATGGTACAGTTGTCTGCAACAGGATGTTCTGCTTAAAGAAAGTTGTTCCAAGTCGTCTGTTGTTCCAAGTCGTCTGTTACCCAACAACTGATAATGACTTTCCCAACTGAAATCATAGCTCACTGATGAACATCCCAATTCTAAAGGTTGCACCATCACTAGCCACAGTGGCACCAAAGTGGCTACCATTGCATCCTGCAGAACTATGGCAGACACAAGAGGTCCAGTTGGCACCCCTCAAGTCTGCACCAGCACATTTCAGACAATAAAAAATCAGCTGGGGCTGATGTATGTAGCAAAAGCATTCCCTCTTATATTTTTTTTTTAGTGGCTACTAAGAACTGCCAATACTTTAACTTTATTATTTAAAACTACATTGGGAAATTTTTTCTTCTAGTGGTTAAACACATATGACTCATTAATCACATTTTCCCCTCCGCATCTGACTTGTTTAAATGCTTGACTGATTAGAACCAATGTTCTTTCAGGTTTTTCAAATATGTCATTGTCAATTATGGAATTTTTTCTAATTAGTAGCTTAACAAATGGTTTAGACCAAATTGGCTGAATTTGCTAAATGTTTACTTTTAATCTTTAAATAGAAAAGTGTTTAAATGAAGAGTAGAAACTTTATTATAAAAGAAATAAAAGAATGTGTAAAGAAATAGCTATACTGCCTCACTTAGATTCAGGAAAATCTGAATATTGCTTGGGGGAAAAAAACCTTGGGTGCATGTATTTTGCAGGCCTCCGTCAATCTTGAAAGACTATGGTATCGTGCTCAGCGCTCCATATGCTGCATGCAAAGCACAAAAGCCTGGGTTGGATTGTTATGGAGGATAGACTGTTACCCAAGCAGCAAATCCCCCCTCTCCACGCCACTGAATTAGTACAATGGAAAGGCAGAGCCAATACGATTGGATCCAGCTCGCGTTGCAGAGCTGGGTTAAGGACAGGAGTTCACCCTGTCTTGTGGGGCCGACCCGGGTCTCGAACCCTGGCCTGCTGGTTAACAGGCACAGTGTCTTTACCGCTTGTGCCACCCACAGCCCACATATACACAACCCACAGGTGCATGTATATGTGTGCAAGTATGTGTGTATGCCTATGTGTATGTTTTGTAGATTTTAAATACAGTTAGAGAAGCTCTTTGAGTGGTGTGATCTTTCCTACTTCTTTTGCACTTCTTACTGAAGATGGATGGGTTGGCCATCACAAACTGACGTGAATAGTAGATTTTTCACATAGGCACTTCTGGACATGTCTTAGTAGCAATGGAGCAAAGGAACAGGAGACAATTCCCACTGAATTCAATGTGACTTACTTCTGAGTAGACATGGTTAGGATTGCACTGTTAGTGCCACAAATTGAACTGGCTTCAAGGCAATCTCTCATGCTGAAGCCCTGAAGCCATTTTCAGGTCATGCCAAGGCTTGCATCTCCCTTCCCTTTGCTCTGGCAAACCTCAGAATGAGTCAAGGAAGTGTTTCCCAAATTCTTCTGTAATACATTGTAGGTTGATCCAAAGGCCAAGGGAGAAAGTCATGCCCCTTGGCATGACCCAGAAGTGGCTTTTGGAAACACCAGAAATTTCCCTGCAGATGGCACAGATTGTGGTGCTAAAGTAAGAAATTCTTTTTTTAACCTTTTTTTTTCACTTTTGAAAATATTTTAAATAGACCATTTTTAAAACCATTTGTTCCTTTTGTGGAGAAAGGCAGCATAGAAATACTGTAAATAAATAATTAAATAAATTAACCACTTGGCATGATCTGAAAGTGGCTTTCAGGGTGCCAGTGGCTTTCAGGAAGTGGCCAGTTGATAAGGTATAGAATGGTTGATAATTGATAATGATATATTGATAATGATAATGATATAAGAATAATTGATAATTGATAATGATATCGAATGGAGGAGAGAGTGCCTCTTATTGCATAAAAGAGGTGATTGTGACAGGTTTAGCTCATCATAGAAAGGTTTAAAAAGCAGCACCTGCCTGAATTCCCTCTTCTATGTAATAGTTAAAGGTGGAGGCACTCTGTCCTCCATTCTATATGTTCACGCCGCCAGTTGACTGCCATCCATGAATGAACCACAGAACCACAAACAATTCCCAGAGGCCAACCTTTAATGTGCTTTCTGGCCTAAATGAAACAGCAGCTGCCAGTGTTAAATCATTAATTGTACCCAGTTGCTTTTCTGTGCCGTGATTGTTTAAGAGAATTATCTTCAGCAGCCCTATATTATCAGGAAGCAACTTCACTGCTTAGGCAAATATATTATTAATCCTCTCCCCTGAAAACAATATTTAATAAGCCACAC
Source organism: Cryptoblepharus egeriae (assembly GCA_030015325.1). Lineage (NCBI taxonomy): Eukaryota > Metazoa > Chordata > Lepidosauria > Squamata > Scincidae > Cryptoblepharus > Cryptoblepharus egeriae. The sequence goes on from JAREYC010000001.1 coordinate 214,193,713, forward strand.
ATTATTGTCACTGCATTATTCATGTTATTGCATATTCAGCCCATCCATTTGTGGTTCAGAACTGATTGCTGGAGCAGAGGTAAAAGCAATGATTTCTGGGTGTTTATCCATTCAGAAATAAGTAATGCTGTGAGCGGGGGAAACAGCTGGTTGTTGAGAGCTGCTGTAATGTGAAACAGAAGCATTTCTGGCAATGTATGAGCTTATGGAGCAATTACTCACTCACTCACTCACTCACTTACTTGATTTGTATCCCACCTTTCTCTGCAAAAGCAGACTTGACAGCTAACAATACAGATTAAAAACACATAAATCAATACAATATTAAAAAACACTTAACATTCAAAAACATTCCCAAATTACAGTAAAATCGGTTAAAGACACAACAACCCATGTACGTATGTACGTTATGTAGGTACGTACATATGTATGTATGTATGCATGCATGCATGCATGCATGTAAAACCTTATAAGATCCATTTCTGGACTTTATTAATCCAGAAATATTCTTTCAAAATGCAATTCATACATGTGTTCACTCCCCCATTCACTTTTCTCCCTGAATTGAACCACAGAAGGAGCCAGAAAAAAAAGCAACAAGAACCATGGAGAGCTCTGAATTAGGATCCTGCACCACAGAAATCCAGCTGAGGCCTTCCTTATCCAAAGGACACTGCAAGCATTGGTGAATAGGCCAAGGAGAGGAAAAGATCCATGGGAAAAAATGAGGGTGGCTCCTCAGGGAAGCTCTGAATCCAAGCTGCTGGTTCAGGCAGGTCTTCACCTTCAAGAAAGTTTGAGGATAGCAGGTTGATAATGCCAACTGCATTCCAATGGCACAAGTGGGTGGCGCAAGTGGTTAAGACACTGTTCCTGTTAACCAGAAGGCCAGGGTTCGAGACTCGGGTCCCCACAAGACAGGGTGAGATCCTGTCCTTAGCCCATCTCTGCAACACAGCTGGAACCAATCGTATTGGCTCTGCCATTCCATTGGACTATTTCAGTGGCGTGGAGAGGGGGGATTTGCTGCTTGGGTAACAGCCTATCCTCCATATCAATCTACCCAGGCCTTCGTGCTTCGCATGCAGCGTTGAGCACAATACCGTAGTCTTTCAAGATTGATGAAAGCCAAGTTTTATTCCAATGGAATTAGAAATGTTTTAACTGCACAGTGTAGTATGATGGATCATACTATATACTTCACATCCAACTACACAGAGCTATCTGTTCATGTCTCTTCCCCTGCCCACCATCCAGTGAGAAAATAGCTAGTTTTCACAGATCTACCCCCAAATCCAGAGTAACTACAGGAGCACATAAGAGACATTACATGCTCCCATAGTTACTATACCTCCTGGTGAAAACCTATGGGAAATTCAAATTGGAATCCAGAGTAAATTGTTCTTACACCGGAGCAAGAACTCGCCATAGTTACTCAGGATTTTGCTCCTAGTCTGCAATCCTAAAGACACTTTCCTGAGAGTTAGATCCATTGAACACAAAGGGGCTTTCTTTTGAGTATACAGTGGTGCCTCACGTAAAGAGCTTAATTTGTTCTGGAGGAATGCTCTTTAAGTGAAGCAGATTTTTCCATAGGAAATAATGGAAACTCAGACGATTGGTTCCACAAAAATATTCATATAAAAATATTAACTGGATGTAAAAATGATGACAAAACATTGGAATTGAATTCAAAACATGCATTCAATGTGCATGATCCTAGGAAATCTACTTAGGCTGCAATCCTAAAGACCCTTTCCTGGGAGTAAGCCCCATTGAACACAAGGGGGCTTACTTCTGGGTACACATGGTTAGGAGGCTGCAATCAAAGACACTTTCCTGGGAGGCTTACCTGGGCTGCTGCTGGAGGTTCAAGGTGGTCAGTGGGTTAGGGGCAGCTGCCTCTGGCACCCCCAGGCAACGGCCCCCAAGTTGGGGGCAGTTAGAGGCATCAGCACTGGCCAGCAGCCCTTTTAAAGAGCTTCCATGAGGAGCATCAGGGCTGCATAGCATGCGTGCCCATAGCGTGCTTGCTTGTTAAGTGAAGTGGAATTTATGTGAAGCAATATTTCTTGGAAATTTTTGCTTGTTATGTGAAACGCTTGTTAAGAAAAGTACCACTGTACATGGTTAGGATTGTGTTCCAAAGGGCTCAAGTAGATCAAGTGCTTTGCTGTTACAAAGCTGATATTTTCACCTTCAGCCTCCAGTGTACTTTTCTTCCATCATAGGAATCCCTCAACTCTGTGGCAGGAAGTTACAGTGCTGCTGAGTGTAGCATAGATGAACTCTCTTTGCTGTAAAGAGTCATTGCCGTCCTGGTTCATCTCAGCTTTCAGAACAGATAACAAACTTTCCCAGAACGTTGTGGCAACAACATGACTTCATGTCAGGGGAATTAGCCTGTCCATTTGAGGAATTTCCTTCTCCTAATTGACAAATAGATTTGGCTAAAGCAGCTATTTTTGCAAAGCAATTACCTTTGCAACATCTTCTTGATCACATTCTAAATTCTTAGAAAGCCTTCATCAGTATGTCTCTTCTGACTCATACTTGCCAGTCTGATCTATAGGAGCCATCAATCATGATGACATCCTGCAACTGATGACTTACTCCAAGCTTCGCAGTAGCCAAAGAAATCTACAGGGAATTCATTGTGCCTTTTTATTTAATTTTTCCCCACATTGTAAATGAGCTGAAACTAATCATGTCTCCCTCTTCTTGTGTAAGTCCCTAGCACTTATACACAGCCATTCAAATGACCAAGAACAGATTGTGCTTCAACACCTTGTGGATGCCCAAAGTCAACCATCAATTAGATCACAATGCTGTTCAAACCATGCTTTGGAAAACACTGGTTCTCCCTGGAAATATTTTAGGTAGTTCTCATTCATCATTGGCATCCTTCAGTCTCGAAAGATTGTGGTACCGTGCTCTGATTGGAGGTCCTGAAACAACATCTAGTGTGGCTAAAAAGGCCAATTTGAGAGTGGCAATCCCTTCCACACTGAGGATAAACAAATTCCGTCCCCCGCCAGGCCCCAGGTTTTGCTGCTTTCGGGTCTGTCTCTTTGCTTTAGCCTGCCAAACAAGTATCTCTTCCAGTTGGAGAAGGCAATGCTGGGTCTTTTGCCTCCACGCTGAACGATTGGATGTCAAGGTTTTCCAGCTGTTGATGTCCATTCCCAAGGCCTTTAGATCCCTCTTGCAGATGTCCTTGTATCGCAGCTGTGGTCTCCCTCTAGGGCGCTTTCCCTGCACTAATTCTCCATATAGGAAATCTTTTGGAATCCGACCATCAGCCATTCTCATGACATGCCCAAGCCAGCGTAGACGCCGCTGTTTCAGAAGTGTGAACATGCTAGAGATTCCAGCACGTTCCAAGACTGCGTCGTTTGAAACTTTGTCACGCCAGGTGATGCCAAGAATACTTCGGAGACAGTGCATATGGAAAGTGTTCAGCTTTCTCTCCTGCCATGCATAAAGGGTCCAAGACTCACTGCAGTACAAGAGTGTGCTCAGGACGCAAGCTCTATAGACCTGGATCTTTGTATGTTCCGTCAGCTTCTTATTAAGCCATACTCTCTTTGTAAGCTTGGAGAACGTGGTAGCCGCTTTACCACTACGTTTATTGGTAGTTCTCAGTGAGAAGCTAAAAGCAACACAAAATTGGCCTGGGTCACATACTCCTGGCATACATTGAACCATGTACATATATGCACTTAACTATCTGGCCAAAGCGAATGGGGCATGATTTGGGAGCATGCAATATCTGTGCATGTGTGCATTACAATTTGGAAGGTAAAACATCATTTGAATTGGTTTTAAATGTGAGAATCTGAAGGTGCAATCCTAACCAGTTGAGGCTGGCACAAGTCACCGACTCCCCATACCCACGGTGGTGCCAGGATTTATGTCGGCCTAATTATGATAAACATTCCATAAGAAGCTTCATTTGAATGAGGCATACTTAATCTTTATACTACAACATACATCTCCATGATTGAAATCATCAGCACCAGTCCTATTAGGTATAGGTATAACTTCAAAAGATGTCAATGGTTTCACTTTACGTATAGATAGCGAGGAACAGAACGTCTCAATGCATACAGATAGTGATGATAATTAATAATCTCTAACAATTTTTTAATTGTTCAGATATCAAATTCCATACCGCTGTCATTTAGTTCCCATCCATCAAGGGGATACCCCCTTTTTAAACCCCAGTTTTTACTCTTATTTCTTTCTGGCCTCTATTTCAAAACCAGCCTGTCTAATCTTATAGTTGTTTTTCCTACTAGATCAGATAGTTTAGTTTAAGAATAATTACTTCCATCACCAAGTTCCAGCAATAATCAGAATATGTAGAGAATAAATCTGTGTTCTGTTTATCTTCAGATGATAAAGTTTATTTACCTTCTTTTACCTACCAGCAGCCGCTAGAGCAGCTTTTAATTAAATACACAGGGAGATCTAGGAAACTGGAAGCAATGTAATTACAAACGTGATATTAATAATCCCTATTCATGCATCATTAGATATTTTTCTGCCAACAGTATGAGACTCTTCAAATATAATGTTCTGCTCATGGAAATTCAGTACATCATTTTTCAAGATTTTTTTAAGGCTCATTCTAAGTTCACCACTAGCCATCAGCAATGGTTTGCCTAAGAAAAAGATTGGACTGAAAAATCAATTTATAGCCTTCTGCTTAATTGAGGAGTGCTATTGATTTATGTACACGAACCTGCCTGGACATCTTCTGAGGCTGTTCTCCAGGAGCCCCCACCTGAAGTTGAAAAAACTCTCAAAAGTAGTGTTGCTCTCATCTATAGCCCACTGTTTAGGATTATTTCCTTCCTGAACTAGACAAATGCACCACCAGAATATATGGAATGTGCAATCCTTGAAATCTCACCAGATTTCTGTGTAATCAGAAGAGAGATCTATGAGGAATGTTGCTTCATGCAGAAACACCTGCCATATATAGTGTCTCTAATGGCAGCAATATTATAAGAGGATTTAGCTCAAAGCAAACCAGTCCCAAGTGTTAGGATACTAATGTATGCTTTTCACAGGAACATCCTGAACTATTGGAACTATCACAGAAACTATCCTGAACTTTTGTTGCACATATATAATCAGTTTGCAGTATTTCATTCATTTCTTGCACATAATCCAACTATTCTGCAAAACAGCATGTATTATGCTGTTGGCATGCTTTAGCACGCCAGCCGTTTTACACCCCCCACCCTAACCTGGCCATTTTTGCCTACCCTAAACTGTGCGGAGAGATGGGCTAACATTTTGGTCACTTTATGGCAGGTGTCATGCTGGAATAGGCAGGATAGGCCTTGGTGTTAGCCTGAGGTAGCAAGGGTCGAGGGTGATGCAAAGGGGGCCTATTGATATCTGACCCCGACATAGTCCCAGCCTGGCTAACCCTCGATCTGGAGATTAGGCAAAGTCAGCTGGGCAACTGGCTGACTGAGCATCCAGCTGCCTTGTCCTACAGGTTGATGTTGAGGGTCATCCTTATTGTTAAGGGTGGCCGAGTCAGGCTTTCGCCCTTTCCCTGCTTTTTCTAGCTGCCAGCATGACTTAGAAAGCAGTTCCCTGTTTTTGATTAATACTGTTAATCAGTGGTGGGCCCAGCCTGCCCTAACAACCGGTTCTCCGGAAGTGGGCGGGGCCAGGCTGGGTCAGGGGGTGGGGCTAGGGTCAGGGGGCGGGGCTGGGGAGGGCATGCCACCTTAACCCTTAGTTTACCAAAAAAATTGTATCACTTGTGACGGCATCAATCAGTACTAAGCCCCTGGGTTCTGTGTAATTTATTCCTATGCTTTACACTTTGTTATGCTCTCAGGGGGAATGTGTGCCACAATTAAGAACATAAAAGCATAAGAAAAGCATCCACTGGATCACACCAAAGACCCATCTAGTCCAGCTCCTGAATCACACAGCAGCCCACCAGCTGCCTCAGGGAGCACATATGACACTTGCATCCAGGTGCCTAATACAGCAGACACTACCACAAGTTCCACTGGTGGTACTCATACCACTGGTTGAGAAACACTGATCTACAGTTTAGGACCAGAGTCTGTGGTGTCCCCTCTGCAGGCTGAGGTTTGCCTCTAAGCCACTACTTAAGGCTACAATCCTGTCCAGACTTTCCTGTAAGTAAGCTTCATTGAATATAATAGGACTTCTGAGTAGTCAAGCAAAGGACTGAGCTCTTAGTAACCAGCCTCTGGCTGCAATCCTATTCACTTTCCTGAGAGTAAGCTCCACAGACTCTAATGGGACTCACTTCTGAGTAGCCAAGAATAGGATTGGGCTCTAATGCTGCACTCCTCTGCACACTTTCCTGGGAGTAAGCTTCATAGTTTGAAATGGGATTAACTTTTGAGTAGTCAGGCATAGGATTACAAGCTCTTAGAAACCAGCTTCTTTCCAGGGAGTAAGCTTCACTATTATAATGGAATTTACTTCTGAGTAGACAGTGATTGGGCTTTGAGGCTACACTCCTATGCTCACAGGGGAGTAAAACCTAATGACTTTAATTGGATTTACTTCAGAGTTGGCAGTGGACTGGGCTCCTGGGGGTGCAGGATGGGAACTGCATGCTGCCTGCTTATAAGGAAAAGGAGGACAATGAAGATTTTTTCCCAGGCAGAAGAGTGAAAAGAGGACTTGTCCTGGAAAAAAAATAAAATTTATGAGAAGGCTGCAGGCTGCCTGCTTATAAGGAAAAGGAGGACAATGAAGATTTATTGTGGTCCTGGAAAAAAGTATGGATAATAAGAAGACTCCATGTTGCCTGCTCATAAGGAAAAGGAGGAGTAAAAAGAGGACCTGTCCTGGGAAAGGAGGACATATGGTCACTCAGTACTTGCTTCTGAGCAGGCATGCAAAAAATTGGGCTCTGATGCTGCCATCCTATCCACACCTACCTGGGAGTAAGCTCCATTGACTAGGATGGGACTAGGATAGGATTTACTTCAGAGTAGGCAGTGGAGTGGGCTCCTGGGGGGGGCAGGATGGGAACTGGGGCTATTTCTTCAGGTACCCCTCATACTTCCTGCCCTCAATCTCAGGTGGAGAGATTTCTCAGAGGGGCAGGATGAGGTGGGGAGATCTCTTGGGGGGGGGAGCAAAAGGTCTACAGTGTGGATAGGACTGCAGCCTGAGCCCAATCCTAACCGTGTCTACTCAGAGGTAAGTACCATTCAAGTCAATGGGGCTTACTCCCAAAACTGTGTGGTCAGGATTTTAGCCTTACAGTCCAATCCTATGCAGGCTTACTTAGAAGTAACTCTCATTCTAGTCAGTGGGGCTTACTCCCATGTAAGTGTGGATATGATTGCAGCCTCAGAGCCCAGTCCTAATCATGTCTACTTAGTAGAAAATCCCATTATAGACAGTGAGCTTACTCTCAGGAAAGTAGACTGGGCTGGAGGGAGAGATCCAATCCTCTGCCAATCTCTTCAGAGATAAGTCCCATTATAGTCAGTGGGCTTACTCTCAGGAAAGTCTGGATGGGAAAGTAGCCTCAAATCCTATGCTACTCAGAAGGAAATCCCATGATAGTCAATGGGAATTGCTCCCAGGAAAGTGAGGTTAGGATTGTGGCCGCAGGCTGCAGTCCTCTACTATACAGTGTGGCTTACTCCTGAGTAGTACTGGGTAGTACTGAGTAGTTCTCCATGCCTAGTACTGGGCTGCAAAGACACTGGGGAGGCAGGCAGGCAGGCAGGCGTGGCCCCCACCAAAAGCCCTGGAGGATCTGATCCTCACAACACTCAGATGCTCAGTTACAGACCTTTCTCAATAGCTCCGGCTTCTGTATTCCCGCCCTTTGTCAGGAGCCCTTTGTAAAGCTGTCCATCATGTGCCTGATTCAAAAAAACACACCATCGCCAGAGAGGCTGCTCATTTGCATGTGAGAACCCAGCATGCTTTGCAAACTGCACAAAGATATAAGTTCTGAAAACTTGCTAGAAATAAGGTTTTTAATCAAAATAAGATATTTAGCAAAGTCAGGATTCCTGAATAGCCTCATTCAAAGGTTTGGGGCATGAAGAAGTTCTTCACTCTGACTTTAAAGCATGGAAATAACAGTGACCCAAACACCCCTCATCTCAGCAGTCAGAGTCTGAATGTGCTGTGATGGTCAAGGGAACAGGCTGTTTGTATTTTAAAATTAAAAAATAACCTTAGGGAGGGAAGGAGGGGGGAGAGAGAGAAGGGGAGGGAGGCTCAGAAGGGGAGGGAGGAGGAGGAGGAGGAGGAAGGAGGAAGGAGAGCTTCCAGAGGCCCTTTAAGAGAAATGCAAACATGCTTGCATGCAGTTCAAAGATGATGGCCCTCAATTAACAACTGGTTCGCTAACATCAGCCCCTAATTAACAACAGGTTCTACAGAACTGGTCAGAACCAGCATCAGCCCACCTGTGCTGTTAATAGTTAATAAAGTGGCCCTTTAATCCATCTTTTGTCTTTGGCTGTTTATTCTCGCCAGGGGGGTAATCAATGCCTCTGTTGCAGTAAGAACTCATAGGCTACAATCCTATGTATGTCTACTCTGAAATAAGCCCCATGGAGTTCAATGGTGCTTACTCCCAGGAAAGTGTTTTTAGGATTGCAGCCATATTCTAAATATTCAGGATATTTGATCGTGTAACTATTGATTCTTTGACCCCAGTGTAGAATGTTGTTGCCTGACTTATTGGATCATTCATGGAAGCCCTGATCTTCATGTCACCTTTGCCACCTGACTCTGCTGGCAGAGTCACTCTGTTGCATTGGCATCTGAGCTTTTCCTTTCAGTCTTTCTGACAAAACTGAAGTCAATATATAGTTCTTGCAAAAGGATTGTTAATGGGCAAGAAAGTCATTGAGTTTGTCCTTTTTCTAGTGACCTAAAAAAATGGAGGGTAAACATTAGAAAGGAAAAAGCTCCATGCTCTAATGAAAAGTGGGAGATTAAAGTACAAGACTTCATTTAAGCTCCTGATGGATTTCATTTGTCAAGCACATTGGCACACTCCAGAATAATTTTTCATCTTGTGCTGTCAGACTTTCCATACCACATAAATTGTATAGGTCTTATCTATGCCTGTTTAATTGAACAGAATACAACAAGGATAACAAATACATTTTTTTTTCTATACAGGCTAACAACAGACAGGCACAGAGAGCATTTCATTAGTTTGAATTTGATGCAAAACAGGGCATTAAGCCTTCCATGGTCCTCCCATTGAGCACTCAAGATTCTATGTCTGAAATATCGGTAATGATTGCAATAACTCTGCAATGTGTTCCCAGCTATATCAAGGAATTTGATACATTTGTTATTTGACATTCAACCAATAAACTCCCACAAGAAAACACTTGTGAATGTTCCCTCCAGAAACTTTTGTTTTCCTTCCCTTTTGAAATTTCAACCACATTTGAAAAAATAGTAATGGAACAAAATCAATGTACTGTTCTGACCAAAGTTATAATAATTTCCAAATCAAGCCTTTTTTAGATTTCAGCTGGACCTTCTTACAAACATGGCATCACCTAGCTTGATTCTGTAGAGCTACTACAGTGACATCCTCTTGCAAAGGAACTGGGACATGACCCAACCCAGATACTGTCACACACATAGTGCTTACTGTGCACATTGCACCACTGTAACAATGCACCTAGGCCATCATAAGGGCTGATGTGGCAGTGGCTCTGAGATGAGGAGAACAAGGATAGAGAGAGGAGGAGCAGGAGACCTTCATGACACATAAAAAAAGAAATTCAGGGATCTGTAGTGGCTGTTCAGTGGCAGACATATCCCCTTTTCTCTGATAGTCTGTGCTTCCATCCCATCCTTTTTAAACATGGTCTTATATTATTGTAAAAGCAAATCTAAGAGCAAGGATGAGCATGACTTAAGAAGCTCAATGTCAAATTTTCATGTTCATTTTTGATAGGGTTGAGATATCAAGTTATGGCTTTTATTCCTCCTTTTTGTGTGGTTTGCACTTCTAGTGAATGCCTCCTTTATGAGGACGCATCAGATTTACTATGTCTTCTTAGCAAGGCCACGGAAAGATAACATTTAAAAAGAGAGGATGTGGTAAACCAAAAGTATTAATGGTATGAGAGCACTTTTTATATTTCAGCTGGGCCTTCTTACAAGCATGGCATCGCATAGCTTGATTCTGTAGAGCTGCTAAGGTAAAGACAAGCCTTCTATAGTCAGAGGCTCCAGGTCTTGAGCCACAAACTTTATGGCCTGAACCCAGGACCTAGCTTGGTCAGCTGTCCTTGACATCAAGTACCCTCCTTCTTTGTGGAAAGAAAGAGGGGCTTGTAACGTTAGCTTCTATAGTTGAATGATTTTGTGAAATTTTTGGCTTGGGCAAACCAGGCATAAACCTAGGCAATCTGGTTGCGGCACTTACAGCTCAACCCACTGTATAATTCAAAGATTGGGTTCTGATATAGCCCTTAAAACCATGAGAATGATGGGCAAAAGTCACACTGTGTCCCTTTTACTGCATCAGCAATGAATGTGAGAGTCTGACCACAGTCACATATTCATTGCAGCCTGGGAAGGCACATGTTTGCTAAGAGATAAAATATGAGAGCTTCATGGACTCATAAAATCAGCACTTACCGGTACCACAAAAAAACACTGAAGCTACAATCCTAACCTCCACATAGGCTGGTCTAAGCCTCAGCATAAGTCCTATGCTGAGCTGGGGGTGTCATAAAAGTGCAGTAATAAACTTCTGCCCACTTCTGGGAGGGTTAAGCCAATGCACAGGCATACGCTGATCTCCCCACACCATCATGGAAAAATAGGCCAGGTGAATTAGGCTGGCCTAAATTGTGAAAACCTTGCTCTCTTTACAGGTGCCAACTCTGGAGCTCATGACAGTTCACTGACTGGCAGTAGGCCTGTATCAACTCTGTGGTTTATTTAAATGTTTTGCTGAATTCATTTTGTGATGCTCTAAAAGTAATTCTGTAGATTTCTCCTCAGTGCTGTTCTTTCTCGTTCTGTGCTCCAAAGAACTGAGTTCTTAAAGTAAATCACCAGGGTAATAATGTGATTCCACAGTGAACAAAGGCAGTCATACAGAAAATGAAAATGCTTTCCCTCTTCCTTCTTCTCCCCCCCCCCCAAAAAGCAGTCACAGTACAAGGTTGCGTCAATGCTAGCTAAAGAGCAAAAAGCCCTTCAGTGCTTTATCCTGATTTTTCTGTTCTCTTATCCTATTGATGACGTCAGTCAGGCACTAATGAATGTCCAATTAGCATATCACCTTGTGTGCTGCAATGTACAAGTGGGGCAGCTGATTATCTACTGTCATGTTCACCAAGAGATTTAAAATTCTACAATCCTCTGTTCATCATGCTGCGCAAACAACCCAGTGTGCCAACATATGCAAAACTATGATGTAATCCCCCAAAGAGATCAAGACAAAAGTTACAGTTTCTGAGCTATGCTGTAGTTATCTGGATCCAGTTCCACAATTTTCTACAATACACTCAGTAGCAAGTAGCATTTTCATCAGTTTTAATACAAAGGAGAAAACTATCAAAAAGCTTAGAATAACAGGAATATAATAGGCTGAGGCCCAAATCCTAACCCACTTTTCTGTAATGACATAGTTGTGCCAATGGACTATGTGTCATGTCCTGTAGTTGGGCAGCAGTCACAGAAACTCCTCCTCAACTGGTATGGCCCTTCCCTTGGTGCTGCATTTACACTTGTGGGATTACACCATCACAGTGGGTGCTATATTACAGACTGGGCTGTAAGTGTATTTATATAGAAATCCTTTGCCTATTATACTCAGTATATAATAGGGATAAGGTGACATGCATAAAAACATTAGTTTTCTACACCTCCCAGTATATTCTACAGGATTTTATAACGCTATCAGATTATTTAGTAACTAACAGCACAATCCCAACCATCATCCATGTCTATTCTAAAGTAAGCCCCATTGTGATCAGTGGGTCTTACTCCCAGGAACGTGTCTTTAGGGTTGCAGCCTAAATATGAAATTCTGTAGCAATGATTGAGTCTCCTGATCTTTCTTTCGGCATCCAAAAAGGAAACCACATCCAAAGACTATATAGATCACCCATTCCTTTCTTCCATGGTGGAGAGGTAGAAGCAGGCAGGCTGTGAAATCTGTCAGAATCAGTTAAATTACTCCTAAGGAGATTAAGAAATTTCATATGCTAAATGGAGCACTCGGCAAAGCAGATTTTATAGCTGGTTGCTTTTTATCTGTGTGCACAAGATCCATCCTGAATGGCTCAGGAATGTGTTAATATGCCTTCCAGCTTTCCCAACAGAAAAGGGGCACCTGGCAACAGACAACATTTCTGATCTGGACCCTTAATACAAATAGTTCTGTCATTAAAAAACCAGACTTAGGGCAAAATCCAGAGTAACTGTGGGGAGTCCTTGCTCTGGTGTAAGAACATCTTACTCTGGATTCCAATATGAATTTCCCATAGGTTTTCACTAGGTAGTGCAGTAACTACGGGTGCACGTAAAGTCTTTTACATGCTCCCATAGTTACTCTGGATTTGGGGGTTAGTAAGAAAAGACTTGGCTTCCATGTACAAATGGCTATTATTAATAATTCTTCCACAGTGCTGATCTTTTTTATGATGATCCATCAAAATCAGATGCGTCCTTCAGCTCCTTCCCAGGACCCAGAAGTGATAAGATGTTTTATTGTCCTGAGAGCTTAAAAAACATTCAAAAGACCACAAGCCATAATATTCAGATAACTCACTCCAGGCGAGAAGGAAATTATGTTCAACATGATCCTCCTTTTTCATTTACTCTTAGAATCAACATCACAACTCCAGAACAAGAAAAACACACAAGTGAGTACTGACTGAAGGAGCAGGCCATCTCAACTGTCCATGAAGAGAATGTCCATGGTCAGCTTACAAACAAAATTGAAATATAATTAAATAATAAAATCAACAAGAAACCAACGTAATACAGTATAAGAATAGAAAAACTGATATAATTTGAGCAGCCTTTATCCATAGTGTTTGGGATCATTTTGGATCTCAGATTTTACCATATTTCAGAATACTTACATAAACCTAATGAGATTTCCTGGGCATGGGACCCACATCTAAATCCATTTATGTTTTATATACCCCCTTCTACATATGGCCTGAAAGTAATTTTATACATTTATAATAATAGACAGATCATATAATATATGACATATAATAGACAGATCATTTTCAGAAGGGGATCCTGTGCTGAAATGCTCAAGAAGGCATTGAGCCATTGGGTTCAAGAAGGCATTGAGAAGGCAATAGAGCCACTGCTGTAAGGCATCACTGTTGCATAATGCCAACTTCCCAGGTCCTGGATAGTACTGTACCAGTTCCAAGTGTTTTTCATTAAAGGTTCATGGTGGTCCTGGCCCTTGAAGGGCAGGAGACATACAAATACATCTCCTGATCTTCTGCACAGAATGCTACAATGAACAGGCTCTTTCAGGGTGTCCATATAAAATGGAGGATAGCGTGCCTCAACCTTTAACCATTGCATATAAAAAGGAATTTAGGCAGGTGCTGCTTTAAAAACCATTTTATGATAAGCTAAACCTCTCAATTCCCTCTTCTTTGTAATGGTTAAAAATAAACCATTTTTTATGGACTCTGTCCTCCATTCTATATGGTCACCCTGATCCAAGCACCATAAAACAAATTATTAGTGAGAAAAGAACTAAGCTGTGAAAAATACATTAATGCTTTATTTAGGGCTCATTCCCACTGTGGCAGTGCCACCCCCCTGCTTGCAAGAACTGTCACTCCTGAGGTACTACAGCAAGAGGAAGAGCACCCTTGAGGCACCATGTCCTTGAGGAAGTGCACCCTAACTTGTGGGGGTGGTAAACAATAGTGAAACAGGCAGAACCCTTAGTGCTAGGATGGGAATGAGGTTGAGGTTCTTCTCCAATATTCAGATTCAAGATGCCTTCCCGGGAAGTTGTGACTGGAGCCCTTGCCTCCCTCAGCTCCTTCTCCTAAAGGTCCATCATCACCAGCGGGCAGACTGTTTTGTTTTGCCTTTCTGCTTCCTGCATCCTCCCTGCTCTCCAAGGTGTTTCCTTTGAGTGATCATTTGTGGCAGCTGAGGTAAGCCCAAGCAAATGCCTGTTCAGCTAGCCTTCAGGCCTACAAGCTTCCCATCTGCTGACCTTGCTGTGAGTCCTCTGCAGCCATCCATGGCCAGGCACATTGCTTTGTATGAAATGTGTTTATGCCCTTCCTGCAAATCAGAGATGCTGACACCACTGTTGGGCTCACTCAACCAAATGATAAATTTTCTCCCATCCCAAATAATGATGTTAGTTCAAGATGTTTTTGGTCAGCTTCATAGAAGGACCTTGATTTTGGACACTTGTTTTCATTTCTAAGGAAGAAAAGGATGCTGGTAAGCTAGTGTTCTACAGGCGTCCACCACTTATTGGGTGGGTTATGACCAGAGCATCATCCAAAAATGAAAACCATTGAAAAGTGGAACCCCATTTTTAAAATTTATAAATGTTGCTTCCAAAGCTTTTTTAGCTAGCAAAATTTAAATACCCCTTTTAACTTGCAAATTTCTGCTGCTGCACAAAGATTTCTGCCAATGGATTCTAATTAACTCCTTGGGAGTGGGAATAGACAAGGAGCTACAACATGGGGGGTGGTAATATTGGCCTTTAGAACTGCACAGTGTGGTTGAAAGAACAGAAAATGTGTTGAATGAATGAGTTGAAAGGTAGTGAAAGAGCAGATCATCAGAAAATAATAAAACATTATTTTTAGGGTGCAAGTCCTCTGGTGGTGCAAGTGGTTAAGTGGTTAACCACCAGGCCAGGGTTCGAGAACAGGGTCCCCACAAGATGAGGATCTCCTGCTACAGGCAGGGGTTTGAACTAGATCAGGGATCCTCAAACTACGGCCCGGGGCCAGATACGGCCCACCAGAGCCCTCAATCCGGTCCGCGGGCACTTTCAGAACCCCCCCGCCCCTCGGTAGGGGGTTGGGGGGGAACCCCAGGGGCCTCGATGCCAGGCGCCCTTCCTGCTCAGTCGCTGCTTCCTGTTTGGTCGCTGCGCACGTGCTGGCCAGGAAACCCCTGGTGCTGTGGAGGAGCGGCAACAGGCATGCGCGCTTCCTGCTCAGTCTCTCCTGTGCCCTTCCCGCTCAGTTGCCGGCTTGTAAGTCACACTTTCCTAGGATGGATGGGGCTCTGATGCTGCAAGCCTGCCACACTTTCCTAGGAGTAAGCCCATTACGTCTGTGTAGGAATGGATGGATGGATGGATGGATGATGGATGGCGCTCTGATGCTGCGAGCCTGACACACTTTCCTCAGAGTAAGCCCATTACTTCTATGTAGGAATGGATGGATGATGGATGGGGCTCTGATTCTTAGGATGGGGCTCTGATGCTGCAATCCTGCCACACTTTGCTGGGAGTAGCCCATTGACTATCATGGGATTTACTTCAGTGTAGGAATGTGTCACAGATGTGGGGCATGGCTCGCCGGGAGGAAGCTATAGGCCGGCCCCCAACAGTGTCTGAGGGACAGTGAACAGGCCCCCTGTTTAAAAAGTTTGAGGACCTCTGAACTAGATGATCCACTGGGTCCCTTCCAACTCTATGATCTAACCAGCTTTTGAGCACTGGTATAGCTGTGCCAGTACAGCATGTGCTGCTATCCTGCAGTTAGGGGGCAGTCACAGAGACCTCCTCAAAATGAGGCAATGTTTATTCTCTTACCTCAGTGTGGCATTGCCCTTATGCCAGTGCTGGAAAGTTGGTTAGGATTGCACCTTTAGGCTACAATCCAGAGAACTATGGGACTTTTTACACCGATGTAGTGTATGGTGCCACAATGGAAAACCTATGGGAAATGCATAATGCCTCTTACGTCTTCCCGTAGTTACTCTAGATTGTAGGGTTAGTCTATTAGTAGTAGTAGTAGTAGTAGTAGTAGTAGTAGTAGTAGTAGTAGTAGTAGTAGTAGTATTTCATTTTTGAAATATTTCATTTCTGAATCAGGAGAAATACTTCCATTGTCAATTGGTTCATGAACGATACAATTAAACCCACAGGCTTGAGTATTAATAGCACAGTCTCATTAACAAAACCATAAAGGCAACTTTTATTGGTATGTCTGAACAATGAATTGTAGTTTTATTTATATAGTTTTATTTATGTAGTATTCATTTATCCAACCAGCTCTCACATTCATAGAATAAGGTAATAAAAAGCCTCTTTATTGATGTATTGGCACATGTAACCTTGATCGTGTAGTATACAATAAACAAAATATCCAGCAAGTAACAGAAGTTGCAAAATAGGCAATAGAAATAACTCTAGACTGTAGATGCAATGTAACTTGTGAGTCTTGCTTGAAACATACAGCTCATTCTATTCTTCCCCTCCCCACTCACCTCCACCCATCCAGTTATGCCAAATTGGCTTAACTGCATTATGCATGGCAGGAGGGGGGGGAATTACAGAAGTCTCCTCTGAGTAAGGTGGCAATTGTTCCCTTATCCAAGGGTAAGTCTTCACGGCAAGGACAAATCTACTTGGACCTGTGCCAGAGAAGTTGCTGTTGTTGGTCTCTGTGACATGGGCTATGAGATCAGGCCTTGGAAGGGAGATAGGACTTAGTGAGCGGCCACCACTACTGCCAAACCTGCCCCCTTCCTGAGATCAATCTGCTCATCCACTGCCTTATTCTGCTCTCTCCCACGCATCACTACCTAATTCCACCCTCCCTCGCTGACATGCCATGTATCAGCAAGTTCACCATGATCCTTAAACACACGAGGGAACATTGCTTCCTTCCTGCCAGTGCCCTTGCACTGAGTTCTAGCTCATGCCCATCAGAGGCCCCACCTAGCAAATTCCTATAATCCAAGATCCAGCAGCCATCGGACTGGTTGGGTTCAGAGCTATCTATCTATCTACAGTATTTATATACCGCTTTTCAACTAACAAATTCACAAAGCGGTTTACAAAGAAAATGGAAAAATAATAATAGCCAATTAAAAGCTAATGGGTCCCTGTCCCAAAAGGGCTCACAATCTAAAATGCAAAAAAGAACTCCAGCAGAAGCCACTAGAACAGACATTGCTGGGGTGTGTAGGGCCAGTTACTCTCCCACTGCTAAATAAAAGAGGAACACCCACTTGAAAAAGTGCCTCTTGCTTGGCTAGCAGGGGTAGACTCGGCTTGATCAGCACTCAAAAAACACAATGCTTGTACTTCCTGAATGGGTGACTGCCAGGGAACCCCATATATGCTGCCTAAAGTTCCATAGTATAAGAAAGCAGGGGTATGAATATGATAAATGAATAATCCTGAAATTTTGCCCACTTTCATGTTTTAGGAAGAGGAGAATGAAATAAGGTAAATGAAATATAAAGCCTTGCTTATTTCTTTCACTGAAACTGCCCACTGTCAGTGAGATATTTCTACAAGTTGCTTATCTCTTTTGTAGTGTGGGCTGTTTAGGCTAGAAGAGCAAGCAAATCTTCAGCAGTGCAAACACTTTGTTCCTATCCATTCAGATGCCTTCTTCTGACCGTGGTAATCAAAGGGCACAAATAAGATACAAATGTGATAATGTAAGCATAACATTTTGGGGAATAAATGAAATTACCATTTTTTTTTTAATATAACATTTCCCACATTTTCTTGTTGAGTCTACCACCATTCTCATGAAAATGGCTCACTACTTCAACTTGCTCATATTACTATGATTCACTTGTTTGTCTTACAAGGAAAAAGGATGTCAGAATTTTTGGTCCAATACTTCAATCAACAGTATTTATATACCACTTTTCAACAAAAAGTTCACAAAACGATTTTCAGAGAAAATGAAATAACTAATGAATGCAGCCATCTTGGTGCCCTCTTGGTGCCAAATTCTTCTCTATCCCTTCAGGTGGCTACAAGTCATGAGATCTTAGATCTTCAGGGAAAAAAATATGCTGCATGCTACTTTTCAAGGAAATTGACTCCTGGAAGAAGGCCTGCTGATGTAGGGAAGTAGCATATATGGTTACACACATCCCTTTCTCCTTCCCATTTCCTTTTATTGGACCAGCAGCTGAATAGACAAAAGCCTTGCTGAAATCATCCCATGCTACAGAGGGCACAATTTGGGAAGCACCACTTCTAAGGAAAGCATTGAATGCCACAATAGCATTTACTGCACAAGTGAGTGTTCCTCTCCATGTTCCAAATGGTGACTAGCAGATAGCAAACCAACACATTTCCCAATTCTGTGGACTGGGAAATATAAAACTTTGCTTTGATGCTGTCATCAAGTTACCTGATTGAAAGCTACCTGGTCACTCTATCTAACCTTCTTGACCTAGATTGACAGATTTGGCTGTCACTTTGGAACTTCTTCCCCCTGAAACTTAGGAAAGCCCCTCCCTACAGAGCTTCAGACAGAGCATAAAATCCTTCTATTTTAAAAAAGCTATTTACCGAGGCAGAAGTTGGGGTTATTGTTTTTAATTTATGTATGTTTTAAATGTTTCAAAATTTTTTTATTGAATATTTTAAATAATGTTTTTACCTGTTAGCTGCCTTGAGTTGGCCGCAACCTGAGAAAGGCGAGGTACAAATTAAATAAATAAATAAATAAATAAATAAATAAATAAACTAAATAAACTAAATAAATAAAAACTAAATAAATAACTAAGTAAATAACTTAAGTAAGTTGTGGAGAGAGGGTAGCCACTCCAGACATGAAGAAAAGCTGAACACAAATTTCTGGAGATCACTGGGTACACATGCTCAGAACTTCAGTTTACTTTCTGAACCAAAGAAGAATTTCTTGAGTGTATGTTTTGCAGGTTGTAGTGCAGTCAAGTCTCTCCAAAGTGGAAAATGTTATATTCTGAATCAGGAGAGTACAAACTTCAATGTATCTAATAGTGACTAATAACTATCAAGTATTCCATACAAGCAATCTCAATTCAAATACAATCTGTTGTTTTGATCTGAATTTCTAGAGAGGAAAAAGAACAGAATAGCCATTAAATGTCTGAGATCCTGACCACAAAAAGCCTCATCTTGGCCTTTTTTCTAAATTCAGCCTCTCAATATTCTCCCTCATTTGAATGTTTTTTTGGGTGGACTCTGGCGTCCTATTTTCCTTCATTTTCAACTATCTGATAGGAATTCTATCAGAGGAAACCAGTGGCATTATTTTCCATTCAGAGCCAGTAAATCCAGTCAAGCACCATAATTTATCAACAAGATCAAGTCAGCCAAAGCCATTTTTTCCTTAAATTCCTACCCATGCATGTGGAAGGGTACTGTACAGTATAACTCAGATATACCTTCCTTGCAACTGGTATGCCAATGAGTAATGAAAAAAATGATGACTCAGAAAGTGGCACTGTGGCATAATGGTAATTAACGATAACAAGGATGGAACATGTGCTCCCTCTACTGGCTATCTGTGAAGTTGGCCTACAGGATACTGAAAAACAATAACAACAATACATTAATTTTTATTCCAGATATTTTTCACTGCAGGAAAGTACTTCTCAAATTTCAAAATTTGCTTTATCATTTGAATGAGATATTGGTGTTTCTGTATAAAACTCAAAAGAATTGATAGTGAACTCTGAGAAGCCACCCTCTTGGATGTTGTTCAAGTTAGATTCTTTTTATGAATCAATAAAGCCTTGCTTATTTCTATAAGCAAGCTATACATTATTCCACTAAATAATGCTATACATTATTCCACTAAAAATGGCACCGCTTTGAAACTTTTTCTCTCTTCTCCAAAACATGTAGCATACATTGCCTTATGCAGTGAACGTATGCCTTATGCAGTGCGCCCTCTGCATTGTCCTGCCACTGGCTGGAATAATTATACAGACTAGAGAATATGATAACAGTACTATGGAGGCAGGGGGAAATGACCTGCTTTATCTTCCCCATCTTACATGGTAATGGGGAGGGGAACTCACCAGCAACCTGGTGATACTAGCACAGGGTGAAAATGTGTCTTTATTTTTTTCATCCAATATTATATTTCAAATTTTCACTCCATCATTTTTTCTGTATCAACATACTTCACTTTTTCAATCTACATACACGGTACACATACACATTACACACACAATTTTTCTTAATTTATTTTCCTTTACTTTTATGAATACTTTTGCAAAGCATGAGTACTATGCTATTACAGCACAAAACTAATTTGAAATGCAAAAATAACAATTTATTAAACAAAAAAATTGAAGGAACCATGACTTTCAATAATTCCACAGTGTTGCCTGCCCTGGAGATTGTTCATTGCAATCAAAAGGAATGTTTCTTGAAGTCAAAATGGATTTACAGTGCAATCCTAAGCATGTCTACTCAGAAGTAAGTCCCATTGTGTGCAATAGTACATACTCCCAGGAAAGTGTGGTTAGGATTACAGCCTTAAGGTGCAATCCTAACCATGTCTACTCCAAAGTAAGCCCCACTGTGTTCAATGGGTCTTACTCCCAGGAAAGTGTGGTTAGGATCACAGCCTTAGAGTAGTTATAAACCATCATGAAATATGGTTATTACACTAGTCTTGGATAAATAGGAAAAGGGGCTAATTTAAAATATCATTCAATGTTTCATTGCTTGGAATAGAAATTAGGGGCAAAAAGTATCTACTGTACTCTTGGCCTGTCATCCAGAGGCGACTGACTCAGCCAGGCCACAAAGTTAGGCTTGTATCTCAGTCTAATTCTGTTTAGGGTCAACTTTTGAGGAAATGCAGCCCCCAGCAAGTAAGCCGTAAGCCTCACATTTACAGAGCTCTCTCTGCAGTCTGAAATATCTCAGTTCTTAGTCCATTTTGCTGTGCAATAAATGCTGTGCTTTCTTTTTCACCAGGTATTTAATCCCAGATTTTCTAATATATTAGTAGAATGGTATGTTTTGCTTTCTTGCTGTTGGATCACTACTATTTTAGTACAAATCATTAAATTAATAATGATTTTATACTTATTGAATTAATGATGATTAATAATTAAATTAATAATGATTTTCTCCATAAAGATGTAAATAAAAACCTAGGGGTCATCACAAAAGCTCAACTGATTCCAGGCAATCAATATTAGAATCACTGTCCAGCAGCTGAGCTGTAGCTCTGAAAAAATTCTTAGAAATTACTGGGACCACCAAGTTGCTTAGTACCAACTAAATAGTGTGGAAACTATTACTTGGCATACCCATAAAAAAGTGCTTCACAGAACACCTGAACACTTCCCTGCTCCGTCTTTTAGCCAATACTCAGAGAATCCCCAGCCCTCCCAAAAAAGAGTTGTTGATTTTAAAATCCATTGACTAAATTGCTACTCAGGTATACTTTCACAACTACTACCAAGTTCTAAAGCTATTGCTGAAAATTACTGTTAGAGTTCACAAATCATAGTCAACAGATACAGCACGAAAATCACATAGGAGTTCTTGGAGAAGGAGTCATCACTTGCCATTTCCAGATTGTGCAGTATGATCATATAGATTGCCTTTATAACAGAAGAAATTTGTACTCTTTTGAAGGAACCCTTTGAAAAGAGTCATAAAGTCTGAATTGCTCTGAATAGTTAATTATAATTGTTCTTAAGATTAAAGATTTCTTCTATGCCAAAGACTCAGCGTAAAGGGGATTCTTAATATTCTTATACTTATTGCTGAAGATACGTATGAAATTACATTTCACTTATGTTATTTCAAACATTCAATACTTAGTTTTATTCAGTGAATATTAGAAATATTTTTACTATGTGGTATTACATACCAAAGTACATTATGCTAATTACAGGCAAACATTTATTAGGACTCGAATTCCCTACATGTTTCTACCAAGCTATCTTCATTTTAAACACATGTTGCTGTCATGATGTTATTAAATTTGAAGCTTGACATGTGAAGGATCTCAACCTGCAGTGTTTGCCTGCATGCAGTGCATGGCCTGCCCAAAAGCCAGTTTAGGGGAATGCTGAGGTAACCATAGCTAGTGTATCACACCACTCTTGTGGCAGCCCCAATGAACTGACAAATTGAAACTAGGCACTGACCAATTCACCTGCCTGGTAGGAGGACCAGCAAAATTCTTGCCTCATTTGCCACTTTTGCGGGTTACCCGTTCTATTAAGATAGAAATTAAATAGCCTGTGAGAACTCAATAGGACACAGGCATTAAGGACATTAAAGAAGGCAGGGGAAAGAGGGAATCTGCAGGAGAGAATAATCAGGCAGGAAGGGTGCTTTATCCTTATGCTGTTGATTTCTTCCATCAATCAATCAATCAATCATACACATACAAGACATTTTCCCTCTTGTGATGGATTCAGGTTGTCATTTAACTAAGGGAAAAATGCCTGGTGGTACATTTGTGGACAGACTTTTCTGGACCCTTCTATCCCCCATTTTTGCATCTCTTCAGCAAATGTGGACCTGAGGAATTGGCACCCTTTGCCAAATGGGTGATTTTTGGCACCCGTTTGCCAAAATCACATGAATTCTGTTCTTCAAGCTCAGCCTTTAGAAAGACTGTAAACTAAGACAAGCAACAAAGCTCAAAGTCTATGGCAACTACTAGTGCAATCCTAAATTATGCCAGAAAGAATGGCTTAGCTATGGCAGCCTAAAGCAGAACATATCCTGAGCTGATACTTAGGCCAAATCCACAGGGGAAGGAGGTCTCTAGGTTGGCCTAACTGCTGCTAAGGAGGTAGCAGCACAAGTCTGCTATTCCAGGCATGCTCACTGAGGACCAAGTGGCTCATGGGGAAAGCTTGCTCGCAAGGAGACCTGCCTCAGATCACACTGAACAAGCTGGGGTGCCTGTGCCCTGCCTGCCATATGAGAAAGCCCAGGATTCCCTGGCAACCAGTCATAGCTGCAGCACAATGGAAGGAAATGGCATGGAAATGGAAGGGGACCAGATGCCAGAACTGCAAAAGTTAGAGGGCAACCCTCTCCCCAAAAGCAGAGAATCCAAGATATATGGGGGGCAGGACCAAAGAAAAGCAAGGGAACACCCACATCCGTTGTTGTCAGGTAGTTCATGGAAACACAACAGCAGGATGACCAGGAGGACAAGGTCTTGGATTCCTTTCAGCCTGGCTTTTCTGGCAGACCATGGCATGGTTGCCTACTCAGGAGTAAAGGCATGATATTGGGTACTTTCACTTTCCCATAGAGCTCAATGCATATTTTTAGTTTTTAATTTTTTGACTATTACTTTTGATAGGAAGGAGATATTTCAAAACCGATTTGTGCATTGGATTCTGTTCTTCAGTATGAATCCAGCAACATATGACATGATGGGGAACTGAACACCACTGCAAAGTTCTAAAATGGAGGAAAATGAAGCCCTTTTGGAGGACACCCAGATAGGAAGCTAAAAAAAGATAACAAATCCAGAAATTTCCAGTCATATGGTCATCCTGCAGGACTGTCCCTGTTGGGTAGGGTGGGTGCAAGGGGCTTGGCTGCTGGAGTGGGCTGTGGGAGTAGACCATATTCTGAGGTTGAGAGGCAGGAGTGGTACTTAGGCTGGACTAGGACTTACAACTTTTTCTTTCACTTCTGTTTTTACTTAGGCTTAACATGGGCCTCAATGGATCTATGCAGTTTTTTGCCTGCTGCTGAGGCGGTCTTAGTCAGAGGAGCTGGGAGAGGGCATATCTGCCCTGGAAACAGGATCTGGATATGGCCTAACTGCACCGTTCTAGACCATGTCCCAAAATGTCCCTGCTGTGCTACCTAGGTTGGCACTTCTAGGCCGGCATAGGCCCATCTGTCTTGTGTTGGCCCAGGTGGACTTGCACTAGCCCAGGCCCTTTTCTGGTGCAGTTAGGCTCGCCTATCTGACATTACTGCCAGATAGGCTGTGCCAGGTAGCCCTGGCCCAGTGCCAGATAGGCTGGCCCAAGTTCAGGATTACACCCTTCACTTCCAATAAGTGAGGCATTTTCACAACACTGGTAAACAGGGAGAAAAGGAAGATGATGCAATCAGGATAAAGAAGGTCATGTCAAAGAATACTTCAGTGATCTAAATTATTAAAATTATCAGCACCTCAGACATGCTGAAGGGGCTAAGAGGATATTTACAGAACCCTCAGCTCAGCAGCATGGAGAGAGGGTGCTTGTACATGTGTCTGATCAGTCATTATTCATACAGTTCTGCTGTTATCAAAGCCAATCTGTAGATGAATTGAAGACAACAAAATGTTTTTGTTAGACTTAATAAAGCACATTCTTCTGGAGTATAAATTTAGACAAATCCCATTAACTTCATAGTTGTACTATTATTCTACAAAAGAAAGGCTTTGGTTTCCATAGAACAAGGATTTCATTTTTCCACACATCTCTAATTAAAATATATTTCAATGGAAGCCTTTGTAATAGAAATATTTGGTACAATAAACTCTCTCTTCAAAAGCATGAATTCAGATCCATCTCTCTGCACAAAAGGACCACAGTGATGAAGTTCTCTGTGACCTGGTGCTTTCCTTACTGTAGATACCTCCTCTAATAACCCAAACTCTTCCCATCCTTTATCAGCACTTGATGAAACTAATTGGTGAGAAAAGCAAAGACCTCTTTTGAAACATGTCTTTTTGGGTACCAAAAATGTAAATCCATACATCAAGTGCACATCAGTACAGAGTGCCTGTTTTTCTTGACCAGCATCTTGATGCTAACAACTCATGTCATTGTATCTCTTGGGGCACCGCTGTGTAATGTCACCATTTGTGATGTTGCACAGGGCTTGCCATTGGGGCAGAATGACACCACTGGCAAAAACTATTCATTGCTAGTTTTGAATGACAAGCCTACTGACATCTACACATCACTATTCTCTTCCTTTTTTATCCTATCCTGGAAATGATAGATAGATTATTTTGTCACACCTTAATTACAGCTTAAAGCAGCAAGGGCCAGATAATTATTTCATGCCAAATTGATCTGCAAGCCATCAGGTGACACAATCTGCTGAACAATTCACTATAAATGTATTATTATTAATTATTATTTACTACTCTTAGTATTGCTATGTGCAAAACCATTAGGAGTTATAGCTGTACAGAAACTTCCATAGTAACAAGACCTGCATCTGCTGTGCTTAAAAAAATGGATACATTTCAATCGCTATCCACATTAAAGCCTTGACCTGTGCAAGGAGTGTCTGCACTGCTACTGTCACTTCTAACTGTCTCTGGGACAGATAAGCCAGGCTAGGAGGTACTCTATGTGCCACCCAATAGGCCTATGCCTGTTGTGCCATCTCGAGGAACAAAGGAACAAACAATTACAGAACGTAAGCAAAATAGATCACTTTGCAAAAGAATACAGCAAAAAAATTCCCTTCTAAGAACACAGTTCCACAAGCATCTGCAAATATGTGTTTGATATATATCCCAGATTTCTCCCCAAAGGGACCTAAGCCTGCTTACAAAAAAACATTAAATGTATGTATATAATCCAATTCTAAAAATGGATTAATAATGCTTCCATTCTCCAGTATACCATTTAATGGTAACAATCCTAATCAGCAACAGCTAAATAATTCTAGAGCTGATAAAAGTACAGTAAATGAGTGGAAGCCTTAGGACAGTGGACCTTAACATTTTGAGAACCATGGACCAAGATTGTGAGAAAAAATTTCCTATGAACCATGGGGCTATGGAGCTAGTGTGAGCTAGGCACGCACAGTCCAGCAACTAGGCCACACATGTCCAGTTTGCTCCCGGCCTGGGCACAGCAGTACTCCTGCCTCTAGTCTGTGGTCTGGTTCTGGTGCAGCCCAGCCAGCAAGGCATGATGGATCCAGGGATTGAGGACCCCTGCCTTAGGAGATATATGAAAAGGGGAAGTCAGGCAAATCCCTAACAAACCTTTCAAACAGGACCCAAATTAGATGGGTACAGGACAGTGCAATAGAACAATTGATTGTATTTCAATAATATGATTCTTCTTAAATGCCAGGTGTTTGTGTTTCATTTTTGTAAGGCAGGTTCTGGCCCATTCATGACATGAATCATTAAGTTGCTCCAGGTTTTTTCAGAGGTGTGCGCAAAGGATTCTGTTGGACTGGTCCCCAGTCTGAGGAATGGGAAATGCCCATTTTTATGAAACTCCTACAGAGTATGGCATTGAGTGCTTGCCAACCATGCCATCTCTCTAGCCTTTTGACCTAGAATTCCCCCACTCAGAGAGACTCAGACTGGAATCCACATCCAAAGCCATTCCCTCCATGGCTAGAGAAAATTTTCTCCAAAGGAAGCAAACCTTTAACAATCCAAGAGACAGAGATTGTTTTATTTATATTTGGGTAATGACACTTTTTATGAGACAATGTGTTTTAATGTGTCTTAATATAAACCTATAAATGTCTTCAGACCTTTACAACCCCATCAGTCACACCATCCAGCTATCTGCTTAGAAGACAACTATAAAGCAGCCAGACAATACAGGACAACATTAGAAATGATGTGCCTAGCCAGTAAAAATGTGCTTTCTTAAATGTTTCCATACCTATCTCATGAAGACGGATCTGTTTGTAACAGTCAAGCAGAAACTGAAACACAGATATAGTCGGAAAGAGGGGAATGATGCTGTGAATTATGCCTGTGACCCAATATACGTACAGTGTGCCTCGCATAACAAATGCCTCACATAAAGTATGTTCCACGTAACAAACAAAAATTTTTCTAGGATTCTGCTTCATGTAACAAACTGTGCTTCATGTAACAAACAAACTCGTTGGTAGTTGGGGCAGATGCGCTGGCCGGCAGCCTTTTAAAAAAGCGTCAGGGCTGCCTAGCGCGCCTGCCCAAGCGAAAGCAACACTTCCACACTGTTCCTCCTGTGGCCAGGCGTCCACTGGGCAGAGGGAGAGAACAGCAGTGGAGAAGAGGGAAACAGATTAAGGCTAGCCAGAAGGGAGCAGGGGAGAGCGGGGCACAGCATGAAGAGAAGGAGAAAGTGGGGAGACACTTTGAAAGTGTCTTTGATTACAGAAGAAATTTTCTTTGATTGCAGCCTCCAAACATGTCTACTCAGAAGTAAACCCCATTGTCTTAAATGGGGCTTACTCCCAGGAAAGTGTCTTTAGGATTGCAGCCTTAGACTTCATAGGATCATACACATTGAATGCATGTTTTGAATTCAATTCCAGTGTTTTGTCATCATTTTTACATCCAGTTAACATTTTTATATGAATATTTTTGGGTTGTGGAACCAATCGTCTGAGTTTCCATTATTTCCTATGGAAAAATCCGTTTCACGTAAAGAACGTCTCACGTAACAAACATTCCACTGGAACGAATTAAATTTGTTACATGAGGCATCACTGTACATAACAATTTTAAGCATTATTTTTCTCTCACTTTTCAAATGGTAGAGTTATGAAAGTGGTTCAATATAGCGAATGTTACATTTTCAGGCTTTTAAAAAAGATTTTCCCAAACTTTTGTGATCTTGTACATGGCCTTCAAAGGGAATGACTGTACTCCAGAGTGTGAGACAAAAGCTTTATCTTGTTTGAGTAAAGAAGTGCTATATGAAGTGAGAATTTGTTTCAGCTCCACTTACTTGAGACGGATCTGAAAACAGAACCGTCAGTTTCGAGGAACAGTGCAAAATCTGGTCCAGAGAGGCTGAGGGATAAAACGTAAGAAAATAATAGCTGCCTTTCTGAGTAAGGGCAGAAAAGGCTTAAAAATGTTTCCCTCTAAAGTTCACAGCTACTCCTGCCTTCATTTTTGTGGGGTTATACTACAAACACAGAACAGTGGTACATCGCATAACGAGTGCCTCGGATAGCGAGTATTCC
This sequence comes from Cryptoblepharus egeriae, assembly GCA_030015325.1. NCBI lineage: Eukaryota > Metazoa > Chordata > Lepidosauria > Squamata > Scincidae > Cryptoblepharus > Cryptoblepharus egeriae. The sequence goes on from JAREYC010000001.1 coordinate 214,221,623, forward strand.
ACATAACGAGTTAAAATTTGTGAGGAATTTTGCTTCACATAACGACCATGGGCACATGGTCCCAGCTAATGGGCACATAATTAGTGCCCATTAGCTGGGCTCCCTCTCCTCCTGTCTGCATTGGCTGGGCTGAGGCCTCAGCCAGTACATGAAGTACAGGCCTCTTCCAGTACATGAAGAGGCCCGCAGAGGGAGCTCAGGAGCCTCTTCAATTGAGCAACTAAAATGGCTGCCTCCTGCAGCCAGCAAACATGTAGCCAGCCCGGCCTCTGCACTGCAGCCTCCATCAGGTAGGAGGGAAAACTCCTCCTGCAGCCCCCTTTGGAGCCCCCTCAAGCAAATCCCTTCCCCCCAGGAAGCCTCCCTCCTGGACCCCACTACAAGCACCCTCTTCCCCCCACCACTTTCCCTGCCTGCACTTTTCCTTTCCTGTGAGTAAGCCCAAGTGGATTTAACGGAGCTTGATTCTGAATAGACATCATAGGATCTGGCCCCTCTGCTCTTGCTCTTCAAGCAAACCTGGAGTCAGGCTGCATCCTACACACTTTCCTGTGAGTAAGCCCCAGTGGATTTAATGGGGCTTGATTCTGAGTAGACAGCATAGGATCTGGCCCCTCTGCTGTTGCAGACTGCGTATCTAGTTTGCATAGATAGGTCTCACACAGAGAGAGAGGTTCCTTGTTAAAGATGCTCCAAAAGACACCAGTGACTCTTTTACTGAAAATTAGTCATCCTTGGCCATAAAGGTTTTTCTTTTCTTTTTTACTATACAGAATATTACAGTGTTTTATTACAGTAATTGTGGTCTGTATTATGTTTTAGTGTTTTGAATTCAATTACTGTGTTTTGTCATCATTTTTACATACAGTTAGTATTTTTATATGAATATTTTTTGGGTTGTGGAATGAATCATCTGAGTTGACCAGATGACTGGTCAGTCAAAACTTAGGTTTAGCACAATATCAGCCCAATCCCATACCTGTCTACTCAGAAGTAAAAGCCTCATTATATTCAGTGGACTTACTCCCCGCCTAGGGAGGTACGTGGATGGTGGCAAGAAATAGGGCCCTCTCAGTAGTGGCACCAACCCTCTGGATTCCTTCCCTCTTGATCTAAAAACCGCTCCCTCCCTCAAAACTTTTTGGCTTGGCCTAAAAACGTTTCTTTTTAGAACAGCCTTCTGAGCTTTAGTCTGATGGTTTTTTAGCTTGGTTTTTATTATGGTTTTAATCAGTGTTTTAATGTAGATGTTTTATATTTATCGCTTTTAAGATGTCTCTTTAACTGTTTTAATGTATTGGAATTTTATTGTTGTTTTTATGGATTGCCTTGTAAGTAGTGGTGGGCCTGGCCTGGCCCAACAACCTGGATCGCCGGAAGTGGGCGGGCCAGGCCAGAGTCATGGGGGCGTGGCCAGGGTCAGGGGCGGGGAGGGTCAGGGGTGGGGCCAGGGTTGAGGCCGGGGAGGGCACGCCACCCACTCCAGCGCGCTGCAGGTGCGGGTGGGTGAGGAGTGGGGCGAGGGGTGAGCTCCAACCCTGGCACACTGCGCGTGCGCCAAGGTTCGCATATGCACAGTGCTGTCCTGATGCTTCAGGACAGCACTGCACATGCACCAAGGTTTGCACCAAAGAAAATGCAGGGCTTTCCCAGGCGTGCTGAACCAGTGCGCCCAGTTTTCTGGGGGCCCCTAGCTATTGGATCTGTAGCGGGGGGTAGGGGGTTAGAAATTAGAAGCAGTTCAGGCGATCTGGCCGGAACCGGCTTCAGCCCACCCCTGCTTGTAAGCCTCCTTGAGTCCCTCTGGGAGAAAGTCAGGATACAAATAAAGTTTATTATCATTACCACTACTACTACTACTACTACTACTACTACTACTGCTGCTGCTGCTGCTGCTGCTGCTGCTACTCCCAGGAAAATATATTTAGGATTGCAACCTACGCTAATACACATCACAACCAAATCCTACTTTGCTTGTGAAAAACGTGAGTGATCTCACCTAAATACTACCTATGGCACGATCCTAAACAACTTTCCAGCACCAAGTTAAGCGCAATGTACCTCTGAGTTCAAGGAACAAACATTCCTTTACTTATAGGAGGCATCCATGACTGCCATACAACTACAGGATCTAGTACATGCCCCATTGGCACAACTGTGTCAGTGCAGGAAAGTGGGATAAGATTTGGGCCTTAGCTTTACAGTGTGTCTCATTTCCTACTGAAGCCATAACTTGACTTTTTTCTTAAAAAGAAGGATTTTGCAGACAGTGCAGAGCAACGGTTATATTTTTAGCCTGATTAATCAAAACTAATGAGCCCCACATGCCGTATGTTTCCCTCAGCCATCCTCAGCAAAGTCCTTCCCATCCCAGAACAGCCTAGGGGTGTTTGCTTGCAACTGCAGAGAGATTGCTGCTCTCTTGTCAAGCATGGCTTGCATAAATTTCTAGAGCAGATGGTGGAGCTGTGAGACAATCAGATGGCTCTGAAGTGTTTAATACAATTAAGGATTTGCAATCTGGAAATGCCCCAGGCTCATACATTTTGTCCTCTGATTTCTGTAATGCTTTCAAAAAAAGCAAATCTGCACTGTCTCTTCACTTTCTTTTTTCATAGAAGCTTCATCATGATTTCTTTGCCAACAGCAGGAGATTCAGTCGTTCCAAGTGAACCAAATAATGATCCTTGGTTATCCCATTCCTGTTAATAAGCAGGGTTTTTTGTAACATAAAGGCCCAATCCCAGCCACAGCCTTAACTTGAGAAGACCTTGGGGACTGCTCCACCACCACCTCAGGATGCAGCATACACTGTTGGCACAGCTACAATAATGCTGAAAAGTTGGATAGTTAGGCTGCAATCCTTATCTCCAGTTAGGCCAGCCTAAGCCCGGCATAAGTCCTATGCTGACCTGAGTGTGTCATAAAAGTGCCATTAGACATTTCTGCACCACTCCTGGGGGAGGGTTAGGCCATTGCATAGACATGTGCTTTCCTCCCTACATCACCATGGGAAAAGGAAGACCGATGAGTTGTGCATGCCTAGGTTAGGATTGCACCCTGGTCTCTCTAAACTGAGCGAGTGGGCAGCACAATATCAGATGAGTTTCAATGTAAATGTAAAGTAATGCAATTGGGACAAAAAAATCAAAACTTCACAAATAGGCTAATGGGTTCTGAGCTATCTGTGACAGATCAGCAGAGAGATTTAAATGCTGGTGGACAGCTCAATGAAAGCATCAACTCAAATGTGTGGCAGTAGTGAAGAAGGTTGATTCCCTGCTTGGAATCATTAGAAAAAGTATTGAGAATAAAATGGCTAATACTATGTAATGCCACTGTTCAAATTGTGCAGTGGTGGGCCCGGCCTCGCCCAACAACCAGTTCTCTGGAAGTGGGCAGGGCCAGGTTGGGTCAGGGGGTGGGGCTGAGGTCAGGGGGCAGGCTGGGGTCAGGGGGTGGGGCTGGGGAGAATTTAAAGGGGAATTTTTTTTAAATCTAAAAGTTTTTTTAAAAAATAATTTTTTAAAAAAAGTTTTCGTTAGTGCCCCCCCCCAGCAATCCTAACCACACTTTCCTGGGAGTAAGTCCCATTGACTGTCATGGGACTTACTTCCGAGTAGGCATGCATAGGATAGGGTTCTCAGGCTGCAGTCCCAGCCACACTTGTCTGGGAGTAAGTCCCATTGACTGTCATGGGACTTACTTCAGAGTAGGCATGCATAGGATAGGGTTCTCAGGCTGCAGTCCCAGCCACACTTGTCTGGGAGTAAGTCCCATTGACTGTCATGGGACTTTCTTCAGAGTAGGCAGGCATAGGATAGGGATAGAAAGAGAGGAAGGGAGAAGTAGAGAGAGAAAGAAAGAAAGAGGGGGAGGGAGGGGAGAAGAGTGGAGGGGGCACCTGGGGACTCCTTCAGCCAGCCAGGGAGGGGGGAATAGTGAAAGGGGCAGCCAGGCCAGGAGAGGCTTGGACTCTCATGCAGGGGGGCTGCCTGGGCTTCTCATGGCCCAGGAAAGTGTATTTAGGATTGCTCCTGGCCAATCTCTGGCTGAAGGAGTCCCCCAGAAACGGAGGCAGGGAGGGGGGAATAGCAGAGGGGGCAGCCAGGCCAGGAGAGGCTTGGACTCTAACGTGGGGGCTGCAATCCTAAAGACACTTTCCTAGGTCAGGAGAAGCCCAGGCAGCCCCCTCCCCCAAGCTAGAGTCCAAGCCTGGCCTGGCCTGACTGCCCCCTCTGCTATTCCCCCTCCCTGCCTCCATTTCTAGGGGATTCCTTCAGCCAGCGATGGGAGGGAGCTGGCAGGAGGGCTGCCTGGGCTCCTCCTGGCTCAGAAAAGTGTGTTTAGGATTGCAGCCTTTACCTGGGAGTAAGCTGTGGGTCTGGGGGTGTAAGCTCTGGCGCTGGGACTTGTGGCTGCTGCTTGGAGCAGCAAATTTAAAAGTGCCCGGCCAGCCTCTTTAACTCTTTAACCGCTGCTCCAGTGGCCAAATGAACCGGTTCCCTGGTTATTGCCCCCTCCCCACAGCTACCAGATCGCCAGTGCCAGGAAATTGGAACAACCGGTTCTACAGAGTAGGTGCGAACCTGCCGGAGCCCACCACTGATAAGGTCATAACTGGAATATTGTGTCCAGTTCTGGTCATTGCATATCAAAATATAGAGTAAATAGAAACAGTGCAGACAGGAGAAAACAAAATGATTACTGTGTTGGTGCACCTCCCTCACAAGCATAGGTGTACCCAGTGCTTTTGACACCTAGGTCAGTGCCTGACATGATGATGCCGTGCAGTGTCCAGCATGTAATTTTCTTTACAAATTCTTAGCAACACCTAGCCACAGGATGTGGTGATGCCATCTGGCTTAGATCCCGTTAATGGTGAATGGACAGATTTCCAGAGGAAAAGTCCATCATGGATTATAAGCCATTATGTGTATGTTCAATCTCTGCATTTTAGACATAAGCTATGCAAGGAAGGACACCAGGAAATAGGTCTCTTGTTGTCTTGTGTGTCCCCTGAAGCATCTGATGGGCTGCTGTGAGATACAGGAAGCTGGACTATTGGCCTGATCCAGCTGCTTGCCATAAGGAACAATGTTGCCCATGTCCTTCTGTCATGTCTCATTTAGCCTTATAGCCAGTGCCCATGAAAGCCAGCCACTCCGACCCCAATTAAAATTCTGTATTAGCAGCAAAAGTATGAATCCATTAAACCCCAAACCTCTGAGTCACTATCCCAAATGTGCTTCGATAACATTTTTGGCTGTTGTTATTCAACAGAACAATTGATTAAAATCACTGAATTGATAGTGATAAATAGCACAGAGCCAGCAAACTTATTCATGCGTTCTTCCAAGGACTTGTTTTTTAGCCTTCTGGAGCATTCTGGGAAATACTGAGGTCCATACTGCATGCGACCCAAAGGATTATAGAAGACGATACATTTGCAGCTGCCTCATTTTGGCTAGAGCATCAAAAGAAAGTCTCATGGAGGAGGGATTGTACTCAGTATTAACATATGTCCCTTGTGGATAGTACGAAGGCCAACAAATTACTTCATCATGCTCTAAATACATGAGGTGTGACATTTTAGCTGAGTTAGACAACTCCCTTATTTTCTTTTAGATTCAAACTCTGGGCAAATGACCATGTGCAGACAGTTTATATAGTCTCCTGTCAACCACATTGGACAATACTTGGGCAGACATTATAAGAAGAATATATTTTGATTCCAGAGCTTAAAGTTTGGCCTACCATGGAAGACAGTTCAGAAAAACATTTGAGAGAGAGAAAAAGAGAGAGAAATACTTCTCCCTTTCCCATAACACTAGCTCCAGAGGTCAGCCAATGAAACTGATTGGCATGTGATTCAGGACCAAGTGAATGAAGTACTTCACATAGCTCATCACTGATGAAGTTGTTGCCACATGGTAGACTGATATCTGCTTGCCTAGATTACTTTAAAAGGCAACTACATACATTGACAAGGGAGCAGTGGTGGGCTTCAGGTTCTATAGAACCCTTTGCTAATGAGTGCCTGGTTCTGAGAACCGGTTAGTAATGGGACATAGAACCTGTTGTTAATTTAGGTTATTAAGACATAGAACCTGTTAATTTATTTGAATCCCACCACTGGGGATAAGCCTATCAATGATTATCAAGATGACTATATGGGTTCAGAGATAATATGCAGGTGAATACCAAATGCTGGTATGCAACTGCAGGAAAGCTGCCTCTCCCATTTACCTATACCTTATTAGTCCCTACAGGAAACAGGATACTGGATTAGATGGTTCTTTATGTGATCCAGTACAAACTTTATTGTTGTGCATGTCTGTGCATGCATGCATGTGTGTGTGTAAAAATCATTAGGAAAGAAAAAATACAGGTTTAGCCTATTTGTCCACAGATTTTATATCCATGGATCCAGAAAGGGGTCCATAGAAAGGGGACAGCCAGGGGGGTTTCCCCTTCCCCCTGCACACCAGCAGTTTACCCACCTTGGGTTGAGATATAGGTCTTTGTTTCCCATACTTATCCTTTCATTTTGCATGCCACTATAGATATCCAACATAACACCCCCGCCCTTAAAAAATTGTCACCCCAGCCCCAACTCTAGAATTCTGGCTACAGGCCTGCATGGATCTGACTCAATGTGAATCCCCGGGACCCACACTGAGCCATATTCAGCCCAATCTGAAACCTTCATCTTCCCCAGCCCTCCAAAGTCCTTATAAGGCAGTGATTTTCAACCAGTGTGCCAGGGCACACTGGTGTGCCGCAAGTGGTCCACATGTGTGCCTTGGGAGTTTGGACAGCTTATTTTTTATTTATTAAATAAACTTCAATTATTAATAGGGTTATTGAAGAACTAACCCCCCCACCAACAGCATGGTGTGCCTTGTCAATTGCCCAAATATTGATGGTGTAACTTGACAATTTTGGCATCTGATTGATGTGCCATGAGACAAAAAGTTTGAAAAATCACTGTTGTAAGACCTTTGAATATTTCAGTTTTGATGCAAAATCAGAAGTGAACTTTGAATGCCTCCCAGCAGTCTTAGAAGGCTCTCTCTCTCTCTCTCTCTCTCTCTCTCTCTCTCTCTCTGTGTGTGTGTGTGTGTGTGTGTGTGTGTGCGTGCGTACTTTCAAGATCCTCCCTATCCTTTCCCCAAAACACCAGCAGAACCTTCTCCCTACCCCATGTCACCAACCAGGCCTTCTCCTTACCCCAAGTCACCCTGACCTTCACCTATCCACCACCACCACTGACAATGGTGGAGGTTCTGCTGGCCAGTATCACCTCATGCAGTGTGACTGTATGTCATAATCAGAGGACACCAAAATGTAGGACACCCAAGAAAAATGTAGGACACGAGACAATAAAAACAAAAGCCTACTCATATATACTGCTTTCACATGGTTAATTTAAACACTATATTACTTATTAATTTTAAAAATATTACATATAATTTATTACATATAATTTATTAATCACATGAAGACTATGTGCTGCCTGCTCGCAAGGAAAAGGAAGACAAACATACCTTATGGCATGTTTATGACACCCTACCATGGCTGCAGGTCTATGGCAGGGGCATAGGATTAGGATTGACTTATCCCAAACTTATGACACAGCTTTTTCTATAGATTATTTATTTTGGCCAGCATGGCCAGCATCAAACACACTGTTTAAAAATGCTATTAGCATTGTGTAGTTTGACCCTAAGCCAAAATAAGAAAGAAAGAAAGAAGGAAAGAAGGAAAGAAAGAAAGAACCAGAATGATGAATTATATTAATAAATCCTTAGTCTTCTAATGAAATATCCTCATATTCTTCCCAAATGTTTGAAGGTGCCTAGGGATCCACAGCTGTCAGTAAGACTTTGTTAGCCTGTCACATATTGGTAAGCTGAGCATGCCCTGCTTCCACTCACCCGTGTCCAGAGGAATGTTTGACTTCCTAGGCCATCAACATTAATTGTTCAGCTGTTAGTAGTTTTCTTAAGACAGCTCACTTCTAAATGCTTATGTGTCATCAGACAGCATGAAAATTCATTGAAATCTGTGTTGGATTGTGGTCAGTGGCCTGTTCAATAGAAACGGAACTGCTCCAAGGGACTTTGTTGCAACCTATGACACCCTCAATAGAGCATCAACTCTGTGGAAAGAAGCTCCACTCTAGCACAGAAATACAGGATACAGTCCAGTCGTGATACAGTCCAGTCATTGCACCCGCACAATGAGAAAGAAAGCAAAGGAGTTCAGTCAGAGAGGAGTACAAATTCTTAATGCTAATTCTTAATGCTTAAAGTCCACTCTTTCTTAATTCTTAATTTTCTTAATTCTTAATGCTTTAATCCACTCTTAAATATATTCTACAGTTCAAACCATAGTGTGTTGAACAGCAATTATCTGGGTCACCTTGTATAACTAGTGAAAACGTACCTGCATTAGAGAGTAAAATTCCTTCCGTACGCCATCCCCCCATGCATGTCAACCCCCCCCCCACTGCACATCAACCCCCCCACTGTGCAACAAATACCTACCTACCTATCTATCTACCTACCTACAGTATTTATATACTGCTTTTCAAGTTCCCAAAGTTCACAAAGCGGTTTACAAGAAAATGAAAAAAGTAATAGCTAATTACCAATAATAGCTAAAGGGTCCCTGTCTCAAAAGGGCTCACAATCTAAAATGCAAAAAGAACACCAGCAGAAGCTACTAGAACAGACATTGCTGGAGTGTGGAGGGCCAGTTACTCTCCCCCTGCTAAATAAAGGAGGAACACCCACTTGAAAGAGTGTCTCTTGCCCAGTTAGCAGGGGCATTCCTCCATGCGCAATACCCTCCATGTGCATCAACCCCCACTGTGCATCAATCCCCATGCGTAACATCCCCCCATCAACCCCTACTGCGCATCAACCAGCAATGCTCATCTAACTCCATGCACAACATCCCCCATGCACAACATCCCCCACTGTACATCAACCCCCCATGCATCAAACCCCACTGCGCATCAACCCCCATGCGCAACATCCTCCCATGCACAACATCCTCCCAGGGCCCCCATGCTCATCAACACCCCATGAGCATCATCTACCCATGAGCATCAACCCCCCATGAGTATCAACCCCAATGTGCATCATTTCCCGTGCTCACCCTCCCCCCATGCTCACCATCCCCCCATGTGCACCATCCCCCATGTGAACAACACACCATTTGCACCACCCCATGCGCATCATCCTCATATGTACCACCCCCCAAACACAACTCCCCATACATACCATCCCCCCATTCATACCATCATCCATCACTCTCTGTGACCCCCCCCCCACAGTACATCAGTGGATGCTGATCAGTTTTCAATGTGAAGTATACTGTAGGCCAAAAATGTGTTGTACCCCTTTTCAGCCCCTTAGGGGTTAAATTTCTCAACATTGGTTCTTGGTGGGTATTCCCATGATGGAAAGAACACCCTCCACAAATTTCATGCTTCTAGGGCTGAGTCTTGGGGCAGAGCTTCCCTCAGTCAGGGATTCTTCAATGAAAATTCTATAGAAGAAAACACATTGCACCCCATTTCATCCCCTTCCAGTTTGAATTTCCAAAAACCAGTTCTTATTGGGTGCCTCCTTCATGGAGGGAACAGCCTCCGAAAATTTCATGTTTCTAGGCATGGCGGTTTTGGCTGGTCGTTGATGAGTCAGTCACTGAGTCATTGGGTCAGTCAGTGACTATTCAATTATATATATATATATATATATATATATATATATATATATATATATATATATATATATATATATATATATATATTTATATATAGATAACTATATATTTTTTATATATAGATAATTTTTTATATATAGATAACTTTAAATACAAGTGTTCTTGAAAGACGGTCAATTTGATTTAAACCACTTTGGAGTGTCCTCAATCCTTACCTCCAGTTAGACTGACATAAGTCCTGGTATAAGTCCTTTGCTGACTGGGGGGTGTCACAAAAGTGCTGTAACACACTTCTGCCCCTCTCTTTGGGGATTAGGCCAGTGCACAGGCAACCTCCCAACACAACCATGGGAAGATATGCCAGGTGAATTGGTCAGGCCTAAATTGCTTAGGATTGTGCCCAACATCTTATGGGTAGGTTGCTATTTGCCTAACTATCATTGTCTAAAGAGCTGGGCTTTCGCTGCATATCGGAATGGTGCTGAATAAGACATGCAGCCCAAAGATGTAGTGTTTCCACAAGCTAGGAAATCTCAGAATTAAAATTTAAAATTAAAAGCACTTTCTCATGTCTACTCAAAAGTAAGCCCCATTTTGTTCAGTGGTCTTACTCCCAGGAATATGTCTTTAGGATTGCAGCACAACAGTGCAATTCTAAGCATGTCTACTCAGAAGTAATTTCCATTATATTCAGCGTGACCAAATTATTCCTGAACCCCAGGGCCAAAATTCCTGAACCCCAGGGCCAAAATTCCTAATCCCAGGCCAAAATTCCTACCCGCTTAAAAAACTGTAATTTTTTGGTTTTGTTTTCTGGTTTTTTGACCATAACTTTTGATAGGAAGGAGATATCGCCAAACTGATTTTTGCATTGGATTCTGCTCTTCAATACAAATCCAAGGGCATATGGCATGATAACTGTGCACTACTGCGAAGTTTCAAAATGAAGCCAAAATGCAGGACAGTGAAGCCAAAATATAGGACACCTGGACAGGAGGCTAAAAATCCGGACAAATCTGGGTTTTTCTGGTCATATGGTCACCCTGATTATATTCAATAGTACTTACTCCCAGGAAAGTGTGTTCAGGATTGAAGCCTAAGACAATTAAACTAAGAGTAATGAGGAAGCAGTCTACTTTCCTTTATTACATTCTGCAAAATGGGCACATTGCCATTGCAATGACAATGACAAGAAACCGAGAACAAAGAAAACACTTGCCTTTTACAGCTTTTCTTGTTATCATCTAGCCCAGTGGTTCTCAATCTTCCTAACACTGTGACCCCTTTATAAGTTCCTCATGTTGTGGGGACCCCCAAACATAAAATTATTTTCATTGCTACTTTATAACTGTAATTTTGCTACTGTTATGAATCGTAATGTAAATATCCGATAAGCAGGATGTATTTTCAATGTTACAAATGAAATGTGTGTTCTATGTACACACTGAAAACAGTGGGATTTATTTCCAAGTAGGCATGCATAGGATTGGGCCCTGAGGCTGTCAGTCAGCCCCAGTTTGCACGCAGCTACGGCTTGAGGTCTGGCAAGCCTGACCTGGCCCCCTGCACCAGGGGTCTTTAGGTGACCCCCAGGAAAGCTCTAGGTGACCCCCAAAGGGGACCCAACCCCAATTTGAGAAACGCTGATCTAGCCTGACTTCCCAAACATTAGTGTAATCTCCACCTTTTAGGTTACATCAAGCAGGACTGGATAATGTCTTATTATTATGCGTAGCTAGGTGTGTTCTTTCAGTAGATGCATCATGTTTTCTGACAAGCTACTGATTGAGAGACAGACATCTTAACATTTTGGCTTTATACACAACCATTGAATTGGTAATAGCTAATCAATATAAAATTGATCCTTTATTAACCAGCAGTTGCAGTAGGTTACACTGCAGATAAGGGAGATTACTTCCAGATAAGTATAACACACTTATCTGGAACTTACAATTCTAACCATACTTTCTTGGAAGTAAGTACTATTGAACATAATGGGACTTACTTTCAAGTAGAACTGCTTAGGATTGCATTGTCACACTTACGCAGACATAATTACTTAGCATTAAGTGCCATTGAATTCCCTGGGACTTATTTTTGAGTGAACATATATGGGATTGTGCTGTGTGCAATGTTATGCTCCACATATTGGGTTGGTGGGTAGCCAGGTGCTGTTAGCTTTTAATGCACAACTCACTCAGTAAGCACAAGCAATAGAAGAAACATATCGCAGCAATAAAAGCAAGTTAATTCCTCAAGTAAATCAGATAAAATTTATTAGAAAAATTTTGGCTGATTTACTGGCAGATTTAATTTGCTTTTACAACTGTAGTATGTTTGTACAGGCTTATATGGGGGGAAAAGCCTTAAATAACTTCTGCATCTCATATACCTTATACAGGATGGGGGGAGTTCCTAACATTGACCTGTCTAGTAGATTTAAAGCACTAATTTGCTCCACAATGTTATTTTTAAAACATATGTGAAAGTCTCCCCTTTTAACCTTTTGAATCTGGACGTTTAAGGCATTCTGATTTTTGATGTTGTTTTGGCTCCATCTAGCGCCTCTCAGTGATACTGGTCATCATTTCTCTTCAAAGTGCAGTACATTACCGTGTTTTAAAATTTGGTGTGCATCATGAATGAGCCTAGGTGGTGGCCAGATCTAGCCAAGGGTTACCAAACCATGGTCTAGGCCAGGAGTGGGCAAACCCCAACCTGTGCCTGGTGTCCCCCCATTTGGCCCGCAGGGAGCCTGTTACTCAAATGAGCTTATGATCCATCAAAGACTGTTGAGCCCATGCTGGTCCACAACTGTCAGCTGCAATATCCTTAATTGTCGAAGTGAATCAGTTCAAGTCTGATGTACTGTATGTACTGATGCATGTGTTTTCTGCATTTCAGTGGACGTTATTTGAACCCTTCCCTTTCTGAACAACTGATGTCTCCATATGTTATTGGCTTGGTCTGTATGTTTTCAGTATGCAATAAACAGTTCGTTGTTCTCATGTGGTTCTGTTATAGTTTTCATCTAGATCAGGGGCCTCCAAAGGTTTTGGCAGGAGGACCACATCATCTCTCCAACACTGTGGCGGAGGCTGGAAAACTAATTTACATTTCAAATTTGAATACAAATACATAAATTTACATATAAGAATGTATTAGTGCAGATTACAAGGCTTGCTCAAGGGCCGGAAAGAAGGGTCTTGCCGGGAGGCCACACTGAGGCTCACTGAGGGCCACATGTGGCCCCCAGGCTGGAGTTTGGAGACTCCTGATCCAGATATATAAAACTGAAATCACTCACTCACTGACTGACTGACTCATCAATGCCCAGCGAAATTGCTGTACGTAGAAACATTAAATTTGGGGAGCTGATTTGGTGCCCAGTGGCACCTGTTGTCTAGTGCTGCTCACTAGTCCCAAGTGCCTGGAGCTGTTTGGTGTCTGGTGACCGGCAGAAATGCCTGGTGCTCAGTAGGGGTGCCTGGTGGTGCCCACTGCCCGCTGAGTGATGGTGCCTGATTACCAATGGTGCCCAGTAAGGATGCCCGGTGCTTAGTAAGGGACGCCCAGTGCCCACTGCTTACTGGTGCATGATGGTGCCCAGTGCCTGGTGATGCCCGCTGCTACCCAGAAGGAATGCACAGTGCCCGGCAGGGGTGCCTGGTGCCAGTGGTCCCTGCCGCCCTGTGAGTAGTGGTGCCTAGTTCCAAGTGGTGCCTGGTGCTCAACAGATATACCCATTGCCACTTGTGCCCACTACCGGGGTGGTGTCTAATGGTGCCCACTGGTGCCTGCTGCCCAGTGGTGCTCGGTGGTGCCCACTGCAGTTCAGTGGTGCTGGTGGTGGTGCAGTGCTGGTGCTGGTGCTGGTGCTGGTGGTGCTGCCCAGTGGTGCAGTGGTGCCCACTGCAAAGTGGTGCTGGTGGTGCCCACTGCCCAATTGTGCCTGATAGGGATGCCCAGTTCCCATCAATACCAGCTGCTCTCTGCCGGTGCTCCCAGAACACTGGTGCCCAGTGCCTGTCAGTGCTCAGCACCTGGTGGGGCCCACCGCCCAGTGCCAGTACCAGTGCCTGGTGCCCAGCAATGCCCAGAGCCCACAAATATTCTGGAAATTTTAATCCCACAATGACGCATTCATTCTACTAGTGTACATTATAAATATGCTCAGTAAAATTCATGCATTCATTTAAGTTCTTTCTAATATATTTAATTATGTATACTTATAGGAATTTGAAGTGTAAACTCTTTTTTTCCCAGCCCTGGACACAGTATCAGAGACGAAATGTTTGCTCACACCTGGTCTAGGCCATCATCATTCCCAAATGCTACCTGGGAGACAGTATGCATATTATATTACATTAAGGCAGAATTACCCAGGAGTAAGTTTGATTGAAAATGGGTTTTATTCCTAAGTAATAAACATACCTGGGCTAATAATGTAATTTCCCTTTTATATTTATCAGGGATATTTTAAGATCCTCAAAAAAAGTTTCATTTTTTTGTATTCATTGTTTTAAAGTCATTGCAAGTCTATCTGAGAATTGGGACTTATCTAATGTTATCACCTTGCTGATTTCGGCTTGCTTGCCATCACTGGCTTGCCATGATGGGTTGCCTTATCTGTGCAAAGCACTAAGATGTGCCACGGGCCCCTCTCCTTCTCTCGTTTGGAACCATTCCCCCCTCCTGGAGGGGTTCCAAAAGGAAAGAACACTTGCACATTGTGGAGAAGTTCCCTGCAAGGTGGTGCAATCCTAACCCATTTAGGCCAGGGGGCACAAGTGGTTAAGACACTGTGCCTGTTAACCAGTAAGCCAGGGTTCGCGACCCGGGTTCCCACAAGACCGGGTGAGCTCCTGTCTTTAGCTCAGCTTTGCAACGCAGTTGGAACCAAACGGCTCTGCCGTTCCATTGGACTATTTCAGTGGCGTGGAGAGAGGGGGGATTTGCTGCTTGGGTAACAGCTTATCCTCCATATCAATTTACCCAGGCCTTCATGCTTCGCCTACAGTGTCGAGCACGATACCATAGTCTTTCAAGACTGATGGATGCCAATACCAATACTAACTCACCTGGCCTATCTTCCGGTGGTGGTTTGAGGAGGTCATCATATGCATGTGCACTGACCTAACCACCCCAGAAATGGTGCAGCACTTACAGCACTTTTGTGACACGCCCAGGACAGCACAGCTGGCCTAACTGGACCCAGGATTGCCGCCTTAGTGCCTTCCCCACTCTAGCTCCACCACTAATTAGAGTTGCACTGCCAGGCTGGATCTGTTTGGTTTTACTGCTTTTATCTAGTTTTTAACTGTATTTTATTCTATTGTTTTAAATCTTAGCTGCTTTGAGAAAATAAATAAATCTCTGCAGCTCCAGATTGTTGTTATTTGTTTGTTTGTTTGCTTGTTTGTTTTTTGGGGGGGTTAAAATCAGGGTGAACATATGTCATAACTGCAAAAGAGGACAATGTCCCCCAGATGTAGGATACCCCAGAAAAATGTAGGACATGACCTAATAAAAGCTTTAAAAAACTCATACGTTGCTTTCAAGAGGTTAATTCATACACTTCTGTATTTTATTCTGTTGTTTTAAATGTTAGCTGCT
Source organism: Cryptoblepharus egeriae (assembly GCA_030015325.1). Taxonomy (NCBI): domain Eukaryota; kingdom Metazoa; phylum Chordata; class Lepidosauria; order Squamata; family Scincidae; genus Cryptoblepharus; species Cryptoblepharus egeriae. The sequence continues at coordinate 214,236,977 of JAREYC010000001.1, forward strand.
TTGAGAAAATAAATAAATAAATAAATAAATAAATAAATAAATAAATAAATAAATAAATATCGACAGCTCCAGATTGTTGTTTTTTGTGGGGTGGGGAGAGGTGAAAACCAAGGTGACTAAGGGCGCAATCCAGAGTAACTACGGGGAGTCCTTGCTCCAGTCTAAGAACAATTTGCTCTGGATTGCAATATGAATTTCCCATAGGTTTTCACTATATTGTGCAGTAACTACGTGTACACGTAATGTCTCTTACGTGCTCCCGTAGTTACTCTGGATTGCGCCCTAAATGTCATAACTGCAAAAGAGGACATTGATCCCCAATGAAGGACACCCCAGAGAAATGTAGGACATGACCTAATAAAAGCTAAAACTCAAAATATGTTGCTTTCAAGTGGTTAATTCATACACTGTGGCTACAATCCTAAGCACACTTTTCTGAGAGTAAGACCCATTGAACACAATGGGACTTACTTCTGAGTAGACATGGCTAGGATTGTGTCCTGTATTGCTTATTATTATATTTAAAACTATGACTTAGAATGTATTACATATAATTTGTTGATTCCAAGAAGGTTACATTCTGCCTGCTCACAAGGAAAATAAGGAGAGTGAAGAATTCCGCCCACCCCCCCCCCCCCCCAGGTCACAAGGCTTAAAAAGAGGAACGTCCTGGAAAAAGAGGGCATATGGTCACCCTGGATGAAAAATGCTGCCTTTTGCATGCCTGCTCAGAAGTGAATCCCTTGGTATGCAGTGCTGCTTGATCCCAGGAAAGCCTCTGCAAAAGAAAGGGGCTTGCATTGCATGGGGCAGGCAGGTAGGGGAGATTACTCCAGGAGGGGCACACAGATGGCATCATACAGTACCATTCATTCGTATAGGCAGAACTGATAGGTGGCTCCATAGCTCAGTGGTTAGAGCACTGGTCTTGTAAACCAGGGGTCGCGAGTTCGATCCTCGCTGGGGCCTTGGTTGGTCTTTTTCCTTTTATCTTTTAAAAAAATATAAACCTATGCAATATTTTCTGATCAATATTTGCAAACCCTGCTGCGTATATTGGGTCACTGCAACCTGGGTTCAAACGCAACAAAGTGTCCAGATGAAAGGAGGAAGCATGATTGTGCAACCCACACATATTGCTGCTTGGAATAGCAATCAAAGCCAATTTAAAAAAATGTTCTGCAGATGGATCTTTTGGGGCCGGTGCTTCTTGTAAACTGTGATACTGATCAGACCCTGATCAGACTTTTGCTACAAGATACTTTCCTGAGAGTAAGAACCATTGAACACAATGGGGCTTATTTTTGAGTAGACATGGTTAGGCTTGTGCTCTTTGAGGTTTATAGGCAGTGGGACAGATCTCAAGAAACACTTTAGAGCACAACCTTATGCGTGTCTACTCAGAAGTAAATCCCATGATATTCAATAGGACTGGATTGGGTCCTCAGTCGTTGTTCCACATTATTACCAGCAGGTGGTGCTGCAGAGCAAGGAAATCTGTCAATGGACCCTTTCTCAATACAGTAGTTTGCTCTGTGTGACCATATGCCTGAAATCCTAAACACCCTTTCCTTTCCTTTCCTTTCCTTTCCTTTCCTTGGAGAAGACCCCATTGAATACAGTAGGACTTAGTAAACATGCTTAGGATTGCACTGTATATCTTCATTTTCCAGGACATGTCTTTTTTTTTTCTGTAGATAGATTTTTTAGTCTGGGCTCTTAGAAAAAAAATCTTTGTTTTCCTTTTCCTTGTGAGCAGGGACCATGTTGTAAAGCCTTCTTGGAATTAATAAATTATATTATGTACTAAAATTATATGTTACATTTTTAAATTTAATAAGTTATATGGCATTTAATAAGATATATGTAAGATATACTTGCATTTAAATTAAAACCACATGAAAGCAATGCATGTGACTGTTTTGGGCTTTTATTTTGTCATGTTCTATATTTTTCTTTAGTGATGAAAAGCAGCTCCTAAGGGGAAGGGAACCTTCATCCCCTTTGTCCAGATAAGTGTAGTCTTGCAGTGGGGCTTCTCAATTCTGCAGCAAACCTTGTAGCTGAGATACAGCAATCCCACCCTCAAACCACCCCATTACCTTCCTCTGGCACACCTTCTCTCCACCCCAGCATGCCTCTTCTCTATCCTCTCTTTTCCTTCCTCCCAACCTCCCCAATCCCAGAACCCCTTCACTCACCTGCCTACCACCCAGCAGACCAGGCACCAGCATTTCTCCGGCTTTCCAGATCATGTTCCCTACTCCCTTTAAGGCAGTGGTACTCAGGCATTTCACCCCAGGACCCCCTTTCACAGTGGTGGGCTCTAGCAGGTTCGCACCCACTCTATAGAACCGGTTCTTAACAAGAGATAGGACATATAAAGTTTAAAAATAGCCATTTAAAAGTGGCTGCCAGATGGACAGAGAACCTGTTCTTAAATTTTTTGAAGCCCATCACTGCCCTTTCAAACTTAAAAATCAGTCTGGGACCCTCTGTCAAACTTGTCAGGATGTGACATCACTATGATGCCAGAGTTTCTCCATGTTTACTTGGACGTAAATCCCATTGTGTTCAATGAGACTTAATCCCAGGAAAGTCCAGTGCCGGATTCCAAGACTCTTGTGACTCCCCGACTCAAGATTGTGACCCACTAAGGTGGTCCTGACCCCCACTTTGGGTACCTACTGCTTTACGTGGCGGAAGAATGAGGAAAGCAGCAGCAGATCCCTATGATCGTGCACCTAAGGAGAAATAGGGGGCTATTTTCAAAGGGGAGTCTTGCAATACCATGCCTTCAATGGTATGGGGAGCTCTGGAGAGCCCTGCAAATTGCTTACAGAGTTGCCCACGACTGGAAATGAGTGAACATTTCAGCCACAATCAAAGCAGAAGTGGCTCCACAAACTACCAAACCAGGCCTGGCATGACCCCGAGGAGGCAGCAAATAGTCCCCCATCCCCCTGAAGGAGCATGATCCTAGAGATCCCATCACTGCCAAATCTCCTCTCTACAAAAACTTAGGGAGAGATTAAAGCTCTCCCAAAGCTTGAGTACCACTTGTTAGGGCAGTGAGGCTCAAACATTTCATCCCACTGCCCTCTTCTGACAAAGACAATCTGTCCAGGACACCCTCCTCCCTAGATATGGGCCCAGCTTGGCCCAACATCTGGTTCGCCGGAAGTGGGCAAGGCGTAGCAGGGTCAGGAGGCAGGGCCAGGGTCAGGGCCGGGGTCAGAGGCGGGGCCGTGGAGGGCATGCCACCCACCCCAGCGCGCTGCGGCTGCGGGTGGGCAGGACAAGAGGCGGGCCCCAACCCCAGCGCACTGCGCATGCACCAACCCCCAGGGCATGCGCAGTGCATCTCCTCCAGGAGACACACTGCGCGTGTGCTGAGGTCAGCACATGCGCAGTGCGTCTTGTCCTCACGGCATGCTAAAGTAGCACGCCGGATTTTCTGGCCTCCCCGCTGCTACCAGATCGGTAGCAGCGGGGCCTTGGGGACAAGCAGTTCGGTCGATCCGGACCAAACCCGCTTGGGCCCACCATTGCTCCTCCCCCCCAAGAAATGATGCCATGGCTGGAAATGACATAAAACACAAAATGACACTACTGTGGTGCCAGAGCTCCTCCATGTCTATTAGGAAGTAAGTTCCATTGTGTTCAGTGAGACTTACTCTCAGGAAAACAGCCTGTGTGCTCCACTCCAAGATGATGGTGCACAGTGCCAGATTCAAAGATGGTAGATCTCAATTTTTGTGACCCCTTCTCCCCTGAAATGAAGTTCCAATCCACCAAGTGGTCCCAACCTCCACTTTGAGATCCACTATAGGGCATATTCTTATTTAGAGATGAAAGGTATTACAATAGGCCTTGTGGTTTTAAAAACCATTGTATCCCCCCAAAAACAAATCACGCATTTGCTAAGATTGTAATACTGTTGTTATTGTCCAGTCCATAATGGAAATGACAGAGCAAGAGAAAGGAAGATCTCTCCTTACAATGTATTTTACAGCTGATTTTTTTCTTTTTTGAGACACAGTGAAAGAAATTCAACTGCCTCATACCATTAATATAAAGTGTATATGCGATATATATGAATGTGACCAGTTATGCTTAAATGTTAACCTTAAAAGGAATCCTTTATAATATTTACTCCTTTGAGACATAGCCAACAGTTATTAACTTGAGTCACTTGTTTTTCCTCTGACAAAATCCTTCAAATACTCTGTGCCACAAAGGGCACAATCCAGAAGTGCACTTGGGTTCCCCATCTATCACTGGGCTATTTACAAATGTCCTTGATCTCATTTGATGTGAGGGATCCGTCCTCCTTCTCTGCAGATGAGGGGCACAATCCAGAAGTGGCGTTCTGAATTATCACTGGGCCGACCCAACTGCAACATGGGCCACTCTAGTTATTCTGGAAGAGGCTTGGGGCAGCCTAAGGCAACATAGGCTGCCCTAAGACAGGTGGGCCTGGGCTACCCTATCTGGGGCAGCCTAGGCAGTTGAGGAGAGGCATGTTGAGGGCATGTTTAGCATTGCCTAGAACAGAGCAGTTATGTTATATCCACAGACTGTTTCATGGGCAGAAATTCCCTCTTCCAGCTTCTCAGAGTTATACCACCTCAGGAGTAGGTATAACAATGAGTAGACTCATAGAGGTCCATGATAAGGCAGAGTAAGAATGGCAGTGTTGACCAAAAATCCGAGTTCTTGGCATGCTTAGATGCATATCTCTCAACTTCAGGATATGGCACAACTACGGATATGCACAATGATGACAGCCCACTAACCTGGGGATACAGCAGGCCACTCCAAGAAGCCCCCTATAATCACTGTAGACTGTACTGGCTTCTCATCAAGGCTTCCTTAAGGCAGGCACCACAGCTGTTCCTTGTTCAGTGTGATCTGAGGGGGGTCTCCTCAGGAGCAAGACCTCCCCAGGTGTTACTTACTTGGTGCCTTACTTAGCATGCTCTGGAGCAGCTAGGGCAGCCCAGGCTTCCTGACTCTCTGCTCTGGATTCAGAATAGTTGGGGCAGTCCAACTTGGGCATTCCTCACTGCCCTTACCTGGATTGTGCCCAAAGTTATTAAACTAGACCTTGTTGTATTTTCAGTCCTGCTACCACTATAACAGTTGGTGAAGGGTCAACTAACCAAATCCATCACCACAGCTATAGTCCCGCTGGAACTGCGAGAATGGCAATACTGTAAGTGGCCACAAATTACATTTTTAATCTGATGAAATGGTCCTCTGAGTGAGGTTTGTGAAAAGCAACACCCTGGAAACCATTTGGGGCTGTCCAACTCATTAAACATCTGCATTGCTTCTGTCACAGTCAATGGACCAGCAGCTGTTCAGTTACACTGGAGATGAATATTCCATATATAGGGTAGGGGTGTGCATGGTGGTGGAGGGGGGTTGCATGAACACTTGGTTTGGATTCTCATACTGAGGCTGCATTCCTATGCACACCTACCTGGGAGTAAATTCCACTGAACTTATTGGGACTTAATTCTGGGTAAACTTGAATAGGAATAAGCTGTTGTATGCTAAATGTGTTGCCCAGCAAACGCGTCTGCATTTGCATCACTTGACTCTTATGTCCGAGTAGCTCAGAGGACTCTCTTTCTCATCATCTTCTTTTCAGTTTTCTCCATAACGTCTGGGTTTGGAATACGTGAGGGTTTCTTCTTGGCTCTGGATAATGACGGACGTTTCCTCTTGGTTGGGAGTGTCACTGCTTTTGAGGCAAGTGGAGATCTCTGCTTCTGCTTTTGTCCACCTGACCTGGCATTGGATCCCCAGGCTTTGAGGGAATGGGCAACTTGCTGCTTTTTGGGGGGCTTAGCGGGTTTTGCTGCTCTATGCTTAGAGCCCTTGTGGGATGCGGTCTTCTTGGGTTTATTCCTAGCAAGTGTTTGGGGTGCCACAGTAGAGTTGAAGGCTCTTTTAGGAGACCGGGTTGTAAGAAGAAGTTCATTCAGCAGTTCTGGGACAGTCTCTGTGAAAAGACATGTTAGAAAGTCACTTACCAGTCCTGCTTTAACTGCTTGGGTGGACAGTACACATTCATGGAACCACAGAGTTGGAAGTGTCCCACAAGGTCATTCAGTTCAACTCCTGCCTGTCATAGGAAATACTCCCAACAGCTGCTTATCAAGCCTCTGCTTAATGATCTACACTGAGACTGTATCTACTGCCTCCCATCAATATTTCTTGGCCTGCATTAGATGATGCATTTTCCCTCATCTCTGAGCAGAATAAGATTTTATCTTTTCATTGCATCCACAGAACACAATTGCCCATCTTGCTTAAATAGTATACATGTCAGTAGATCTTGGTAGTACTATCAGTGTCCCAGATAACATCTGGAAACAGACAAATTAAAGCTGAAGTGTGGCATTGTTGCAGAGGCTCGATGAGCACCTGTAGGGGATGCTCTAGGGGGAATTCCTGCTGCAGGCAGGGGGCTGGACTAGATGACCTACTAGGTCCCTTCCAACTCTATGATTCTATTCTATGATTCTATGCATCCATCCTATATCCAACAGACAAATAAAGCATCCTACAATCCAGAGTAACTACAGGAGCACGTAAGAGACATTACGTGCACCCATACTTACTGCATATTGCAATCCAAAGCAAATTGTTCTTACACTGGAGCAAGGACTCCTTGTAGTTACTATGGATTGCGTCTATAATAACCATACATGGACATTCAGTGAGATAGATGAATGGAGGAAAGGAAGGCACATTTCCTTGTTGGCTCTCAGGCAGCAATCCTATCCACTCTTACCTAGGAGTTAGGTCCATTGGCTATAATGGTACTTAATTCTCAGTAGACACACATAGGATTGGTCTCTCAGTAACATATATTTTCGCCCCCTATACCTGCTGTGTCTGGAGAAAGAATCATCTGATTCAGACTAATTTTCCAAATTTGAATTCATATTGCAATAGAATTTGGATCAATGATTTTGGATGAGAGAGGCAACGAACAGAAAATAATGAACTGGTGTAGCCTGAGCCTATGCAGAGCAAGTGTTCTGACAGCTAACTGCCTTTTCTCAGTCACAAAAAATACTAAGTGATGTTCAGCCAGGACACTAGAGGGAAGACTGGACACTGGTAAGGTGGTATCAGAGGAGACTGGACGAGCTGGTGACAGGGTAAGCGTGGGCAGATTGGGTCACTGAATGGCATAGGCTTATTAGCAGTGGTGACTGCCAAATACTAAGCTTGATTCACTTTCACAGGTAAATGCGATACAGATGGTGCAAATCTGAAGTGACCTCCATGTCGTCAGGGGTTTACCCTAGGAGAGGGGAACAAATTTTTCTTCCCCTAATGAGGTCTCCAGAGACCAAAACTCTTTCATGGGATTCAGTGCTTTGAGGTTTAAGAGCTGCCAGTCAAAGCATATAACCTCCAAATAGACATTTAAAGTATTTAGTTACAAATCCTCCTTCCACTACAGGATTTTTTTCTGCAAGATACTCTTCAAAGTCAGTATCTGAACACCTTTCAGAAGTTTCTTAGGATCAGCTATACTGGGCTGGCCTTTGAGGTTCGGGGTTAAACAAGTAAAGTGTATAGGAAATTCAGTGAATTTGATTACAGGTTATTCTGTTCTGTTTGGTGGAAGGGGGATGATTATATCCGATTTGCCCTGAATGATTAGATCAGATTTGCTCTGATTTAAGAAGCTACCCTTATTAGGTATCCTGCCAGTTCTTTCAGAACAGAACAACATAAACCTCTGAAAAATTGATATTGAATTAACATGGTGTTTATATAGTCCTTTAGCTCTGAAAGTTAGTGAATACTGTATTTCAACAGATCCTTCTTTTCAGTGTACCTTAAATATTTGGACCCCACAGCAAAAATATATAATAAAAAAACCTCTTATTGACTTACTTGCAAGTGGAGTGAACGGGATTCGCTTACTCTTTGTTTTCACTGGAACAGGTTTCTGTTTACACTTCCCTGGTGGAGCTCTCCTAGAAAACAAATTCGGTCACAGAAACCACATGTGAGTGTCTTAGAGAGGATAAGGAACTTGGCGTTTTTAGAGACAGATGTACAGTTGCAGCCATTCAGCTTGGTCATGAACCTATAGAAGACTTCGCAGCATTTTCAGTGCTGCAGGGGCTAAGATGCTGGCTGACTTCTTAAGTCAGTAAAAATTCTCTCTCCGTGGAAGGTGTTCAAACTTCACTTTGAAGCAAAACTGGATAATTTAATGCTGCTAAGCACTCCTGTGTCTGAGGACAGGAGCTGTAGTGAAACTAAGCATCTGGTTATGATTAATATTTGGAAAAGGAAGATTCCCTTGGAAACTGCATTGCCTCTAGTTCTAGCATGGATGGAAGCAGAGGTGGGCCCAAGCCAGTTCGGGCCGGATCGCGCTGGGGTTGGCGCATGTGCAGTGCGCCGGGGTTGGGCCCCGCCCCTTGCCCAGCCCCTCCCATCCCTACCCCGCAGAGCACTGGAGTGCCCGGCCCTGCCCCTGGCCCTGCCCTGGCCCCGCCTACTTCCAGCAAACCAGATGTTGGGCCGGGCCAGGCCCACCACTGGATGGAAGGCAAAAAGTCCATGAAGTAAATCAAAGGCCTCTTTTTCCCAACCCAGTGAATGGCTATAGATAAGGGCCCAAAAAGCACAACATTGAAATGCTACTTAGGAATCCCCAAAGTTCGTTCGCCAGGGTGACTTCCCAAAAAGATTGTCATTTGTAGCAAAAATATGGGCAAATAACCCAAAATATATTGGGAGCACACAATTGAAAACAGATGTTTGTTTGTTTAAAAAAATATATCCTGCCTTTCTTGGGCCATTAGCCTGACTCAAAGCGGCTTACAGTAAAACATAATTAAAACATTAAATAGAAATACTCAATTAAAAACAAAACATAGAAGCTAAAAACACTAAAAAAATGTTAAGATGACAGAGCAATGAGACCTGGGTTCAGAACTTCAGTCAGCCATTGAGGATCACTGATGTCTGTTTTGGCCAAACCCTACAATCCGAGCATCCTGTTGCAGCTGGAGAAAAGAGGTGGACTACTAGGCCTATTCATGCCAGAAATGGCTTTCAGACTAAGGGCACAATCCAGAGTAACTATGGGGAGTCCTTGCTCCGGTGTAAGAACAATTTGCTGTGGATTGCAGTATGAATTTCCCATAGGTTTTCATTAGATGGTGCAGTAACTACGGGTACACGTAATGTCTCTTACGTGCTCCCGTAGTTACTGTGGATTGAAGGGCCAGGGAGCATCAATTCACAAGTCTTTTTCTTTGTGCTTGTGCTGCACTGTAGGTGGTTGTGCATTACACTGAATGTTGCCATCTGGAAGGTGCAAACAGCTCAACTCTCAGGTTTCTTGTACAACATCAGGGAGGTCTCATCTTCTCAACCAGCCAGATTTCAGCCGGATTGGATTCCTTTTCCAATCCAGGGAGTAGATAGCACAATGATTGGCATCTCAGTTGTTAGCAAGGGGCAGCATTTGACATACCACTTCAAATACCAGGAGTTCTTGGGACTAGCCCTATATATATTCTTTATATATTCACATTCTCTATATTCTTCAATGAATGAATAATAATTCACATATTATTATTTATGGATGTTGTTTGTATGCCGTGCCATTAGTTCAAAGCTTTGCCTCTTTAACTTTGGTCAACAGCATTCTTGTTTATCTTAGTCTCCTTCCTGAGTTTCAGTCCAATCCTACGGTTGGTCTCTACTTTAAAATAAATACAAACTAAAAATAAGTACAAAGATGCACTTTTGTCTGCTTTCCATGCAGTGGATCCCCCAAGGTCTTTTTCAAGCCAATTTTCCTTAGGCATAGATATGGACAAAATTCCCCACAGTAATCCATCAAGTAGAGACATACGGTAATTCATAGTGAGAACTCACAGCCTGTCTTCAGCCAACAGATGAGTCCAACTACAAAGATACCACATACCCTCCTACATCTGACAGAGGGACACACAGATAATACTCTGTGTTAAATTTAATTTTAATTTAATGAAATGAATAATTTCATATCAAGGAGCCTTAACAGTATATATAGGGGTCTTTTGAATGTTCAAAGCATTTCACATTTATTGCCTTGTGGTCAGTGGTAAAAGACACTGTGCCTGTCAATCTGAAGATTGGCAGGTCAGCAGTTCAAGACCTGAGTCCTGCAAGATGGAGTGAACTCCCATCTCCCAGCTCCTGCCAACCTAGCAGCTCAAAAGCATGGAAATACAAGAAGATAAATAGGTACCACTTTGGTGGGAAGGTAACAGTGTTCCGACAGGCTGGCCAGATATCCCCATGTCACGTCCTTCTTGGATTGGAAGAAACTCCAATCCACAACAAGTGGACACCATCTCAAGTAGTACAAATGCAGAAGAAGTAGTAACAGCGATCTGAGTACATGCAGACCACATGATCATGATCTTCAAACAATGCTGACTCTATGGCTTAAGAAACATGAATGATCACCATTCCCTGGAGTCAGTCTCAACTAGCAGGGCAACCTCCAGGGGACATCTTTATCTTTAATCCTTACAACAACTTTGTTAGGTAGTACTTTTCTCATCTAGTTGCTGGGGAGATGAAACTCAGAGCCCAATTCTACTTGGGAATTCAGTTAGAATTTAGTGGGTGCTACTGCTGCCAAATCTGCCTTTTCCTGGGCTTAATCTTGCCCCATCGGGGAAGATGGGCTCTTTCCTGCCCATCACCCTACCGTTCCACCCACCCCTGCCCTCTTTCCTCTCCGCACTCATCGACAGAGTCACATATGTGTCTGCCATAAAGCATGTGATAGCAGAACACACATTCAGCTGGGATAGTGTACCCATAAAACTGGATTGGGCAATAAGGTGCTTGCCTTGACCACCCAAGTGATTTCATGGCAGAGATGAGATTTAAACCAGGGAAGGTTGGATTAAAGGCTCATAGTCTGACTCTTGCTCCCTCAGCACTGCTCTAGTTCTCTGTCCAAGATCATTGCATCTTAATGGCACATTGCTGAAAGCTGTACTCTGTCTGCCTTCTTCTTTTACACTGCAATAGCTTTTCCTGTATTGACTTAAGGGCCAAGATGCTGTGTTCTTTGGATTAAAGAACATACCAAGAAAAACCTCATCATCCGATGATGGATTATTGTGTCAAACTATATTTTGGGGGTGGCAGTGTGTAAGACAGCAGCTTGTGCACTGCACAAAGTCTTTTAATTCCTGTGTGTACATTTGCATTAGTGTTAAAGAATGAAACAAAACATCATTCCCTCCTCTCCTAAATGGGATTTAATTGCTAGAGATCTGGGAATAAGGAATTAAATAAGGAGAATAACACATCCCACATGTTAACTATAACATTAGAGTAAGAATCTCCAATGACAAAGACGGGAACAAGGATACTGGGTGCAGCTAGCAGGGAACACTTCCTAGAAAAGGCTTATCTTTTTCTTCCAATAAAAGCAGCCATGGCACAACCTGAGCCAGATTAAGACTACAGTGGCAGAGAGTGTTGACCTTGTGCCCATTATGCATTATCAATCCAGATCACTCCTTCCCAACAGCTATCAGCTGATCAGGGGGAAAAACTCTGGCACAAATGGGATATTTTCCTGATCAAAATGAGTTATTCTGGTTGAAATGTCATAAGATAATACTCATTCTTAATAAAATTATTCAGTCCACTTGTGTGTTTTTTAAAAATTATTTTAAAAGCAGTTCTTGAATAAAGGAATATGTAAATAATTGGAACAATGGCACTGTTGATGAATGCTATTTGAGTGGATATAGATCCAGCAGAAAATGTACATGATCAGCCTGGACATCACAAAGTGGTGATTTGACTAGTTACGCTCTCAACAATATCAAGAGAATTGCATGATATCAATGTGGCTTGAATATCTCTAAATTCCTTCTCATATCACACTGGCCGTTCATATTATATTAAATGCTTTAAAAAAAACAAGGATAGTCAACCTGCCTATTAGAGAGAGTGCATAGAAAAGAATTTATTTTTAAATTTTTCATTTTTATACTGTCCTTCTTCCACGGAGAAGTCCCCACAACAACACTGGGAGGTAGGTTAGATTGAGAGATAGTGACTGGCCCATGATCATCCAAAACGTTTTCAGGCTGAGGAGGGATTTAAACCTGAATTTGACAAATCTCAGTTCAGCACCAGAACATCCTGGCTCTTTATACACTAAAGCTAGAACTGGTTGAAAATATTTCATAAGCAAGCTTTTTTCTGCTCCAGCCTCCCTTGGCTGAAAGACAGGCAAAGTTTGTCTTGGTTGTGGCTTTGAAAAGCACACTTATTTATTCCGGACATAAGACAAAATGGTCTTGTGGCTTAGTTACATAAATAACTGCATTTTTCTTAAATTAACAAAATGCTTTTATCTCCTTATTTCTAAATGGAGAGGTAGCCTTTCCTAGGGGCCAAATCACATAATTCATGATCACTTTGAAGCAACTGCAGGTGACATTGATTGGGATGTGAAGGGAGAGGCTATTCATTCAATACTTAGCCCTTGAAGGAATGTAAAGCTCTTGAAAATTAATAGTCCTCACCAAGGTCTGCACCAAGGAAAGTAATGTGAAGAGTGATACCAACCTTGCAGGATCCACAAATTTGTAGATGGAGCCACGTGGTGCATAAGCACTGGGATACGAAGTCGCCATAAAATAGAGTTCACCTGAAGTAAACAGAAGGGGAAGGAAGCCAGTAATAGGTTTGCATATAGAACTCCATAAAATAAACTGATGTTTGATGACTTGCCAATCATTCTGGCTATCTAATCTATTGACCAATCTATGACCCAGAAAGCCAAATGCAGCACATTTCTCCCACTCTTTCCAATTTCACTACATTAGATTCAAACTATTTGCTACTTCAGTTGCATCATTGGATTTGGTGTGCTTGTTTTTTCTTGCTTACACAAAGGAACATTGGAGGGGACTGATCCCAATCACAATTCAGATCATCCTACTCCCACCCCAACTGCAGCTGCTATTTGTGAAAATTTTCATTGGCACCAAAGGGAGTTTTCTACTTCAGATAAATGGCAGCAATGGGGAAGTCTAATCAGCAACAGGGGGAGGCAAAAAGGGGAATCTAAATGGCAATAAAGAAAGGGTTAAAGCCTCCTCCCTTCTGTAAATCCATTCTATCTATCTATCTATCTATCTATCTACCTACCTACAGTATTTATATACCGCTTTTCAACTAACAAGTTCACAAAGCGGTTTACAAAGAAAATGGAAAAATAATAATAGCTAATTAATAGCTAATGTCCCAAAAGGGCTCACAATCTAAAATGCAAAAAAAGAACACCAGCAGAAGCCACTTGAACAGACATTGCTGGGGTGTGTAGGGCCAGTTACTCTCTCCCTGCTAAATAAAAGAGGAACACCCACTTGAAAGAGTGCCTCTTGCTCGGTTAGCAGGGAGAGCCCAATTAGAAGTCGCCACTCCACAGTTCCTGCTCAAGAAAGAAAACCCTTGCACATCAGGACCAATAACTCAATGAATATAGCATGTAATTCAACCATCAAAGAAGAGCAAAAAGAAGAGTTTCAGTGAGCCAATGATAGGACTCCTTGTGTGGCTGAAGAGGTGAGTTAGCCTTGGTTGGATCTGCACAAGTTGAACTAACCTGATCTTATCATATACATTGGTTTTCAAGCATTTCAAGCAAGGATCCTTATCTGAGAATGTCAATGTCACGGCTGTAAGTGACATCAAACAGGAAGTAACACCACTGTGATGCCAAAGCTTCTCGATGTCTACTTGGAATTAAGTCCCATTGTGTTCAATGAAACCTGTTCCAAGGAAAGTATGGATTGCAGCCTGAGTGCTCCATCTGCTGCATGTCTATTCAGAAGTGCTAGATTACAAGATGGTGGAGCCCAGATTTTAGTGACCCTCCTGAAATGAAGACCTCCTGTTTGAAAAACACTGATGTATTTTTTCAGAAGAATAGTTTCTCACCATTGTAAAGCTGTACGTACAGCACAGGTATGCCTTACGCATGCACACACACTCAAACACACAATCTCACTTCTACATGCTATTGTTGCTAATTCAGGGTTAATACCATACAAGCATATACAGTTGCTCTAAGCCATGGGCAAAAACATAATCTACACATACAGGGAGTCAAGAACTGGCAATATCAACACAATATCCATTTACATCTGCCACTCTGTTATGTAACGTGGTTAAGAGCTCTGAACTCTTTTGCCTGCATTTATTTACCAAGTACGGCAAATGCTCTCAAATATTTGACTTCCTCACCCCCCCGCTTTCTGGAAAAAGAATCCTGCTTCTTATGAAAGTACTATAGAAACAGCAATGGGTATTACCTGCTTCATCCTCAGCAAAAGAAATAATGAATTTGCTGTAAGAGCTGATCAGCCCTGGAAAAGCACAGGCGTTAGAGCTACCAATACAAATATCTTGCTTCTTCCACTTATTTGTTTTCTCATCTTCCTGCAAAGCCATAAGTCGACTGGATGAAAAATAAAACCTTATTTATTTATTTTAAAAATGTATATCCCGCCTTTCTTGGGCCATTAGCCCGACTCAATGCGGCTAACATAAAACGTAATTAAAAACATAAATAGTACAATACAATAAAAACAATTAAAACATACAAGCTAAAAAACATATAGAGTAAAAACGATAAAACAAGAGCCCCCAAACCTCTGCCCCCTTAAAAAGCTTTTTTTAAAATAAAAGTTTTTATGGTTTCATAAATGTTTAATAAACTTTTATAAATAAGATGTTTTATGGTTTCATGGTTTAATAAACTCTTAAATAAAAAGTTAATAAACTCATAGTTTAATAAACTCTTAAATAAAATAAAATGTTTTATGGTTTCATAGTTTAATAAACTCTTGCAAGCACATCACAAGAAGTATAACTGGATCCTTGGCCCTGAACTGAATTCAAGCCTTCCTTTAGCAAAAATAAGCTTGAAGGGAGCTGGGCCATAAGCACTATATAGCTGTATCTTGCAGCCTATTATACTACCCACATTTCCTTAACTCAGGATGCTCCAAACTGTAGCTCACAGGATGAATCTGGCCCACCTCTTTAATCTTCTCTCACTTGAACGGATTTTACCATTCCATGGGGAAGACTGCCATTGACACTGCTGATCTCCCGCCATGTTCAATCCACCCAGCTGTTTCCACATTCCGCCACCCCAGTAGGTTTCGCACCATGATTTCATGGCAGATGTGGTTGGGCTAAGCAAACCTGGGTGGAGATGACGACAATGGCAGTCTCCCTGTAAGAATGGAAGGCTCCAGTCATGCCAGAGAGGTTGTTTCCACCACACAGTTGCCTTAACTCATAGCACAATCCTATGTTTCCTTACTCATATTTTACTATGTTCAGTGGATTTACTCCCGGGTAAGTGCATACAGGATTGCAGCTTTAGTTTGTCCAGCTCCATTCTGACCATGACAGCTTAAGTAGGGATTGAAACAACTTTATTTGTGTAACCATCTGGTCATTACAAAACATTTTGGCTGATTAAAATAACATACGTAGACAAATTATAAAAGATTATTTTAAAAATAGGGTTGGTACAAAGAGAATTCGTTAAAACTTACATAAGAAAAACAGTTATACATCATACAGGAAGCTTCGACCTTATAATTTTAGATTCCAAAGAAAATTTTGCAACTTTAATGGTAATGTCGTTATCCGCATCACCCAAAAGCCAGCGTAAGAGATCGATAAATGGTCTACTGCTGAACCTGATAATAAAGTCGGCCAGAAATTTTGCTCTGGGAATATCCAATAGTGGGCATCGCAGAAGAGTGTGCAATGTCATCAACCTCTCCTGAATTGCACTTGAATAGTCTGAGGTCATAGGGAGTATTTTTGAATCTGCCTTCCAATAGTGCAGACTGCATGGTCTGGAGACGTAAGGCAGAAAAAGCCTTTCTCAAAGTAGGATTGGTCAGGTTAATTAAATAATTTTTGAGAACAAAAGTTGTTTTGTAAAATAAAAGCCAACGTGAACGAGGAGAGTTAATGATTGCGCTAAGATCCTGCCTCATATAGTAGAGGCGTATAACAGCCCTAAGTAAAAACCAGAGAATATAGCTTTTGATATCTCTAAGACAATCACAGCAGGAGACAGAGGTGTGAAGCTTGGCAAAACAGCACTAAATTTTCTTGTGGTTGCCTGTAGGAGGTGATTTCATAGGCAATTATCTATTCTGCCTAATGTCAGGAACAACTCTGGTGTGATCCAAGAACTCAGGACTAACTTCTTGAAATGTGTGGAAAAATTCATGATGTGGGAAATACAACCTCCATAATGAGCCATGTGATATCAAGACTTCAAAAGTCTGAACACTTGGGATCCTCATTTACCTCAACCTGAAATTATCACAATGGCAGTTCTGAAGCTACACACAGGAAAAATATATTGACATTCAGGGAAACTAGGTTCTTCCTTACCCATTCATAAAATCACCAAATATGTAGAGGCCATTCAGGTTTGGGGATTCACACCCTCTATACACATAACCTCCAGTGATGGATTTTCCCACAGAGTGGTCATAGGCAAATATAGGAAGGATATCATCTGTTAAAATATAAAGACACAAACAGCTGTGATTGTCCACCACACTCACAGGTTATAAATTGACAGCTATTCTATTCTAAATCAAATCGTGCAGCTCTGTAAAAATCAGTTCAATTTGCCATGAAATTGAACTGATTGAATTGAACTTCTCCTCTCTACTCCACTTGAATTGAAATTGAACTTCTCCTCTCCACTTCAGAGGATAAGAAGCCCCAGAAGGTTGATGTTAAAAACAGTATAGTAGTTGGATTTTTACCTTCTTAAGTGCACAATATTCCCATGAACAATGTAGAGAGATGTGAGATCCAAGAGCACCTAGCTAATTTTGAAAGCACGAAGGGGTACAAAAATCTCTAAAATGTTCTGAAGTGCATTTGCTGTTTAGACTCCAGAACTATGTATTACCGAGATAAACATGTCATGAAATGGGAAACAACCTTCCCTAGCCACCTGTAACTGATTTGACCTGGGTAAGTAGTCCTCCTCCTTCCCTTCCTCCAAAGGAGCACTCAGCTATTCCTGAACATCAGTGGATTCTGTCTGCTGGGGCACAGCCACATTGCAACGATATATTGTAATAATGCCATTTAGAAACAGAATCAGTACAGCCATGAGGCTGAGTTGAACATTTCACCTCAGGAAGCAATTTGGGGGAGCCAGCAAAGTAAACAAGGAGACCCCATATTCTGTGCCTGCCCAACCACTGCTTCTTTCAGTTTACCACCTAACTGGTCCCCTCTCTCCTTAGATGCTAGCAAGCCAGAAAAGGCTTATCTCCAATATGGTCCAACAACAGCAGTCACTTCCGCTAATGGTTAGCTCAGGGAACCCTAGAAGTTGTTTGGCATGGGGTGCCCCTGTTTAACATGGTAACACCATTCAGGCAGCATTTTGTTATGGACCACCACAATGTAACAATATTGGACTTAAACATATTCAACTGTTGTGGTTGCCCCAAGAGAATCCTAGGATTGAAGTTTGGTGTGAGAGGGATCCCTATGGAGCAGGAATGACCCAGTGCCTCTGCATGCACTCAGTGGTTTTCTTAATGAAACTGGGAAAGAAAAAGGTTATCCTAAACCCAGTGGTGGAATTCAAATAAATTAACAACAGGTTCTATGTCCCAATAACCTAAATTAACAACAGATTCTATGTCCATAGAATAACAGGTTCTATGGCCCATTAGTAACCGGTTCTCAGAACCAGGTGCTCATTAGCAAAGGGTTCTATAGAATCTGTGAGAACCCCCCGAAGCCCACCACTGTCCAACTCCCTGGCCTTGCTCTAAGGTGGCTATATATCCTCTTTTTCCAAGACATGTCCTCTTTTTAGACATGTGTCCAGGAAAAAGGAAAATCTTCATTGTTCTCCTTTTTCTTGTGAACAGGCAGCATACAGCCTTCCTGAAATTAATAAATTAGATGTAATAGTTTTAAATTTAATAATAAATAATATGAAGGTAGAAATTAATCACATGAATGCAATATATTATAAGCGTAAAGGGTAAAATATATGTTGGGCAAAGTAATAAAGGTAACAGGGTCACCATGCCTTTTTAAAAAAGTACTTCAGGAAGGGTCAATTTAAAGCAGAGAAGTGATGAGGGGAATTTTCCCATTCCAAATTCCCCCAAAATGGTTTCCTCTCCCATCCTGGCAAGGATGCAGTTGTATGTTTCCTTCACAAGCATATGGCTTGATCTACACCTTTTTTATGTAAACACTTTTTTCCTATGTCAGCACTTTCCATGCAACGATAGGATTTCCTGTATAGCACTGATAAAGCTGCAGCATTATAGTTCACCTCTCCAAGTCCTCTATGGATTAATCTTCCACATAAGTAATGTTGCATTCTTACCTAAGGAGGAATTCTGACAGAGCTTCATGTCGTAACACTCAAATCCTTCCTTAGCTCTCCAACCATAGTTTCCACCTTTCTCAATTATGTCTACTTCTTCAAACTTGTTCTGACCCACATCGCCACAGAATATCCTTCCTCTTCCTCTGTGAGTCACTGGGTCACCCCTGTCCACAGAACAACGCCACATGTTCCTCACCCCATAGGCATAGACTTCTGGGAGAGCTTTGGGGTCAGAAGTAAATGGGTTATCATAGGGGATGCGGTAAGGCTTCCCATCAGAGCTTCTTCCATCCACGTCAATCCGTAAAACCTTTCCTAATAAACTACTCCTGGAGGAAATTAAAGCAGATAAGGAATGATTAATGAGAGCATCAAGAAACAAGACAGTATGCTTTCTGCTGTATTGGATCTTTATTTAAAGGCTTAAATATTAAGAAATGTATTTTAAGGACTTAGGGGCCTTTGCGCAAATTTTTATGGGCAAATATTATTTAAGAGATCTATATCCCATCTTTCAATGTATCTCCAAAGCAACACATATATGAGATTTAAAAAAATTAAGAACTAAAATATAAATTAATGGAACTGAAAAGCACCTCGTACAAAAAATGCAGAAGAAATTAATTCTATGTTAAGGCTACAGTCCTGTATACACTGATCTGAGAGTCCAACTTACATCAGTAAGACTTATTTCAGAGTAAGGATTGCACTGCAAGATGAAGCATTTGCTTTTTAAAGACAAATCCAAATGTGACAAACATATTTTAATAGAATAGGTGGTAGATGAATTTGTCTTCCAGCTTACTTGTTCTGAGCATTCCCAAATTTCCCAAATGGGTCTCCAGCTCTCCCTCCATCCCCTGTAAACAGGTACATGTAGCCGTCCAGGGCAAAGAGGATCTGTCCCCCATTGTGATTTGCAGCTGGTTCTTCAATCTCCAAAAGGCTCCTTAAAAGTAAATAGTTTTAAAAAATATACAATAGACAAAGGGGAAAATGCTGTTACTGAATTAGTTCCAAGACCGTTCCGTGTTTTAAAAAAATTAATCTTATTCAATCTTTAAGCAGAACATCTTCAGAACATCTTATTGACACAGTGCTTGATGTTTCCATGCTAGTTAACATTTCCTAGACTAAGCAAAAAGGACCTTGAAATTCCTACTGGCGAAATCTGTTGGCTGCACAGCCATGCCTTAAGTGCGTAAATGGCTCTCCAGATTGGCTTTCTCGCAAGATGGTCTGGGTCAGGACGTTGTGTCTCTTAGCATATGTGGGATCTTGAAAAATAACTTGGAGAAATGTAGTAAAGTGCAATGGAGAGGCAATGGAGTGAGCCTTTTGGCTGGATTGACACACTTTCTTTGCTCCCCTTGACATGGCCTATAATTGCACACTGCACACTGTTCTGCATACCTGGAGCTACCTGATAGGCACATGCTATAATTCTAAGCCACGATATACAATGGAGGACAGAGTATAGAAGAGGGAAGTGAGGAATGTTTAGCTCATCACAGAAAGATTTAAAAAGCAGCACCTTCCTCAATTCCTTTTTCTATGCAATGGTTAAAGATACAGGCACTCAGTCCTCCATTCTATACGGTCACCCTGTGGTCACCATAGCCAAAGGATCCAATCAGCAAATGAACAGCGTGGCTAGATGCAATAACATTGTATCTTTGTTCTCTCAGTGGAATAGAAACATTTGCTCTCTTAGGGTTTTCTGCACCATGCCATTCCTGCTTTGCACGGTGCCACACAGTATATTATTATCCCACTTACTAGCACATCATTAAACAGTAGAAGCTGGGCATGGTTGAAGGAACATAGAAGACAACTGCTCTAGGAGACTGGCTTCAAGCTCCATTCCTGCCAGAGATGAAGATCCCAATCCTATGCATGCTGCCTAATGGCAGCATGACTCCTCCACTGATGCTGATTGACAAAAAGCAGTTAGGCTCAGCCGCAAAATGCTGAGCTTCCATCAATGTGCAACTCATGCAAAACATAATCCCACTCCAGTGGGATTCTTCCAAGTAAAGTGTGTCAGCAGAAGAGACAGGAGTGGGTGGGGGACAGGGCAGGGTGGATTGAGAGCAAAATGGGGTGAGGAAGATTGGGGTGGGCAGATCAGGTGCTGGCACAGGTGTGGCCAATATCCTATCCCACTTCCTGGACCTGAATTCAGTGTGAGTTTACATGAACCTGTGCCTATGAGCACTGGTACAATTAGACTCCCCCCAAGCCACAGAGAACTGCCCTGGGTAAGGAACAAATGTTCTTTCACACAGGGGAAACGTCCTGGATAGCCTCCCACAAGAGGATGTCACAATCATCATTTTGGTACCACTCCATAGGTGGCAGGGGGTACTAGATAGGATTGGGCTGTGAGTCTGTGCTCCTTGGTACTTAAAATGTCGCTTCCCTTCTGTTAAATTATCCCTTCCTTTATCTAGCAACAGGAAAATAAATGATGCCAATTTGCATCATTTATACAGAGCACATAGTTCAATATCTCTTCATTTCTGATTTGGAGTTATTGTACCACAAGGTATGTAAGGATGACATGAGAGAACTCATACAAAGCCCTAGAAATATAATGGAGAAGATAGCCAAATAAATATATAATCACAGGGAAAATATTACCTTTCCGAACTTGGATCAGCTTTGTTGATATCTGATACAGAGACCTTCAGTTCACTGATCCTGATTTTTTCCACTTTTTTCTTGTCCTGGTATGAGTAATAAACATAGAATTTCCCATTCTCCTTGTACTTAGGGTGGAAGGCCAACCCAAGGAAGCCTCTCTCATCTCCTATCCAGGGTGTAGCAAGCACCAACTTCTTAATATCAAGAAAAGGCTCTTCCAATCGACTTCCACCTGGAAGATAGACCCAGATGACACCCACCTGTTCAGCCACGAACATGCGGTGAGTGTTATCATTGGCATGCACCATCAGAACTGGATTCCTCAGCCCATTGGCCACCTCCCTTAAGCACAGTTGGAGGCAGCCTTTGGTGTCCTCCACCACAGAGCCCAAGTTACGATTAAGAGCTGTGTTTTTCAGCACATCAGGGAAGCAATAGTCTTCATCCTGGATGTTAAGTAGATTGCAGAAGCGAGTCTTGTTTCCCTCGCAGCATTCTTGGATGTGTTTGTCATCAGTAAGCAATGTGATGGCTGAGTGGCAATAAAAGTGAAATTCTGAACAATAGTCGGAGCAAAGGCCGGGGAGGTTCCGGAGTGGCGTTTGAGGGTTCTCAGCATCATAGAGGTGTGCTGCGTAGGGTGAGCATTCCTAGAAGAACACAACCAAGGTGTCAGCACTCATGGTGCCACAGAACTTGATGATGCCTATGTGCTGGCTGCTACCCTCAGGGGTACCCACTTAACCTGTATGTTTATCTTAAGACTGTGGAAGTGAGAGGAAATGCATGCTGACTTCTGCAACCACAGAAAGGAACAAGATCTGTTGAGTCAGCTTTGTTTGTTTGTGGGGTTGATTATTCTAACATGATTGATTAAAAGGTCATAACTTTAAAGAAATTAAGATTATTTCATGTTAAGATCATTTAAATAAATAAAATAACTTATCAATTGTTACAAAGGTATCCTGTGTATCTAGGCCATTGCCCTGAAGGGAAGCATTGCCTGGAAATGTCTTACTCTGTTCTGATTTCTCCACTGCTCAGAGAATGTGCAGAACAAAGCAACTGAGGAAGGGGAGGGGTGTTACCTAAGGATCTAAAGACACTGAAAACTGATTATTTAAGTACTGTAGTGGTGCACGTAAAATGAGTTGCTTTGGAACCATCATCGCATATCAAAATGGCAAGAGTGGAGGGGTGACAGAAAAACTTAAGACACTTATAGTCTTCATCCTAGGTAAGCAGAAATGTAAAATTTCTAGCCCCCACATCCAGAGTAACGACGGGAGCACGTAAGAGACTTTACATGCACCCGTAGTTACTGCACCATCTAGTGAAAACCTATGGGAAATTCATATTGCAATCCAGAGTACGTTGTTCTTACACCGGAGCATAGTTACTCTGGAATTTGCCCTTTAGTTATTAAGGGAAATGATGATGGTATACTTCTCTGTGCTCCTCTAAGCCTTTTGCTGGGTTTCTTTTGTGTGTGTGCTGCAACTTCACATTTTTTGCATGACAGAACATGTTGCCTAGCCCCTCACCACATGCCCAGGACCTTTGCTCTCTTCCCTGCAGGAGGAAATTCTGGCATCCCCACCAGCCTGAGGAGTGCAGAACTGCAACGTCAGAAGATATGGGCAGGGATTATGGGAGGGCGGTGAGCTTATGTCAGCTTGAACACTGGGTCCAAGAGACGAGGAAACTGTCCCTGGAAAATTCTCACTATTGGACTGCTATTAAAGTGTAATAGGAAAATGTATTGCTGTGAAGGGTAGTTTGGTACAGGAGCCCAAATTCTTTTATACATGCTGTGGTTACCTTTTTGGAAATCAATAATTCTTTAGAACACGCTATGCTGAAAAGTGATGCAACCAAATGTTGCATCCTAAGAACTGATGTCATCTACCATACTTAGAATTCTACTCAGTCCATCCCTAAACCCCTAACTTGCCCATACATTTCCTGAATTCCATGAAACTGAAACAATGTCCATTGTGGCTAAATGACTGAGATGAAGACCTTCACTGTTGTATAACCTTATTAGGATAAAGCAGTGAATGTTGTAAATGTTGCTCCATTGGGTCTTTTCCCCTGATCTGTGCAAGGATGCAAATAAGAAAAAGTACTATGAATCATGAGTTATATGGCTAATGAAATATGAACTCCTTAGGGTCATCAGTCTGTTGCATCTACTCTTACACAATGATATCTCTTCCCAGTCTTTGTTCCAAGAAGTGGCTTAAATGAAGATCAGCTTTAATCCAGAGTTACCTAACCAGTTACCTTACCTAAGCAGATACAGTGGAGACAGAGTTGCTATACCCTGGCCCTCTGAGAACCAGGTGGAAGCAACCTGCATAGCTCCTAAATGCCTCAAAGCACAGCCCACTTGATCATTTGGATAGTTCATATGAGAGCAGGAAAGTTGAAGTAGGATCAAGTGTGACCAACAGATTTCTGTCATCCCTGGAGACAACCTAAGCTCTCTATAGTCCTGTATAGCCAATTGATGCTTATGATGTAGATGAGGACAACCTCAAAATGCCAGATGCAGGGGAAGGCACCTGGATGCAGGTGTTTTATGTGCTCCTTGAGGCATCTGGTATGCCGCTGTGTTATACAGGAAGCTGGATTAGATGGGCCTTTGGCCTGATCCAGTGGAGGCTCTCAGTGGAGCAAACTTCTAGTTTGCTGTGCCTGCCACTGCCAATGGAAGACTAGATTCCTTCAAAATCAGCACCTGTGCACTCCTGCTGAGCACTCCTGCTGCTTAGCACATCCACTGATCCACTCCTGTTATTGGATGAGTCTCAGAGATCTGCTTTCCCCCATTCCCCATCAATTACACTCTGGTCTTTTGCATGAAAATAGATGAGTGGAATGTGTTTCAATTCTACTCTGACACAAGCATGAATGCAACAAGCTTCATCAAAACTCTCAAAGTATACAGACCCAGCTTGTCTCAAGTTAAAATCCTAACCCCTGATTTGGCTGGCAAGTGGCTAAGACACTGTGCCTGTTAACCAGCAGGCCAGGGTTCAAGACCCGGGTCGGCCCCACAAGACAGGGTGCACTCCTGTCCTTAGCCCAGCTCTGCAACGCCAGCTGGATCCAATTGTATTGGCTCTGCCTTTCCATTGGACTAATTCAGTGGTGTGGAGAGGGGGGATTTCCTGCTTGGGTAACATTCCTATCCTCCATAACAATCCAACCCAGGCTTTTGTGCTTTGCATGCAGTGTATGCAGCGCCGAGCACGATACCATAGTCTTTCAAGACTGACGGAGGCCTGCAATTTGGCTGGCACAAGTCCCATGCTGGCCACTTCTGTGCCACTCCAGGGTGGGGAGCAGTACACAGACATGCACCAGTCTCCCCATGCCACCATGGATAAGTCGTACCAGCCTAAATAGGTTAGGATTGCACCCTAATTCTTAAATTCCTTTCACTTTTAAACAAGTTTGTTTCCCCCTCTTTAGGCATCTTCCAGTTTTCCCTCCATAAACAGAGCAATTCTCTTTCTTGACTACTTTGAGTTGGCAGACGGTGAATCATGACCTGAATGACTAACTAAATTAAAAAAGCAAAGGGGTTTTGGTCATAAATCAGTGGATAGGCAGGGGGCCAGAAGGAGCTGCTCCCTTTGCTCATTGTTTTCCCCACATACAGCTCTGCTACCTTCAGCTAGAAGGGTAGCCGTAACTGGAGAGCAGAGAAAGAGGCAATGGAGCAGCTGGCGAACTTTGGACGGCATTGATGCCAGCTGTTGAATCTGAGGCTGCTTGCAGAATGGTAGCTTTCACTGGGTGCTAGGCATGAACACAATCTAAACACACCACCTTTGTGGCATCTGAGAAACAAAACACCCAGAGCCACAGGCTGATTTTATTCCATCCCATATAAGCAACAGAGTACCCAGTTAGACAACATTCACAACCCAAATGAATGACGTCTCAATTATCTTTTTGTTCTTCTCTTAGTTGCTCCCACCCAAAAAAACCCCTTTACTTTTGTCTTTCCAGCACAGGTGTGCATTTCTTCTTGATAACCACCACTTGATTGGAAGCATTTTCCAATATATGAAATGCTTTGCAGCGCCTGCAGAGCCTCACTGCCTTGGCAATTCAAGGTTCAGATTTTGGCTAGCACCAGGATCTCAGTGTTAGCCAATCCAAGGCTAGAGGCAGAGAGGATTTCTGAAAAGTGCTTAGGAGAGGTTTCATTTTTGTGCTGTACACATACATTTCTTTTGCCTCACTGTGCCCATTGTTCTAATAGGGTGTGCAGGTTTCTGAAAAGATACAAAAACCTGCAAAAACTGTTTGTAGGAACAAAAGTGACATAAGTACACAAACTACAAGTAGCATTCCTTCAAACCACCTTCAATTTTCCAAAAAGACTATTTCAGTTTTTCTTCATCAGTCAGGAGAGATCTTAACATCTCATAAACTCAAATTCTATGCACTGTATCATGGTGTTATAGAATTACTGTATTTTGCAATGAATTACTATGATCATATCACTTAGAGTAGAATTACAGTGACATCAGATGACTAAGGAATAGGGTGATCATATGTCATCTTTTTTCAGGACATGTCCTCTTTTTTAGCCTTGTGTCCTGGAAATTTTTTTCCATTGTCCTCCTTGTGAGCAGCTGGAGGCATCATGTACAGGTAGTCTTCTCGTAATTAATAAATTATACACAATACATTATGTGCAATAAGTAACATAGGGTGCAATCCTAACCTAAACTGGTAGATGCTGGTACAGCAGCAGGTCTTCCCATTGAGGTAGGGAAGCAAGCACATGTCTGTGCACTGGCCTAATCCTGCACAAGGAGTAACACAGAAGTATGTAAAATTAACCATATGAAAGCAATAGTGTTTTAACTTTTAATTTGGATGTCCTACTTTTTTTCTTGGGTGTCCTACATCTGGGGGAGCTTCTGTAGTTATGACATATGATTAAAGACATTTCTTTCCCTTTCTCTCCTTTTCAAAAATGCCCTGGTTGTTTCCTATCAATTGCACACAATAAAGGCTACCCACTAGTCTTACCTGGCACAAGATATCTTTTATGAATCCTCCACACAATTTGTGAGCATGGGGGTCAATGTAATCCATGATCTCCCAGTATTTGGCTGCAATGATGTTATCCTTGTCCTGGTCACAACAGCCAAATTTCTCATAGGCAGAGCAAAACTCCAGATGGAAAGGTGGCTGGAAAGGAGGACCATAATCTAAACACTGGGGGTGTCCCAGAAGTAGTCCAGCTTGGCACAAGATAAAGGAGAAGTAAAGAAGAGAATAGGAAGAATAGCATGAAATCCTGAAGTTATTGTTCTTAGCAGGGCCAAAAGTCAACTGATCCTCTGAAGGACTGCTGAGACCAGATGCATCAGAGATGTGTCCACCTTGAAGACTGGGGTTATTCATCTTCTGAGCTTTGAAACATCCCAGCAGCAGAGATCTCTATTTGCTTAGGTTTGCACACACACACACACACACACACTTTCTCTCTCCCTCTCTTTTGCTTTCTCACTTACTCATCCTTTCATTTAAGTTTACTATTGGTGGGCTGGGAAAAAACCCTCCAGACCGCCTCTTTACTATTCCACGCCTCACACCAAGGAATCCTCCCCCTTCCCTTTCATACATTTCTCTCTACCCCCCTTAGGAGGCAGATGCCACCTAATAGCATCTGTCTTTTTAAAAGGGCTCAGAAAATATGTGTAAATTACAAGGGCGGCAGTCAATTCAAACCCACAGCTCTAGAAAGTGAATATTTTCCCCGTTTTGAAAAGCTAAAGATGCCAAAGCCTCTTTGCAAGGAAGGAAAATGAATCATTTTTATCCATTACAGATCCACTGCATTTTAGTTGAATGCAGACAAATGTAGATGGGCTTCTAAAGATTGAAGTAGTTTTTTCCGCTTGCCAAATCATAAAATAGAATAATCAGCAATTTTGAGGAATACACTTTCCATTACAGTAGTGTGATTCATAATAATGTGGAGTATGTTTATTTTAACAATAAAAAATTTTAAGACAGATTTTAATAGACTTCATTCTTAGGCATCTTGTCAGACCATATCCAGTAAATCTGTACAATGAGAGACCAGGAGCACAATTCTAACCATGTCTACCCAAAAGTAAGCCCACTGTGTTCAGTGGATCTTACACCCAGGAAAGATGCCACTTTCTTCTCCCAGGTATTTGAATTCTTGAATACCTTCCTCATAATGATGACAAACACAATATTAAACAGCAAGGGACATCTCCCTGGCAGACTCCAGTTTGGATAGGAAATTCCTTGGATAGCCCATTTCAGATCTGCAGTGTGATACATATTTTTTGTGATATGGATTTGGAAATTCCTTGGATAGCTCATTTCAGATCTGCAGAGTGATACATATTTTTGTAGTCAAGAGTTTCAGTGCTTTGTTCAGTAGATCAGTTCCAAAGTGACATGGAATTCTAGCATAAGATTCAGCTTAGTTAAGACAACAATTGTTCTTAATCTTTTTGCAAATGGGAATCTTCTTTAGCATCATTTCCTTGATCAAAATCACACATGTACCTAGGGTACATGTTCCACTGGATTATTAAGGATATTGCTATGTTCTGCCATGACTACCATCAGAAGTCCCTAACTAATGGAAGGTTAGAGATCACCTGTCAGGCTACTTATTAGTTAAAAACAAAATTGTGGGAGATCATGATTTCAGGTCACTTGTAGTTTGTATGGTTTGGCCCTATATTTTAAAAATGCATTCATCAGTTCTTTGATGATTCAATGTTTAATTCATAAATTCCATGATGAAGAAAGCATTTCACGTCTGTATCCTGCAGTTTTGCACAAGCATAGATATGGTATTTGATGCAAAGCTGGAATTCATGACTTTCAGTTTAGAGAAGAGTATGTTACTAGTCTGTATGGTTAGCAATATTTGATCAATATTTGATCAAAAGCATGTGAGTAATACTAGTGGAATCTGGAAAGCCAACCAAATTCTGAAAGCAATTTCCATTAGTCAGAAAAGATTTGCAAAATTTCGTTTCTATGTTTAACAGCAACAGAGTTAGTAATTTCTTTAATGTTTGCAATGTGTGTGGAATTTTGAAAAGGATCATTACCAACATGAAGTACACATAGTCCAGCTTTGTGTGCTGGCTTCATGCCAAGCTTCCATAGCTTGTTTTCCACCCAACTGAATGCAATGCAGCAGCCACGTATTGTACTTGCCAACTGCTCACGAAACCCCTGTTTCTGCTGTCCCAGCCTTGTGTGTTTCCAAGTCTACTGCTACCAAAAAGTTTCCTTCAGCAACAACTGAGTCATACACATTACGCCTAACCATACATTAGGCTTATCATGTCTTCTCTGATGGTTTGTTACGAAGAGCAGAACATTTTAGCATACATGAGAAGTGTCTAAAGAATCATCTTGTTATGAACCACTGATGATGTGTTAAAAATGCAAAAGGATCATTGGCTCCTTAGTGTTAAATGTATTGTTGGTATTTTGCCAACAATACATTTAACACTGTTGTATTGTATTGTACAATATTGTGTATTGTTGGTATTTTGCCAGTGGCTCATCAAATGTTTTGTCATGTTGTATGCAGAAAATAGTAATTTTGGCGTCAAATATGCCAGCAGCAGCAGTCATGACGGTCACCAAACTGAAGTTTGTTTATATATATATATATATATATATATATATATATATATATATATATATATATATATATATGTGTGTGTGTGTGTGTGTATATATATAAATAAATCTCATACGAAGAAACAAATGCTTTGAAGTATAAATGATTCTAGATGCTTCTTGTAAAAACTTCAAACGCTTTATTTTAGCATTATTTTATACGTTATCTTAGCAATAAAATTATAAACAGGTACTTCGTACAAAAAGTTATTAAAGGTACAAAGCTTTTGCACCAAAGTCATTCTTTACAGTAAATATCAGTACATAATTGGAAAAATATAGTTTAGCATCCTTTAGAAAAAAGGCACTAGTAAGGGAAAGGCATGTTTGACCTGTTTGATTACTTCAGTCTCTCATTGATCCAGCTGTGGTCTTTCACAAATCCCCTCAGTGTTTTGAACTTTTTCTTCTTCACTTTACAGCCCTGTCGCACAATGTATTTGAAGTATTTGCAATCTAGACATTGATTGAAAAAGATTCAGAACGATTGGGAGATATATTAAAAGAAGCAAATAAAAAGCAAGGGCAAAGGCTCTTCTGAGCACAATCTGCCCATTAAATTTGATTCATGCCTGTGTCTTTATACAAAGGAAAAATTAAACGTGGCTCCCATTCCATTATTCAGACTTTGGGTGCAATCCAGAGTAACTATGGGGAGTCCTTGCTCCGGTGTAAGAACAATTTGCTCTGGACTGCAATATGAATTTTCCATAAGTTTTCACGAGACGGTGCAGTAACTATGGGTGCACGTAATGTCTCTTACGTGCTCCCATAGTTACTCTGGATTGTAGGGTATGTTTAATGTAATCTGTTAGGATCCTTCGGTACAAACAACTGCACACACAAAAATTTCCATATTAAGTATCATTTGTAAATGTGCAGATGGCTAGTACTCTGCAAATCTCAAGCAAGAAGTGACAATACTCTATCTACTCTTCAAATTGAACAAGTTACCATCATTGCTTCCCCAATTAGCCTTGGGCAACTCTCTTATAAAAAAAGACATCAGGCTATTCAAAAACTAATTGCTTCCTATGCATGTCCTATGCATGTCAACCCAGAAGTAAGTCTTATTTTGTTAAATGGGCTTTACTCCCAGGAAAACTTGTGTTTTGGCAGAATACTTGTGCTTTTTAGCACCAAAATTATCTGATTTCATCAGGAAGATATCAATAAGTACAGCCTGGAGTTTTGGACATCTGGATGCTGCTTTTGGCTGGAATCCAGAGAACCAGGCAATTCATTCTACATCCCCAGGAATGCTTTGGTCTTGTGTGTCTTAAATAACAGCCTCCAATGCTAGTTGGCAAACTGCTCAGAAACTGCAGGCAGGCATTTACAAAGTTGCATTGAGCTTCAGGGAAAAATAAGAGTAATCCCAGATCTCAAGCTCTTTGCAAGTCTCAATGTTTAGCAAGGTTTAGCGCCATTCCATTCCTATATCAGTCACATCCCAATGCTAAATTTACTGTGATGGATACCAAACGAAGCACAATCCAAACTGAATGTAGCTTAGCTAACACTGTTAACCTTATCTCTTTCTTTGATTCCTCCCCACTAAGGACTGCAGATAACATCTGTGAGCAGGGCTGAGCAATACTTTGCACACTTCTTTGATCTCTCAGCACCTCACATTTCCAACCTGTTACAAAAAAAGGGTGCTTCTGGCTTTAATAACCCATATCCCAAACGGCCTTGGGCATGCATTGGCATGGGAAAAGTGGGGTATCAATTCCTAAATAAATCAATTATGTACAATATAAATATACTGGACTAGGTATAGAAATGTTGCTCAAGATGCCATATCCTTCTCTTTCCCCAAATTCCTCTTTAAAACCCACCCCTTTTGCAAAGGCTTTAGCGTCAGTGCCACAGTCCTCATTCTCAAATGAAACAAACCAAAGTGCATACAAATACATTCAACCCTCATTATTTTGATTTCTTTTTAAGCCCCTCCAAGGGCCAACAGGTGGGATGATCAACGTTATAAACGTAGCTAGAACAAACTCTAAAGGATTTCTCATCCATGTATTAAGAGACTTTCACTGCTCTCTCAACATCAATAGCATTTTTGTAAAGGGATTGTAAATTCTAGATCTGCCAGAACCCTCACATTTCTTCTTTAACATGCAGGACAGAAATTTTATTTAAAGGTTACCTTTTCCCAGGAGTATTCCAGCCACTAGGACTTTTTCACATGAAAGACCTTCATTTTCTTGCCAGTTTTTTTCCGCCAAATAACGGCTGAAATGGAAAGCTGGCCACCAGTCCTTCCGGGATCCCCACTCCTTTTTGAGCCAGTCAAGCTGCTTGCCTTTGCTAGAAAGAGTTTTAAAAAGCCAGATAGATTTGTCTCTTATGCTGGAAGGATTTTAAAACAAGTTATCAATCAAAACAGCCCCAGGGACAAAAAACACACATTTATCTATAGTAACCTCTGTCATTCAGTGCAGTATAGCTGCCTGCAGCATCCTTCTGCTGAGTGATGCAAAACATAGTGCTACTTCAAGGGATGCTATGTAGTTTCCTTGCATATTAACAGGCTTCACAGGAAAACTCAGCTCAGTATTTCTCCTAAAAGTTCAGTGGTTCAGTCCAGTAACAATCAAACTTGTTAGTGGATCAGAGTTCTTCCCCACCTTGGACTTAGTATACAGTACTTACTTTTGCAGGACTTCCACAATCTGGTTTGCCAAGCAGCCCCATGCTTTTATGTTTTCTTTCCACCCAGCAAAATCCAAGACTTCAAAAATAACCTCAAGCCGCAGTTTCTGGTTTTTACCTTTTTCTGCAATTAGAGGAATCAGCACAAAGGGACTGGTCTTAACCAACTTTCCAGCACCACTGCCATTGCAACATAGACCCAAGGAAAAGGAACAATATTAGGTAAGGAAATAAATGTACTGCATCTTCCCCCAACAACATGCTCCCTAGTGGAACAGCTGCATCAGCTCGAAAAAGTTGGATAGGTTTGGGCCCTATTAGTCAGTAAGTAGTAAATTCTAGCTATGCCACATGATAAGGATGTGTGTGCTGCCGTGGGCCCAGGGATGGAGCATATTGTGCTGGGAGCCTAAAAAGTTGATGCCGAAACCCTTCTTCACAGTTGATGATGAACCCCTTTTTCATAACTTCCAATCCTATCTAAGTTTCCATGCCAGTGCAGTCATATCAATGGAATGTGCATTGCATCCTGTGGTGGGAAGACAGTCACAGAGCCTTCCCCAATACCTTGTGGTTGTGCTTGTAAGTTAGATAGGATTGGCGCTAGGACTGCAAGTTGATTACTCCAGAATTCTTCACTAGCTCATCTCCCCACACCAGAAATAGGGCAGCTGAAATTCACATTTTGTTCACATTAGGACTTGCTTGCAATGAAGTATGTCTGCGCACATACGCCCAAGGTTGATACTCTTATCTGCCCCTTAACAAAAAACAAATAGCTGCCAACCTGACCTGACCCACAATTGAGATTCAAAGACAAAACAACATAGTAAAAATCTTACTTGATTTTTTAAGCATGACGTAAAATTCCAGCATCAGTTCATGAGAAGGAACAAGCTCATGTAAGATCTAAGGAAACATTAGCACACCATGATAACACATGGGGAAAAGAGAAACATTTTTACATCTAACTTGTTCCCATGGAAAATTCCCAACTAAAGCTTGCAGCAAGAAAATGAAGGAAGGGATGGAATATGACTTTTAGATTTATCTTTCTTTGGGAGCCCACAGTGCAAACTGAAGCATCCTCCAGGGATGCAAGGAGCAGTGGATGTACGAGATGGATGCCACCCATAATTTATAAAGGTACAGTAGGGCCTGTTGATGTCCACAGAATGTTAAACTTTTTCATTGAAATCTATGCATTTTAAGAGTGCTTAACATGAACTGGCTGGGATGTTCTCTAACTATGCAAGTCCCCTGTGTTTAGTAGGCTTACTCTCAAGTAAATGCATACAGCAACCTTAGTCATTCATAATCAGTGCAGTAACCGTTAAACAGAATACACACCTGGAGAGCTGAAATCTGTTTTTTCCTTGGTTCACCCCTTCTTTTTAGGAACTGATAGTAGAAGACGTGAGCATTGGGGTTGGCAGGAAATTTGGAGTTATACGCATACTCATTTAATACCTTTCTCGCTTCTTCATACTTTTCATAGTGTTCTAGCATCTATGGGAATACGAAATGTGTGGCAGATTATTTCAAGTGGTTCTGAAAACAGTATGGCTGCAATCCTAAAGACACTTTCCTGGGAGTAAGACCCATTGAACACAATAGGGCTTACTTTTGAGTAGACATGTTTAGGATTGTGCTTTTAGTTAATGAAACTTAAAATCAGTCAGATTAGGTACTATGCGCATCATAAAATAGCAACCACAAAGTAGCCCAACCTTAAGCTTATGGGGAGCGGACATTTATTTAACTCTTTCCTCTTGCGCCGATATAGTAGCTTAATGAAAATCACTCCCTGACAAGGCTTACAGCAAAATGTGCTCATCAGGAATGCGGCCCAAGGGGGAAGAGTTAAAATAAGCATTTCTCCTTAAGAAAGGAAAAAAAAATTCAACAAGCAAAAAGAACATCCAGTTTAATCTTCTGTGGGCTGATAAATAGTTGCAATATCCTGAACAATCAGCAAAATTTTGAACAAGCATTAAAAAACCTGATTAGCTAGTAGAACAGGTAAGATATGCTCTTACATCCACGTAACATATGACAAAGGGATCCCAAACTCCAGGAGTCTTAATTATCTGTTCAAAGCCAACTGCAGCTTGCCGGTAAAAGCTGTGCATGTCCTGCTGAACAGATGACACTGCGTAACTGTTTTCATCTAAAGAAAAAGGTGAGACAATGTAAGAAACTGTTGTCTTAGGTACAAAGATCAGAAGCAAAGTTAAACATGACACCAATCTTGACTCTCAAAGCAACTTAAAAAAAAAAGATTCCCAGAAAAGAAGTGGTTAACCAATAAGAATTAATTCTAATGAATGAGATAAATGTAAATATTAGACACTGATAATATAGTCAATGTGTTCTGCATTTTACCTTTAATACAGTGTTACTTGCCCCAATGAAACTTACTTTACTTGCCCCAATGAAACTTAGAACTTTACCATACTAGATTGTAAAGTTATGCACCTAGATTGTGAAGTTATGCACCTGAAACACACCACGGATGACACCATTTCATCCACACCGTGGATGATGAATAATAACAATTCCTAATCAAAATTACACAGCACTACCATAACAGTGTTTTGATCCAACCAAAACAGACATGTATCATCCTCAGTCCCCCAACTGCCTTACCACTGTGACCTTTCTCAAAGTCTCACAGCACAGCAGATAAACAGTCGCACACAAGTATGCCATGGCACAGTGGTTGAAAAGCACTGATCTAAGCATGCTAAGGGACTATCAGCAAATTAGGATAAGAAAACCTGGTACAGTATTCTTACACCAGGTATGAAGTGAATTTGCAACTCATGCCATGCATTAACTATAGTTCAATGTTAAATCGGTACTGAACACCCACACAAAGGATAGTTTTTCTGACATCTGCACTTGCTAAGTGCTGGTTCTTATCTGTAAATTCCCTATGGTACCAGAACACAACTTGTAAGCTAAATCATGGTGTTACTGTATAAGATCTTCATCTAGGCAAAGCAGCAAACCACAGTTAAGCTAAACATGATTTGACAGCCAAATCCAGAATAACTACGTGAGCACGTAAGATACATTATGTACACCCATAGTTACTGCACCACCTAATAAAAACCTATGAGAAATTCATATTGCAATCTAGAGTAAATTGTTCTTACACCGGAGCAAGGATTCCCCGTAGTTACTCTGGATTTCACCCTAATATTATGTCTGACCAAAGCCAGTGAATCTGTTCAAGTGTATAAACAAAAGAGACTCAGATGACACGATTATCCAGTTTGCCTTACTGAGAAAGCAAATAGGTTTTCAAGTTAACCAAACCCAGGTTTATTTTAAGCTGCAAAATAGATACTAGCAACAAAGAGCAAAACTCTTATTACGCATACCAAGGGTGCTTGAAGGCTAAGCACATTTACTTGGACATCCTGAATTCCCATTGCACATGGAGAGACTCATGCATGAATAAACATGGTTAGGATTGCACTGCAACTCAGTTAGTTGCATTTACTCCATTAGTACTTCATCCTATTTTTCAAATTCAATGAACATTAAGCAGAAGTTATGGTTGTCTACAAAGAAACTAGTGGACCCAAAGATTCCAAAGGTAATATACTCACCAAGTTCCAGCAAGTCTGCCTTCTTTTTTAGCCACTTTAGGTAGTCCAGCAGTGCCCTATAGCCTTGAATGAGTTTCAGGTCTTCCTCCTGGGCAAGTGTTTCCTCTCCATAACGCCAGCTTTCTGCCAGGACCAGGTTCTGATACGCTTCATCCAAAAACCCATTGCACAAGAGATGGAAGACGT
Source organism: Cryptoblepharus egeriae (assembly GCA_030015325.1). Taxonomy (NCBI): domain Eukaryota; kingdom Metazoa; phylum Chordata; class Lepidosauria; order Squamata; family Scincidae; genus Cryptoblepharus; species Cryptoblepharus egeriae. Next base: position 214,272,314 of record JAREYC010000001.1, read on the forward strand.
GTTCCAAGGAAACCTATCATCATTTTAACTTAGCTTAAAATCCTTATCGACAACACCCCTGAACATGTGGTTATAATAATACAGTACAAGTTGATCACTTTTAACTTCAATGTAAACCATAAAGGCAATAAAACAATTGCACACAAGCATGCACAGTGCAACTATAACGCTGCACATATCAAGCTCTTTTGCAATTTTATATATAGACTACAATCCTAAAGACACTTTCCTGGGAGTAAGACCCACTGAACACAATGGGGCTTATTTTTGAGTGGACATGTTTAGGATTGTGCTAATAGCATATATTTTGCCAGAGAAGTTTCTGCTAAGAATGAAAACAGGAATACCGCTTTTTCTGATGTTAGCAACCATCAAAACACACTCAATAATCAACAATACATCCATTTGGGTAGTATTTGCAATATTAGAAGGCCAGCTATCTAAGACAATTATTTTTATCCAAACCGCTCTCACCTTTAAATATCTTTTAACTCCCAAATTTTTCATCCGATCTGCAAACTGATTGATCTCATCTATGTTGCTCCTGGGATGATGTAGCAAGATTTCAGTTCCAATTCGCCATATCTCCTGTGATAGAAAAAAAAACATACAGAACAAATACAAAGGAGGAAGCCATAGGAGATCAAATCTGAAAAAGTAAATTGTGACTACTAAGATAATATTGGTGCACATTTAGCATGTGCCTTTGGTTGAAAGGGGGGGGGGGAAACAGCTACCCAACATGTCCACCTCTGACAGCCCGCAACCTGTTACAGAAAAAATGTTCAACAAAATAATCTAAACAGTTCCATTCCTAAACATGATACCGAAGTGCAGAATTCTAAAATCAGCATGTTTTCCTGTCATGCTTAGGGTCTGAATGATAACTTGCTTGCTTACCTCGGGGGCAGCCAACTGTTTTTCTCTAGTGGTATTCTCCAATGACTCCATATAACTGATCATCAATTCTGCAGCCCTTTGCCACTGATGTTGTAAAAGGGCCTCTTGTATGCTCTTTAAACAATCTTCTTTGTCCTTCTGAAAATCCGAGGGCTTCTTGCCTGTAGTTTCTATGATGACATTAGATTTTTTTGCTGATGAGACAATTTACCTCCAAAATGGTAATGGAGATAAGATACCTTCTATGTTCAAGGTGGGATTGTGGAAGGCTATATAATAATTTAATCTTTAATCTGCTTTCAAATGTACATTATGATACTTTATCACAATCTAACTGCTATGGAACTACTCAGTAAAAAACTCTACCACACCCTTTCCTTAAAAGTTTTTACTGGCTTAGGGGACAATCCTAACCACATCTACTCAAAAGTAAGCACCATTACACCCAGGAAAGTGTCTTTAGAATTGTAGCCATATTCTCTCACACATCATCATAGGGGAAAATAATACATTGATGATCAGCTTCAATTTGGATAGATACACTCAGGAGAAGATAATCTCAGGTATTCTTGCACCAACTGAACTAAAGTAAAAAGGAACTTTCTCTGGAGAAGACCCTCACTAGCAATAGTGTGATTTACCCCCCAAATCCAGAGTAACTACGGGAGCACATAAAGAGACTTTACGTGTACCTGTAGTTACTGCACCACCTAGTGAAAACCTATGGGAAATTCATATTGGAATCCAGAGTAAGTTGTTCTTACACCAGAGCAAAGACTCCCCATAGTTACTCTGGATTTTGCCCATAACTGGTATAGTTACCACCTTAGAGAATATATGAAATTCTCCAAAGTGGCGTCTATAAGTGAAATTCTCCAAAGAATGAAAAAGAGGAGTTTCCCATCAGTATAAAGTAAAATGTCTATGAATAGTCTGCTGGGAGCTATACTAACATGGTAGTTAACCCAAAGCAATAAAATGTGCAACATCTTAAAGAAAATAATGCATGCATTGTAAAGTGGCTGATTTTTAAAAAGCTACAAAAAGCAGGGATGAAAAATGTCTCTAATTTGGGGAGGGGCTCACCTCTAGCATCTCTAGTTTTCATGAGCACTGAGAACTTTATAAAGTGCCAAGTTGGGAAGCCCTTGTCCAAAAATAAGAACTTCCAATTATTTTAATACCATTGCTGCAGCTTGTACAATGCCATGAACACATATGAGCAGAAGAGCAACTGTTCTACTAAACACACTTATTGAAGCCTCAGTTGCTACGCCATCCTTTCATGGCATCCATATCCACTTTCCTCCTTTACCTACTGCTGCTAGTAAGACCTCAGCTTTACTCAAGAGCAAGCAAAGAAGAGAGGGGGTAAAAGGACAAGATTTACCACATCAACTTACTTGATCTGTGCCAAGTGTTCAGGGCCCTGTCTCCAGACACAGAATTGCAGTCAGTAATTGCAAGGGGAATTATACTCTACATTGTAGAGTATATCTCTCTTATCTCTAACATGCCCGCTACTATCCTCCATAAGGGGTATACCATAATATATAAGCTAGCTTTTAGTGACTGACGCCCCCCAAAATGCCTGTACTCTACGCCGATGAAGATCTAAATAGAAAACAGGTCTGATGAAGACCTAAATAGAAAACAGATCTTCGAGCCTTTGCTGCTTGGTGTCAGTGTTGCCACCTATATACACAACAATACAACCAAAATCAACTCAAAATGGCCAACTTACTTGGGTAACAAAGATGTTTTGGAAGCAAAGGTAAATAAATTCCTGGTGGTGGAATATTATCTGCTGTAACTGGTTCTGCCTCATCTTCTATAAATGATTGCCCCCTTTCCCCTCCTATTTCTTCAACAAAGGTATCCATCTCTGTGCGGGAAAAAAGAAAAGAAAATTATGCTTTAAAAAGATGTCAAAATAACAAGCAGGACTCATTTATGTGACTTAAGTACTTAAGGATACACACTTTCTGTAACTTTGCATAGGTCTCTGCGCAGGTATCGCCAAGCTTTTGGCAAAATTTTATGCTGATTCTCTGCTCATCTTTCTCGGTTATGGTCAATGCGACAACCACATGCTACACAGGTTCCTTGCAAACACTGCTGTCAAGAGAGGAAGTGAGCTAGGATGTTAAAACTTAGTGTGCATGCACGGTGGGGGTCAAGGTCAATCTGTGTGAAGTGGCCTCACTCTGTATATTTACTATGGCACCAGTCCTGATACTTATTGATCACACTTAAGTGTCTTGACATACATCACTGAGCATGCAGGTCGCTGAACAAGAGATGGAATATATCACCCCCAATGAACCCAAATGCCATGTGAGCCTATTGCAAGAAGAATATCCTGAAACACTGTGAAGTTCAGCACATTTATTGTAGCATGACCTTTCCCACAAAGTTCAGAAAGTCAGATTTGACCGAATGAACCACAAAGCTTTTTTTCCATTTGAAGGAGGCAACTTTGAAGGAAGGCACTAAATAATTTGAGGGAAGGCACTATGCCAATAGTGTTTTGGCATAGACCCAAGGAAAGTAGTACTACCAGCAGACAATATCGGCAACTTCTCAATGGCTGCTCCCTACTTTGGCAGACCGCAGTACTTCCATACTTCACTTTAGATTGAATGTGGGTCAGCAGCGTAGCCCGTCAAACAGCAGCAAATACGAGCACATCCTCGTTCATCTACAGCACATCATAACAAGCATCTTTTCATGGCCACCTCCTGGTGGCATCAAAGAACTACAAAGGGAAGTTACCCAGACACTTCCCTTCTCGCCAAGCCATACCAATAATGGCTGGTTTAATCATAGACCTGAAATCAATAGACTGACATACAGGGCCAAGCTGTAGGAAGTTATACGCTTCCTTCCACAACTGACAAAAATGACAGTTGCTCATAGAAATAAATGTGGGGGGAAATCAAAGAACCAATAGATGTGATTAGCAGCTTGTTTTCTCTGTCGTTCAAAGTCAAAAAGTTCCTACAAAGAAGGGAATATACAAGTGACAAAAGGGTATTTATCAAAATACAAGAGTATTTATCAAAATTCAATACAAATCTATGCATTCAGGCCACTGCAGCAAGGAAGGGATTATCCAGTGTTTTTCAGTGAGTGTCATACGTATAGGCTGACCCAGTGGTGGGATTCAAATATATTAACAACAGGTGCTATAACCTAATAACCTAAATTAACAACAGGTTCTATGTCCCATTAGTAACAGGTTCTCAGAACCAGGTGCTCATTAGCAAAGGGTTCTATAGAACCTGTGAGATCCCCCTGGGCTGACCATATAGAATGGAGGACAGAGTGCCTCTACCTTTAAGTATTATATAGTAAAGGGAATTGAGGCAGGTTAAGCTCAACATAGAAGAGTTACAAAGCAGCACCTGCCTAATTCCCTCCTCTATGAAATGCTTAAAGGTAGAGGCACTCTGTCCTCCATTCTGAAAGGTCACCCAGCATAAGTATGACAACACCAGAACCAGGGGATGTCCACTCAAACTGAGTGTTGAATTGGGACAGAAAAAAAATACGGGTTAAAATTTTTTTACCCATTGTGATATTAATCTGTGGAACTCCTTGCCACAGGATGTGCTGACGGCATTTGGCGTAGATGCATTTGAGGGAATTGGATAAATTTCTGAAGGAAAAGTCCATTTCAGATTAAAATCCATGAGCATGAATGATGCCCAGGTCACAAGACATGATGCGTATGGCTGTGTGTAGATATATGTAAGCAATCTCAAAATGCCAGTTGCAAGGAAGGGCACCTGGACATAGGTCTTGTGTGCTCCCTGAGGCATCTGGTGGGCTGCTTTAAGATGTCGGAAACTAGACTCAATGGGCCTTTGGCCCGATCCAGTGGAAGCTCCTCTTATGAGCTGCTACGCCTCACAGCTAGGATTAGGAGAGCCACAGAGTCCTGTGTAATTCCCATTGTATAGGGTAGGGGTTGTCAAGGTGGGGGGTCAGGACCCCCTTAGGAGGGTTGTGACTTCATTCCAAAGGGGTCACACAAAAAGCAGGTGGCACTATCTTGAAATTTTGGCACTTGGTGCTGCCATCTTGGAATCCAGCACTTAAGAACACAATCCTCACCATGCCTACTCAGAAGTAAGTCCCATTGTGTTCAATGGGTCTTACCTCCAGGAAAGCGTATTTACTTCTAGGAAAGTGTATTTAAGCAGACTTAGGCTGCTTTCCTGGGAGTAAGCCTCATTGAACACAATGGGACTTACTTCTGAGTAGACCTGGAGGTGCTTTGGCACAAGAGTGATGTCACCTGCTGTTTGAATGACGTCACATTCAGCCATGACATCACATCTTGGGGGAGTCCCAGACAGACTGGAACCGCAGGTATAGGGTATGATAGCACATTATACAAAGTATAGGGAGCCATGTGTAGTGGCACAGCAGGTCAAGGGAGTCACCAGTGCCAAAGGTTGGGAACCTATGGAATAAGGGGCAGAGGCTTTGGGCAGCCCTCATTCTGGGGCAGGGAAGTGCTCAGTGGAGGAACACATGATGCTTCACTTGATGCTGAAGGTCCTCCTGGGTTCAGGTCCTGCCAAGTAAATCTAAAGATGAGAACCCGGAAGTCACCACTTGATCACTGACTCAACACTTTTCGTAGTTCTAGCGAAGAGGCACGTGCACTTCCCCTGGTTAAGGTACGCGGCACCGAACCCCCTTCCGCCTCACACCATTCAACCTACCTTGAACACAGAAAGGACGAGCTCTCAGCCTAACTCCCTTGCAAAAAAAAATGTGGTCTTGCCAGTCGCTTCCAGGACTGCGACGCAGCGACCGCCATTTTGTTCTAGGACGCCACCGACTTTCGCGTCCTGTGTGTCACGTGACATCCACAGACACCGAGGCCACCTGCGCATGCGTTAAAATCTGGTGTGTCTGTGCTGCCCCCTGTGGACAAAGAATGAACTTCCTCGCTTTTGTACCTTGCTGAGCAATTATGTTACAGCACAATCCTAAGAATGTCTAGGTTAAGTCCCATTATGTTCAATAGGGCTTACTCCCAGGAAAATGTGTATCCATACTTGCCAGGGAGAAAGTCTCATTGAACACAATGGGACTTAACTTCTGAGTAAACATGTATACGATTGGATTTCAAGCAAATAGCTCTCCACTTGCTATACTGTCAAGTATAGCTCCCTTTTCAGGACATGTCCATTTTTTTAGCCTTGTGTCCTGGAAAAAAAAACCAAACTTAATTGTCCACATTCATTATTCATTACCCTCAAAATATTAATTTTACCTTGTGAGCAGGCAGCACGGGGCCTTCTTGGAAAGAATAAATTTTATGTAATAGCTTTAAATTTAATAATAATATAGAGTCCAAATTAACCAAATGAATGTTCTTAGCTTTTAATTTTCCATGTTCTGGATTTTTATCGGTTGTCCTACATTTTAAGGGAGGCCTCATCTTCTTTTACTATTATGATATATAGTAATCCTGTCCACTGTGCATCATTCAGATCAGTTTCCCAGTGGTGGGCTTCAAGGGGTTCTCACAGGTTCTATAGAACCCTTTGCTAATGAGCACCTGGTTCTGAGAACTAATGGGACATAGAACCTGTTGTTAATTTATTTGAATTCCACCATTGGTTTCACCCCACTGAGATTGCTCACATCATAGCACATACAGTGATGCCTCATGTAACAAATTTAATTCGTTCTGGAGGCATGTTTGTTACGTGAAACATTCTTTATGTGAAGCGGATTTTCCCATAGGAAATAATGGAAACTCAGATGATTGATTCCACAACCCCAAAAATATTCATATAAAAAATTTAACTGGATGTAAAAATGATGACAGAACATTGGGATTGAATTCAAAACATGCATTCAATGTGCATGATCTTATGAAGTCTACTTTGGCTGCAGTCCTAAAGATATTTTCCTGGGAGTAAGCTAACTTCTGGGTAGACATGATTAGGAGGCTGCAATCCAAGACACCTTCAAAGTGTCTCCCCACTTTCTCCTTCTCTCCATCCTGAGTCTCTCTCTCCCCTGCTCCCATCTGGCTAGCCCTGAGCTGCTTCCCTCTTCTCCACTGCTCTTCTCTCCCTCTACCCAGCAGGTGCCCAGCCACAGGAGGAACAGCTCGCAAGTGTTGCTTTCACTATGGGCAGGTGCGCTAGGCAGCCCTGCCGCATTTTAAACAGGCTGCTGGCCAGCGCGTCTGCCCCAACTGCCAACGAATGTGTTCTTTACGAGAAGCACAGTTTGTTACGTGAAGCAGAATCCTAGAGAAATTTTTGTTTATGTGAAACATACTTTACGTGAGGCATTCTTTATGTGAGGCGCCACTGTAGTTAGAATCAATTGAAAACACTGGCTCTTGCCAGCAGTTTTTGCACCTGCACACAAGCACAACAGACAGTCTGCACCTACATGGAAGTGCTGCTGCAGCTACACATCACTGGGCTGTTTATAACTCAGAGATAGTTTGCATTACCACCTGCAGCTGTACTAACAAGAGTCCATTCACTTGCATGTTCTTCTTTGTTATACATATACCATAACTTGCCAACAATGCCTTTTTGTCATTGACAAAGACTTTAAAAAAGCAGTTAAAAAAATAAGTGTGTTTCTTTACAATTGTTTAAAAACAGTTTTTCTTCCATTTGTAGGAAGGCTGCTAGCAACTAGAAAAGCAAAAGGAGCCCCTGCCTTATCCTGGCTTAGCTGAAGCATGGAATGATTCCATGCATGACTGCCTCTCTACAACACTTAAAAACAGTCTTAAAACTGATATGCAGTGGCTGTGTGTGTTGAGTTAAATCCGTGTTTTAAAATATCAGTGTACTACAAGATTGGACCTTTACTGTATTTTATTGTTTAATTTATCATTATAAGCTGCCCTGAGCCTATTTTACTGCAAAACACAGACTAGACAACCTATATATAAAAGGAAAAGGATATAGAACTAGAGTTTTTAAAAGGATTAGATAAATGCACAGTGTGTTAAAAATAGCACTAACTGCTGATAGTCACATTTGGGAGCAGGCCTCCATCAGTCTTGAGAGACTATGGTATCGTGCTTCGCGCTGCATACGTTGCATGCAAAGCAGGAAAGCCTGGGTTGGATTGTTATGGAGGATAGGCTGTGACCCAAGCAGCAAATCCCCCCTCTCCACACCACTGAATTAGTCCAATGGAAAGGCAGAGCCAATACGATTGGATCCAGCTGGCATCGCAGAGCTGGGCTGAGGACAGGAGTTCACCCTGTCTTGTGGGGCCCACCCGGGTCTTGAACCCTGGCCTGCTGGTTAACAGGCAATGGTTAGGACAGGTGGACTTAACCACTTGTGAAAAGTAGCTAGATAATTTGAGTAAAGATAAGGTGAACCTGACACAGGCAAAACATTTTTTTGTCACATCTTCACTGCTCTCGTGAAGAAAAGTTTATTACTGAAACTCATTTCTCACCCAACCCCGAGTTGTTTACGAGGTTTACGACATCCATAAGTTGTTCAGCAGAAAACAAGGAGGAGTCCAGTGTTGCAAGCTAGCCACCAGTGCATCCTTATGAGAAAAGCCATGACTTCTTCTTGCAACCTGACCACAGTGGAGATGTGCTGTTCAAGATCTCAGGAATGCAGGTCTGGGTGCCAGTTGCCCTGTAGTTTTGATGTTTACATTTTAGAGGTAAGATGGAATCCAGAAAGGACAGAAAGATTGATGACTGGCTTTGAATGGTTAGGACAGGTGGAAATGAAGCTATTAAGGGCAAGGTAAAGAAAGCTATGGTGACTCGGATTGAACTGTGAGGTTCCTGAAAAAGAGCTTTTTCTAGGTTCAGTAATATGCACTGGGATCATGAAAATAATGATGTGGCACTCTGGCCAATCTACTTTTGATATCTATTAGTACTGTATCAAAAGATACAGTGTAATCCAGAGGCCACAAAGTTTCTCTGATGATTGTGCTGAGCCTTATGTTTGTCAGGTTCACCAGCTGACCAGTTTCAAACAATGGCTTCAAATGATAGCATACCAGCTCTTGGAAGGCAAAAACTTCTTACTATGTGTTTTGTGCTACACTCCTTCCCAAATATTACTCTAACCAGCATATGATGTTGCCTGCTATTTATTCAACACATATGATCAGAATTCAACATACAGTCAGGTTCCAAGAAAGGTTCCAGGTTCCAAGAAAGAACCTGACAGGTTCTTGTTTTTTCTTACAACAAGAAAATCCTGTTAGGCTGGCCTTTATAGGTTTTCCCAGGGAGGGAATTTCATCAAGGCCTTGTCCCACATTATCTACAACTATCAGTGCAATCTGATTCACATCTACTCAGACGTAAGTTCCATTGAGTTCAATGGGGCTTACTTCCAGGAAAGTGCTCTTAGGATTGCCTAACCTTAGCAGGCCTCGGTCAGTTTTGGAAGATTATGGTATCGTGCTCAGCGCTGCATATGCTGCATGCGAAGCACGAAAGCCTGGGTTGGATTGTTATAGAGGACAGGCTGTTACCCAAGCAGCAAATCCCCCCTCTCCACGCCACTGAATTAGTCCAATGGAAAGGCAGAGCCAATACGATTGGATCCAGCTGCATCGCAGAGCTGGGCTAAGGACAGGAGCTCACCCTGTCTTGTAGGGCCGACCCGGAATCGAACCCTGGCCTGCTGGTTAACACGCACAGTGACTTAATCATGCCTAACCTATGCCAGCACAATTCACCTGTCCAACCTTCCAGCCCAGCATAGCCATGCCAGTGGCACATGTGCTGCATCCTGCAACTGCGAGGCTTCCTCAGGGTGAGGCAGTGTTTGCTCCCTCAGAGCTGCATTGCCCTGACCCTAGAGCGGGAAGGCTGGTTAGGATCATGCCCTGAGAGCACACAGCTGAGGGGACAGATAAAGTCCTGTGAGCCCAATCCTATGCATGTTTACTCAGAAGTAAGCCCCATTCTAGTCAATGAGGCTTACTCCCAGGAAAGTGTAAATACTATTGCAGTCTGAGGGCCACAATTCTCTCCCTGTCTACTCAGAAGTAAACCCCATTCTAGTCAATGGGTCTTACTCCCAGGAAAGTGTAAATAGTATTGCAGCCTGACTGCCACAATCCTCTCCCTGTCTACTCAGAAGTAAACCCAATTCTAGTCAATAGGTCTTACTCCCAGGAAGTGTAAATAGTATTGCAGCCTGAGGGCCACAATCCTCTACCTGTCTACTCAGAAGTAAGGCCCATTCTAGTCAATGAGTCTTACTCCCAGGAAAGTGTAAAAAGTATCGCAGCCTGAGGGCAACAATCCTTTGCCTGTCTACTCAGAAGTAAGTCCCATTAAAACCAACGGGGATTACTCCCAGGGAGGGAAGCGTGGCCAGGCTCGCAGGGAGTGGTGCTGCTTCTCCCTCCTCAGGTCCTCCGGGGCGGCTTCGAGTCTCCTCCTCCACCCGGCTCTGCTGACGTGTCTGCTGGGCTCCGCTTCCCCCGCCAGGCCGGCAGGGTAGCTGGCTGGGCTCTCACCGAAGATGGCTGCGGCGCGGGGCAGTGGGTGGCTGCCGCCCCTGAGCCTGAGCCTGGCCCTGCTGCTCTGCGCCCCGCCGACGCCGCCTCCCTGCTGGGCCAGCCGAGAGCTGGACCGCCGCTTCGCCGAGTACAAGCGCTGCGCCGACCCCGAATGCAGCAGTAGGTGGCCGGAGGGAGGGAGAGAGCGAGGGAGGGAAGGAGGTCCTGGGGCTGCGGCATCTGAAGGCCGCGCTGAGGGGAGGCAGGCCGGGTGGCTGCCTCCCCTGCCCCTCAGCTTGGGGGCTCTTCTTCTCCTCCTCCACTGATAGGGCTCCCCCCAGCTCCACAGGAGGGTGAGGGCATGGCAGGCACTCATTTCCCATGCCTCTTCCCTCCGCCCAACTGATGGGTGATGGAGGGGGAGGCAGGTGAGGCAGAGCCTCACCACTCAGGGTGACCTTATGCTATGACTAAAAAGAGGACAAAATGTAGGACACCCAAGAAAAATGGAGGACATGACAGAATAAAAGCTAAAAGCATTCACATATATTGCTTTCAACACTATATTACCTATTATTTAATAATAATAAAAGACCTATATTACGGTCTTAGACCAGCACAAACTTATTCTTTAAATCTGTTGCATATAACATGTGCACATGTTGCATGTAATATATGTTGTATATAATACATATGATTTATTAATGACAGGAAGGCTACCAAAAAGAGGACAAAATGTAGGACACCCAAGAAAAATGGAGGACACAATACAAGCTGATAACACTCGTTTATATTGCTTTCAACACTCTTATCACTTATTGTTAAATATAAAACTGTTGCATATAATAATGTGCCTATAATATACTATATGTATATTATACACTTTATTAATGACAGTTTATTAATGTGGGTGGCGCAAGCGGTTAAGACGCTGTGCTTGTTAATCAGCAGGCCAGGGTTCGAGACCCGGGTCGGCCCCACAAGACAGGGTGAGCTCCTGTCCTTAGCCCAGCCAGCTGGATTCAATCGTATCGGCTCTGCCTTTCCATTGGACTATTTCAGTGGTGTGGAGAGGGGGGATTTGCTGCTTGGGTAACAGCCTATCCTGCATAACAATCCAACCCAGGCTTTCGTGCTTCGTATGCAGCGCTGAGCACGATACCATAGTCTTCCAAGACTGACGGAGGCCTGCAGTGACAAGAGGGCATTTCCCAAACAAGAATAATTTCCTTATTCTTAAGGAAAAAGGACAATGCTTTTTTAAAAAATGATTCTTAAAAAGAAGACATGTTTTGGAAAAAGAGGACATATGGTTGATGTGACCCAACTGGAATCCAAAAAGGCCCACCATGTGAGGTGCCCAAGCATACTCCTTGATGCTCAAGTGCCACTCAAACCTGCTGTTTGGTGCTCAAGCATCACTGGCTGTGTGAGTTGCTCAAGCCCACACTCTGTTCCTCAGGCTGGAGCACCTCATAGCTGCAGCGGTGGTGGAACTTTTTGAGGGATTCTGGTGGAGAGGCTCTGCCTCACCTGCTTCCCCCCATTTTCCCATGGTACACATCCCTGCAGCTAAGGAGAAATAGAGTTCCAATCAGAGATGTTCTCCTTCTTGGTTTTGCATTGCTTGGCCCTCACAGTAAACTGGTTTCCACTTTCCAACTACCAGAATTTGCTTAACAATTTTCATGTCGGTGTAGAACTCAAGTCAAAAGCCATCTGCATTGAGCAAGTTAACTTGTGGGCAAAGCTTGCTTCATTCCCAGGTTCCCTTTTCTGCAGATCCTCTATGTCTTGTTTTACACTAGTGTTTCCCAACCAGTGGTATAGGTACTAATAGCGTTGCTTAAGATGGTATCTTATGGTCTTTTGAGATCCTTGGACACCTGCCACACAGCAGCAAGACCAAAAATGAGGACACAACAATTACGGTACATTTATACAACAATTATACAACAATTACAATTACATAAACAAACAAATAAAACTATTACATATAGGCTGCAATCCTAACCTCCACATCGGCCGGCATAAGCCCTGACATAAATCCCGTACTGACTTCTGAGTGTCACGAACTGCCCCACTCCTAGGAGGGTTTGGCCCCTGCACAGGGGTGCACCAATCTCCCCTTGCCATCACGGGATGTTATGCCAGGTGACTTAGGCCAGCCCAAGTTCGTTAGGATTGCACCCATAATTTATTGCATGTAATTTATTATTACAAGAAGGCTTTATAATGCTCACAAGGAAAAGGAGAACAATAAATATTTTTTTCCAGGACACAGGGCTGAAAAGAAGATATGTCCTGGAAATATGGTCACCTTGAGCTTATTTGTGGCCTTATTCTTCTCTCTTTTCCATTTTTCTGTCGCTTTCTCTGAAAGTGATCTAATCTGTAAAAATTATCTTTTTGGAGAGATACACTACACTAAAGATACCAAGAGGTCTGTGAGGATTAGCTCTAGAGGACTAATCTTAACCATATCTACTCAGAAGTAAGTCCCATTATAGTCAGGAGGGCTTACTCCCAAGAAAGTAAGGATAGGAAGTCGCCTTGCCCCCAAATCCAGAGTAACTAAGGGAGCACGTATGAGACTTTACATGCACCCATAGTTACTGCACCACCTAGTGAAAACCTATGGGAAATTCATATTGGAATCCAGAGTAAGTTGTTCTTACACCAGAGCAAGGACTCCCCTTAGTTACTCTGGATTTTGCCCTTAATCTATTTTTTGGGGATTTATTCTTCTGCTCTTATTCACAGCAAGGACACCGTAGATGTTTCCATTTAGCAGACTGAAATTTGGCATGTTTGATTTATGCTACTCATAGGTCATTTCTAAACATTTGTAGTTGGAAGGAAGAAATCATTACTAGTACATTTACATGATGACAGTCAAGTTGTGTATCCTAGTCAAGTGCCGAGCACGATACCATAGTCTTCCAAGACTGACGGAGGCCTGCTTTTTAACCAGCTTTCCAGTGCTAAGGTACCTGCAGCCCTGAGGTAAAGGAAGAAATGTGACTTTTCCCCCATTGCAGAATGCAACTGCACCCATGCTGGAAAGTTGGATAAGTTTAGTCCCTAGTTCATATCCCTTGGTTACTTCCTTTTGTACACGTGGAATGTATGATATTGCCAGATTGCCTTTCTTTTTAAGCGAACTGTTTGTTATTTTACAATGTCGTTCTTTCTCTCATTTTCTTTCAACAGTGCTAATGTGTCGGGGGAAGGCAGTGAAGGATTTTAAGGGTCCAGATTGTCGTTTTGTAGATTTTAAAGAAGGTGAATCTGTGTATGTTTATTATAAATTAAGTGGAAGAACAAATGATCTTTGGGCTGGAAGTGTAAGTTTTTCACCACTTATTTGGTTGAACTTAGTTTGCTTTTTCCAAATTGTCTTTCTGAATAACATTTTGATAAATACGTCTTCTTTTTGGCATTTGCTTTCACAACTGATGGTAGAACGCAAAAATTCTTCAGTGTTTGTTCCATACAGTAGTGATGGGGTCTGCTATTCTGTATGCTTACGCAGATTTTTACATTTCCCATGTTTATGGTGTAATAACAATGAAATAATGCAGATTTTTACATTTCCCATGTTTATGGTGAAATAACAATGAATAACAATAACATTAAGTGGTGTGGTATGGTACCTTGCTTCTCCAAGCAATGAAAAGTCCTGAAGTTGATTGATACGATTTAGGTCTTTTTAAAATGATACGTCACTAAAGGCTTAGAGTAGTTTTAAATGGTTTACAAATAGGTGAACAAGCTCCTAAAGCATATGCAGGATGTATTTTCATTGTTACAAATGAAATGTGTGTTCTATGCACACATTGAACACAATGGGATTTATTTCAGAGTAGGCATGCATAGGATTGGGCCCTGAGGCTGTTAGTCAGCCCCAGTGCGCGCACAGCTAAAGCTGGAGGTCTGGCAAGCCTGACCTGGCCCCCTGCACCAGGGGTCTTTCGGCGACCCCCAGGAAAGCTCTAGGTGACCCCCAAAGGGGTCCCGACCCCCACTTTGAGAAATGCTGTTCTAAAGCGAGACAGCTGGTTCATATTCCTAGAGTGCAACAGTGTATCCTCCTGTAGTCATGCAGCTGACAGTTCAATCAAACTCACAGTCCTCTGCCTCACCTTCAGAACTGTATTGGCAACTTTTTTTCTATCTACCAATACATGACAACTCAGAGAACTGGTCTTGAACTTCACATGCTACAGTTCAAACCTCCAGTTAGGCTGGCCGAAGCCTGGGCATAAGACTGTGCTGACCTGGGAGTGTTATAAAACTGACATAAGACACTTCTGTGCCACTCCTGGGGGAGTTAAAGACTGGAGATGTTCTCTTGAAAGGGTAATTTACCCACTAAGGGTGCAATCCTAACCTAGCCCGACACAACTTATCAGTCTTAACATTCGCATGGTGATGCAGGGAGGCAAGTGCATGTCTGTGTACTGGCCTAACCCTCCCATTGAGGAAACAACCAATTGGGTCAACAAAGGTTGAGTTACCCAACAACCCTAAAAGTATCACACCACTATTTACTAATGCATTTTTAAAATTTTATCTTTAAGGAAAAGATAGCAGTTGTTGAGGAGCCAGGTTATTTCTGCTTCTGTTTTAAGACTATGCCTGTTCATAGAAATGGAAAGGTATAATTACCAGATTTCTCAGAATTTGGTTATTAAGAAATAAAAAACTGTTCCCTTATTGCATACCATTAGAATCATATTGGCATGGCAGTCTCAAAAGAAAGTCCCTTATTCTCATGGAGGACATACAGCTCACTTTCTTTTGGTGGGGGCCTTCCATGTGTTACAACGTGGATCAGATGTTGCTTTCTCTCTGCAGTGAAATCGTTAGGGGAGAATTAGCATGAGCACTTGTCCAGTGGAGATTTTTCCATGGTAAGATTTGTGAACAGGTCCATAGTGTTTCTCTGCATTTCAGTCAGGAAAGTTTGCAATGTAGATGTACTATCATGAGCCATCCTCACTTCCTGAACTGCCAGGAAGTGCTGCTTTCTTTGCAAGATGTGTGGAGGGTTATGACACAACAACTCAGCAGCAAGAGAAAGCCCAATTAAAACTGTATAGAAGAAACAGGAAAAGCACTGCATGGAGTGAAAGTGGCAAGATAGAATCATTGTATCATGCTGGCAATTCCCTCCTGACATCTATAGTGCTACAAATAACCTGGATAATGAGAAGTCATATGTTGCCAGGGCTGCCAGGGTTTCATAAACACAAAGTATGAATAGCTGCTAGGATCAGCTCTGTAACCTTTATTAAAAAGGGGGTTGATAAAGTCCCATGTTTCTAAAACAGCAACAGTCACATTTAACTAATAAATTTGTATATATCCAGCAACCATTCTCATGTCTGTAAAATTCTCATTCTCTATAAAATTCATTCAGTATAAAAATATTTTCTGTATAATAATGTGTCTGATTTCATTGGGTAGTTCTTCAATTTACGGTATTGTATAGCCCAATACTGTAATATAGGGGGCCGCAGTGGTTCAGTGATTAGAATGCTGGGGTTAGAACACTGCTTGACCAGAATTCTGATCAGTAGGTCAGCGACCTGAGTACTGCAGGACAGGGTGAGATCCCATCCTTAATCCAGCTCCTGCTAATTTAGCAATTCGAAAGCAATTGTAAATGCAAGTAGATAATTAGGTACCACTTCAGTGGGAAGTTAACAGCACTCTGCTTCTTTGCATAATGTCACGCTGGCCACATGACCACGGAAGTGTCTTTGGACTCTTTGGCCTAGAACAGGAATGAGCACCACTCCTCAGAGTCGGATACGACTGGCAGTATAACCTGTTTACTAACAGTATTAAGTTGCACACAAGGTCATCACACATAGGCAGCAATCTGTTTATAGGCATTATGATGATGATTTGTAATGCATCCTTAAGATGAGATAATTAATGGAATTAAAGCATTGCACTTTAAACAAATGATTGTTATGCTGCACTATAAATAACAACTTCAGTAAGGAAAATGTTAGCCACATGAAATCTAGTTCATGACTTAGGCTTTTCAGTTTGGAATGATCTTTATTATGTGCCCAGAAGATTTTAAGGTAATAGGTTAAAAAAAAACTTCAAACAGATCATATAACTGAATATTGTCACAGGTGGTATTTTGGCTTCTACCACAGCAGTTGGTAAATGTTTGCTAACATCTATTGTGCAAACATGACTTTGGACATTTCTAGTTTGTACAGTTTAATAGTAAATATTGAACAAAGGCAATGGCACATCCAGCTGCATTAATGCAGTTGGTCATTCATGCATAATATTATTAGAAATATTTTCATTTTATATTATCATAGCAAAATATCATAATTAGAGAAAAAAATATCCAGTTCATTTGTCTTGAAATGTGCTACTATTGACAAGCATATGTATAGTATTCATTTTCTATCTCCACACATGGCTGTCACTTAAGAATATAATGCCAATTCCTAACAGACATGGATTCCAGCTCCTAGGTATTTGAAATTCTGTTTCTTCTCCCCTCCAAAGCTTTGCAGTTGATTTTAGAAGCCTTTGTATTCACATATTATTTAATGAAATAAAATCAGGATTTGGTCTATCTTTAGAAAAATCAGGAAGAATGTTTCTTCAAGAAATTAGTCCTTTTGTTTCTCCCATAATAAAACCTCATTCCAGGATATGAACTTCATTCCAGGAACATGGAAAAATATTCTAGGATATCCTGGAATGAGACAAGTCTTCTGGATTGCAATCTTACCGAATATAAAATCTTGAAAGTGTATGTTTACTTTTTTGTCTTTTTTCTAATTGCATAGGTTATCTAATCTCTGTAGCAATTCACCATTGTTAATATTGGCTTCCTGACAACAGTTAATAGAACTCAGAAGTGAGAGTATAATGTGGAGCTTTCTCCAGAAGTTGTTCCAGAAGCACATCCCTACACCTGATAACTCTTAATGAAAAACTACATGTCGATAAACATGGGAATCGTTTTGCACTGAAGTTGTAGGTGAACAGCTGAGAAGGAATTTGAATAGATGACATTTGTTTTTTCAGCAATCCAAAGAGAGTATGTATTCCAGCACATGGCTATTTTTGCACATGATGTTGGCCTCTAGTTGCAGCATAACTGAAGATTTTGATGTAGTCTTGTAAAGGTGCTGTGTCCTAGAAAATGAGATATTTCTCATCTAGATATAAAAAAGGAAAACATTTATTGTTAAATTCAGTAGTGGCAGGACTCAAAAAATGGAGTAGGGAGAGGCCAATTTATAGATTTTGAAAGAACTGGAAAATGACAGGAAATTACGGGATTTGCAGCATCCTTGCATTGAAGAGAGGTTGTTTAGTTAAAAAAGATTATTAATGAGGGACATGAGTTTATTTAATTATGCATGGTGTCTTTTTTCCTTCTCTCAAAATACTTGGGACTTGGTATCGTTCAGTGAAATTGATTGAGATTCATGACAGACAGGAAGAAGCTCTTCACAATGTATGGAATTTACAGCACAATCCTAACCATGTCTACTCAAAAGAAAGGCCCACAGTGTTCAATGGGTCTTACTCTTACTCCCAGTAAAGTGTCTTAAGGATTGTAGCCTTACTGCTATGATATAGTGATGGCTCCTTGCTTAGGATGGCTCAAGAAGAATTTGTGATCTATCATTGACTGTTAGTCAGAATGCCTATGTAGTTCCTCCACATTCTGAGGCAATATAGATCTGAACACCAGTTGCAGGTGTGTGGGGGGGGGGGGGGGGGCGGGAGGGGACAACAGCACTGAATGCCAGTTGCCTTCATGTGCTGTTGGTGGGCTTTATGATGCATCTAGCTGGTTACTGTGGGAAAAAGAAAACTGGCCTTGAAAGACCTTTGGTCTGATCCAGTCTTGGGGTCTTTATATTTGGCCTTGTGGTCTGTATGAGCTATTATGGCAAAAAGCAAAAATGCAGAAAGATCCTTCATCAGCTCAGAAGCTACAAATTATGCCTCAAATTCTGCACTGCTTGCATTCAGTGGTAGAAGGGATAGCCTTGTTTCCAAATGCAATAACTTTTGTTCCTTTTATGTTTCACTTTATATCATTTATATCAGTGTGTGCAAAATATGGACATTAAATACAATTCAAAATTGTAGCAGAGTATGGGTCTGAAGCTCAGTTAGTAGAACCCCTGCTTTCCTGGCAGAAAGCTCCAGTTTCAGTCCCTAGCAATCTCCAGAGGATGGGGAAAGCCACTGAAACTGTGGAGAACTGCTGGTAGACAGTGCAGACCTAGATGAACCAATGGTGTGACTCATTGTGACAGTGCAGTCCTATTCAGGTCTACTCAAAAGTTAGTTCCATTGAGTTCATTGGGGCTTATTCCCAGGAAAGTGCTATTAGGATTGCAGCATAACAGAACAATCCTAACCATGTCTACTCAAAAATAAGCCCCATTGTGTTCAACGGCTCTTACTCCCAGGAAAGTGTCTTTAGGATCGCAGCCTAAGGGCGCAATCCAGAGTAACTACGTGGAGTCCTTGCTCCGGTGTAAGAACAATTTGCTCTGGATTGCAATATGAATTTCCCATAGGTTTTCACTAGGTAGTGCAGTAACCAAGGGTACACGTAATGCCTCTTACGTGCTCCCGTAGTTACTCTGGATTGTAGGGTAAGACAGCTTCCTAAGTTCCAGAATCTGGTGGACTTTATAACTCATTTAAGAGTACTCCCCCCATTTTTCTGATGTGGGCAATTCAGTTTTCCTCAGACAGCTCCCTGCTCTAGGAGTCCCTGTTTATGGAGAGTCCATTAACATGTTGAGAGCATATGGGGAGGCTTCAATGTGGAAAATGAGAAAGACCTATTCTGCAGTTGTTTCATTCAGTGCTTTTTTGTAGAACTTTGAACTCCTAACGTTTTCCAGAGTTTATCTAAGAGTCCGGTGTACTTTTTAAAAAAGTCCTCTGAGTTGAAACTTAACTAGATTGATGTTTCATTGGCTTGTATCCACAGATTCACACATTTTCAATGTAGTTTAGACAGAGCAATTGCATGCTATACATGCCTCAAATTGTTATTGACTTGTGATAGAATGAAAAGCTCAGTATTCCTACATACACTTTTATGCACATTTACAACAGAACTTGTTTATTTTATGGGGTCTTTGTATGTATTTTAAGCAATATGTTGGACACAAGTCCAACAGAGTTCTTTTATCTGTTGTTTTAAAGAATGATTTCAAATACATTAACTTGATTTATTCCATGTTCTCAATCTAGTGAATTCAATAGAGTTTATAGTAATGGGGAGAAGGGGGTGGGAGGGAAGGAACGTGTTAAGGACACTGCACCAGAAGAAGAATCTGACAGTCTATCGGGTGTTACGAAGTTCTTTAAATGCAGTTCCATTTTTTAAATGCTTCATTGTACATGTAGAGGTTGCAGTATGGACCTTGTTAAAATGTCCTTGTATGCTGCATAAGTTGTTGGAACGGAAATTGCCACTTTTCATTGCTACTTGCATTGTCACTTCTCATTGCATTGCTGTCTGTATATCTATATTAAGTAGCAATATATTTTTTAAAAGCTTTATCTTTACACTGACTTCTTGTTTTCATGGCAGGTTGGAAGCAACTTTGGATATTTTCCAAAGGATTTACTTGAAATAAATCATATTTATACCCATGATGAACTAGAAGTACCAACAGATGTAAGTTATTTCTGTGTGTTTTGTCCTATATACTAGTGTTTCTCAAACTAGGGACCCACTAGTTGTGAGCCAGTTTCAATTGGTCCTCATTCATCATTTCAATATTTTATTTTTAATCTATTAGACTTGATGCTACCATGGTATATGACTGCATCTGGGGAAATGCTACAGATATGTACTTTTAACACACTGTTGTGTATGTGTTTGTTACAATGAGAGTTAATGGGACTTACTCCTGGGTAAAAGAACTGCAACCTAGGATTGTTAAAATTTTCCTGCTTGGTGATGTCACATCCAGTCACAGCATCATTTATATTTGGTCCTGACAGAGTCTTATTCTAAAAGTGGGTGCTGGTGCTAAATGTTTGAGAACTACTGCTATTTACCATTCTGCTCAAAGGTTTGGAGATATGTGTCATGGATCTGATAATTAAAAGGCTCACAATGAAAACAAACCATACAAATGGAAATGGACATCAGAATGGGGAAAACTGTGCTTAAAACATGTATCTCAACACACAAAAAACACTGCTCAGTAAATTAAGAGCAATTACCCATATATACTCAAGTATAAGCTGACCTGAGTATAAGCCGAGGCACAGAATTTCACCACAAACCCTGGGAAAACTTATTGACTCGAGTATAAGCCTAAGGTGGGAAATGCAGCAGCATTTAATGAGGCAAAACAGCTAATGTGATGCACCATCAAGCGCCTACATGCAGGGAGGAGAGGGATCAATCTGCTGACTTGGTTTTTTTTAAAAGAAGGAAGCAAAGCAGCCTTTCCTGCTTTTTAAAAAGGCTGACCTAAGCTGAGCTGCTTGTGCAGAAATCCACTTCTTTGCCCATCTTATGACAAGTATAAGCTGACCCGAGTATAAGCCGAGGGGGGCTTCTTCAGCATTAAAAAATGTGCTGAAAAACTAGGCTTATACTCAAGTATATACAGTAGTTCCTCTGAACATGTTTGGAGTGGGGGGGGGGGGGGCAGCAGATGAACTAGTTGATACAAGTTTGATCATGTAGATCAGAGCCTGCACTATTTACAGCCCATCAGGCTGAATGCAATCCACCAATCATGTACAGACATTCACTAGGAGCTCATTAAACTTTTTTTTGTAGAGTAGGTCATTGCCTTTCAAGCCCTGTTCAGGCTTTATTTCACATTTGTTATATAGCCAGTATGATGTGGAACAATTAAGGAACAGATGTATAGGTAGTGTCTTTGTTATTTCTCTCTCTCCAGAGTTATTGTTGAAACTTTATTGGTATGCAAGTCTTGACACAACCCAATCTGATAATTTGTATGTTCTGTGCAACCTGCTTTTGTACAATTTATGTAAGTTCCATTATGTGCAGTAGTGTTTATTCCTTAGTAAAGCATGTAAACATTGTACTTAAGGACCCAATCATAACCAACATTCCAGTGTTGAAGAACCCCCAAGATAAGGGAACAAGGATCCCTTAGTTTGAGGAAGCCTCTGTGTTTGCTTCTTCCATCTTAGGATGCAGTGAGTGCCTTATTGACACAGCTGCAGTAGTGCTAAAAATTTGATAGAACTGGGCCCTAAAGATTCTAAATAAGTTCTTGCTTGGATCCTTTAATTGGGTTAGAGGTACCACATGTAGATTTTAGTGGGAGCAGTTAAGTTTTAAACTTCAGCAGTATTTAAAGAAAAATCATGACAGAATTTTTTTAAAAAAAATTTCCTTTTATAATTGAAATATATGGGTTTCTTTTTTTCCCAGGAAACAGATTTTATTTGTTTTGAAGATGGCAAAGATGATTTTGAAAATTACAATGCGGATGAGCTTATAAAATTATCAGAGGACATAGTGGATAGTGATATGGAGGATGATCTGAAAACTGAAAAAGAAGAGGGGATTGAAAAAGCTGATCCTACAGAATCCATTGATCCAGGGAGTGATGGCCTTGAAGTGGATGTGGAAGAAAGCAATGAAGATCATGCTGAAATGAGTGAAGAGGACAATTTCATTTTTGAAAAAAATAAGAATGTAGCAGGATCTCTTGATTCCAAGGGAGAAAACCATGCTTTAAATAGCAATATGGACAATCCTCAGGGAGAACCAAGTGCACATCAGCCCTCAGAAGATATGCTGCAGGAAATGTTAAAAGTGCCAGAACATGAAAGTGCCAAAAATGTTACTTTATCTCAGGGTGAATCTAAACAATCAGATTATGGAAGCAGAAATGATAGTGCTTACAAACCTTTACATCAGGAGTTATCAGAGGACTTGGAAACAACATTTGGCTCAACAGCAGATGCCATTGTGTCCGATGATGAGACAACTAGCCTGGTTACACCACTTGATGGTGATGCTGGGCAAGATTTGGACATTGACTCTTACGATGTAGAGAATCTAGAAGAAGCTCTCAAAGAGTCAGATGAAATTCCTTTGCTTTCTTTTACAGAAGAAGACATCAAATCTTCAGATGACCCAGAATCTGAAAATATGTCATCTGATGATATTTTTGAATTAGAAACCAGTGATCCTGATTATGATACTAAGGAAGCCACAACAAAACCTGTTAATGAGAAAAAAGATGATTCCAGTTTATTAACTCATATAGGAGATAAGATTTTTGCTATTGTCAGTGGAGGTGAAAGAATAACCAATGAAGATTCAGATGATTTGGAGGAGGAAGAGGAGGACGAAGAGAACAATAATGAATTGACTGTAATCAGCAAGGAAAAAGATGAAGATGTTTTAGCTCATTCAGTGACTTCATTAGAAGATGTCCCTCTTATATCAGAACATGAACTTATTACAAAGAAAGTACATAATGTAGATATCAGTGACCCTAAAGAAGAAAAAACACAAGAAAAACGGAATTCAAAAATTGGGGTAGAGGCAACTATAGAGAAACCACAAAGTAAATCTATGACTATTGGTGCCTTTTCTAATTATGATGATGGCCTGCAATCTAAAGCATCTATTGAAACAAAAGAAGAGACTGTAAAACCACCATTAGGTGACATCAAGGATGATCCTGAAGGCCTTTCTTTTCATAAAATAATAAAAGATAGAGAAGGAATGAAACATTTGGAAGATAACTTGGAAAATGATACAAAACACAAAATAGTATGGGACAAGCTAGGCCAAACAGAGGATGAGAAAGAAAAGTCTGTGAACATAGTATCAGAGTTTTTGGAAGAACAAATCAATCAATCTCAAAGTGATGAGGAAGATGATAATGTCTTGGAAAGCAAAACAGAATATGATACAAAGCAAGATGATAAAGATTTTGAACTAAAAATGGTACTTTCTGAGAAACAGGTAAATGTCTCTGCAATGGAAAATGTAGCTGTTGAGGAACATATTGAAGAAGCTATCAAAGAATCCAAACAAGAAAAGGAAACCCAACATTTAGAGGAGAAGGATGACAATGATGAGAATGACCTTACAAGTAGTAAGGAGATCCTAGAGAAAAGGTCTGCTGTGGAAAATTCAATGAGAGCTACACAACATGGAAACTTTCCTCAGCAAAATGTTGCTCCCAAGGAAGCTGAACAAAGCTCAACAGATGGAGATATGGATGGAGAGGAGTTGCCCAAAACAGAACCCCAGTTCTTGGAGCTAGATGCTGAAGAAGATAACTTCCTAGAAGAAGAGGAACTACTACAAGATGAAAATGCTTTAAGTGCAAAAATATCAAAAGAAGGACTTGCAGCTGAACAAAGTTTCACATTAGGCACTGAAAGTGCAAGCCCTCAACTGCAAATGCCGAATGATGCTATTTCAAGAGCTGCTAATCCTGCTGATTCCAGGAAGGAAGCAATAACAACACTTGAGCAGGCCAAGATGGAAGATAGCATGCAAGATTTGAATAAGGAAAATGAAGGAATACAAATTAATGAAGAGTCTCAATTGAATGAGGTGAAAAAAAGAAAAGACAAAGAGGAGAAATTTTTAATGGATGATGAAAAACATAAAAATCTGGATCTATATGATAAAATGACATCAAGTAGTTTAAATATATCTGAATTAGAAGACAAGAAGGATGACTTGAATGAAACAGAAAGGCATCTGCAGGAAAAAGTTTTACAGAAGGGGTTTAAAGACAAACAGGTCCCAGCAGAAGACAACTCCCTGCATTCCCACAAATCCTCAGGGCCTATAGGTGACTCAGAACATACAAATGAAGCTACAGAGCCAGAATACAGCCAGTCTGTGAGGCAGCTTACTATAATGAATGAATACCTTGATGTAAAGCGTGTTGAACGTTTACAAAAATACCTTGGGGAACAACATACTTTCAGGATAGAGTCTCTGTTTCATGATATGGAGCAGGAGCTGATAGTTGCTCAGAAACATGCTAACCCTGAGGATACTGAAAAGGCTTTGGATGAGATTCTTGAAACTGCAGAGTCTAATGTTTTGGATATCGTGAACAGTGTTTTAGATTCAAGGGAGATAGAAAACAAAGAAGAAGTGATCAGGGAAATGGATTTGTTTGATGAGGAAGCTGCCATAATGGATGAAATTCTGGAGCTAATGTATTCTTTGAGGCAAAAATACTCTCCAATTAGTGACAGTGCTCCACTTGTGTCTCTTCCACAATTGGAGATGGACTCTGGTGCATCCATTACAGGTAATATTTTAAAGTGAATCTGTATCTATGTTAAAAAAAATTACCAGATGCCTAGCAATACAAAAACCATCATATTTGAATTAAGTGGGACTTCTGATTAGACACGAATAGCGTTGCGTTATACAGCTAACATAATGGTCTGCCTAAAGCTGCACTGTAGATTAATAGTTGTATTCTATCTTTCCTGGGTCTAGTTCTCTTTGTAGAAATAAACCTGTGACTGGGAAATATCAAGCTTTGGCTTGAATAAATCTGCCAAGCTTTAAATAAAGCTTTATTCAAAATTTGATGGGTCCATCAGTTGAACTAGTTCAGATTTTTCTGTTTTTTCAGATTTTTCTGTTCTATGTTACTGAAATAGAAAAATAAGGATGGGACAACTGACCAGCCCTGAAAGCCCTACTAAAAATGAATTGCATAGGTAGCTGCAGCCTTTTGGCTGCAAAGAATTTTCATATCATTTTCAAAGTTAAAGGAAATGCTGTATTAGGGGTGCCATTTGTCCCCCAAAACAGGGACAATCCTGATTTTGGGGACTGTGTTTACCTACTGGCAAATGGGACAGAGGGTCCTGTCCCAGGTTTGTGGAAGAGAATTATGGCAACCCTACTTATGATGCATTTTCCTAGGCTTTGTGTTCTGCACAACTCCTATAAAAATATATTTATGGCAAATGAAATGGCATTTATGCTTATGACATTTTTGTTAAAAAAAACCTGCTTGAAGTAAAACATACACATGGCAATTGTAGCATCTAATATACTTATTTTTGTTTATTGTAGCAAATGCAAAGCAAACAGAACATGACATACATGTTGTAGAAAATACAGAGGAAAGCACAGATCAAAAACTTTCTGGAGATACAGAGCAGATGTCACAAGAGGATGCAGTTCTTCAGTTTGATCAGGCAGGAAAAGCTGATCACCGAGATTATCCAGAAGAAGATGGGAATATTTTGAAAGAGATGGTAACTTTGGATGAAATGGAAGACACGAAGGTCCTTGATGGAGACAAAACATTGCCACGTGTGGATATAGTTCTTGGCTCAGATGATTTGGGGAGAACTATTGAGAAAGATATGACTCCAGGTGATATCCCTAATAGCTTTGTGTGTACAGTTGCCCATCATCTTATGTGAGCGTTATATTCCAGAGTCAGAATGTAAAGCTTAAATTGAGGTTACTCAAAATTACCTTGAAAATCCATTACAAGCAGAAAAATAAGTACTATCTGTTTAAAAATTACAAGACGCAGGCAGAAACTGGTACAGACTGAGGTAACCACAGCTTCATTGTGGGATTTCAAGCATGTTTTAGTAAGTTGAGTCACTTTCACTGTTTGAACTCTTATTTGTTTGTGTGTGTGTTTGTGTGTTGTGGGGGTGGGTGTGTTTTTTGTTTGTTTCTCAAGTTGAAATCATGTCAGTGAATTGCACCAATGGTAACTATATTTTGGTTTTTTAATTTGAACTAAAATCAAGATGACTTACAAATTGAAGGTTTTTTATAATCTTAAGATTTTAATTTAAAATCTAAAAATTAGGAACACAACATTCAAAATACTTGTTTGTTGATTATATTGTTCTGATGTTTTAAAAATGCACCTAGTGACCAAAGTCTCCTGTGACCAAAGCCTCCTGGTTGCATGTGTACTGCAAATTGAAGCCAGCTTTGCAAATGATCACTTGCTATGTCTGTTGAGCTGCTAATGCATGGAATTGTCCCAACCGAAAGGACGCCATAATTATTTCAGTGGAAGAGAATGCTTGAACTGTCTCTTCCATTCAAGGAATGAGGTGCATATAAAATGCATTCAGCACTCTTAACAGAAACATTTAGGGAACTGACAGACATGCTAGTTTAATTGATTGAAAGTGATTTTTCCACCATTTCCTAAAAGTCAACAAACCAGGGAAAACAATTATTTCCCACAGAAAGTGTTCTCCAAAGAACAAATAAAACTGCTACTATAGATGTCTTTAGATTCAGATTAAAAGAGCTGCTTTTCTCTTGATCATGAGTTGAGAACACTGTTGCATTCATTCAGTGAAAGTGAAGCAATTAACCGTGTTTTTAGTTGACCCAACCGAAATTGCTCACACCACTAGTATCACTAGGACTGCATCCCTAAGCATGCTTATTAAGAAATAAATCCAACAGAACTTGGCAGTTCTATGCAT
This sequence comes from Cryptoblepharus egeriae, assembly GCA_030015325.1. Lineage (NCBI taxonomy): Eukaryota > Metazoa > Chordata > Lepidosauria > Squamata > Scincidae > Cryptoblepharus > Cryptoblepharus egeriae. The sequence goes on from JAREYC010000001.1 coordinate 214,299,215, forward strand.
ATTTACTGCAGAAGAAGTAACATTCAATTTAGTGTGACATACTTCTGAGTAAACATGTACAGGATCAGACTGTAGAACTTAAATATAAACAGATCTGAGTTCCAAGCAAAATAAGACCCTTCCTGATGCATAAAATATAATATGGTCAAATGTGATGCAATATGGTGAAAATCATTTTGTTTTTGTTTGAACCAAAGATCTAAATGGTGCAAAGAATGATACAGTGGAAGACAGTGGTGATCCATCAGAAGCTAATACCGATGCTTCACATAGTAGTGCTTCCTGGGATACTTCGGTTTTTTCAGTTAAGGATATTATGCAACACTTCACAGAGAATGTAAGTACTTTGTCTAGTGAAGCTTTGTTTTTGAAATTACTGCAAGTCTTTAACTGCGTGTTTAAAAATTGGGGTAACCTACTGCTTTGCATTTACTCAGGAAGAACAGAGTGTTCTGAGTGACTTCACTCTCAAGTGTGCTCAGGATTGTAGTTTTGAACTGTATCACTAAATGGAAACCCCATCCCTAATTTGAATTTTTTTTGAAACAAGTCCAAAAATTTCAGTGGCAGCTATTACTGCCATAAGCGTACCATATAAGCATGCTTCTGAGGTTAGACTGTTGGCTAGAACTTTGTGGAGCATTCATTCATTTTCAAACAGTGTTCTGTGGCAAGCCGGTGTGTCATGAAGTTTGTCGAATATATTTATTAAATAGATACCATTTGTTAACTGAGAGATGTGATCTCTCCACCAGCAGCCTAGTATGCCTTGTCAATCATCAAAAGATTGATGGTCTGCTTTGGATATTTTATTGACATTGTGCCTTGAAATAAAAAAGGTTGAAAATTGCTCCTATGGGTAGTAACAATTCTGAGCAAAGGAAATTATTATGCCCTGCTCCTTCTCCATTCAAAGTGTTAGGAGAATCTTTTAACTGTTTTTAAAGAGATAAAAGAAACAAGAATTTCCTTATGCAGCCTGGTGTGGAAGATTTGCTTGTCCCTGAAATGAATGGGAATGGCTTCTAACTCTGAAACTGAGTTTGGATTAAAAAATTTTGAGGGAGGCTTTTGCTAGCTTACCATAAAACCTGTATTTGCTATACCATAAATCCTGGTATAAGCCCTGGGTAAAACCTGCCATAAGAAAGGGTGGGTGGGTGGGAAGAACTCTTGCAGCAGCGGTGGGTAGATCACTTGGAGCACAATCCTAACCATGTCTACTCCAATGTAAGTCCCATTTAGTTATTTATTTTTAAAAAATTGTATCCCGCCTATCTTGGGTTGAAGACCGACTCATCATGTTCAATGGGTCTTATTGCCAGGAAAGTGTTTAGGATTACAGCCAGAGTCTGACGCTACAGTCCTATGCATACTTTCAGTCCTATGCAATAGGATTATGACGTGTTGAACATTATGGGTTTTACTTCTGTGTAGAGATGCATAGGATTTTACTGTGAGTCTGTAACAGACTCAGGGCCAAATCCTATCTAACTCTCCAACAGAAGCAGCTGTACAAATGGAGCATGCACTGCATCCTGAAGCCCCCTCCCCCCCAGGCTTCTTCCAGGTAAGGGAATGTTTGTTCCCTTTCCTCTCAGCTGCATCATGGCCTCATCATGCATACATCATAAATACAGATAGTAGTAGTAGAAGATCATGCACCAGCAGTGGAAAGTTGGATAGGACTGGTCCTTCATACTCTGCCCTTGGAAGGCTTAGAGCACAATCCTCTACTCAGAGATAAGCCCCATTAAGGTCAGTGAGGCTGACTCCCAGGTAAGGTCACAATCCTACCCACACTTGCCTGGCAGTAAACTCCATTCACTATAATGGGCTTACTTGTGAGTAGACATGTATAGGACTAGGCTGCAAACATGAAAAGGGATGGCACCCTGAAGCTTAAGCTTCCTTTCACACTTTCCTGGGAGTAAGCTTCATTGACTATAATGGGGCTTGCTTGCTTCTAAGTAGACATGAATAGGACTGTGCCCTCAGGCTTCAGTCCTGCCCAGACTTTCCTGGGTGTATACCCCAGTGAATATAATGGGCTTACTTATGAGTAGACAGATTGTGCCCTCAGGCTGCAATTGTAACTGCACTTTCCTGGGAGTAAGCCCCATTGACTAGAAAGGAGCTTACATCTGAGTAGACAGGGATAGGATGGGTTTCTAACCCTACAATCCAGAGTAACTACGGGAGCACGTAAGCGACTTTACATGCACCCCTAGTTACTGCACCACTTAGTAAAAACCTATGGGAAATTCATATTGCAATCCAGAGCAAATTTTCTTACACCAGAGCAAGGACTCCCTGTAGTTACTCAGGATTGCGCCCTTAGGCTGCAATCCTACCCAGACTTTCCTGGGAGTAGGCCCCATTGACTATAATAGGGTTTACTTGTGAGTAGACTGTGCCCTCAGGCTGCAATCCTATGCTCACTTTCCTGGGAGAAGTAGGCCCCATTGACTATAATGGGGCTTACTTGTGAGTAGGCGGGCACAGGATTGCCTCCTAAGGCACCATTCTGAGGCTGTGCTCCTGTAACGGGGGGGGGGGGGGGGCGAGAGGCGCGAGCGCAGCCGTTTCTTTCGGAGCGTTCAGTGCGGGCTGGGCGTCCCCGTCTCCACAGCAACGCCCAACGGTCGCTTCCCTTCCTGCACCTGCACCCGCCGACCTCCGGCTGTGTCCGATGACGTCACAGTGTTATCGAAGGGTCGGCTTGAGGTGACGTGTCCCTTGAGGGAATAATGGACGGGAACGCCGGGGAGGCTGAAGGCTTCCAACGGCCTCTGCTCCAGGACAGAGGCCGGCCGTTCTCCATGAGAGATGCCACCCACTCCTCTCCCCCGGATGGGGGCCCGCCGGTCCCTTGGCGGATGCTCAACCAGAGCTGCGACAGGGTGGCCGGATGGCTGCGGGAGGTGAGGAGGGGAGGCCTGGCTCGGGGAGGGAGACGGCGCGGGACTGTCAGTGGCGGAGGTGGGGACTGTCAGTGGCATGGCTGGCGGGGCTCAGGTGGGGGGCTAGGGGACTGTCAACGGCATAGCTGGAGAGGGGTACAGCAGTCAGTCTTGGAGGGAGCCTCCACTTGGGAGCCAGATGAATGAGAGCCAAAAGGGAGACTTCCTCCAAGACTGACTGCTGCGCCCCCCCCGCCCCCACCAGCTACACCACAGATACCTTATCACCCACCCACCTTCGAGGCATGACACCCCCCTTGGAGGGAACCAGTCTCCCTATAGTCTGTAGCTCATATGGCACCTCCACACACTCTGATTCCTCTTTTTTCCGGGACACGTCCTCTTTTTTTAGCCTTGTCTTTTAAAACAAAAAACTTTTAATTCCCTCCTTTTCCTTGTACACGGGCAGCATAAAGCCATCTTGTAATCAATTAACTGTATCATTTTTAAATTTAATAATAAATAATATAGTATGTGTATGTGTGTATATATACACACACACACATGCGTGTTTTTAACATTTGTTTTTTACTTCCCTTGTAAGTGGGCAGCGTGAAGCCTTCTTGTGATTAATAAATTATATGTAACAGTTTTAAATTTAATAATATAGTATTTAAATTAAGCACATGAAAATAATATGAGTGTTTCTAGCTTTTTAAAATTCGCTTGTAAATGAGCAGTATATAGCTGTCTTGTAGTTAATAAATTATATGTAACATTTTAAAATTTAATAATAAGCAATATAGTGTTTAAATTAAGAACATGGAAAATCTATCTGTCTTATCTATGAGTGTTTTTCTTGTGTGTCCTACATTTCTTGAGGGTCTGTGTCCTCTTTCTTTGGTTATAATGTTGTCATCCTGTTCAGCTAGCCTGCGCCCAAGTGCACAGCTGTCCAGCAGAAGAGGCTGGGGAGAATCCCAGACTTCCTCTCTGTGCTTCCATTAGCAGCTTTGGCTCCAGCAGTCTCAGAGCCATCATCCAGGATGATCATATGTACACTTTCACTAGGGCATGTCCCTTTTTTTTTAGTTTTGTGTCCTTGAAAAACTTCATTGTCTTCCTTTTCCTTGTAAACGGGCAGCATATAGCCAGCTTATAGTTAATAAATTATACGTGGCAGTCTTAAATTTTGTACACTAATAAGTAATATAAAAAAGCAGGCCTCCATCAGTCTTGGAAGATTATGGTATTATGCTCGGCGCTGCATACGTCAGCAGATTGATCCATCTCCTCCCTGCATGTAGGAGCTTCATGGCTCACCACATTGGCTGTTTTCTCCACATTAAAACAGCTGTAGCTGTTGCATTTCCCACCCTAGGCTTATACTCGAGTCAATAACTTTTCCCAATTTTTTGTGGTAAAATTTGGTGCCTTGGCTTATACTCTGGTCAGCTTATACTCAAGTATATACACTGTGTGTGTGTGTATGTATGTCTCTCTGTGTGTGTACACACACACAAACGCACACACATATACAGTCATATACATGAGGGTACACTCATATGTTTTTAGCTTTCACTTTATTTTGCTTGTCCAGTAATTTTCTTGTCCAGAGAGAGACCAGTAATTGATCTTGGAGGTGCAGCCCCAATTCTATCACACTTTCCTAGGAGGAAGCCTCATGGACCTCGAATGGGACTTCAGAGTAGAAAGGCATAAGATTGAGCTCTGTTCTCAGACTGCCTCCCCTGTTACTGCTTTCAGGATGGTATGCATTTTGTGGCTCTGAGGTCAGAGGGTTTTGTGTTGTGCAATTCCAGCCCTTTCCAGGAGGTTCACTTACCCACTGAAATCAGAATCGAGTGGTTAATAGTTGACAGTGAGTTTTGGTATTGGTGTCATGTCAAGGAGATATCTGTCATGGCATTGCTTTCTGTGTGATGGTGCAGACCTCATTCATTATGTATGATAAATTTTCTATTTTTGGAAATGGTTTCTGGTGTGTTGAGATCAATGAGTGTAGATATTTCTGACTTGCTTTTGCTTTTAAAGCTGTGGTTTGGTTCAGTAGAGACCTTTGGCAGTAAAACTGAAAATTTGTATCTAAAAAACGAGATGCAGTAAGCCTACTGTATAATAGCATGCTATCTAATTTCCAACAACTTTAAAAGTTCAATCCTATGTGCAAATTAAGCTGCCAGGCTAGTTCTGCTAGCTTACCTGTAGTCTGTATCCTATGCTAGTCCAAATCAATGGTGATAGAAATGTAACTGGAAACTTTGGAAATGTAACTCTGTTAGTCCTCACCTGACACTTCAGTATGTACTAATCTTCAGCATGTTATCATGGCATCCTGTGATTAGTATAACACCCATGTGTTGAAAGGACATCGGCAGAGCCAATCAATGCATTGCATCAGGGATCTGCCACCCACATCAGCATACCAAACACACAACTTGCCTGAAGCAAGACTGGCCAGTGCCTCCCCCTATCGCATAGGAAGTAGATAGGAATGACTGTGGCACAGACAGCAAATGGGCAAAACCAGAGAGCAATTGGGATTTCCAGCATATAGAACCCATCACATGCGCGTGTACTTTTGACTGCAGGAGACAAAAGGGAGCTGCCTTGGGAGAGGTCAGGCATGCAAAGTAGACTAACAAGTCTCTCTACAGCAGTGATTTCATCCACTGTGTCATGGCTCACTGGTTTGCCAGGGATGATCTCCAAGTGAGCCCCCACCTGCAGAATAGTATGCCGAGTCAATGGTCCAAAAATTGATGGTGTACTTTGACAGTTTTAGGGCCTTATCAGTGTGCCATGAGATGTAAAAGATTGAAAATCTTTGTCCTAGAGCAGGGATGTCCAGTCCCTGGCCTGAAGGCCAAATGTGGTCCTCGGCAAGACCCCTCCATTGGCCTGCAAGCAAGCCTTGTAATGACTCTAATATAATTTTATATATAAATTTATTCAAATTTGACATGTAAATAATTTTTCCAGCCCCAGCACAGTGTCAGAAAGATGATGAGGCCCTCCTGCTAAAAAGCTTGGATACCCCTACCCTAGAGCAAGGGTTCAAGCCCTCAACAGATAACTAGCTCTCCTGTCCAATCTCTGCTTCACTTTGGGACTTATACTACAGTAGTTGGGGAGCATCTACATGTGGTATTTGAAATTCTGGTATAGTTCAGTTCAGAAGAATTGCATTATATCCTAGGGTTATCTAGAATAATTTTAAACTGTTGTAGATATTGTTGCCTATAAATCAGACCTCACAGATAAGATGAGGTCAGTTGAGGTCATAGCAGTGCTATGTTTTATTTTGAATCAGAATTTTCATCTGTTTTAAAAATATTTCTATCCAATGTAATCACTGTCATATGGGTGATATATGTGTTTTCTGTCTTTGGCTGTCAGCAGACATGGCCATGATAATAAAACACCCCCACCAAATGATGACAGAAAACAGATATGTGTATGAATGAATCACTTTAAGGCTCAAACCTTACTCAAAATTGTTGAGATGGTTAGAAATGCCAAATAGCTCAATCCAAGGGGAATCTCATTTTTGCAGCTCCAGCTGGGAATGTCTTGCCTTTGAAGATCTTGTCACCTGTGCACTTCCTAGTTGTGTGTGTGTGTGAGAGAGAGGAGGTGGGGAACCTGTCTCAATAGTAGGATTAAGGGGGGGGCAGACCAGTCCCCATAGAAGAATGCAAGGAAGAGAGATTGAGACCAGGACTTCCTAGTCACGAGAGGGCAAACAGCTTCAGTTCATGCTGCCCCTTCCTCAGGCAAAGCCATCTCAATTGAGCACAGCAGCCTTAAAGCCAGGTGTATCCGCAAGCAAGAGCATTGCCTCCCTGCCTGTGTGTTTATGTATTTTAATGGGAGACTCCAGTGATATTGTTACATGCTGCAGATGCTGTACTCTGAAAGTACTCTGTATTGGGGTTGATAGGAAGAAGTTTGATAGGAAGAAGTTTGCCAATCTATGCAAATGTAGACATAAGCTACATTAGATGTTCTTGTGAGTAAACTTGTTCAGTAGAATGCTACTTCTTTTAAATTCATTCTCTATTCAATTTGTTTTATGTTGATTTTTTATCTTAGATTGTTTCAAATCTGCCTGAAGAAATACGTCCGGGTCCTGATTTCCATGGACTTCCCTGGGAACCCATTATGATTACAGTCTTAGTTGGCTTTGCTACGCTTTTCTTTATGTTCTGCAGAATCTGTCTGCCAGTAAGTAAATTTTCAGGTTCAGCTATACTAATGCTAAGTATCTGCTCAAATTTGGCCATAATTGATGCAGTTTTGCAGATCTGATAGCATCAAATTCTTATGTGCATAAGCCACAGTAAAAAATGTAAAATGTGGTTTTATATATCAAGAGTTGGATCTGCAACCTGTTATATAGTAAAAAAATGTGACTTAAACAAGTAGGTACAAGTTCCCCTTGTTACTAGTTGTGGACATCAACCCTACATGTCTGAACTACAGTAGTGTTAGTCATGGTGTGCTGGCACTTGAAAAAGCTCCTCTTGTTGGTAAGTTGTATCCGACTCTTAATGACTCTATGGACTGCAGCCCACCAGGCTACCCTGTTCTCCACTAGCTTCTAAAGCAGGGGTGTCCAACCTTTTAGCTTCCGTGGGCCACATTGGAAGAAGACGAGTTGGTTTGGGCCACACATAAACACTAACAACTTTTTTAAAGTAGGACAAAGTGTAGGATATCCTATATTTTGTCCTACATTTTTAAACCTTGGAGAAAGTCTCATTGATTTTAATGGGGCTTACTTCTGAGTAGGCATGATGCATAGGATGGGCAGCGAACCTCCAAGCTAAACCTGGGAGTAAGTCTCATTGATAATAATGGGGTTTTCTGCTCAGTAGCCATGCATAGGATTGGGCTCTCAGACTGCAACTTGGGAGTAAACCTCATTGACTTCAACGGAGCTTACTTCTGAGTAGGTCTCAAGGGCAGCAGTCAGCAACTGGGATAGAGGCTGAGGCTGCTTTGGGGTGGATGCAGGTGGGCGAGTGCTGGAAGGTCTGCAAGGGGCCTGAAACACTCTGAGTGCAAGGAGGCAGGTAGAGGGAGGAGCCTGGCAACCCAGTCCGGCTTTGTGGCAGTAGCCCAGGGCAGTGCACAGAGAAGCATGCAAAATTTGAAAATGGCTGCTGCCACAAAGCCGCTTTTTCCAATGGTGGTGGCCGGCTTTGCAGGAGGGCCGCATTCACCCTCGTCCTGGGCCACATGCTGCCCCCAGGCCTCATGTTGGACACCCCTGTTCTAAAGCTTGCCAAGCTTCATAGCTTCAGTGACACTGTCTAACCACCTCAGCCTCTGCCGTCCCCTTGTCCTTTTGTCTTTCGTTTTTCCCAGCATCGGGGTCTTTTTTAAGAAGTCCTCTCTTCTCATGATGTGGCCAAAATATCTGAGCTTTACCTTCAGTATCTGTCCTTTCAGTAAACAGTCAGGGTTTTCTTTCTTGGAGGATGGATTGATTTGATCTCCTTGCAGTCCAAGGGACTCTAAAGTGTCTAAAAAAGTGTGAACTTTTCAATTGAAAAGCGGTATATAAATACTGTAGATAGATAGATTCTCCAGCACTATAATTCAAAGGCATCTTTTCTTTGCCAGTCAGCCTTCCTTATACTCTTACAGCCATACATTACCGAAGTGAAAACCATAGCTTTAACTAAACAGATCTTTATTGGCAAGGTGATGTCTCAACTTTTAATTAAGTTGTCTAGACCAATAATTATATATCCAATAATTAAAATTATTTTGGATTTTTAAAACAATGGAATTTACTGTTGTCATATTTCATGTATTTATAACACACATTTCAAGATATGCTGTCTTTGCATATTCATACCCATACTCGTAATATAAAAATAGCACAGGAATAGTGCAGGAAATAATTTTAAGAAAGTAACCAAAACATTGTAGAGATTGAAAACAGCAGAATATCTAGAACTTAGCCTTCAAACAGTTACTGAATAGTGCAAAGTAACACTGTAGAAAACATAGGCTGTCAGAATTCATGGCTTGCTGAGAAATGCAGAATATTCTGGATCTCACCATGCACAAAATTAGTACAGTACACGGCCTGTAACAGATTGGTTTGGGAAACACCTCAAACTGGTTTTGCAAAACTGTGGGCACCTACTTTATTTCTACAAATTCAAGGTGAATATTTTTGAAAAGGTACTATGATAATTATTTCGCTCATTTTAAATCTCATATTTGAGTTTTAAAATACAGTATAGTTAACTTTTGGTACAATCCTAAATACACTTTCTTGGGTGTAGGCCCCATTGAATACAATAGGACTTACTTCTGAGTAGACATGCATAGGATTGCACTGTATATCTACTACTTAAGTAAACAGATCTTTACCTGACTTTGAAGAAGACTTTTACCTGTCATTGATAGAGCAGCAGGTGCCAAACCCCAGCCTATGAGCTGAATCTGATGAGTCAGTCAGTGAATCAGTCAGTGACTTTTCATTTTTCTATATTGATTGAATGATAAGTGATTGTCAGAAATGCATGGTTTATTTGTTGAATTGCATTGGTGTAAAAATGGTTCATTTTTTTTAGTTGAAACAGTCTCTTTTTTCCTTTGCAGATAAAGAAGAGAATTTACCAAGGTAAGGTTCTTCAAAGGTTTTTTTTTTTTGACAAGGATGTATCTGTTAAAGGAGAAGATAGAGTTTATTTTGCCCTTTTGTGTATAAAATACACTTGGGCACTTCAGCCTTATACTGAACTTCAGGCTTATCATCATGCAGAAAGGAAATTCAAAGAGCTCTGTGCATGTGCTTCAGATGTTTCCCCACCCACATAGGTACTGGTCTGTTCAGTTACAGACTTTAGCACTGTGCTAGGTTTCACAATGAAGAAACATTGTGGAATAGCTTTGGAATAGTGAGTGTAGGCCATTGAATCATTGTTGATTTCACTAGCCTTGTGCATGTTGAATGAGGCATGTCAGCAGCAGCTTTTTGGAGTTTGAATTTGCTTAGTTTCAGTATGAGTAGTTCTTTCCCTTTCCTCCTAAACAATGCCTGTATTTACTATGATGTTGTCTGAATGTTACATCCAGAAGCTTCACAACAGTGCTTAAATGAAAGGTTCCAAAGTGAGAAGAGAGCCTTTTGTCCCACATGGTGTCTTGTACAGTTCACCATTGTGGTGTAAGCCCTAGAAATAATAACCGGCTCTAGAGGTTATTTTATTGAGTATTGGAAGATCATATGGGAAATTTGTTATACAGTTGTAAGGATATATGTGGTGCATGTAAAAAAGAAAGTTTTTGTAGCTCTGTTCTGTGGAAAATAGCTCCACATTTATCTCTAATATCCTTTTTTATAGTGTCAGAAAAACAAGTGGTTGAAAAAATTAATACACTACTTAAAGACAAAGCAGATATTTTAGAAAAGTTGTCGGAAAATGAACAAAAGGTACTGTGCTTTGTATCTTGTCATATTTTAAAAATTTATTGCTTGTATAATTTTGGTGTGCGAGTTTTTCTGGTTCAATGAAAATTGTTGTGGTTTGTAACATTCGCTCGCTAATAATTTCATGTTCAATCCATAACAGACTAGAGCCAGTTTTCTGCCCTGTTTGGTGTCTGACAGTGATAATTTATGTATCTTGGAGGCCTTTTACAGCTTGTCCCCTAACGAAGGGGTGAGGAATTCTTGGTAGCCCTCTGTCAGATTTTTTTCCAGGGACTTCCATTTTGAAATTAAGTTGAAATTAAGTGCTGGTGTCAACTTGAGGTGTCCTTGACATCAGTAGAGAATCAGGATGGTGTAGTAGCCCTGGAGAGAGTGAAGCTAAAATCCCCGCTTAATCATGATGTCTCCTAGATGACTTTGAGCCAGTTATTTTGGATTGTGAGGACAAAAGGAGGGAAGAATCCCTGAGCATCTTGGAGGAAGGGCAGTTTAAAAATGTGAAAAATAAAATATACATCTGCTTTGAATTACTTTCAGATGGTACATAAAGAAGCATACAAGTTGAAAGTAATCCAAAACAGCTGCTTATTTCATCAAGTGGAATACTGGTAGTGATGATGTGAATTGGGATCTTTAGTGGTGCCCACAGGGATGTGAAATCCCCCCATACTTGCCCAGCTCCCACTTTACTAGCTTTTCAGTACTTGTAAAAACTCTTTTATTTCATCAGTCTTGAGCAGGACTCCCAATGTATGTATCACAACACCTTGGCACACTCACACGGGTGCCATGAGATGCCCCTGCTGGCCCTTCAGTCGTCACCCAAGCTAGACCATCTTGGATCTCACAAAATGTCATGAAATTTGGGTGCTGCCATCTTGGAACTTGTGTGATTTCCCAAGATCCAAAGTGGTGATTCTTCTCTGATAGAAGAAACTGTGAGGACTTTGTGACATAGGTAAATTTGGGGCTTGTGGCAGTGGCAGGCCTGGAGAGGGGCATGTGGCAAATGCCCCATGTGCTGCATATGCATAGTATTATGGACCATGTGGGAAGCCTTCCAAGGCTTCAGATGAAGTCTTAACTACAGACACCCCCAACTTATTGGACGGGTTAGGGACGGGAGCACTGTCCAAAAGTGAAAACCATTGAAAAGGGAAACTGTGTTTTTCAACTTGCAGATGCCACCAAAAAAGAAAGAAAAATCACTTGCAAAAACCTACATAACCAAAATACATAACAAATTACAGTAAAATGAACAGAGGCATGTGTGGGCAATGAGTATCTTATGTTTTTGAATGGCAGTTATTTACTGAAGAAAGTCATAAGAAAATGCCAAAAACATTTGATCACCATGTCACATGCAATTCAGCTTCAGGAAAGACAATTTAGCCTTTAGATTAGCAGAGGGAGGTTGAAAGAATGGAGCATATGTTGAATGAATGAGATTTGGATATAATTGAAAGGTGTTGAGAGAGCGGAACTGTAGGAAATTAATCATGAGAAAGTGGGGGACACCTGTAGTATTGCTGGTTTCTTGGAAGTGTTGTAAAACCAGGTGTTTTGGCAGGAGGGCCGCATCATCTCTTTGACACTGAGTTGGGAGCTGGAAGAAATAAGAATTTATTTGCATATCATATTTGAATAAATTTACATAAATATGAGATATTTTTACATCGTACGTTCATAAATACTAATACACAGAGAAGATATGATCTTAAAACTACTTCATAAATACTTGCATACACAGACTAAGGAGGTGATGTAGCCTCCCTATCCCTCAGAATACCTCTGGAGGTTCAATGAGCCATGTCTCCTTCACCTCCAGAGAATTACAGTGCTTGCCCAAGGGCTGGATGAAAGGGGCTTGCCACGGGTTACATGGAGACTTATTGTGGGCTGCATCTGGCCCCTGGGCTGGGATTTAAAGCCATTGGGATACTTCAAAAGTCTTTCCTAGTCTGTGCAGGTCTGTTGTGCTTAGTAAGTATGTAAGGCAGCGCCACAGATCTTCGAGCTGGAGAGTGTTGAGGGCTTGTGGTTCAGAATAGTTGTTTTCCTTTGTTAGCTGTTATTTTGATTTGAGGTTTTGTTGCTCTGTTCTTGCTGATTCTGTATACACTAGTTTTTTAAATTTTTTATTGGTTCTTAATATTGTAATGTTTGTTTCTGTTCTGTATTATATGCTCTTTTGGTGAAAAAGCAGCCTAAATGGTAAATATTATTTTAATCCCTTATATTTTCTTCTCCTACCACTGGTAATTAGGTAAAGGACGCAAATGATTCCTTAGAAAAGGCCGAGAAATTTCATGGAGATATTTCAGACAGCATCTCAGTGCTTAAGGTATCAAACTCGATCCATGTTTCTTTCTTTTTTTTTTGAATATTTTTACTAGACCTTAAAACTTACCTGTTATTATTGCTGTTACAGGAAACGTCTGAGAATATGTTACAAAAAAATCGTGTTCTCAGTGATAGGATGGAGAGAGTGAAAAATATTATTCAAATGGAGAATAAGAAGAGAGACAAGAAAAATAAGCAAGTAAATAATTCCCCCCACTGTTTTCTATTTTCTGATGCTTACTGGGCACAGTAGGGCACATCTTCTTACACTTCTCCAGAGTTAATAATGTTTATTACCAGTTTGCTTTCAGGCTTAATTGAAAGCCCTGGCTGAGGCATGGCAAATATAGGCATCCATCCCCTACTTTCTGTATGGGTTAGGGACTGGAGGACTGACCACATGTGATAACCAGTGAAAAGTGGAACCCAGTCTTTTTCAGCTTGCAGATGCAAAATGGCCACCAAAAAAATGCATAAATATCGCTTTCAAAAGCCTAAATAACATATTTATTAACACATAGCCAAAATACATAACCAATTACAGTATAACGAACAAAGGCAAATGTTGTCAATGAATATCTGCTGTATTTGACTGATGGTTATTTACTGAAGAAAGTCATAAGAAAATATCTTTTAGCCTTCATAATTCAATGAATAAATCAGGGCTTAAGACTGCATTATCACCATGCTTAAAGGAACATTGTGGTTGCCTACCTAGTTTGGTCTTGCATCCACACATTTAAAAGTTTTTCCATAACAGCAATAAGGCTACAAGGAACAAGCTTCTCACTCAGTTTAATTTTTCTGTAAGTTGACCAACTTATAGCTTCTTTTAGTTTTGTCCAGGATGACTAGATGGCCCCTCTAGACAGGATGTGTGTCTTGAAAAAAAAAACTTAAATGTCCCCCCTTTTATGTAGGCAGTATGTAGCCTTCTTGTAATTCATAAATTATATGTAAAAATTATATGCAAGCCATTTAAATTTAATAATAAGTAATATGGTTTTATATATTATAGTAATCAAGCACATTAAAGCAGTATATATTAGTGTTTTGTTATTCACTTCCTGGCTGAAAAGGAACAGAGATCTGCAACTTTTCTGCAACATCACTCTGATTGATGTGAATGGAGTCATTGAAATGAATGGAGCACTGGGGCAAAACACCTCCATCTAGTGGTCAGTTATGCAAATTACATCTTAAAACTGACCAGTGAGTCTTGGGATGAAAAACAGTCTTTTGGGAATATTTTGAGCAACAAAAGAGCAAAACAATGGGAAATGGGGTGGCAGAAAGCAGGAACACCTGCTGGCCTTTTTATGCCTGACATTTGGAGCATTATTTTTTTTTTTTAATATTTATATCCCGCCTTTCCTATCCTATAAGAGGGAGCCCAAGGCGGCTAACAACAGGATAAAACACCATTAAAATCGAATTATAAATATAAATTAAAACATAATTAAAAACAATTAAAATACAATTAAATTTAAAAGGCCCAACAATAAAAACAGACTAAAACAGTTAAAAACAGAACAATAAAATGATAAAACAATAAAACTGCCCCCCTACCTATGCCCCATTTAAAATGCTTTTTTAAAATAAAAGGTCTTAAGGCTCCGCCTGAAGCTCTGTATAGAGGGAGCTCTCCTCAGTTCTAAGGGGAGGGAGTTCCAGAGCTGGGGTGCCACCACAGAGAAGGCCCTATCTCTGGCCGCCACACCTCTCACGTCTTTTAGTGGCGGCACAGTCAGTAGGGCCCCTTCAGATGACCTTAGGTGACGGGTCAGATTGTAAAAAGGAAGGCAGTCCCTCAGGTACCCTGGACCCGAGCCGTTTAGGGCTTTAAAGGTCAGGACCAGCACTTTGAATTCAGCCTGGAAACGAATGGGCAGCCAGTGTAGTCGCTGAAGCAGTGGCCCAACAGAGTCGAACCGACGAGCCCCAGCAACCACACGGGCCGCCGCATTCTGGACTAGTTGAAGTTTCTGGACTGTCTTCAGAGGCAGCCCTACGTAGAGCGCATTACAATAATCTAGTCTCGATGTCACTAGGGCATGGGTCACCATGGCCAGATCTGAACAACTCAGGTATGGTTGCAGCTGGCGGATCAGCCGAAGCTGAGCAAAGGCTCCCCTGGCCACAGCTGCCACCTGGGACTCCAGGAGCAGCTGCGAATCCAGGAGAAACCCCAAGCTGCGAACCTGCTCCTTCAGAGGGAGTGCTACCCCTTCCAGAACAGGATGATATTCCAGTACCCGAGTTGAGGGCTTCCGGACCAGGAGAACCTCTGTCTTATCAGGATTTAATCTCAGCTTGTTCACCCTCATCCAGTCCCCCACTGCCTCCAGACAACGATTCAGGACTTCAACTGCCTCCTTGGACTCAGGAGGAAAGGAGAGATAGAGCTGGGTGTCATCAGCGTACTGATGACACTTCACTCCAAACCTCCAGATGACCTCTCCCAGCGGCTTTATGTAGATGTTAAATAGCATGATTTATTTTAGATATTATCATTATTAGAAATCATAATAATCATTATTAGAAATCATTATTATGTCCCTACTAACTGGTCAAGAGGCACTCTTTCAAATACCGTAGGTGTTCCTCCTTTATTTTAGCAGAGGGAGAGTAACACACTCCAGCAATGTCTGTTTAAGTGGCTTTTCCTAGTATTCTTTTTACATTTTAGATTGTGAGCCCTTTTGGGACAGGGACCCATTAGCTATTAATTTTTTCATTTTCTTGTAAACTGCTTTGTGAACATCTTAGTTGAAAAGTGGTATATAAATACTGTAGATAGATAGAGATATACCTGGCCCCCTTTGCTCTTTTAGGAAAACAAAAAAGGTCTTATTTCATCAGGGATATTCATATTATTGCTTTTAGATATATTTTCTGTTGCTTTACAAAAATATTAAACTGATTTTTGTGTGTGATTATTTTAACACTTATTAACCTTAAATATATTTTTAGAAAATCAGGATAGAAATAAATCTGAGGCCAACCTTAATCTTCAGTAGGCTTTGTGTATTTTTATATCTTGGCAGAAGAGTGACTATAATACCCTTTAAAGCCAAAATACTAAACAATACTTTTTTGTTCACACAGTTCACAGAAATTCAGAAATCGCTGGATACATTCCAAGAAACCCTCACCTTACTTTCCAAAAAGCAATCTGAGGTAAAATATCTAGATGTTGAAGACAATTTATTTCTCACATTCTTAACCATAGTGGTTCATGCTTTAGTTATTTGGATTACTATAAAATTCTCTATGGGCACAATCCAGAGTAACTACGGGAGCACGTAAGAGACATTACGTGCACCCGTAGTTACTGCACCACCTAGTGAAAACCTATGGGAAATTCATGTTGCAATCCAGAGTAACTTGTTCTTACTCCTGAGCAAGGACTCCCCATAGTTACTCTAGATTTCACCCATAGTGGGGCTACCCTTGATAATGGTTCAGAAGCTGTAGTTAGCTGTAGTTAGTGCAGAATACAGTGGAGTTTTTATTCTATTGGCCATAGCTTCAGTAATTACACAGGCTGACTATTTGTTCAAAAACCCTCTTTTTTTGGGGGGGGGAGGGCAGGTTATCTGAGGGACTACCTTTTCCCTTCCATTCCAGCCTGTGTTCATCTGAGTGCTGAGACTGTCCCAAGTTAGAATGTTGATCCAAGGGCAAGTCTTCTGTGTAGTGGTGATACAGTTCTGGAATTTCCTGCTGGGGGAATTACAGATTACCTTCTCCGTTATGGCTTTTCAGCAAACATTCCAAATGTTTGTTTCATTTGACATTTAGATAACAGGTTGGCATCTGCCTTCTGTTTCTCTTTAATGTTTTTGTTTTGCTGCTTTTCTGTTCTAAACTGTCCAATCTTTTAAAAATTATTTTATTTTTGTATATTGTAAATTCTGGGATCCTAGTAAGCTATCATAGGCACAATCTCTGGCATGACAAAAGGAAGGATATAATTTTTAAATAAACATTTAAAAAGTCAGATGAAACTCCCTTGTGTTCTGTGTTTTTAATTCTGTCAAATTTACATGATTTACACCTCAAACATAAAATCATTAAAATATTTAGTTGCAGAGAACTCTCAGTGAATCAAAACAAAATGAAGAAAACATGAAATCTGAATTGCATAATGAGTTGGAAAAGAATGCAGTACTCCAGAAGAACAAGGAAGAAGTAAGTGTTTTGTGCTTATTAAACAATGTGTTATTTTTCTAACCTTTTAAATATGTACTGTTAGATCTGCTAAAGAATTTAACTTTATCTTTAATGTGCAGGTATGCACACTCCTACAGTTGAGGAGAGGTGGATGGGCCAGCAGTTGGGCACTATAAAGAGATGACGTAGGATAACTTATCTGTCTAGGTAGCAAGTCTGAGGAACTATAAGAGAAAATTTTGAGATGATGGAGGCAGAAAGGGAAGGCAGTGATCTGAGTTGGTGAACTCCTTTGGAAATGTTAGTGAAAAAGAGCCACTGATTTTCCTAAAGTAAGTGTAGCATTCACAAGTTGCATTGATGACAGTGTCACTTCTGCCAAAGTGAAAGCGACTCCATAGAACTTTATACACAGCCTGTGAGAAGAATAAATATCTGTCAAGAAAATCCCCTCATAGGAGGTACCAAACACACAAAGCCTTCTTCCTTTGGCTTGCATGGTTGCAGCAGTAATGGAAAAGAACTTCTTCAATATGATGAAATTGGAATGTGTCACTGATGCCACTTAAGTAATATGCGTTCTCATTCGCTGACATCTGGCAATCCTGAAATACTTTGGTTGCTTGTTCTCTCCTTCCTTTTTTGCTTCCATTCAGGGCCCTATTTTTCTTGTTTGTCTTGCTTTTGTTTCTGAATAGCAAAAACAGATGCACCATGTCATAAAATTGGTCACAATCAGTAGAACAGTGCTGTTACTTCAAGCAGCTGCCACTGATTGGTAGTAAGGCTCATTCTGTAAGCAAAGAAAACTAAGCTTCCTAAAGTTTGGATCATAATAACATCCCTGATTGATCAGGCAAAATGCCCATGTAGTTCAGCATCTGTTTCAGAGGGCACATCATGCTGAACTGGAGGTAACATTTTGTCACCATGATGTATCCTCTGTGAAATAGTCCATTGCATCTTGGTGCAGTCAATTCCTGTGTGCAATCAATTCACACAATAAACTGTGTAAAGTTCATTATGCACTTTGGTGTGTGTGTAGATATATGTAGGCAACCTCAAAATGCCAGATGCAGGGGAGGGCACCGGGATGCAGGTGTCTTGTCTTGTGTGCTTCCTGAGGCATCTGGTGGGGCACTGTGAGATACAGAAAGCTGAACTCAGTGAGCCTTTGACCTGATCCAGTGGAGGCTCTTCTTTGTTCTTAAGTATCTCCTTTGGTCTATCCTTACTCTCCCATCAATCAGTTTCTTTGGATGACTCTAGTTGTATTGTGAGAGGAAGAAATGCATCACTCTCTGGACTATGCATAGAGATTGCAGTTATACAGGTGTAACCCCATATCTGTGGGGTTTAATTCCAGAAACATCCATGGTTATGTGAAACCCCTAATACAAGTGACTACCTACTCTCCTCATCCCCTGGAGCCAAGCGTGCTCTGAGCTCAGCAGAGGCGGCTGGCATCCATTGGGGGTTTGTGCTAGACTCAGACTGAGCCTTAGGCTGCAATCCTAAAGACACTTTCCTGGGAGTAAGACTCATTGAACACAGTGGGGCTTACTTTTGAGTAGACATGGTTAGGATTGCAGCCTTAGAGATGAAATGCCTCAAAATCCTTTATAGGCATTAAAAAGTACTACTGTTTCATGAAGAAACCATAAGTCATGTGTTTCCAGCTTTAGGGTTTAGACTGAACCTTTGTTCAATCTGGTCTATGTGTGGTCTATGCAGAGGTCTATATGTGGGACCCTTTGCTTAGCTGAATCTGCAGAAATGTGACCCCTTCCGCTCTGTAGCAAATCTTAATTGTGTTTCCCCTTAATTGTTTTTTTTAAGCTCAAAACCCCCAAATATAAACACTTCTTTGCAAGAAAAGTGCTCTAATATGCTGCTGCTAACTTTGTTTGCCCTTTTTACCTTTTCCGCTCTATAGTATCTTTCTTCTGGCCATCAGAATTGTACACAGTATATAAAATTGGCCACAACGTTAACCTTTATATTATTGACAATACGGTTAATGATAATAATGACTTGGTGTCGTTTAGGTTTTTCATGAAACATTGCACTCAAAATCCCAACAGGATTAGACACTTTTTTGTGTTTGTTCTTTTTAGATACCATAGCATCATGGTTATGCTATCGATTTTTCACATTTTTATACTGCCCTTTCTCCAGGGAACCCAGAATGGTGTACATAGTTCCTTTCCTGCCATCCTCACAACCCTGTGAGACAGATTAGGCTGAGATATAATTACTGATCCAAGAAAGTTTCATAGCTGGGCAGGGATATGAACCTGGGTTTTCATGTTCTATGTCCCAAACCACTACACCATTAGATATATAGATGCATGCATAGATAATTGTAGTAGTTTATTAAATAATGGTCACTTTGGTAAATGTCTTGGAAAACACTAAAACTGAAATGACTAAAAAATATCTATTTAATATAGATATGTACATTATTCATTGGTCAGTAGGGTGTATTTTTCTGCAATCTGAAACAATGGAACTCCGCTGCTCTTGTGACAATAATATTGATAATGTCCTGACATCTTTTTAGTTGCTTCAAGAGATGGAGGGCTGGCGTGAGAGGGATGCTGAGCAGAGAGCACTGCTCAATTTCTATCAGAAATATCACAGAGATCTTGAAGAGAAATTGGTCTACAAAGAAAATGAATCTGAGGTAAGATTACTTGAAGATTGAGAAATACAAAATTATTCAAAGTATGGATGAAGTAGATAGAGAGATGCTCTTTCTCACGTAACACCAGAACTAGGGGACCTCCACTGTATGTTGGGAGGAGTAAGACAGACAAAAAAAAAATATTTCTTTACCCAGCATATAATTAGTCTGTGGAACTCCTTGTATATACGATGTTGTGATGGCACCTAGTCTCAATGCTTTTAAAGAAGGCATTGGACAAATTTCTAGAAGAAAAGACCATCTCATATTAGAAGCCATGATGGGTGTGGGTGTGTAGATAGATAGATTTGATTAAATGTAGGCAACCTCAAAATTCCAGATACAGGGGAGGATACCTGGATATAGATGTCTTATTATCTTGTGTGTTCCTTGAGGCACCTGGTGGGCCACGGTGAGATACAGGAAATTGGACTGGATCGGCCTTTGGTGTGATCCAGCGAAGGCTCTTCTTATGTTCTCAGCATTTTTTTCTGTGTTCCATAGACTATGTAACAATCACCAAATGTTTTGGTTTTTCACTTTAAGATGTGGTTTTTTTCCCTGCTGCCTTAGGCTATGACCAAATGCATTGTGGACCTGAAAGATCTTGATACAGATTTTGAAACAGGAAAAAACCATGACGAAGGAAAGGATCCGGCCAGTGGACAGTCATCTGGTACTAAAATTTAAAATATGCAATCTACCAGATTATAATAAGTGCTTGAACACACAACTTTGTTAGTGGGAAAAACTTGTGTGTGTCTCTTTTGGGAGAGTGTTAACAGAAAAAAGTTATTAACTGTGTTGTATTAGGATTATATAATACAATTACATAGACTTTTGACTAGAGAAACCAGCTCAAAACATGAATCTTGTTGCACTTCTGGAGACAACTGAAGGGCAAAATATTCAAAACCGCTATGTTTCATGAAAAGGAGCAAAATCCCACAATCTCTCTGAAGTGTATAAATCACCACAGAAAGTTTCAAAATAGAAAGCAAAAAAGTGACAGTCTAAGGCAGTGCTTCTCAATCTTCCTAACGCCGTGACCCCTTTAAAAGTTCCTCATGTTGTGGGGACCGCCAACCATAAAATTATTTTCGTTGCTACTTTATAACTGTAATTTTGCTACTGTTATGAATCGTAAGTAAATATCCAATATGCAGGATGTATTTTCATTGTTACAGATGAAATGTGTGTTCTATGCACACATTGAACACAATTGGATTTATTTCAGAGTAGGCATGCGTAGGATTGGGCCCCGAGGCTGCAATCCTATCCACATTTACACAGGAGTAAAGGCCCCCCTGACTATAATGAGATTTATTTCAGAGTAGGCATGCATAGAATTGGGCCCTGAGACTGTCAGTCAGCCCCAGTGCATGGGCAGCTACAGCCGGAGGACTGGCAAGCCTGACCTGGCCCTCTGCACCAGGGGCCTTTAGGCGACCCCCAGGAAAGGGGTCCCGACCCCCACTTTGAGAAATGCTGATCTAAGGCATTAACAAGTCCAAAACTGATGCCAAAAAGATATCATAATAAATGGTGTTGATGGCTGTTATAAGAAATGCACACATTGATACAATCCAGAATTTTTATTTCATATTACTAAATGCGCAGCAGGTGTGTAGCATCATGGATTGCAAGTAGGCCCCTGTTACAATACAGAAATATCTATTTCTTAATTGTTGCCACAGTGGAATGAAACAGATGGAATGTTTCATTTTGTGTGTTTTGCTTTTTTATAGAAATAAAGAAAGAAAAGATGAAAGATCAAATAGTGAAGATGATGGACACTTCCAAGGTATAATGCGCTGTTTTGACTAATCAATATGACCCAACATTATGGTACAGTGTTTAATAAGCCGTTCTGTTATTGGTTTGCAGGTACAAGCAACTGTTGCCACTTGTGAACAAGAAATAATTTACTTGCAGGCCAAACAGAAAGAAGAAGTAACAGCAAGACATGCTTTGGAAGGTATGTTTTTAATTCTCTCCCCCACCCCCACAAAAAATTACAATATTACAGAAGTAATGCAGTTTCCATCCTTCCCTTTGTGTAAAGTTAAAGTTGGGAGACAAAGAATTGGTTGGGTGGGTTGGGATCAAATTAATATGTGAAATCTCCTGGGACCTGTATTAATTGCCTGGTCATAATGCTGCAATGGCATAGAAATAATTAGCAGTTTAAATATGTCAGGCTCTACTGTAGATCAGATTCAAGCAATCATATCCTGTTTTGATTTTTTGGTTCATGTAGCTGGCCAATCCTCCCTTGCATGTCTGCTTTCTTCCTGCCAATGGTACACAGCCCTTCCTTTCTCTAGATATTATGTATAGTTGTCACTATTGTTTTTCACCTTGATTTTTTTTTAACTTCACAACATCATGAAATTGTCTGCATTGTTGGCTCAAAACCATTTATATTTTATTACAGAGCAGATGAAGAATCTGGAACTCAAATCTTCATCTTTGAGGGCGTCAAAGATTCAGACAGACAATGAGATCAAAATGCTACATCAGAAATTAGAAGTTCTCAATGAACATTTCCAAAAAAAAGAAATGTTGCTGGAAAAGTAAGTAGTGAGCTTTTTAAAAGAGCCACAAAAACTTAAACAATAGTATTTGTACTCTTAATTTGGTCTAGAATAGATCAGTAATTTATACAGTTTTTTTCATCTCAAGGCATGCTGACAAGGTAATAAAATTGCCAAGGCATGCCATAAGTTATTTTTTTTGACAATTGGTCAGGTGCCCTGCACTTCTGGTGGAGGGGCCTCAGGTCCATCAGTGGCCTTCCTCCACTGACCTTCCCCCAAAAAACTTCTGTGGCACACCTGTGAATTATTCATAGCACACTAATTGAAAATAGCTGGTCTAGATAGCTATGCCCCGTTTATGTTTTGCTCCAAGTAATGTTCTGTGGCACTGCTGGGAATATATAGTTGTGTACCACCACAAGGGATGAGGTGGGTCTCAGTGGATCACTGATAACTTATCAGCAACTGATAAGTTGCTCTGTATAGAATAGAAGTCAACACTGCCCTATGTGATTCATTAGCTTTCTAAATTCACAACTAATATGTATTTTGAGACAAGTTACCATACTTCCAAATGGAGATTGTCCTGTCAGTGCTGGGGGACAGTACTTGTACCTTTTTCCGTAGGAATGGATTGATTTTAACAGCTGTGCTTATTCCTTTCCTCAGCTTTTATTTGCTTACTACTGGGCTGCTAAGTGGGGCACTTCTGTTGTGTTTAATTCTGCTTCTTTCTGTTTTCTCCTAGACAGCTGGCCCAGGAAGAGTATGAACTCCAGGAAAAACAACAGAAGCTTTCTGCTGCTGCGGAAAAGGCAGATCTGGCTTCTAAAGAAGTTAAATTGTATAAGTAAATATCAATCTACATTCTAAAAGATATCTATCTATCAGAAGAATTAACAATGAACAGAATTAATCTTAATATTTTTGACAGGCAAAAAATAGTAGAAATGGAAGAAGAATTCAAGAAAACAGAGCGCTGCTACAAGGAAGAGGTATGATTATAAAGTCGTCATGGGAGGATAGAGGTGGGGAATAGGAATACCAAGAAAATGTGTGAACTAACGCATCTTTTTTCCCTCCCCTCCCCTATTCCTTGATACCTTAAGATTGCTGCAAATGAGAAGAAGGCCCATGAAAACTGGGTGAGTTTTGGTTTGTCTGTTATGAAAGTGTTTCATTTCTGAGGTATTTTACATATTTGTTCACTGAAAGCTTGTTTGATTCCCTGGAGTGGGACTGTTAATAGTGTTGGGAAGAAAAGCAATAATCAGACTTTTAAAATTTTTTACTAGCAATATCTGACACACATGTTTTGTTTTCTTTTAGCTTTCATCACGTGCTTTGGAGAGAGCATTAGCTGCAGAACGAAAGGATGCTTCTAACCTGAGGCACCAGTAAGTATACTCTGTTGGTGGGATCATACAAAATAGTTGCAGTTAGTTAAGTTAGGCAACACAGTTCCCTAAAGAAATAAACAGTTGTGTGCATCTTCTTATAAGGCAAATACCCTAAAAATAGTATTACAGGCATTGCAACTTTATCTTAATTCTTTTCTCCATAGGCTAATAAATGTGAATAAACAACTGGAAATATTTCAGAGTCCATTGTTTAGGAATCTGCCCTCATACCGACCAGACCATCATGGTCTCCCTCACGGAGGTAAACATTCCCCTTGCTCATCTTTGATAATGATTTGAACTGTTAGAACTTGCTTTTCTAAGAAAGAAAAAAATAAATATTTTGTACTAGTGGTATTGTATTATTCCTGCAGGTCCTTTAAGTCAAGATGGATCCTTTGGGCCTTCACCTGTGAGTGGTGAAGCTCCTTCTCCACCACTGATGACAGGATTTCCAGGGCAGCCCCTTCCTGCCAATCTAAGGGAAGGGTTAAGAGGTAAACATATCCACTCAGGTTAGGTGCCTGGAAAACACTTGGATACCAAATGAATCACAGAGCCTATTTAAAAATGGGGTTATGTTTCAGGGTCACTAGGTTCACCATGCATGAACCTGAGTTGTGAAGTATATTCAGCTGGGTGAAAGTGAGAGCTCATCAACTTATCTAACACCTGATGCTTCCTCCATGCTGGATTTCCCTCAATTCATTGAACGTTGCTGGCCCATCACTGATTTAGAGTTCAGCACAGGAGAGGGATTTGCTTTACCCTTCCTCTACCAGTCTCTTGGCTCCTTTTCTGAGGTTGCTCCAGAGTAGCCCTCAGGTAGCTTTCTAGAGATATGTCATTCCTGCAGTGTGTCCTGCCTTGTTTTTAATTGTAAAGACATGCTGTGACTGGGAAGATCAAGTCTTCCAGCTCCCTTTTAGTAGCAATTGTAGCTAGGTGAAGGGAGTTCACAGGCCTCCTGATCTTCCTGACTAATTTACTGACCTGTGGGGGATCCATAAGAACTGGAAACAGATTACTTGTATCCTCATTTAGCAGCTCAGTAGTTCAAGCACTACTTTTCAACTAGTAGCTCCTCAGCTTTTCTGGGCGTGTACTTGTAGTCTGAGCAACACCAGAGCAACACCAAAAGATTTAGTCCTGTCTTGGATTAGAAGTGTGGTTGAGAAAGTATTAGCTGCTAGGTCAGTGAGTTCTGAGCCACATCATGATACCATCATGCCTTGTTAGTGCATCTCATTGTTTTTCTCCTCCCCCATTTCTTTCTTGGAGTTTTTTTTACTCTTCTGGTGGCTTTCAGATGAGTGTGCATCCATGAAGCTAAATTCCATGCCAAGAAGTGCAGTACCCAGTACAGTCCTTCGCAGGCAAAATGTGCTGATACTCAGAAGGATAGCACCAGGGGAACATCAGGCTGTCTGATCAATACTCATCAAAGATTATTTCAGGGAGGAGGGTAAATTTTCTGCTGAAGCACAGTCAGGCGTTAAAATGAATAGGGTTTTTGTGCAGGAATTCTTTCCTAGAATGCTTGCTAAAGCAATAAGAGCAATAATTCTGATGTCCTGTGGTGTGGTAATTGAAACTAAAGAGGTAGATGTCCTTTGCTAAGTAGTTTCTGCAGGATCCTGCCAAACCAAGCCTTTTTTGGAACCCTTTAAAGATTATACTGGCAAAGTGATCACCCCCTTATTAGAAAAGACATACTCCAAGAGTGTGAATATGCTTTTCACAATACCACAGTAATCTAAACATACTGAAAGTAGCAGGGATTCATTCTCCTGCAATTTATCAATAAAAGTGGTCATCCCATCTGATGGAGGGAGAGGTTCTAAGAATCTATGTGATAGGCAGGTGTAGGTATCACTAAAAAAGAGCTTAGAAGCCTCATCCTATGTTTTACATACAGCTGCAGTAGATTGCATCCTTTTGAGAGCAGCTATGTTATAGCTGGAGGATCTGGTTAATTCACAGTTTTATCTACCAAAACCAGTTAAAGATTGGCATTACAATTTGCTTTAATGTCATTGCACATAGATTTGCATCACTGAGATGTTGATTCAAGGTCAGGTTGGTTTGTACTGTCTTTGCACTGGTAAAATTGTTTGAGGTGTTGCAACCCATTTTGGTGGAAAGTATGAAAAAAGTATTGCCAGCTTTGCCCCCCCCCCCCCAAATGGCAAGAATAATAAGATATAAGATTTTTGTGCTCTTAAAACAGGCATTTAATGCTAGAGACCAACAAAAGTTCAAACTTAAGATGGTCAAAGAATATAAAAAAGCTTCTTCCACCTCTTAAAATCAAGTGTTCCCTCGACCAGTCAGGGGTGGTCTCCTGGTGTACAACCATCACCAAAAAGTGAGTGATGGTGTCAAAAGCAGTCAGTAAAATTCCTTCCTTTATCAAGAGATCACTTTTGGGGATTCCAAATTATAAATTGTCAATAAAGCACCAGGTAATGATGAAAATAATCCAACACTTACTAGAAATTTCAACAATAGAGGTGGTTCCTCCCAAACAAACAGCCTGGGGAGCTGTAGTCCATCCTTTCCTTGATTCCAAAAAAGAATGGGGATCAAAGAGCCAAACTTGAGCTAAACTGGTTAAATCAATACATTGCCAGGTGCAAGTTCAAGGTGGAGGCAACTATGTTCATTGGGGCACAACTAGACTATCTGACTCATTTGTGATGTGTTTTTGTGTATGTATATACACACACACATATATAAACCAATAATAGCTTGCTTGTGTATTACCATCAGGCAACAGCACAAAGAAATACAGTGTCCTTTGAATTGGTGGTGGCTCCAAGAATGTTCCATGAAGTTTTTAGTGGCACTAAAATAAAAGGGAATTTTATGTGTTTAAGTAAAGAATAATTGGCTTCAAATCCTGATTAAGAAGCTAGAAAACCTTGTCCTCAGAACTCATGTATTAGTATGTCCTTAAACAGGAGGTTGAGGGAATCTTCTCCCTAACTCTTAAGCATTGTTGAACAAGCCCTGTGGAAAAACAAACTCTATGGAAACAATCTATATCGAAGACCAAGGGTAACTTCTGCTGTAGATATGGGTGCTTCCCCTACAGTGATTCAATCTCTCTTTCAGGTGCTGCTATGGGTGATGGTCCTCCACCCCAAAGAAGGCATTCTGAACAATCTGAAAGAATGTCTAATCAAGGTGAGAGAGACTAAAGGATTGGTCAGCTAAATGTGCATTACAGTTTCTAGAAATAGTATAATAATATGGGGCTGTTTTCCTCCCCAGATCTGGGTCCTTCTACAGCACCCCTAATTGACTGTAGACCAAAAGTATATTCTCCTTTTGTTCAGGAAGGAACGGTAAGCAAGTGGGAACAACTGCTTTTCTGCTGCTGAAAAGACACTTGAATATGTTGAATATGCCATATCACTTCCATTCTGTTTTGTCTGTATTTTCTCTATCATGCTGTTTTTTTCTCTGCTAGGAAAACATACTACAAAATCTTCCCAAGGACCATGAAGTCCCTTGCCTTTCTCTTCCACCGGACACAACTGCTAACACAACTGCTGTGAGTACAAAGAAGCTGGAAGTGGTACTTGTGTTTCCCCCTATTTTTGATGGTGATCTCTGAGCATAATGCTTTTATGTCACAACATGACAAAACATATGCTTTAAAACTTCTTGGGACTATATCTCTTGCAGTAGCTTTCTTTATTTAAGACTGTATGCAATGTTAGGGCAGCCAACGTTACCTAACACAGTATTTGAAAAAAGCCATCCTTTTATTTTCAAGCTAACATTAACCTAGAGACTCTGTTAATTTCTTCTGTGATGGTTTCCTGTGACTTGAAGCTTTATTAATCGTTTTGTTGTGACTTGGATTTCTCTGTGTTGAAGCTATTGTATGCTTAGGTTTGCTGACATTTTAAAAAATACACATGAAAGACTACTTTTTGGGTGGCTTGCTGTTATAATTGGGTATCGGAGTCTTTATCCTAAAAAGTGTAATCATCTCTATACGTGCAGTCGGTTCTAGTAACTAACTTCTTTTGTACAGGTTAACACAGGGCTTACAGGTCCACCATCTTTTTCAAGGATACCATACCAAGCACTTGGACCTCTCCCAGCAACTTTTTCACATCAGACACCTTATGGGGCTCAGCCTCCTCCTCGTCCTCTAGGTATGATTGCCATGTTTTGTGGTGCTTAAATTTTAGAAAGGGCAGGAGGGAGGTGCGTGAAAGGCGGATCCAGGAACATACAGTTATGTTGGATCCTGACTCTGCTTTCAATGCAGGCAAGGGCAGCTCATGGCAGCTCTGGTCTGCTCAAACCCATACCACCTCTAGAGGCTGCTAGCCTTATCACTGGAAAGGGGATGAGCCTCCCATTCCAAGCAATAGCAGCCTCTAAACCGGCACTGGATACAAAGGATTGGACTGTCAATCTTGTTATTAAGTTTTTCTAGAATCTTTCAAAAAAACTTGTTTCAGAACCTTGTTTCAGACCAAGGAAGAAGAGGACAAAGAGAATGACAAGGCTCTGGAGCAATATGTCTTCTTTTTGAATATGTTTCTGTAGTCATAAGGGCTAGAAATACAATTTCTTAAAACAATAGTTGAACATGTTTGGGACTCAGAGCCTATTTCAGATTTGTGCTATACCTTATTTTTTGGGGGGGGGTGGAGAAGGCTCTGTATGCTAAAGTGGCAGTAAAAGCAATTTCTCTGAAGAGTGTCAACTTCATAGATTTATCTTTCTTTGCAGTGGGTGATGGGCCTCCACCACCTAATCCAAGACATTATCTACCACACTCTTCGCCATCTTATCCAAGAGATTATCCACCAGGCCCTTGGCCACCTTATTCAAGAGAGTATACACCGAGACCACGGCCACCTTTTCCAAGAGATTATCCACCAGGCCCTTGGCCAGTTTTTCCAAATGATTATCCACCATGCTTTCCACCACCTTTTCCAAGGGATTATCCACCAGGACCTCCATTTGGAATGCAAGATGTTCCACCTCGTCCACTGCCACCTCCTGAGCAGGGAGGATATCTACGTGGAGCACCTCTTCCATTCTGGCCACCACCACACAGAGATTATGATCCAGGTTTTTCTTTACCACAGCAAGGAGTAAGGGACTTTCCTCCTCCTCCTGTCAAAGACTTGCCACCTGCAAGTCCTAGTAACAACCAAGGAAATTGTGCTCCACGTCCTTCTACACCACCACAAGGAGTAAGTGCCTATCCCCCTCCTCCTGTCGAAGATTTGCCACATGCAGGAATTAATACCAACCAAGTTGATTGTGTTCCACATGCTCCTTTACCACAGCAAGGTGTAAGGGACTATCCCCCTGCTCTTCCTGCCAAAGACTTGCCACCTGCAGGTCTTAATAACAAAGGAGATTGTGTTCCACACCCTTCTATACCACTGCAAGGAGTAAGTGCCTATTTCTCTCCCGTCGAAGACTTGCCACATGCAGGAACTAGTAACAAACAAATTGATTGTGATCCACATGCTGCTTTACCACCACAAGAAGCAATGGTCTATCCCCCTCCTCCTGCCAAAGACTTGCCACCTGCAGGTCCTAATAATAACAAAGTTGATTGTGTTTCACGTCCTTTACCACCACAAGAAGCAAGGGTCTATCCCCCTCCTCCTGCCAAAGACTTGCCACCTGCAGGTCCTAATAATAACCAAGTTGATTGTGTTTCACGTCCTTTACCACCGCAAGGAGCAAGAGTCTATCTCCCTCCTGTCAAAGAATTGCCACCTGCAGGTCATAATAACCAAGGATACTGTGTTCCATGTCCTTTACCACCACAAGGAGCAAGGGTATATCCTCCCCCTCCTTCTCCTGCCAAAGACTTGCCACCTGCAGGTCTTAACCAAGGAGATTATTTTTCATATGGTTTTTTACCACCTCAAAGAGCAAGAGTCTATCGCACTCCTCCTCTTGCCAAAGACATTCCACATCCAGTTCCTAATGTTAACCAAGGTCCAGCTCCCCTCTCATCCAGCTCACTGGACGTTTCAGTTCAGCCTCATGACATGGTATGACTTTGGATTTCTGGACTGAACTCTACCACATTTCATGTGGAGGATTTCAAGGACTTCATTAGAACCAACTTGAGCTTTCTTTATTGCAGAAATATTTTCAGTCTCTCAAAACATGCATTTTGAGGAGGAGATTTAAATAAGAAAATTCTGTTTATATTTACAAGTTTCTAAGGGTCAGAAAAAGCCCTCCCCCTGTGAATGTGCTTAGTGTTCTGCTGCACTGTCGATTTCTAGCCAATTTGTGTACAGGGACAATCTGGGCAGAAGTACCTAGCAGTTTTTTCATGACACAGCGGTCTGCAAACTGAAGACCGTTCAGAGAATAAACTATCTAGACTGTGTGTACCATTTGTTCCATTTTCCAAAAATTGGATCTTCCTGACATCACCTTTGAGGGGCATTATCAAAGGTAAAAAGAAAAGAATTAAGGCTGGCATAGGCCCTAAAACAAATAAAGACAAGTACCTGTTCACTTGATCATATGCCATTCAAACACAGGTTTGCAGGTTTTTACTGTCTGCCTGCAAATTCTTGATAATGCTAATCTGTAGGCAACACTCGAGAGAAAACCCACGTTGGCTTGAGAGGAACATCATCTTGCAAAAGTTTGCACTTTTCTCCTAACAGTGTCTGTATTCATTGCAAATTCATTTTAACACCATACAAGCATATACTGCAAGTTGTGTGATAATGTTCCACTCTGGACAGCACTTGTGTTTGAGGGTAAACTGTATTGTTCAGGCAGGAGCATCTTCTCTCGAGATGATGAGCACTTTATGCTCCTGCAGCTTCTAACACTATACTGCAAGTTGTGTGATAATGTTCCTCTCTGGACAACACTTGTGTTTGAGAGGAAACTCATGTTGTTCAGGGAGGAGCATCATCTCACAGGAGTTTGCATTTCATGCTCCTGAAATTTCTGTATTTGTTGCAAATTTATTTTAACACCATACTAGCATATACTGCAAATTGTATGATAATGTTCCTCTCTGGACAGCATTTGTGTTATAGGATAAATGCATGTTGTCCAGGGAAGAGCATTGTCAGACAAGGTGAACTGAAATATCTAAACACTCTAGGAAGTTTTGTTGATTTAACTCTTGTATTTTAGGCCCTGGTATCTTTTAGGCTCCTTTATTAAGTTTACCAACCTTTTCTTTTTACCTTTGATAATGCCCTTCACAAATCAGGGCAAAACATCAGGGAAATAAGATTGAGTGGAACATAAACAGAGAGGAAACATCCGGCGGCAGCAGACTCAGAGCCGTCACAGTTTTTTGGTGGAGAATGAGGCTGTCAACCCAGAAGTGCTTCTCCATATCCAATCCTGAGTGCAACAACACAGGAAGCTGCAGCTTTGAAATGCATTGATCACAAGAGCAGTGACAGAGCTGTGGACCTCGCTGAAACAAGTTTGTACCATCTTGAAGTTTGACTTTTGAATAAATTTTGATTGTCTTTTGAAGAAGTTTGAGTGTCTTTTGAAAAAAATACATTAGCTTTGGAAGAGGAAGGGGGTCAGTCCAGACTCTTGGGGAAAGCTACTCCCACTACCTGAAGGCCGACCCAATTGCAGATGAAGTATCTTCCAGGGAGTACTTCCCATCTCTCTAGACTAGTGGCATCACTAAAAGTTTATCACGTCACCGCATGATAGCCTCCTATGCAGTGGGTGGGACGTCAGCCCAATGGTTGGTGTGAGGGTGTTTCATTCTCCTCTCCTGGGTGTTTTTTATTTTTGGCCGTACCCAGTCAAGCTTCTGTTTTGTTCATTTTTATGAAGGGGAATTTGATGACCTTACGTTCCTCTTTCCCATTCCTGAACAGAGACCAGGGTATGTCTGCTTATTTGTGAGTAAATGCAAAAATGTTTTCGATTTTGATAAAATTTAACACATTTGTAGACTTAGAGGGTAAAATTATTGGGTGTTTGGTGGGAGGGCTGTATTCATCAGATTGGGACCATTCTAATGTCATTGGATTTCTTTCTGCCTGCCCTCCCAGTGGAGTAAGGAAAGGTTGCCTACTTATGAGTAAATGCATGATATGGCTGTTTTACTTTCCTTAGGGCACCATGCATTTTTTCTAATTTTTTGATCATAACATCTGATAGAAAAGATTGTCCCTGGCAACAACAGGGATAATATTTCACTCTTTTTTCCATTTCCATTGCATTCTCCTGTGAAATGCATATCCAATGGTATATAGGGATGGGCTGTGGTTGGCACAGGTGGTTAAGACATTCTGCCTGTTAACCAGTAGGCCAGGGTTTGAGAGCCGGGTCCCCACAAGACAGGGTGAGCTCCTGTCCTTAGCCCAGCTCTGCAACACAGCTAGAACCAATCATATTGGCTCCGCCGTTCCATTGGACTATTTCAGTGGTGTGGAGAGGGCGGATTTGCTTGTCCTCCATATCAATCTACCCAGGCCTCCATGCAGGGTGCCCATATGACCGGAAAAACCAAGTTTTGTCTGGATTTTTAGCCTCCTGTCTGGGTGTCCTACATTTTGTCTTCATGGTCTTACATTTTGGCTTCATTTTTTAACTTTGCGATGGTGCACAGTACCCCATCATGCCATATATCGTTGGATTCGTATTGAAGAGCAGTTTTGAGATATCTCCTTATCAAAAGTTATGGCCAAAAAACCCAAAAACAAAAATATAAAAACAAAAAAATACATTTTTTGGCAATTTTTTTTTAACGGGTAGGAATTTTGGCTTGGGGGGAGGAATTTTGTCCTTGGGGTTCAGGAATTTTGGGTTTGGCATCTGGTCACGCTGCCTTCATGCTTTGCATGCACCATCAAGCACGATACCATAGTCTTTCAAGACTGATGGATGCCAAGGTACATAGCATGATGGGATTGTTTCTAACCATTATAATGTTAGCACATCACCCAGTGTCGGCCATACATCCACATCTCCCTAGAGACGCCATTACCCCAGCCTGCTGGCTGTCACTCGAAGGGGTTTTTCTCTTTCCCCATGTTGCACAAAGAAGGCCAGAGGGCTGCAGGCTAACTTAGGTCTATCAGACCTTTTCCCTATTCAACTGCATGAGGGACTCTGGAGGCCTGCACAGTAACTGATCTAGCTTTACATAGAGCTTTACATTTTACATAGAGAAGGGTTGAAACCTGCATAGTAACCAAGGCCTAGCAGACATATTTCCAAAGGAGGCCTTTGGCTTGCATGCCAATGTAAGCCTGGTAGGGTCTCCTGATAGAATAGAGAGGAGTGCATCCAATAGCAGCAGACTCAGAGTGACAAGATGATTGGAAATTTCCAGATTTGTCCTCTTTTTAGAGGTGTCTCTTTTTAGATGGTGTCTCTTGTCCGGGTGTCCCCCATTTTGGCTTCATTTTGTAACTTTGCAGTGGTGTACAGTACCCCATCATGCCATATGTTGTTGGATTCATATTGAAGAACAGAATCCAGCGCAAAAATCAGTTTTGAAATATTTCCTTCCTATCAAACATTATGGCCAAAAAACCATAAATAAAAAAATTGCATTGAGCTCTATGGGAAAGTGAAAGTGCCCAATATTGCAGCTTTACTCATGCGTAAGAAAACATGCCTTTGTCCACTAGAAAGGCCAGGCTGAGAGGAATCCAGACTATGTTCTTTTTAGGTTTGGGCATCTGGTTACCCTGGACTCAGAACCTTCACAGTTTTGCCATTGCTTCCCCATAGCCAAACTTTTGAGACAAAGATGTGGAGGAGCCAAGGAGTCTGATCCACCTGGCCTGTCCCAGCTGGCTTGGAGGAAGTCCCACCTTCCTCCCTTATGGAGGCCCACCTTAACACACCCTAGCAGTGACCTTCCTTCTCACCCTATGCCAGTTGTTCTTGAGCATTTTAGTCTGGGACCCCCCTCTAAGAGTGACAAACTGTTTGGGACCACCACCCCCGGAAATGAGGTCATGGCTGAAAGTGACATTGCTTTTTGCAGCCTTCCTGAAATGGATCCCCTCCCTACCCCAAGGGGATCCTGACCCCCACTTGAAGACCACTACATTGCTCCATGGTGGAATTGGGTCCAGTACATTCTCCATTGGCTCATGGCGCCCTGGACAGGGTGGCTATATGTCATGAACTAGAAAGCGGACAAACCCAGCCCTATTGAGTGGATCAGAAAATGAACTATCAGAAAGTGGGGGATGCCTGTAATTTATCTATATATATAAAAGAGAAAAGTCACTGACTGACTCACTCACTCACTCACTCACTCATCACCGCCCTGCCAAAACCGGTGGGCCTAGAAGCGTGAAATTTGGGGTGGGTGTTCCTTCCATGAGGGAGGGGTGCACTAAGAACCGGTTTTTGGAAATACCAACCGGAAGGGGGTGAAAAGGGGCGCAACGCGTTTTCCTCCCTATACTTTGCATTGAAAATTGCTGACTCAGCAACATTCCGCCCCAACTGCTGGGCCTGAAGCATGGAATTCTGGGAGTTCCTTCTGTCACCTGAACACCCACCAAGAACCATCTGGAGAAATTTAACCCTTCAGAGGCTGAAAAGGGGGCAACGTGTTTTTGTCCTATACTTAACATGGGAGACTGAATAACATCCAGCCAGTTCGGTGCTCAGTGCCTGGTGCAGTGGGGGGATGTTGTTAGGAGGAAGAGGTTGCACTCGAGAGGATGCTGCGCATAGGGGGATGATGCGCATGGGGGGATGATGCGCATGTAGGAAAGTTGCGCATGGGGGAAGTTGCGCATGGGAGATGATGCGCATGGGGGATGGTGCGCATGGAGGAAGTTGCGGATGGGGGGATGATGCGCATGGGGGGATGATGCGCATGGGGAAGTTGCGCATGAGGGGAAGTTGCGCATGGGGGGATGATGCGCATGGGGGGATGATGCGCATGGGGGAAGTTGCGCATGGGGATGATGCACATGCGGGAAGTTGCGCACAGGGGAATGTTGTACATGGGGGTAGGTTGCGCATGGGTTGTTGATGCGCCGTGGGGGATGTTGTATGGGGAAGTTACTCCCGCAACGCAGGTACACTTTTTGCTAGTTAATTATAAGAAGGCTACATTCTAACTTCCTCACAAGAAAAAAGAGGATAGTGAAGATATTTTCCAGGACACAAGGCTAAAAGAGTACCTTTTAAGTACCTTAAAAGGCTAGAAAAAGGGGACATTTGGTGAGCTTGGCTGAGGAGGTCTTAGCTTTGCCATCATTTGGTCATCATTAGCAGAGGCAAGTTTTGGAGATATGGTTGCCATATGTCCCCCCCAAAACAGGGACAGTCCTGATTTTGGGAGATTGTATTCTCATACTGGAAAATGGAATAGGGGATCCAGTCCTGATTTTGTGAAAGAGAATTATGGTAACCCTATATGGAGAGAGTCACAGAGTTCACTGACTCGCTTTACCTATCCACTCATGCTGTGGGCTTGGAAGGGTCTGGCAGGCCTGTGGTTTCAGCATCCTTTCTCACAGTGGTCTTGACCAGCGCACACCCCAACTGCATCTTTCACTTATCACCCTGTGCTTCCTTGAACAGGGTGGAATGGGTAGGAGGAGGACATCGCAAGCCTGGCAACAACTGACCTTGTATGCCTCATAAGACCAAGGCACTGGGGATGTATTTTCTGGGATGTCGTTGATTCTAGCCAGGCAGTCACCCCCATCGGTCTCCCTGTGATGTTGGGGCCACTATCTCTTCAGCCTTGCTTGATCTCTTGGTAAATCAGCAGAGCACAGCTCCAACAACAGCTCATGGCTCAGCTGCTGAAGCCAGCTTGGCAGTTATGGAGGCCTCATTCCTTACCCACTATAGCAGAAACAGGCACAAGGGACATAAATGGACTTGGGATGAATGTCCTACTCCAGGTTTGTTCATGATCCCTCAGTTTCTGAGTCTGCAGTATGTTCCAGCTCCTCTGGGGATGAAGGTGAGCCTATGGGATGATATATTTGGGATTTCCCTCCCTTGTTCTGAGAGATCACCTGAGTTTACTGCATTTGACATCTCCACTAAATCCCAGTTCAGACCTGTGGCATAAGGCTAAACTCATATTCAAGGCCAAAAGTTGCTCAGTTTGTAAATGTCAAGCCAGGAGTTCAGTTAAGCATGGCAGCTCAAAGTTAATGAACCTTGGTGAGATGTACTCAACCCTGATGTTCTTCTCCCATTGATTCCTCCATGAAGGATGGGGAATTTTCTGGGGAGAGTTCAGGTAGTATCCCTGTTATGATATGCGTTTCCTATGACCTTGTGCCTTGCGCACCTGGGAACATGTAACAGGGGAATCTTCCTTTCCCCTGTGAGAAGTTGGCATACTCTTGTCTAACCACTTTCCTAAGTTGCTACTTCCACTAGGAAATAAAATAGCAGTGATACTCCTACTAACCAGACAAGAGACACTCTTTCAAGTGGGTGTTCCTCCTTTATTTAGCAGGGGGAGAGTAACTGGCCCTACACACCCCAGCAGTGTCTGTTCAAGTGGCTTCTGCTGGTGTTCTTTTGCATTTTAGATTGTGAGCCCTTTTGGGACAGGGACCCTTTAGCTATTAATTAGCTACTTTTTCATTTTCTTGTAAACCTCTTTGTGAACTTTTCAGTTGAAAAGCAGTACTGTATATACATACTGCAGGTAGATAGATACTGTAGATAGAAACGTTTTTCCCTCTTGTGAGCTCTCCCTCATGAGAACCCAGTCCAGATGTCCTAAAATATTCACTACGATGGTCAAAACTGTCCCGTTGGAAATCATAGGCATTAGTTTGAATTAATACCAAACATTAATAATATTATTCATTGGCACATCCAATGCTGCTTTGACACAAAGCACAGCTGTGAAACTGTGGTGAGGAAACAACACTGTTGTTTCCTCACCAAGTGTATATCTGAGGTATGTATGATATACACCAAGTGTATATCTGAGGTATATCTGAGGTTGATATGACTTCAAAGTCGCCAAACTGGACCACCAAGTCTACAAATACAACTGGTCTACAAATACGACTAGTTGAAGAATGACATGATTGAGCCCACAAAATCACTATATTCCCTGACAATGCCCTATCACTGTGTTTGTTCCACATTTGCCTCATGGACCCTGAAGAAGAAGGGAAAGCAATTTACCCGATTATGTAAAGCCTTCCCACAATCAGTGCTGACAGGCAGGAATAGTTTTGGAGGGAGCTCCATGAACAAGCCTCCAGCATGTTAGGATGGGGCTTGACCTCACCAGCCAGAGGAGTTCAATAACTCCTATAAAATGTTCTACCCAGAAGGAAATTGTGAAACATCACTTATTTAAAAAAACGTTGTCACTTCAATTCCTCTCATAAATTGCTCCTTCAGAATAGGTCTGGTGTCACTGATAGCCTATCAAAGGGGTGCATTTGCAGGCTGCCTTTCCAAAACTCTGGTCATAACTTCATCCTCAGGTGTCAAGGTTAAAGTAAAACTATAGAAATAAAGGCTGCAATATTATATACATTTTCCTGAGAGTAAGCCTCATTCACTACAATGGGACTTCTGAGTAGACGGGATCAGGATTGGTCTGTAAGTGAGTGAAAGAGCATGATTCATATTCCCATTTATTTTTCAGACATTGTCTTTTCCCTATTTTTCCATCTTTTCTGCATTATCCAATTTATGCCTTAGTTGAAATTTTGGCAAATATTCAAACTGATCCTAGCTATCCAGGGTATGTAGTCTCCAAAGGGCAATCTTTGCGTGTGTGTGTGTGTGTGTGTGTGTGTGTGTGTGTGTGTGTGTGTGTGTGTGTGTGTAAAATTATAAATGGAAATGACAGGATATTGCAATCTTAGAGTATAAATGAGAATTTTATTTCATATTTTTTCATTTTATATATTTCTACCCTGCTTTAAAGAATATCATCAACACAAAGTGAAGAAGAAATTCTCTCAATACAAGCAATCTTAGCTTATAGTTGTAGGACTGATGTTTGTACTCAGCCCTTTAAAGGGCTGCTGGCCAGCGCGTCTGCCCCAACTGCCAACAAGTGTTTCTTAAGTGAAGCAACACTTGTTATGTGAGGCAGAATCCTAAAGAAATTTTTGCTTGTTTTACGGATCACTTGTTAAAAGAGTTACTACTGTACTCTGCTATCTTACCAGTTAGTACTGATACTTGGTAGCAATTAGCTATCATCTATGCCAAGCTGGTGTGCAGAACAGTCTTCCCTGTTCTGGTCATACAGTGTCTGAGGGCCAGTTAGTCCCCTGGATATACAATATATAAGGGACTTCCATTAGTTCGCTCCTTGAAACCAATCTCTGAACGCCAAGTAGTGGCAACAGTGGAAGCACCCAATGTGCAGTTAGTGGGCATCTTGGGGCAACATGAGCCCCCAGCATAGGACTTAATTCCATGTTACTTGGCACCAGCACTGTCTGAAGGTTAATGCTCTGGAAAGTTTAGAAACCACCAATGTTTCTTGTGTCTACAACCTGAATTTTCTCATGAAAATCTATGCATTCACGGTTTGGTACAGGTGTGTGGCAGTCATCTTGCTAAAGCTAAGCAGGTCTAGATTTGGAAGGGTGTCTACCAAAGAACTCCACGTCTCCAGTTTCATCATGGAAAGGAGAGATACAAATCTATAT
Organism: Cryptoblepharus egeriae; assembly: GCA_030015325.1. Taxonomy (NCBI): domain Eukaryota; kingdom Metazoa; phylum Chordata; class Lepidosauria; order Squamata; family Scincidae; genus Cryptoblepharus; species Cryptoblepharus egeriae. The sequence goes on from JAREYC010000001.1 coordinate 214,337,388, forward strand.
ATATAAAAGAGAAAAGTCACTCACTGACTCACTCACTGACTCATTAACGCTCTGCCAAAACCGCCAAGCATGAAATTTGGGGTGCATTCCTTCCGTGACTGAGGAGTGCACTAAGTACCGGTTTTCATAAATTCCAACCGTTAAGGAGTGAAAGGGGGCACAACGTGTTTTCCTCCCTATACTTTGCATTGAAGAATCAGTGACTGAGGGATGCTCTGCCCCAACACCTGGACCTAGAAGCATGAAATTCTGGGAGGGTGTTCTTTCTGTCACATGAACACCCACCAATAACTGATGTGGAGAAATTTAACCCTTAAGGGGCTGAAAAGGGGTGCAACGTGTTTTTGTCCTATACTTAACATGGAAGACTGACCAACATCTAGCCAATTTGGTGCTCAGTACCTGATGAACTGGGGGGATGTTGTTCGGATGGAGGGGTTGCACTGGGGAGGATGCTGTTTGGGGGGATTGCGCATGGGGGGTGTTGCGCATGGGGGAGAAGATGTGCATGGGGGAGAAGATGTGCATGGGGTAATACATATGGAGAGATGATGCACATGGGGAGATGTTGCGCATGGGGGTTGATTCGCATGGCGGGTTGATGCGCATGGGGAATGCTGCACTTGTGGGGTTGATGCTCATGTGGGGTTGATGCGCAGGAGGGGATGTTGCGCATGGGGGTTGATGCCTATGGGGGGATGTTGCACATGGGGGATAGTGCACATGGGTCTTGATGCACATGGGGGGTTGATGCATCATGGGGGATAGTGCACATGGGTCTTGATGCACATGAGGGGTTTATGCATCATGGGGGAATGGTGTACAGGGGAATTTTACTCCTGCAACATGGGTACGGTTTTCGCTAGTGTAATTAATAAAAAAATACATGCCCCTATACCCCAATTTTGGGAAACTTAGACCTAACAGATGTGCCTAGTCCATTAGCTTCATTATGCATTGGAAAGAAACCTAGCTGCTTTGCGCTCTGACTAAAAGGGGGTCAGACAATAACATTGGGTGTCCAAAGGAACAAACATGTCCCACGGTCATGATCGGACGGAGTCAATCAAGCACGCTATGCTCCCATTCCTATAATTGCTTGTAGTGTGTCCATCCAGATTAGAATGTGAAATCCTTGGGGAAGGAACCTGTCGAAATGATGTATAGCTATGCACACCTTCGACATTGTGTAAATAATTAACAACAGCAACAGTAATTACTGTGCTGGGCAGCCTCTATACTTGACATTGCTCCTAGCTTAGATGTGACCATGCCATGTACTTTAAAGGGAGACATCACCAGCTTAACTGAAAGCCACTTTGTGAGGCTGTACACCGACAAAAATGAAAGGCCGAATGCAATTTTGGAAACTGATACTGATTAAAATAAACATAAAGGGTATATTTTAAATGTGTTAAAGTGAATTATATACTGTAGATAACTGTCCATAGGAGGCTCTTGCAATAAGCAGTTTTCCAAGTTAGCAAGGCTATATAGGGTGTTAGATATTGAAGACCACACTTCTGAAGCAGCAGACAGCCAGTATGCTTGTCCTGCTCAACAGATTCAGACAGCAGTAGGCTTCTGCTAGGCAAAAAAACTCTATTGCATTTAAAAAAATCCAGCTATTATAATTGCATGAATATTTGAAGATATATGAACAATGTTTGCTGAACTCTGAAAACCATAGAAATTGTGGAATTTGATTTTTTTTATGATTGGGTCTACATCTTGAAGACCTGCTTGACAGATTCCCCCCTTTAGTAAAACCAGTCATCTCAAATAATAACAAATGCATAATTGATGGATCCAATCTCAACTTGTGTTTCCACAAATGCAAGTTTGTGCTCAAGAGGAGAGGGCAATTTTAACACATATCCCCTGCAGTCCCGTCCCCCATTCCCCGCTTTTTGCATGACCCAGGAGTAGATTTTTGAGGAAAAGAAGGGAGAAACAGTGAAAAGGAAAAAAATGGAAATATCTCTCCCTCTTATGCAAACAGAAGTGCAAAACATAAAAATGTACTATTATGAGATCTTCACAAAGTTAGGTAGAAGTTATTGACTAGTTTGTTTCATCCAGGCATTGATTCCTTCCCCAGGATCTGGGGTGCGTGATTTTTATCCTATTTTGCTACTATAAATATTATCACAAGATGTATGCTGTTCCCAGAATCACCCATTTGAAAAGTCCTCTTTCTCAGTTGGCAGGGAGAATGTATACAAAATTTGCTCAATTTGCAAGATGCTCATGCTGCAGAACTCTGCTTTTCTTGCACAAAACTTGGATGCAGTTCTGGGTGCAGAATTTAATGCTTTTCAGAAATTATAATAATATGTAATAAAAACTGATAATAAGATATTCACAACCCTGACAATCAGCACAGTTGCTGCTATCAGAAACTTTCCAGAAAGTTTCAAAAGATATATTAATATATAAATATAATTCAAAATAAATTAGCTTATTTCTTGAATTTATCCAGTTAGGTCTAACCATGAACTTATCCTGAAGCAGTTTAGTTTTCTTGAAAGATGTAATGGTCTGTATTAATATAATCTATCTTATTGGTTCACCTTCATAAAGTGACTTTTCACAAAGCTTTTGTAAAATATCAATTATCCACTAGATGGCAGTGTGTCACAGCAATTTGCATTTCAGAGGAATTTGCAGGACAAAGTCTGCAAACACATTTACCTGGGAGTAAGTCCCACTGAATTCAATGAATTCTGAATTAACAAACACTGAATATCCAGATTGTGGCTAGTTATTGAGAAGACCAACACCTCTGTGGACTCTTATACTATTGTGATTTCTAAGCAGCAGATTGCTTTGACTTCTTACTCCAGTGGTATCAAACAGCTTATGGAACAAATGCAGCCCCTGAAAGGAGTTTATTTGGCCCTTTCCTTCCTTACACAGTATTTGTACTTTGCCTTTCTCCTCAAAGGGCACCCAAGGCAGCTAACACTAAAAGATTTAAGGTGCAATCCTGACTTTAGGCCAGAGAGAACAACCCAGCTAAGCTGGCCTAAAATAGACCATATCCTGAACAGACAAGCCAAATCCATAGGGCTAGGAGGCCTCTAGGGAGGCATAATGGGTGCTGAAGAGACAGCAGCACAATGTGCAGAACGGAGAATGTCCGTTCTCTATTTATGTGTTATGTTTAATTATGAGATAAATACCTTTTGTGATATGCATGTGGAAAGTAGGTGAATGTCCGATTATACATAATATGTACTATATAATACACACTCACATGCTCACATGCATGCAACATGCTCACTAGGCTGTGGGAGTTGTGTCATATCCTCAGATGGGCTGTTGTAGTTGTGCCATAACTTGAGGTTGAGAGGCTGGAGTGGTGCTTAGGCTGGGTCTAAGATTTAGAACATTTTATTTTGCTTCCACTTTTGGTTTATCATGGGTCTACTCAGATTTATTCCTGCCCCTAAGCTGGGCTAAGTCAGAGGAGTTGTGAGGGGAAATGTCTGCCCTGGGAAACAGGCTCAGGATATGGACCAAATGCACTATTCTAGTCCATTCTCAACATGCCCTCAACAAACCCCTACTGAACTGCCTTGGCTGGTACTGCTAGGCTGGTGCAGGTCCATCTGTCTTTGGCCAGCCTATTTTATTTTATTTTATTTTATTTTATTTTATTTTATTTTATTTATTTATTTATTTATTTATTTAATTTATACCCTTCCTTTCCTCCCCTTGAGGGAGCCCAAGGCGGCTAAGTCCTAAGTGGACTTTGTGCAGCTAGGCTGGCATATCTGGCGTTAGGCTGGTCCAAGTGCCAGACAGTCAAGCCTAAGTGCACTTCAGAATTGCAGCCATAGTAAGATACAATTGAAAACAGTAACATATGATTAAATTAATAAAATACAATTAAAACAGTATAAAAATTGGGGACTTTTACAATTGGGAGTTTTCCAGATTGGGCTCTCTCCTATCTTGAAAATATGAGCATGATTTTCACATTTTCTCTTTTGTCACTTGCAGTTAATGTGTTTCTATGTGAGAACCAAGTGCTAGTTTCTGATCATCATTAAGCTTAATGATGTCATTTCCTACCCTCACCAGCAGGTACAATAAATGCTAACTTTGGCTCTCAGTGTAAAATGAATTTAACATCCCTGTCTTTGTCCATTACCTCCAAAAACATGCATAACAAGAAGCCTGTTATTCAGGTTGTGTTAGAAAATTCTCTGATATAGTTTGATGTGATGTGTCAGACCCCTGTCACTGAACATTACACTTCCCAAAGTAATCTCAAAGGTAGAATTTCCATTCTGGTTGCATAAGGACCCTTAACAACAGTGCAAAATCCAAGCCACTTTTGGACCACTGCCACAAACGGCAAGAGGTGTGCTGCATATGGAAGCAATTCCAGGAGGCTTTGGAAAAAGTGGTAAGTCATTGCTGGGGCAGACTGTGAGCAGAGAGGGGACGTAATAGGGTGTGTGGAGGAGAAAGCCATAGGGGTGTGGGAGATGGAGTGGATCTGACCTGCATACCAGATTTTATCACCCCATATTTCTCCTAAGACTTTATCCTTTATCACCCCTTGCTTCTCTTAAGACTTGCACCCACTAAATAACCAATACAGATCTGAGGAGATACATAGTCAATTGGGCAATCTATGGGAGGAGGGGTCCATTTCCAAATCAGGTGAGTTGATGTGTCTGGGATTTCAGAGAGATGCTCCCAGCGATAGTCTTTGGCTTATATATCCTTGAGTTTTTTTCCTTTAAACGTATCCTTCCTCAAGGAGTATCCACCTTGAGTATCCATCCTTTAGGAAAAAAAGATAAAGGTGTCCCCCGCAGGTTATACTGCTAGTCGTGACTTACTATAGGGTGCGGTGCTCATCCCCATTTCTAAGCATTTGGAGCCAGAGTTGTCCAAAGACACATTAGTGGGCACAGGACTGGCATGACTGACAAACGTGCACAGAACATTGTTTTACCTTCCCACCACGGTGGTACCTTTTTATCTACTTGCATTTCCATGCTTTCAAACGGCTAGGTTGGCAGGGACTGGGCTAAGGATGGGAGCTCATCCCATCTTGTAGGACGCAGTTTGTGAACACTGGCCTGCTGGTGAACAGGCACAGTGTCTTATCCACTTGCGCCACCACAGTAGAAAGACTTTAGGAAGACACCACCACTCACTTTTAGGAAGAAAGGTAGGAGGTGTTTGTGTGTGTGTGTGGTGTGTGTGTATATATATATATATATAGATAGATAGATAGATAGATAGATAGATAGATAGATAGATAGATAGATAGATAGATATAAAATAGATATAAAATAGATACTTATCTGTCACAGTGTTAAAGTGTGCTTTCTGTCAGAACAAAACACTAAGAAAACGTGGCAGCAGAAGATATAATTCTTGCACTGAGAATGTTCCTCACAAGTTTGGAAATGTGAAGTAGAACAATTTGGGGTTGCGTCTGCTGTTCTCTTTGGCAGCACAAGGTGGCACAAATGCATAAGGTACCACTTTGAATGCTGGTCGTCTGGCCTCTTTCAGCTGCTGTTGACTGCTGCATTTCAGTAATGCTCACGGCTGTATTCTGAAGGAGAAATCCCAATTGCTGTCCCTTATGTATATATCAGCAGACTGGCCTAAGATGTCCTTTTGTCCTAGTACCAAAGCACCTTTGTCCTGGAAAGCATGCAAGTTCTTCTAGGCAGCTTGGAAGCAAGCAGCTTCTCCTGGTTTTAGTCTGTGGTGATTTGATCACCACCAAATCACTCAGATTCATCTAAACTTTTGAGCACAAAAGACTGCTGGTAGTTCATTATTCCTGACAGGGGCTGGGCCTGGCTTTCTGGGATTTCAGATAGTGTAGGGTTCTTAGGAGATGCTTAAGGAGAACATTTTTGGAGATGTTCTTAGAAGACCTATGGGCTGTGGGTGGTGCAAGCGGTTAAGATGCTGTGTGTGTTAACCAGCAGGCCAGGGTTCGAGACCTGGGTCGGCCCCACAAGACAGGGTGAGCTCCTGTCCTTAGTCCAGCTCTGCGACGCCAGCTGGATCCAATCGTATTGGCTCTGCCTGTCCATTGGACTAATTCAGTGGCGTGGAGAGGGGGGATTTGCTGCTTGGGCAACAGCCTATCCTCCATAACAATCCAAACAATCCATAACAAAGCTTTCATGCTTCGCATGCAGTGTATGCAGTGCCAAGCACAATACCATAGTCTCTCAAGACTGACGGAGGCCTGCTTTTTTTTCTAAGACCTACCACATCCAAACCATGCACTCTGCCATTGAGCTATGGAGTCTTTCTTCCCTAAAGCACAGGTCAAGACCAAAATACGACAGATACTTTTCAGCTTCAATATACTGGTGATGCCTGTGATAAAGGGGATATACTAGGATTATAAAGCCAAATTAGATAAGATAGTGGTGGGTCTGTGGTTGGATTACCTACTTTTTTTTAAAGGGCAAAGACAGTTTCCTTATATAAATAAGAACTTGTATTTGTTGCTTAGGTTCATCATGTATAATTCAAACACCATTAACTTAAATGACAATTTAATACCAGGATAAGTATCACACTGAGCCAATTTGGATGACACTTTATCCACTGGCCCTTCTTCATGCATCTGTGCTGCAAGCATGTGGGAAAGATATGCAACTCAGTAATACTTCCAAGGGTTTTCTGATGCTATAGAGTCCACATGTAGCCTCTGTGGATCTCAAAAACCTGGACACGTCTGGAGAACATTTGAGAACATTACTAGTTACATTGGAGCTTAGAGACATGTGGTGCGAGAACTCAGGTGAAGATATCCTTCACTTGACTACAGTGCTGTATGTCCCACTTTCCTGCCCACTTTCCAGCATACCAGTCCTCTTGAACTTCATTGGGGGGAGGTGGGTGAGTCAATCTGTCCATCCTTCTACACTTTTATGTAGGGCCCTGTGTTTGAAAGGAGTATGACTGTTATTTCGAAAGAAGTATGACTTTTACTCATTGATTATTGCCACCACATATGCATCTTTTTCAGAACACAGCTAGAAACAGAAAGGAACAAGAAAGAAATTCTAAGGATATTAGAGTTAAGAATAGAGCCAAACAGTGCAATCCTAAGCATGTCTACACAGAAGTAAGTCCCACTGTGTTCAGTAGTAGTTACTCCCAGGAATATGTGGTTAGGATGGCAACCCAAATCCATCCCATAATGGGTTTAACAATTCATTCAGTCAGTCATTTATACTCCTTTCATCCACACATTGCACACCCTTGCTGCTAATACTACTTTTCACATAGCATCAGTTTTATTGAAAGGTGTATTATTTTACTCTATTATAGCCATTCTTATGTTCATGCACTTTGGCTTTGGGAACTTGTGGATTTCCATGATCCAAACAACATTATATGACACAGTTCCATAGGTGATCTCTATTTTAGAATCATACACCAAAATCTCTACATAAGATACGCAAGATACATAAGACCAGCTGTCTTTTAGTGGAGTCTAATTTCCTTTTTAGAATTTCTAATTAGACTTATTTCTAATTAGACTCTTTTAGCGGAATCTAATTTCCTTCTTGGATTTTTTAAACCTGAAATATTTTGTGTCTTGAATAGCGAGGTTTGTGCATTATTCTCTTTATCCAGTGTTTCCCTTTTTAAAAGAATAAAATGAGTTATACAAATGTCTTCCCTTGTCTTTTCCAGTTCAGGTAAACCTAAGGAAAGAGGGTTTCTTATGCTTGGAACTCTGGATGTTTTGCAAAAAGGGAATTTGAATTAAATGTTTTTATGTTTGATCTGAGAATTACTTCATTTCTGCTTTTTAATGTGTTTTGGGAGGGCATTTCTACCTCCAAAAGCATTATAAACCACAGAGCTGAAGCACTGCATGCTGTCTTGGGCTAATTGAATTTGTGCCACCTATTTTAGTAGCCCTACAACTCCTTATTTCTTTTCTATTTTATGTCCCCTTGCAGCTGAAAAGAAGGTGGTAGGAAAGCCTACCTCACTCTGGATTTAAAATTTAAAGTTTAGAGAATGGAACACAAAGGGGTTGGCAAATTAATGTAGGCCATGTCAGGACTTGGATTTATAAATTTATAAATAATGCAGTTTTTCTTTTTCTACAAGACTGCTCAGGAGTTGTCTTGAGGGGTGTGTAACTACAGTGAGGCAGCAGCAGGTGAAGAAAACCCCAAATTTGCAACTTGTTTGTTTCCCCCAGTCACCTGCTACATCCCATAAAACCCGTGTATACAAGCTGGTCAATTTACCCAAAGTGTCAGTTTACCCTATTAGTGTTTCTTCAGTATTTTATTTTTTATTTTTATTTTATTTCTTAGCAAAAGTTAATTTCAAGGCTTTTTAATCTCAAGATTAATCTCAAGAATTTTTGGGTGTTACTAAGCTCTGTGCCAGTATTCTATTTCCCCAATTTTTCAATTCCTCTGATACCAGTATAGCCATCAGTACAGATATCACCAGACCCGGTCTCAAAAACTCTGATTTTGTAATGTATCTGGCAATCTTTTGTGGGTATTGCCTTGTAGGAGTAATTAAAGTACATCAGGCAAAACACAGACTTTGGGAGGAGGAAACTATACAAATTGTGGCACTTTTCTTGATTTTCCTCTCAATCTTCTAGGCAACGTCCAGCTGTCCAAGAAGATGGTGCAGTTCTACCTTTGCAGAACTGAATTATAGTCCTGAAACCTTCAAAAAAAACTGACAGCTCTCTAAAGAGAGCAAGTCTTCGGCTTCTGAATGCCATTCCCTTAGCCTAACCGCCACTCAGTTCCTTTACATTGTTGGTCAAGATAGAACAACTGAACCACTGTTCACCCAGCAATTTTTTTTGGTCCACTTCACAATAGCAATTCCATTGGCATCTGATTCTCTGACAAGATAACACACTAAGAGCCTGAGTAAACCCACAATAAGAGCGGTAATTTATCCTTTCAACTTCACTAATGACTTGCACGGGGGAGTATTTCTGCCACAGGGATGATGGATCTCCTTTGGAAATTGACCCGGGTAGCAAAGGCTTTTGAAAGAGATCCTAGCGACCAGCCATGGTCAGAGCCGTCTATTATAGCTGGGTTCATCGGTATGTAAAGACAAGGGCAAAGATTGGGGAGAAATGTCCTTGGAGATAAAAATGCCTCTTCAAGATTGAGCATGCACACAATCACACCAAATAATTTTCAGAGTTCTCCCTCTCCCACCTTCCAGCCCACAAATGCATGCATCAGGCTTCAGGCTGTCTTTGCTCCCTTCCTTTCCCATGGCATGGGGCCAAGAAAGAGGATACTGGTTTAGCCCATTATGGGAATCTTGGAGGAAAAAGTTCAGCCATTCTTGTTCCACAAAGGAGAGCATATCAATCAGTTGTCAAGTCAAGAACCAAAGGTGTCAGAGGGAAAGAAGTGCTTGAAATAGATCACCATAAACACTGTTCTGCTCTTATTTGAAAATCTGTGGGTGTGAGGATGTGCAGGGAAGAACCTCTTTGGTTGTTCCTCCAGGTCTGAAACAAAGTGTCATTGTTCAACCTCCCCTTTGATGAAGTGTCCCCCAACCCAGCTTCAAGAAAAACAATGCACCAAGGAACATTGTAATCGTAACATTTGCATTACCATTAGGAATTCCAGGAAAATAGAAAAGAAGGACCTTTATAATTCTCTAGGGCAGTGATTTTCAACCAGTGTGCCATGGCACATTGGTGTGCCATGGATAGTCCTAAGGGTGCTATGGGAAATTGGAGATTGACATTCATGAATAGGAAAATTGGGGGAGTTGAACAGTCTGGTGTGCCTTGTCAATGGTAAAAACAACTGATGGTGTGCCTCGACAATTTCAGTGCCATATTAAGTATGCCATGAGATGAAAAAGGTTGAAAATCACAGCTCTAGGGAGTAACAAAGTAGCCGATGAAAGGAAATGGCTGCACCATTAAGAATGTGGTCCTTTGGTTCAATGATGTTTGGATCCTCTGAGAATTTAAATCTCTCCTCAGCCTCAGTGTCAGTGAGTAGCCTTGGGCAAGTCACTTGTTCTTTCAGTCCTAATTCAGTTTCAGAATTGCTGGAAAGATAAGGTGACTGAAGAAATGATTTACTGCTATAGGGAGTCTTGCAGGCAGGGCCAGTATCAGGAGCTGGCATGGTTGGCCAATTATCAAAGCTCCACAGCCCTCTAAAGAGCTCTCTTTAGCTTTGAAGTCAAAGCTGACAGATGTTATGGTATTGCATCCTTACTCCCACCAACTGACCAGATAAGCCCCACCTGAAACTACATGGGAACCCACCAAATTTGGAAGGAGCCAAAGCAGTCATTTCCTATGAGGATCCACACAACCCTTTGAGGACGGATTGAAAAAGGAAGCAGGCGGCAAGCCTATGTAGCCACATTTTGTAGTAAATGGACTTTAGGGAGCAATAGATCAGTGGAGAACCTAAATACAAACATGTTCTCAGCATTGGGACCAGCATAGGAGATGGCAAGAAGATGGGAGTAGAAAGAGAAGATTCATAATTTGCTAAGAGCAGATAAACTTGTTCAAAGTAGTGCAAATCAAGGTCAGTGTAGGAAGCAAAGGCAGAGGAGAGACTTTGCTGGGGTGGACAACTTGAAGGACTGGCTGCTTACTATACAGTCAGCACAAGTTCTCCTTAGTTTAGTGGGAAATATGGGAGTTGCAGACAAGTGAAGGAGTTGAGCAGAACCAGTCTGAGGTGAAAGTAGCCAAGTGGCAGGAGGATTTGAGTGGATGACCTTCCCCACACCCTCTTTCCAGGAACAAGCTGCTGTAATAATTGAAGCATGACTGTGAATTTATATGACGATTGGCTGTGTGGTCTTGGCTACGTTTGTGAGGTTTTAGTGAAGCCAAGCCTCAGCATTGGACAACATTGCCTTCAGGTTGGTAATGCTGCAGTTGGCTTCTGTGTGGGTTAGTTAGCTAAAATGTAACATATAGCTTCAATTCAAAGGGGGAAAGGATCAGATCTGAAAAATGGGATTGGTTAAACGGACTTGGTTAACAATGAGAAGAAAGAAATGTTATAACTCTTTTTTATTTGTGTCTTTGTATTATATAAATTACATTAAACGGAAGTTAATTAAATATCATTTGCCAGAAACTAGGCTGCCTCGACAACATTTTCCCTTGCCAACTTAAGATCTTCCTCTTTGCATGTTAAAGGACCCTGTATGCAATGAAGCATATGTGGGTGCTTTTCTTCTCCACATTTGCACAGCGATCTTCCATGGTGTATCCCCATTTCCTCAGGTTGTTCTTAAAACTTCCTACCCCAACACAGTCTATTTAAGGATTTCCTTACAGGCCATGGTTGTTCTTAGCCAAGTGGTCAAGTGGTGCATCTGACTGGATCCATTCACTTGGCCTCTCCCCACTCCCTTTCCATAGGTTCATGGCAGACTGTGGCAACCAAAGGTTAGGCGGGGCTGTAGTTCTAAGGAAGCTATTCTTTGAACTTGGTCTCAACGGAGGAAGTTGATGGTTTGGTCATTCTCCTGCTGCAACTATTGGGAGTCATACCTCCCTCCTCCATCACCCAGAGAGCCCCCCAGGTAGGAGCAGCACCCAGGGCTGCTGCTGGCGGAGCTAGGGTGACTCCCATGTGGCTGACCAAGCCACATGGGAGTGCCTGCGCCTCTCACAGCTTACTCTTGCATAAGGAGGCAAAGGAAAGGAGCCTGAAAGACCAAGCCATGAATGCCTCCTCAAAAGTAAGTCCCATTATACTTGTAAGGGGGCAAAGGAAAAGAGCCTGAAAGACCAATCCTATGTGTCTACTCAAAAGTAAGTCCCATTATAGTCCATGAAGACTACTCCCAGGAAAGTATTGATAGGATTTTAGCCCCATTTTCCTGGAAGTCAGTCTCATTGACTACAATGGGACTTACTTCAGAGTAGACATGGAGGTGGTTCAGATACTTTCGAGTAGACATGGAGGTGGCTCTCACACTTGGCAAGAAGTGACAGTGACGGCAATTCCAACCATGACATAACATTCACATCCCAGCAATTTTGACAAGGGTCCTGTTCCAGTTTGGTAGAACAAATGTATGGCAACCCTAAATACACATTTTCTTAGGTATAAGTGCTATTTAATATAAATGGAACATTTGAGAAGACATGGATACGATTGGGTTGTAAAGCAGACTGATCTCCAGGTGACACTGGATTGGAACTGATAACAGATCCTCGGGTATTCTGGGTTACTGAATCTCTCTCTCTCTCTCTCTCTCTCTCTCTCTCTCTCTCTCTCTCTCATTTCTACTCCAAAAAATAATCTCTTTTTTTGCCTTACTGTGTCCCATTTCACGGTTTTTCATTATAAACCACTACATGGAATGGATCTGTGACTCAGTGGTTAAAGTCACTGTGCCTTTCAACCTGAAGCTTGGCAAGTCAGCAATTTGAGATCCAAGTATTGCACATGAAAGAGTGACCTGCTGTTACTTGCCCAGATGCTCTGCTACCAACCTAGCAGTTCAAAAGCATGTAAATGCAAGTAGATAAATAGGCAGGAAGGTAATAATGTTCTGTGCGCCTTTGGTGTTGGTCTTGTGCTACGTGTGCCACATGTACTTCATGACCAGGGAGACATCTTCAGACAATGCTGGCTTTTAGGCCTTATAACGGGGAAGTGCACTGCCCTTAGAGTAAGTCATGAGTAGCCTGTATGGACTATCTTTACCTCCCACACGTGCCTCAGCCAATGCTGCACCATCAAACCCATCAAAGCAGTGAGGCTTTCCAGGCCAGCCAGGCAGTGACATAGACACAGGAAAAAAAAGGTGCCACTCTACTCCCTGTCATTCTGAATCAGTGCACAAAGAGAGGCCAAAGCAAACAGAATGAATTTGGATGTAGTGAGGTGGGTTGTTGCCAACACAGCTCACACACCATTAAAGACCAGCAACATTGACATTGTGGCTAACTGTTAAACTGGAAAGAATTACAGGAAGAAGCTCATGTTTGTCAGAAGGGCAGATGGAGTTATTAAGGCCTGCATGTGCACAACTTGTGACCCATGAAGCCAGACATACCCTCATCAACTATGCAGAGCAGGCCATTGAGGGGGTTAAGAATATTTGTTTTCTGCCTGACTGGGACAAAAAACTGGGACTACTCAACAAGGATTGTGTAACAACAACAACAATTACTACAGCCACCACCACCACTCCATTGGTTGTGTAGTAGGTGAAATCCCCCAAACCCTTAAGAAATATAAGGCTTTGACAAGGTAACAGTTGAACAACTGCAATGAGACACACTACTCAGAGCATCAAACTTTGTACGGTGATATCTCACTTCTTCCTTCAATGTTTCTTCTCTTGCCATTCAAAATCTAGTTTATTTGTTTCTTTGTTTATATCCTGCCTTTCGTTCTAAAGGAAGGATACCAAAGGTGGCTAACAGCATTTAAAACACCAGAATAAAATACAAACTAGATAAAAGCTGAAAAAACCAACAGTAAAATATAATTAAAAATATATAAAAAATATACATATATACTGAATTGGCTGGGAGGATGGCTAAAAGTAAGAAGACTCATTGAAGACTCCTGAAGAGGGCCTGAGAAATTTGGCCAGGTGGCGCAGAAGCCAGAAAAGCCCATGTCCCAGTTAATCATTCTTGACAGCAATGTGTCACTCTGCCACAAGGACTGATGAGGTGGGCCTAAGCCCTAATCATTTTGGTCACTGTCTTCTGAACTTTTCCAGTTTCACTACATCTGTTTTGAGATGTGGTGACCAAAACAGGACCATATTCAGAAGGGCAAGGTATTTCTTCTTGTGTGCAACAGATGAATGAACCCCTGCTGTGACAGATGCATGCATCACTTATGAATGTTGAATGTCTTCTTCTGGAATGGTCTCATTGTTTTCCAAGATCATTAACATGTAGATTAGATCAGGATAAATTCAGACACAAATGATAGATGACAAGGAAATAACATTAGAAATTAAGTAATAGAATGTCGTAAACTGCAGTTCCCTCAATTTTGTAATTTGGCGCAACATGTTTGTTCTGGGATCTGTTTAAAGCTCAACAAAAGCTTTGTGCAAATATTAAAACTGGTCATTGGACAAGAGGGACACCTAAAGGCGCATAGAAGCGAAAGGAATGTAGTGCTTGGAGGAAAAAAAGCTATCCAAACTGAGCAAAAGGGGAAAAAGCTGAGGATCAATTGGCCGGGAGACGAAAAGCTTTAAAAGGCAGAAGAAAAGCTAAAGTTAGCATGTGTGGCATACTATAAATTGATGTAATCTGAACCAGATCCTCTCTGAAGAATATGTCCAGTGTTTCCTGGCCTCGCTCCAGATACTTCAAAGCTGTGTTATCAGTGAATTGTGGCACTGACATTCGGAAGGCTGAGCAATGTTCTAAGGAAATGTCAGCTTCAGATCACAGTTTCCTCCTCTCATTTCTGTGAAAAAGAGGTCAAATTAGCAGGAGTGCTGCCCACACACGGCCTTTGTGGTCCACTTTGTTAAGGCTTGAGCTAATCCTCAGGTTGAATCATGAGAAAGCCTTTCAAACAGCAGGCCAGCCCATCTTGGGAACAGAAGTTTAAAACAACATTACCACTTGGCAACATGTGTTTCAAAAAGAAAAGATAATTCAGGGGTATTGAGAACAATTAAGGGAAATGTTTGCTAATTTTGCTCCCACCTTTGGTTCCTTCGCTCATTTGGACTATCCTGAAAAGAAAACAGATCAGAAGCTCTTTAATGGATACTCAGAAGACACACATAATGCAATGTAGTCTGTCATTTTTGAGACTATCCCTACAATTCAGAGTGACTATGGGAAATTGTAAGAGGCACTTCCTCTGGATTGCTCTATGCATTTCCCATAGGTTTCCCATGGCTGGCACCGTAGGTGTAAAATAGTTACTCTGGATTGTAGCCTGAGTGTCCTGATATTATATCTAAACCCTTGCTTTCTGAGTAAAGTCTATGCATCTTGGAAGATGATGTGTGTAATATTTATGCACTTAGTATACAAGAATGTTCAGATGGACTAACTCTATATATTTCACTCAAATCCTGAACAATGCAATCGCTGCATGAACTATCCCAATTTTTTCATCTGAGTCTGATATTCTTGGTGCCACAAAAGTCTATATGCAGGCTATCTCAAGGCGCAATATCATTGATGCAAGTTAGGAGCTTTCTATCCTTGGAAACATCTTCAAGAATGGAGGATTTGTCAGAAGATATTATGAGCTTTGGACATGATGCCAACTGATGTCTGAAGAAACATCTACTGGTCAGAGAAGTTCAGCCAAGATAGATTGCAAAGGGAGGTGGAAGACTTCACTGGGGATCTTCAAGCAGAGGCTTGATGAGCACCTGTAAGAGATGCTCCAGGAGGATTTCCTGCTATAGGCAGGGGGTTGGACTAGATGACCTATTAGGTCCCTTCCAACTCTATGATTCCATGAAACAACCTTGTCTGTAGACAACTGTACAACCATTCTCTCATTCCATCTGTGACAAGACCTGCCTATTCTGTTTATTGCACTGAACTGGTAATCTTCTAAAGTTCCAGTTCCCCCAAAGGATTTGAGCTTCTCAGAAATAGCACACTCTTCAAATCCAAGCATTCCCATTCCTAGAAATTCACCCAAACAAGTAGAGCTCCTGTAATTGAATAAACTCTTGTGTCTCTGGAATGGATTCATCTAAGGCCAGGTCTCAAATTTATCATAACATTCCTCACTTGAGGTGGAAAAAGAAAAAATATCCAGGGCTCCACCGATGAAAATATTTTTCAGAGAGAAGAATCCTACAGCCATGAAGTGAGATGGCAAACTGGTTATTGTATTTGAAACATATGGACTGAAGAGCTCAGTAATTGCCTTTCCTATCAGGAATTGAGTCCAAGTACTCTTCAGCCATCTTATACATTTCAGGGATTGGGATGAGAGTAGAAGAGAATTAGACTGGAGGCAGATGATAGGTTTTATGAGAGGCAAGTATGGTATGATAGAGGCCTTTTTTCATGAAGTTCACATTTCTTTGTATTGCCATTTTCTTGTCAAGCAAGAAATGCAAGACATTTAAAGACATGACACTGGGTTGATTGTGTATACTATTGTCAGTGTTGTCTCTTCCCATATCATTCCGGAGTGGCAAGCATGGGAAGAAACACTCAGTGTTTGTCTCTGTAAGCGAACACTAAACAGGTGGAGGACTGTCCCCAGGTGGGACTAGTTTATACACTTCATCAGCAGGCCATAGGGATGAGTACCAATGTTGAGCTGATCCAAGATGGCTTGACTGAAGTTGAGTTTCAAATCTCCAGCTCCATGACTTGATTTGATAACAAGTCATAATGGAGCATTTTCTGAGATACCCAAAGCATTTTGGCAGGTCTAAAAGACTTGAGTCACCCCCGTTTCCTTTAAAAAAAAAATTTCAGCTGTGGCTCCACCGAAAAAGGATGCTGCTGCAACTACTCTGTCTGTGTGTATGTGTGCATGTGTTGGAGTTCTCTTTAAACTCTGCTCCCCCATCCTATCCGTAAACAAGACAGTGGGAAGTGGGATGGATTTCATAAGATTAGGGACAGAAGAAGCAAGAGGGAGGAGAGTTACGCACAGCAACTGTGAGACTTACCAGGACAACTTAATCCTTGGCTGCTCTACTCAGTAGTCCCATTGCGATTGGTCATTAAATATGACTCCCTCCTTCCAAGTAATAATGGCACTCACCCCTATGCAATGTAGTTGCCAAGTGTTATTGCTATGAACCACCTCACTGTCCGTCTCGAGAGTTCTTTCTAGGGTATTGTATTTTGCATAACCTCTTTTGTTGTATGTACAGAAGCACACCAGAGATATTCCAAAGAGAAATTAAAAGCTGGCACTGCAGAATATAAGAACACCAAGAATAGAATACCTGCTTCAAGGTGATTAGCAGGATACAGGTAGGGAGATAGCTAGTCTTGCCTCCCTCAGAGGGAGATGGGTGCAATCATTCAAATGTTAAATTATTGAATGACATCATTAAATAATTAAGGGTGCATTCCTAACCAATGCAGGCCAACACAACGCACCCACTCCCTGTTTCTGTGGTGCCGTGGGGAGGCCAGCACAGTCTGTGCACTGGCTTAACCCACCCATGTGTGGCACAGAACTGCCTTACAGAATTTTGGTGACACCCATGCCAGCACGGGACTTGTGCTGGGATTTATGCCAGCCTAATTAGATATTAGGATTGCAGCCTCAGTCATTGAACCTGCTCTCTTATGCACTTCTACCAATTACCAAAATCCATAAGACAGTTGAAACAGATGATCTAAGCCAGCGTTTCTCAAAGTGGGGGTCAGGACCCCTTTGGGGGTCACCTAGAGCTTTCCTGGGGGTTGCCAAAAGACCCCTGGTGCAGAGGGCGAGGTCAGGCTTGCCAGACCTCCGGCTGTAGCTGCGCACGCATTGGGGCTGACTGACAGCCTCAGGGCCCAATCATGTGCATGCCTATTCTGAAAAAATCCCATTATAGTCAGGGGTACCTTTACTCCCATGTAAATGTGGATAGGATTGCAGCCTCAGGGCCCACTCCTATGCATGCCTACTCTGAAATAAATCCCATTGTGTTCAGTGTGTGCATAGAACACACATTTCATTTGTAACAATGAAAATACATCCTGCATATCAGATATTTACATTACGATTCATAACAGTAGCAAAATTACAGTTATAAGGTAGCAATGAAAATAATTGTATGGTTGGGGGTCCCCACAACATGAGGAACTTATAAAGGGGTCACGGCATTTGGAAGTTTGAGAACCACTGATCTAAGCAGATCATCTATGCAGATTCAAAGGGGGATTTCTTTAGAGATCTTGGCCCTAAGCAATTTAGCACTTTCTGTAATATATACAATAGCTTCCCATCTAAAATTTCAAATTTATACTCAAGGTTTATTGCTATGTCATACAGTATTTAGATGAGCCCCTCAGAAGGAAAATAACAGTTGTTTACCTAGAGCTAGAACTAGACTTAGAACTTGGCACAATGACCAAAAAGAATATATTGTACGTGTGCATTAAGACTCCAGAACTCTTATTTGGTCTAATTTCAAGGAACGATGAACCCTCCAGTTATACACAATAAGTGCATGTTAGCTCACTCTATTAGATTTGGGGAAACAGAAATTACAGATTGATAAACCAAAGTTTACACTTCTTATATTCCATCACATCACATATACTTTGGCTGTGGTCAGTATAAAGTGAATCTGATTTGATCGGTGAATTGGAAAGATGTCTTCCAGCTTGTTACATTCTGTCATGACAATCCAAGCACTCTTTATATCTTCAGGACAGTTTAATTCAATTAAGCTTTTTTTTTAAAGCTGCCATCCTTGTGAAAGGCTTCATGTGGTGCAGACATATGCTTCCATGGAACTTGAAGCGTATCGCGTGCCAAGTCAGCACATTAAAAAATACAAAAAAACTCAAGCACTTCTCAAGGGGAAAGAATCACTCTAAAGCATCGCAGACTGGTTTATTCCATTGTTTCCTCAGCTATGTTGCGGACTGGTTTTTATATCACGTAGCTGGAATTCGAAAATAGAGCTATCATGGGAGCAAATAACTCAATTGTGTTATCATGGAGCTGGATACACTGATGAGAAATGCTGTGTGCAGTGCTTAAATCAGATGCCTGAGTAGTACAGACTAGGGAATTCCACAGTGGTTGTGGTCTCACTCAACTGATTTGATCAAAGTCTGAACAGAAGAATAGCATTGCTGGATTAGATCAAAGGTCTATCTTGTTCAACATTTGTCTCCCACATCAGTGAACCACATGCTTGCAGAACTCTACAAATAGGGCATGGGGAATCTTTCATAGATGATTGTCTGTCTTCCGCATATGGTAATGAGAAATACACTGCATCTGTCCATAGGTATCATAGTTAGGTGGTAACAGGAATAGATAATAGTTAGTAGTGACCATAGTGACATAGTTAATAGTTAATAGGCCTAAGCTCAATAAATGAACCTCTGAGGTGCTATATAAAGGGCAGGATAGATTTTTCTTAAGTACAGTATACTTGCATACTTATATATGCAAAGTCTGCATATCCCTATGTGGAAAAGATTCTCATCATTCTTTAATGCACACTTTGGACAATCAGAAGCTTTACACCTGTGGAGGCTATTTGGTCTCCTTCTTCTAACCATTTTGTGCAAGTTATTTGAAGTCACAAGTCAAGTCACAGGTATCCAGTTGAGATGCAGGGAATTATGACCCTCTCCCCTGAATCTAGTAGAATCATTTGCTAGTCTGGTTTCTTCCATTGTCTCCTCAGTGATGGTGTGGGCTGGTGTGGGTTTGTATATTGCAGTGGGTGGAATTCTAGCATAGAGCTGTTATGGGAGCAGAGCTATTCACTGCATAGAGCTATTATCAGTCTGACTGCTAAGATGCAGAATAGTCTGATTGGAAGGACTGTCACAGGACACTGTCCCTGGTTCCAAGCCTAGTCTAGAACCTGGGCTGGAGCCCATCAGCCAGGAAACCCTTAAACTGGAGACACTGGAATCAGCAAGTCCAGAATAGGAGACTCATAAATAGCACTCCACGGGCTCCTGGAGGAGCTAGTCTCACCAGTGTCCAGTATCTGGCTATCTGATGAGCCTGCACCTCAGTGTCAATTTTGAACCAGGAAAAATGCAATGGAGAGAAGGAGGACTTCAAAGCTCCAGACTGGAGGACTGCCCCTTGAAAATCTCTATTATCTTCTTGGAGGGAGGCCACACCTGCATGGGGCATTCTGGGCCTGGATTTAGACAAGATCCTGTCCCTCTTCTGATCCTTGACATAGAAAATCATGTACATGCATTCCTAAGCATTCCTTTGCCTTGAAGGCATCATTCGGGGGGGACATCTGGGGGGGCATACAGCCACCTCTGGAGGTGGCACAGAATGAGTAGATGAGTAGCAGCCATTCAGGCAATGGGGTTGGGATCCAGCATTATCACCAAGTCCCAGCTCCTCCTGAGTTCCAGCCCCCTGGAACAGGAAGTTCCCACCTGCCCAGCCCTGGGGGTGCCCTCTCCTCTGGAACACCCCTTCTGCCTCACCCCCAAGATTTCCATGTCAGATCTTCAAACCCTTTAGATTGTACTGTCAATTATTTAAATTCAGTGCTGCATTGCATGATATTTCCATTCTGAAATTACTGCAATGTCTGTTAGTTGTGACTTTTCCAAAACCAATTAAAGAGTTAGAGTTACATTCCTATGCTGTATAGGATTCCCTGAGAGTAAGTTCCATTGAATTTTATGAGATTTCTGAGTAGGCCTACTTTGGATGGTGAAATTTTTTGAATGTGCACAATTATATGTTGAGTTTTCTTATGTTTGATCTGTGAATAAATTAAGTTCTGGCTTAGCACTAAATTACTGGTCAGTGATTCACTCGACTTAAAAGTCCTCATTCTGAAATCTGTATCAGCCCTTTTCTTCCTGACCACATCAAGCACATTCTTTTCATTTTTCCGAAGAGGTTACAATCATTTTAATCAAGTGTTGAATAAAAAACAACAAGCCAAAACAAACAAATGAAAAACATGGGGCTGGAGGAGGGGAGAGGAAAGTTGGCATTTGTCAACACGTTTGGACAATCTTCACCTGGAATCTCTCTGTTCTTAATAAGAAACACTTGCCTTCTGAGAACATTAACTGACATTAAAAATATGTTGGCAATGGAGTGCATAAGAGCAGATGTCACCCTTTCAAATTAGATTTGTGTCACGATGTTAAGGCCTGAACAGTAAAGCTCAGTGATTTTTATACTTTTAACATTCCCTGGCTTCACATTAACCTGTCTTCCATAAGACCAGTGTGACCATATGACCAGAAATTTCCGGATTTGTTCTCTTTTTTTAGCCTCCTGTTCCAGTGTCCTCCAAAAGGGCTTCATTGTCCTCCATTTTGGCTTCATTTTGGAACTTTGAAATTGTGTGCAATACCCTATCATGTCATATGTCATTGGATTTGTATAGAAGAGCAGACTCCAATGCAAAAATCACTTTTGAAATATCTCCTTTCTATCAAACATTATGGCCATAAAACTAAAAATAAAAATATGCATTGAGTTCTATGGGAAAGTGAAAGTGCCCAATATCACGGGTATACTCGTGAGTAGGCAAATGTGCCATTGGCCGCCAGAAAAACCAGGTTTAGAGGAATCTAAGACCTTGTCGTCCTTTTGAGATTTGGGCATCTGATCACGTTGCATAGGACCCCTGTAAGTCACCTAGGGAAGACTTCTAGGTAAGAGCTCCTAAGGAGCATTCTAGGTTCGAGATTCCATTTCCATAAGACATGGAATTTCATTCCACCATTAGGCATTATGATATATATTTTAAAAGCATCTTTGCAGGAAGGAGTAATGCCTAGTATCCTGAAAATTGCAATTGGTGGCCCTGCCAGTTAAAAAATCTTCTCTAGATTCCACCAATCTAGACAACAACTGACAAGTATCTAACCTTCCTTTCTTGAATGAATGAGCATGTGTTGGCATCTCAGTTCCAGGTGGTTTTTTTTTGAGACAGTCAATCTTGATCCCATCCCATCCAGCTTCAGGCTAGGTTTGGAACAGTTTTCGGTCACCATGTTGAATTATCTTTGCTGAGAACCAGACAGGAGGAATATGTCCCTGTTGGTTCTGCTGGACCTCTACACATTTTGATACCATCAACTATGGTATCCTTCTCAGCTGGCTGCATGTGCTGGGGATTAGGAGAATTGCTTGCTAATAGTTCTGCTCCTTCTTGGCTGACATGTCCCAGATGTTGATATTGTGGTCTCCTGTTTAGCACCCTGGCCTTTATAATGTGAACTCACAGCTTTCCCTGAACAGCCAGGTGACAGCAGTGGTAGGGATGTGTATGCCCAGCTCTGGTTGGTGTACCAGCTGCCATACTTGAGCCAATGAGACATACTTGAGTGAATTGAGTCAAATGACATAGGTTCATGTTGTAGATCAGGGGTCTCCAAGCTTTTTGCCAAAGCGCTGCATCAATATCTGGTATGTTGTCAAGGGATGCAAAAAATTTTTTAAATATAAAATGTAAATAAATATTGTACATTAGAAATGGAACTCTAATTCTGAGGCCCCAAAAACACAGAAGATGTTCTGAGGACATTCTGAGGCCCTCAGAACACCTTTGGAATGCAAACAGACCTCTACTCTGGTTGTATTCTGTTGAATGGGCCAGAGGCTTTCAGTGGACCAGAGGCAGGCTAACTAAGGGCCAGATAGAGGCTTGCCATGGGACACATCTGGCACCTGGGCCAGGGTTTGGAGACCCCCTATTATGGATTGTGACTTCAAGATTGGATTTCTGTAGCATGTTCTACGTGGACTGCTCTCAGAGATGGTTTGAAAACTGCAACTAGCACTGAATACATTGGCCAGAGTAGTTATTGGTATGAGGTGGTTTGAACCTGTTGGACCGCTGCTTCAACAACTGCACTATCTGTCCATTCACTCAAGGAGCTGGTATTGACCTTTAAAGCCCTTCACAGTTTGGGACCACCTTATCTGAGAGATCACCTTCTGAACTGCCCATATATTCTGAACTGCCCTCTTAGGTCATCTGAGGAGGCTTTCCTGCAAGTGCTGCCTTTCTCCCAAATAAGAGCAATGACAGTACAAGGATGAGTCTTAATAGTAGTGGTGCCACAATTGTGGAACTCCCTACCAGAGGATCAAAAATCCACTCCCTCCCTCATGACATTTTGATGAGGGCTCAAAACATTTTTGTTCTATCAGGTGTTGGGTTATGGGTTGTCTGCCTCCTATTCCACAGCAGACATTTCTTGAGTGTAATATTGTTTACCCTCCTCCAAATGGTTTTCTTTAGTTGAACAAAAGGAGAATACCAAGGATGCTATTGCCTTGTTCAGGCCATCTCTAACAGCAATTACAAGTTCAAACACACCAAACAAAGCTGAAGCTGAAGATCACAAGGTCAGGCTGCTCATTGTGAGCAAATGGCCTTCAAGAAACCTTGTCCATCATTGACATAAGGTTACGTCAGAAGGAATGGCAGTGTTTCTTGGAAAAAGTAGTGCTTTAGCTGCTATACAACAAGCTGCTCTTTATGCTAACTGTCAGAGTGGGCATAGGAAGATTTGCCAACATTTCAATTACAATGTTAACAGGAGTTGGGAGAAGCGGTTAATACAGGAGCCATATTTCCAAAGCCATGCTTTGTGGATGCCAAGAAAAATAAACGGGCAAAATTTATGCCAGGACAAGCATCACAACATCTGCTGAGCAGGTGTAGCAAGTGATTGTATATTCCAGTTTTGTTGACATACTCCTTTGTATTTTGTCCTGGACTTCTGGGATCTTTCATCATTTAGATCATTAGGAGAGGTTTTTTTTCCTAGAAACAACTCTACAAGTTTCTGATGATATGACCAAAAATCAGGATGTATACCAGGGCATGTCAACCTCCCTTTTCCTATGAGTAATCTCTGTGTTTTTTGTCTCCACCTAAAATTCAGGCCAAAGAAAGGAGGGATTCTTCTCTTCTGTCTTCCTTACTTCTCTGTTGAACAGTTGCAGCACAAACTTGGAGTTTCAAAGAAAGTTTGAAACTCTCAAACTTTCTCAAAATTGGCTGGAGTCAGGATCAAACTATATATTACTCTGTAAGGTTCACAACTGATCTCCTGAGGGTTTCTTTTCTTCTAATTTTATCCATGGTTCAAAACCTGCTGGGACAACAGAACCCAGAAACAATTAGCTGGTGTAAGAAAAAGGGGCAATTGGAGCGTGCGGAGTATGGTTCTTTGCAAGGAAAAGATTTTTGGGGTGGACGGCACCTTTAGCAAGTTTTATTGTGCTTTTGGTTCTTTTGATGCAAACAGTGGAGTCTGCCATAAAACAGTCAGTACTCTTTATTTAAAGGGCCTTGGTATATAAACCTGTTTAAGCAAGTTTGATAAAATAGCAGTTTTTTCTCCCAGGAAGAGAGGGGCTACCCCAATTTGGGTTCAGGAAAAATTCATTCCCAGAAGAAACAAGGCACGCATGCCTGACTGTAGTGGCAGGTTATCCAAATTTAGTCACATTTTCTCTGCTTCTTTGGTTAACAACAATTATGTTTATAGTGCTGGCTTGTTTCGTTTCTTTCAACACTGCTGATTTGAGGTTGTAATTCCTTTATATCTCCTCTGCTTTGAATAATTGGACAAAATGTTCCTCCAGTTCAGCTGAGAGGATGGCAGGAATCCCAGTGAACGTATGCTCATAGGGTCAGGATTTCCAGAACCAGAGATTTCTCAAGGGTATTTATTATGTCACAGTTAGTCCAGTTTTGGGAAGCATAATTTTAAAGACTGGAAACTTTTCGTTTTACATCCTATGTTTATGGAAGCAAAATCTGGTATTAGTTCCTAAGCAGCTGCATGTTTTATGCTGCTCAAAACTAATTGCTTACTGCCGAAGTCCTGGGCCTAGTGAGAAAAGGGAAGATGGGACATAAAGCGACGGCCCCACTGATGTTCCTAAATGGCCCCGCTGATGCTCCAGTGACGTGAGGTTTTTGTGCAAAACAGTAATTCCCATGCAGTTCCTCAAATGGTGTGATACAGAACAGGATGTTATGCATTGTGAAGGACTTTGTGTAGGACTAAATCAATCTACTGGTATCTGGTGAGTTGGTTGAAATAAAAATCACTTTTACTTAATTTTCAAAAGTTATTATCCATCCAGTTATTATTAATTAATTAATAATAATTAATTATTCCAGTTATTATTAAGTAATAACTGATCAGTAAAATTAAATAATTAGCCAAATCACAGTCAGTCCTAACTCCTGGTTAGGCTGGCCTGGTTAGGCTGGTATAAGTCGCATGCTGGCCTGCGGGTGTTGCAAAAGTGCCATACAACATTTCTGCATCACTCCTGGTGGGGGAGGGTTTAGGCCAGTGCACAAACATGTGCCGGCCTCCCCAGACCATCCTGGGAATGGGGAGAAGGGTCAGTTTTGCTGGCCTAAATTGGTTAGGATTGAGCTCCTTATCTATCTTCTTGAGCACTTTCATTATATATCTCCGTTCTTGGCACCTATCCTAGGAATTGATTCAAAGGGCCAGAACAATCCATTAAATGATGCATGGAATATTCAGTTTAAATTAATATTACATACAGAATTCTTGTAGTGACTTGTAATCCTAATGACTTGGATTAGTGCATGCTTTCTGTGATACATCTGACATCTAGTTATATGTTGTGATTTTCTATGGGTTATTGCTATAAACAATAGGGGTGCTGTTTCAAAGTTGATCTGGAAGTTCCCAAACTTTGTAGGTTCATGGCACCCTCACTGAGCAATCCTAAGGGTCCCCTTGGGCCAGTGCAAGTAACATGGCTTGTGCAGGATGTTGTGCCGGCCTCTCCTGCCAACATGGGCCCTATGTGCCAGTGAGTTGTGTTGGCTTCTCTTAGCTAGCACAAGGGTCTAGGCAGTGGTGGGCACCAGCAGGTTCGCACCTACTCTATAGAACCGGTTGTTAACAAGAGATAGGACATATAAAGTTTAAAAATAGCCATTTAAAAGTGGCTGCCAGATGGGCAGAGAACCGGTTCTTAATTTCTTTGAAGCCCATCACTGGATCTAGGGGAGTAAAGGACAGGGAGGATGGGAGTGGGAGGCATTTCAGGGTGGAGGGAGTTTGTGGAGGGCAGGCAGGCAAGGAGTGGAAAGTGGGGCTGAGCCCTGACACTTGTGCTGGAACCAAGCCCCATTCCCTCTGCAGTGAGAAGCAGGCCTAGACTGCTCTGGACTGCTCAGATCCTTGGCATCTCCTGAGATGGTTTAGATCTGAGTAGACCTATTTGGGCTGTTGCTGTGTTACCTGGGGTAACTTTCTCCTTGTTGCATGGTAGTGCAGCAAGAGACCCAAAGTTGCACTGGATGCACCAAAAGTTAGGATTATGTTACCTTTAATTTTTTTTCATCGCAACCTTAGGCCAAATAGGTTTTGTCAAACCCCATCATATGTGTGTTTTCTGTGTGTATGCTTCAAAAATTTAAAATAGGTTGCAGAATGCCTGCAAGTTTGAAAGGGTGCCCTGGTTTTGCTGTGGTACACAGTGTAGGAACCATGTAGTCAGCTTATTTTTGGAAGTAAATGTCAGACACTAGGGGGCCAGTAGTGAAAACCAAACTGTGAACATATCAACTTGAATGTAGCTGGTTCTTGAAATATAGAACCACAAAGTTTCTACCTGGAGATCTATCAGTGCATTTTGGGAAAGGGGTAGGTAGTCTGCTGATATTTCACCGTCCACCAAATATATTTTCTGGTTATGAAAACTGGGCTGTTTTTCCAATGTCTACAAGAAAGGTAATGCCCAGCAACTCTCTACCAAGTTAAGCCCCTGAAGTTTTAATTCTAAACTCTTGAGAGGCTCCATCATGGGGCATCCAGTACATTCTTGTTAGTACTTGTCAATGGGGCTATCATGTAATTGGTGTGTGTATTTGCTGTCATCATCCATATTTGTGGAAAAGAATCTGTTTTATCTTAAGCAGTTTCTGTGTGTAATAGAAGTCATATTGAGGTTCCAAAGATCTGGCTTTTACAAGAAATACCAATCTCTTGGTGGTCCAGCGAGTGACAGATACACTCACCATACGTACAACATGCATTTATCTTCAGCTTGTACCCATTTGTCTTACAATCCTTGTAGCTATGAGGCATTCTTTCTTTTTATCATACAGTTACTAAAATAACATCATTTTTGTTTTCTATTGATGCTCATTTTTCCTTGTCACCGATTAGGGCTGAGACTGCTCCTTCACACAGAGCACAATCCTAACCAATTTAGTCCAGTGCAATTCACCCATATCAGTGCTCCCACAATAGCATGGGGAGGCTGGCACATGTCTGTATACTGGCCTAACCCTGCCAGATATGGCATTTTTGACATCCCTAGGCAAGCATGGGATTTGTGCCAGCCTAACCCATGGTTAGGATTGTACTAACAGATGAAATTCTCCCAAAATCTGGGGATCATGAGGAACAGCTGGTGGCAAAGGTGAATCCCTGTATGCCTTTGTTCCCTTTATTTCATTCTGTTGATGCACATGTGGTACATGCAGGAGTATGTTTGCTGTGCACCAAGGCATAATGATTAAATCTTGGTGTAGATCCCAGATCCCTTTGGCCTTTCTGAGGAAGACTGAACCTGGTTTCACAACTTAATGAAAATTCTGTGAAACGAGGAATTTCTTGAAACTCTGAAATGTTTCGGCATTGTTTAGCAAAGGAACCACCAAAAGTTCTCATCAGTGGTATCCTTTAGTCTCGAAAGACTATGGTATCGTGCTCTTATTGGAGGTCCTAAAACAGCATCTGGTGTGGCTAAAAAGGCCAATTCGGGAGTGGCAATCCCTTTCACAATGAGGACAGGTAAAGTCTGCCTCCTGCCCACCCCCCAGATTTCGCTGGTTCCAGGCCTGTCTCTTTGCTTCAGCCTGCCAAACAAGTGTCTCTTCATATTGGAGAAGGCCATGCTACATCTTTTGCCTCCACGCTGAACGATCAGAGGTCAAGGTTTCCCAGCTGTTGATGTCCATTCCCAAGGCCTTTAGATCCCTCTTGCAGATGTCCTCATATCACAGCTGTGGTCTCCCTCTAGGATGCTTTCCCTGCACTAATTCTCCATATAGGAGATCTTTTGGAATCTGACCATCAGCCATTCTCATGACAAGCCCAAGCCAGTGTTGACATCGCTGTTTCAGAAGTGTGTATATGCTAGAGATTCCAGCATGTTCCAAGACTGCATCATTTGAGACTTTGTCACGCCAGGTAATGCCAAGAATACATCAGAGACAGCTCATATGGAAGTGTCCATGCCTAAAGTGTCCAAGACTCGCTGCAGTATAAGAGTTCTACAAAAGTTCTACATCAGGGATACTCTTTTAGCAAATGATACCTGCAGAAATTGGTAAAAAATGAATGAGTTGTGAATTATGGCTTGGCCTGTGTGCTCTTCATTCTATACAAGCCAAAGCTAGAAGAGGTAAAAATGATATAGAACTAATCTTTTGCTGTCAGTGCTAATCCCAGGTTTAAAAGGCAAGAGGTCAACTTCTGCTGGGGTTACACTTCTTGGTGGAGAATGGGGCTATCTCCTCCTTACTGCTATGATTGCCATTTGGTACTGCTTCTTTTCTATTTGTTCATTTGCCGAACAGACAACTGGTGAGCAGACATGAGGTAGCACCAGTTGCTCCTTCTTCTACTTTTCTCCATCACTGTTCAGATTTTCTGCTTAGCCTGGGCCAGAGAAGGTAACTGGTCTGGGCCAGAACTTGACTTGTGCCCAACCTTGTTGGCCCCTGCCTGCTGTTAACATCATCTCCATACATAGGTTCTGATAGAGCTCATTCAAGCTTCACTTCCCGTTACTGTCAATTGGAAGGACAACTGCATGATCTGGAGGAGCAGAAGAGGATAGTGGTGTCACTGATTAAGTGCAAGCTTCATTGCTCTTAACTCAGCACATAAGAATCTCATGATTCCAGCAGATGTTTCAGCTGCATTGCCAAATCTGAAGTTTATGTACCAGCAATGTGAAAGTCCAGAAAGCTGCCACTCAGCAGGTCACCTGGGGAGCTTCTCTTACTTCGTAAAATCACTTAATAAATATGCATTCCAGTTATATGCTGTGCTGAAACTCTTCTTCTTTCAACTGCTAAAATGTATAGTTCTGTAAGAAAAAAATCAGATACAATTTGTAAGCTTTGAGTGGCGTTACATGTTCTATCAACACAGGTTTCTTTGTCTTCTTCATACTTTACAAAAAGATGCTTTTTGTATGTGGTTTGAATAAAGATTATGAATTGTTCACTTGGTTTGAGTTTGTTAATGGCTTTTTAAGCTATTTATATCAGACGCCATATGGGTTTTTGATGAAGTCCTTACAGTCTAATTCTGCATACCCAGTGGCCTAACACTGATGCTGGCTGTATCATCATGGGGGAATTGAGTGAAAATTAGGCTAGTGTTAAGATATAAAATATTTTTTGTATCCATTCTAGATTCAGTCTCAATAGTTCAGCATTTTTTGTAGTCTATTCATTGCTGAGTCTGTGCATCTGAAATGTGCACAGAAGAAGGGGAGAACTTGCTCTGTAACTCTGGATGCAGGATTAGAACCAGTGGGCCAATATTATGGGGAAGTAGCTTCAGTCTAAGCACCAAAGAATAATTTCTTAACTGTAGGAGCTGCCTGGCACTGGAACAGTCTGCACTATACAATTATGGGCTCTTCCTCATTAGAGATTTTTAAGCAACGGTGGATGACCATCTGTCAGGAATGATGTGAGGAGGGAGTTGGACTAGATCTTCAAAGTGTTTTTTGACCCTTACAGCGCAATCTGAACTTGCTCTGAAACAGGGAGGTTGGCGCGCTAGCATCTACTTCACATTTGGGGCTGCTGGTGCACCCGCACATTAACATGTGAGTTAAGATTGGCTCTTATGCCACATCAATCATGATTTATGTTTTGATCAAAGGAACTGATGAGAATCAATCGTACCAGTGAAGGAGGGGTGGTCTTATGGGATGTATTTGAATAATCAAAATATCCCCACCATACCAGTGGTATGAGACACAAAGGTATGCAATTGGCCTAAATTTCACTGGGTCCAAATAGTTTGTGCATTGGACTATGGAGGGTCCAAAACTGAGATAACCCTTTCTGATTTTAGAGCAATGGAAACATGAAAACTCCTACATGGGTCAAAGTACAATCTGTGTGCTGCTTTATCCTCCTGGCTTCTTGAAGCCCATTTTTCACTGGAAGCCCCTTTCGAATGAGGTCTAAAGGGCTGCAAATTATCCGGATGGAAAGGAAGCTCTTTATACTCTTTCTTAAAGCAGAAAGATCTAATGGTGGAAAACATCAAACTTTGGTCAAAAAAGAAAAATAAACCTCTTTGAGGCAAGCCTCTTTCCCATAAATTGAAACCTTTATAAGAAGCGCCTGCCAAAAATGCTGTTTTCCTGGAATGTGGGGAGTGGAAAGTCAGCAGCTCACTTTGAATATGTTCAACCAACTTTCACAGCCACAGCTGACATCCTAGTTGACCCTGAGACCAATGTTTTGATTCTTTCTGCAAATACTACTATTCCTCCTTCCAACGCAATGGTCTATTCCTTGAGGACTGTGTGTAGAAAAAGGAAGCAGGCCAGTAATAAAGCTACTAATTTACCTCCATGTGCTGGCTAAAGATTCCTTTGTCATAAAAAAAATGTATATAAAAGACCACTCTTATCTGGACCTCCCATAACTAGCCCCTTCTGTGCACTCGGCAGCCTTCCCGCTACTCAGTATAACATCAATACTTTATGTCTTTCTGCCTTCACAAATTTTGGATATCCGCTACTGTGGATACATAGCACGTCCCTCAGGATGTCCGGATCTTATGGGTTCTTCTGTATAAAAATGCCTTCTCAGTAAGACTCTAAATGATGTAGAGGAATGCTGCTTTGACAAGAATATCCCATTTGCCTGCTAACATTGTAAATCTGTAATTGGCAATAAAAGGCAGACCACACTCTCTCTATTTCACTAATATTTACTTAAACTTTACCATAAAGTGTGCGTTGCTGTTTCTCTAGACTCCAGCAGAACAGAATCTCTTAGCCAAGAAGAAGAAAAAATGTGTTTTATAACATTGTTCTGTAATTTTTTAATAAATTTTCCAGAGTGTAAAAATATAGGGTGCAATCCAGCCATGGTTAGGCATTCTTAGGTTCCACTGATTTTAGTGGGAGGGCTACAATGGTGCTTAAATCCATCCCATTGAAATTAAGAGGAATTTTAAAAGTATTTCTGAAGGCCAAAATATATATTATGCTAAAACATGAAGTTGGGGTACAGATGTTTATTTTTTCCTGTGAAAATAGAAGCCAAGGGCAGCTCTCTGGATTATGCAAGGAGTTGGGTATATAACCCTTTCTGAATGCAGTCCCAACAAAAATTCTGCCCAGGTGCCCTTGTTTACCTCCAGAGGAGAGCTTCCCTTGGTACAACTACAAGTTTTCTTCCTGGAGCTTCTAGCAGTTTCTGGGATACAATGAGAAAGAACCATGAAAGAACCCTCCTCATGAACCATGGTCCCAATCCCAATCACTCTCTCCAGCTGTTCTTATGCTTAAAAAATATGTTGGGCAAAGTATACATTTAATTCATCGGCATCCTTCAGTCTCGAAAGACTATGGTATCGTGCTCTGATTGGAGGTCCTGAAACAACATCTAGTGTGGCCAAAAAGGCCAATTTGAGAGTGGCCATCCCTTCCACACTGAGGACAAATAAATTCTGTCCCGTGCCCAGGCCCCAGGTTTTGCTGCTTTCGGGTCTGTCTTTTTGCTTTAGCCTGCCGAACAAGTGTCTCTTCCAGTTGGAGAAGGCCATGCTGGGTCTTTTGCCTCCACGCTGAACGATCAGAGGTCAAGTTTTCCCAGCTGTTGATGTCCATTCCCAAGGCCTTTAGATCCCTCCTGCAGATGTCTTTTTATCACAGCTGTGGTCTCCCTCTAGGGCGCTTTCCCTGCACTAATTCTCCATATAGGAGATCTTTTGGAATCCGACCATCAGCCATTCTCACGACATGCCCAAGCCAGCATAGACGCCGCTGTTTCAGAAGTGTGAACATGCTAGAGATTCCAGCACATTCCAAGACTGCGTCGTTTGAAACTTTGTCACGCCAGGTGATTCCAAGAATACATCGGAGACAGTGTCTATGGAAGGTGTTCAGCTTTCTCTCCTGCCATGCATAAAGGGTCCAGGACTCGCTGCAGTATAAGAATGTGCTCAGGACGCAAACTCTATAGACCTGGATCTTTGTATGTTCCGTCAGCTTCTTATTAAGCCATACTCTGTTTGTAAGCTTGGAGAATGTGGTAGCCGCTTTACCAATACATTTATTCAGCTCAGTATCTAAGGAGAGAGTGTCAGAGATAGTTGAGCCAAGGTACACAAAGTCATGGACAACCTCCAGTTCATGTTCAGAGATTGTGATACAGGGAGGTGGATCCACACCCTGACCCATGACTTGTGTTTTCTTCAAGCTGATTGTTAGTCCAAAGACTTAGCAGGCTTTGCTAAAACGGTCCATAAGTTGTTGAAGGTCTTCGGCAGAGTGAGCAGTAACAGCAGCGTCATCGGCGAAGAGAAACTCCCGCAAGCATTGCAGGTGGACATTGGACTTTGCTCTTAGTCTGGAAGGATTGTAGAGTTTTCCATCTGATATGGTCTGGAGATAGATTCCCTCTGTTGCGTTTCCAAAAGCATGCTTCAGCATGACTGCAAAAAAGATCCCGAATAAAGTTGGTGCGAGGACGCAGCCCTGCTTCACTCCACTTCGGATGTGAAAGGAGTCTGATGTTAAGCCATCAGTGCCCTTCATGTCCTTGTGAAAAGATCTGATGATGTTCAGGAGCTTAGATGGGCATCCAATCTTGAGGAGGATTTTAAAAAGGCTGTCCCTACTAACCAAATCAAAAGCCTTTGTAAGATCTATGAAGGCTACAAAGAGTGGCTGTCTTTGTTCCCTACATTTCTCTTGCAACTGTCGAAGGGAAAATACCATATCAGTGGTGGACCTGTTGCTGATATTGATTTGTGGTCTTCCTTCCTTCTTTGAGTGATGCAGCCTCTTTGCTTGTAATTTTACTCTGCTGCACACCAAGGAGCGGTCTGTATCGTAATCAGCACTCTGATAGCTACATGTGATCTTAATGCTGGGAAGGCTGGAGCGCCTGGTGAGGATCAAGTCAAGCTGATGCCAATGCTTCGATCTTGGGTGTTGCCAAGACACTCTGTGTTGAGGCTTTGTGTTAAAGAACATATTGCTAACACAAAAATCATAATAGCAGCAAAACTCCAGCAAGCGTTGGCCATTTTCATTCATCTTCCCAATGTCAAAACGACCTACCCTACAATCCAGAGTAACTACGGGAGCACGTAAGAGACATTACGTGCACCTGTAGTTACAGCAGCACATAGTGAAAATGTATGGGAAATTAATATTGCAATCCTGAGTAAATTGTTCTTACACCGGAGCAAGGACTCCCCGTAGTTACTCTGGATGGTGCCCCTAGACAGGCGGGCCGAGAACGATGGTCAGATCCAACTCTTGCATTAAAATCACCAAGAATAAACAATGGTTCTTTCTCAGGGATTTTCTTGATAGTGGCAGCCAGATCATCATAGAATTTGTCTTTGGATTCTGCTGAAGATGATAGTGTTGGTGCATATGCACTAATAAGAGTGACCAGCCCTACTGATGTCTGTAGCTGCAGAAACAGAATTCTTTCACTTCCTCCAGTAGGTGGAATAATAAGTCCAAGTAGGGTGTTTCTAACTGCAAAGCCAACTCCATATTCCCTAGTCTCACTTGATGGTTTTCCCTGCCAGAAGAATGAGAAATTTCTCTCCTTAATAGATCCTGAGTCTGACAGCCTTGTCTCTTGAAGGGCAACTATGTCCATCTCCAGTCTGCTCAGCTCCATATCAATGACAGCTGTCTTACGTACTCGCTGTCATCCAGTTCTCGCAAATCGTCAGAAAAGACAGGGGTCATTGTCCGAACGTTCCAGGTGCCCAACTTAAGGGCTGAAGTTTTCTTATGTTTGTTGCATGATGCTCAGTTGTTGATCTGCTTGTCGGTTTTCACCCTAAACCCCACGCACCCAGTGAGTTTAACAGACCGTGGCGAGGCAGCATCTTACTAGCTGGGGGCTGCCCAGCTTAAGGCGGGTGATAGCTGCCCAATGAGGCATGATGACCTCTCCCACCGTCGGAAGTCGCCTCTGGCGTCACGCTCTTCGCCAATTGAGCAACGACTTATAACCGGTAACTGCCACTTCCTGTGTTGTTTCCACGCTGTATGCGAGGCTGGGTCAAATACTCATTTATATGCAGTTTGACCCTCAGGTTAGTTCAGTGGCTGGCAGACTGTGCAATGTGGGATATCATCAGTGGCCTTTTCTCCCAAGTGCTGCCATCTTGGATTGTGCAAGATTTTGCACAAATCACACAGGATATTGTATGATCCAAAATGGTGGCATCCAAGCAAGCAAGGAAGAGGAGGTTGTTGTTGAAATAAGGGCGTTGTGACCATGGTAAGTAGTCCAGGGAGTCAATCCATTTTCTGATGGGAGCACACTGTTAGGAAATGATTGAAAACAATCTTTGACTGAGATGTCCATCAGATGTTCATCTGGGGAAGATGTTCATCTTGGGGAAAGTTGCATCCCACCCTGCTGTAGAGAGAAAATGCACATGTGCTCTGTGAATAATAGAAACAGCAAGGCATTTGGTTTCTGTTTTTATATAAGTGATAGAGGCAGAGAAAGAACCAAAATTAGATGAAGATTAAGGTATTTTGGGGTAGAGGGCTTCCTGTGGATCTCCTATGTCTTCAAGACTACTATACTATAGCAGTGATATTGGCCTGGGACATATGGTGGCAGATGACAAGCCCTGGGTAGGATTGGGCTGATACTGATTAAAACTGAATAGTTATGATTGCAAGAAGGCAATTGCTGTGATGATCACAAGAGAGATCTGCTGGAAAACCCTCTCTTGGCCACACTGCCAGCACGTGCTGTGACGGCATCCGTTGTTAATCTGACTGTGATTGATAGAAATTTTTACCCTGCATGAGGATCTGAAATGACATACTGGTGGCTATCAGTGTGCCCCATTAGATGTTGGAGTCACAAGTGCAATATATTAGCTGTTACAACGTATTTAGTGGA
This sequence comes from Cryptoblepharus egeriae, assembly GCA_030015325.1. Classification (NCBI taxonomy): domain Eukaryota; kingdom Metazoa; phylum Chordata; class Lepidosauria; order Squamata; family Scincidae; genus Cryptoblepharus; species Cryptoblepharus egeriae. The sequence goes on from JAREYC010000001.1 coordinate 214,372,245, forward strand.
TATTGTACTTCATGTCCCATAATCATTTCAGGTGCAGTTTGTGGGTACACAAGGCAGGGCCATTTTAGTGACCGCACCCAGATTGTGGAATTGAGGCTTTCTTGTCAAGCCTGCCTACACTTTTACATTCAGGTGCCTGGTCAAAACTCTGCTTTTAAAATGTGTATTTTACTTGGATGGACAATACTGTATATGCACGAGTTGTCTGTTGTTTGTGGCTGGCCTTGTAAATGGAGCTCCCGTTGTTTCATGCTGGAACTTTTTCTTTCTGATTCTCTTTACCTACTGTTTTCTTCTGTGGATTTTGTTGATTTGTTTTGACTCACATTGTATTTTTATTCTATTATTTTTCCACCATTGCTTATTAACTGCCCTGAGAATTTTTTACGTTAAAGGAAGGGATATATACAATCAAATCCTGATTTTAGGCCAGAAAATTAGCCCAGCTAAGCTGGCCTAAGGAGGCCATATCCTGAGCTGACAAGCCAAATCCATAGGGTTAGAAGACCTCTGGCTGGACTAACTGCTGAAGAGGCAGCAGCACAAGGGCAGCATCCTCACTGGCATCTGAGGCGGGTTGATATAGTTCTGCTCTATCCTGAGGTTGAGAGGTAGGGGTTGGCCTAGGACTCAATTTTTTGCAATTGATTTTACTCTGGCATATCATGTACCCCTATGGGCCTACTCAGATTTATTCCTGCTCCTGAGGTGGTATAACTTTGAGGAGCTGGAAGAGGGCATTTCTGCCCCAGAAACAGGCTGTGGATACAGCCCAACTGCACTGTTCTAGGCAATGCTGAACATGCCCTCAATATGCCTCTCCTGAATCGGCTGGCACAACTAGGCCAGCCCCTGTCCATCTGTCTTTGGCCAGCTGACATACACTAAGGCTGAAATCCAGAGTAACTACGGGGAGTCCTTGCTCTGGAGTAAGAACAAGTTAGTCTGGATTGCAATACGAATTTCCCACAGGTTTTCACTAGGTGGTGCAGTAACTATGGGTGCACGTAATGTCTCTTACATGCTCCTGTAGTTACTCTGGATTGTGCCCTAAGTTGACATACACTGGCCCAAGCCTTTCTGGTGTAACTGGCCTGGCCTATCTTGGAACGGAAGCCTTATGCATTCAATCAGAAGATTATTATAAAAAGCACACGGGAAGAGAATTTTACAAAGATCAGTCTAGTCAGGTTTAAACAAGGGCTGTGGGTGTTACTCCAACCCACAATTTAGAGAAGTCAGAACTTAGGTTGAAATGGAACAAGCAGAAAGTACCTCAATACTCACTAAACCAGGCCAAAGGTTTCTGGTATTTACAGTATTCTAGGCCTTTGCAAATGAAAAAGCGTAGGTTATCTGAGGGAATGCCGTATACCACATGTAGCTGATCACCATTCAATTTTTGTGAGGTTTATATCAGCCAGACAAAAACATCTTTATTTTGCCAGTTATTTGGAGTTGGATAGTATCTCCTAACTCTTATATCTGTGTTCTGTTATTTGATCTGCCAAATTGTTATTTGATCTGCCATTTTTTTTTTAATTACCGGTTTGTTTCATGTACTGATTGTAAACTGCTTCAGGGTCCTCTTGAGTGTCACAAATAACAATAAATAAGTTCCATCTATTATAGTGGCCAATGACACACGCTTATTTCATTGCGCTTATTTTCTGTGCCTGAAAAGAGCTCTGGTTTATTGAGCTTTGCAAAGCCATGATGGGAAGTCTTCTGATGCATGGTTTGCACTGCAGTGCAAGCATCTCAAGTGCTGTAAAATCCACATGCTCTAAACTCATTAGTGAATTTAAGTGTGTTGAACCATTTCTGTAAATATTCCCGCACACACCAGTTCACCACTTACAATGGCTTTGTTCAGCACACTCTGGAAGATATTCAAGAATACTCTGGACTGTGAATTGTATGTGCATCAGGGCATTCGTGACTTCACATACTAAGGTTCCCCTGACCATTTTTAAAGTGGCTGTGTGAAGAATCACAAAAGAACATCACATAATATTGAAGTTTGAAAGAGAAAACCTCTTGTTCACAATGTGGGCTGTGCTTTCCATGTGTTTAATTAGGGAAATCTGGCATTTCAATTATGGACTGGATCCCATGAGCCCAACCTAGATGGAGTTCTTTCTTCTAATGTCCATTGGACACCTTTCTACATAGTAACCATTTTGCCATGTTATAACCCATTTGGGGATGGGCTATTTCAAATGCTTAAAAAAGGTTTTATAATATTATTTTCACAAGTATGCATCAAAAGGAGCTAAATCTAGCAATCTTTATAAATCAAGAAGAGGTGCAATAAAATAAAATAAATCAATAATAGATTGTTTCATCTTGAACAATTGAGGGACAGTCCAGTCCTATCACATACCAATGCAGTCATATCAGTGGGGTGTAGTAGTGCATCCTTTGGGGGAAATTCTGACCCCTGAAGGCCTTCTCTAGGTAAGGGAATATTTGTTTCTCTGCCTACCCACTCAGACCTCAGTCAGACAGGCAGGAAAAGAAATTAAAACAAAAAAGGAGTAGATTATAAGTTTAAAACTTGAAAAAATATAAAAAACAGTTAAAACATAAAAATAATTAAACTTAGGAAATGGGCAGCCCTATCTGATGCAGGCCTATCTGACGCAGCCCTAAATGATGCCGCGCTATCTAACTGGCTGGCTGTGCTCTATCCAGCATTAGCTTGGGACTGGCTGTGTCTCAGCCTGAGGCAAGATGAAACTTACCCTTACCGTGAGGAAATTGCAGCAGCCCCACTGGGTCTACTTAGATCTGCACCACCTGATGAAGAGTGGAGATCTGAGCAGAACAGAGCAGCTTGGAGCTGCTCCAGGCTACCTGGGAACAAGGCTATGATCCAACATAACTGCTTGTGAAGTAAGCACAGCTCTGGTGTATGTACAATAACACTACTGTATATCAAACAACACAACTATGCTTTGAGGCTCACCTTTCAGGCTCCATTTCATGAGTCCAAAGAGCTTTTTCATAAGTATCAGAGCAATTTTGTAGGAAAATCAGTCTGGAGGACTTTTTGCATTAACTGATACAAATCTAAAACATCAAAGGAACAGTTCACTACTAAGATAAAACATTCTTAAAGCAAGGTTGCAATCCTATACATACTATCCTGAGAATAGGTTCCAATGAATTCAATCATCATTACTTCTGAAGAGGCATATATATGTTTGTGTTGCAGGTTGCCCAGACACCACAGATCTAAAGGGCAGCATCTCGGTCATGCAGATGGAGGATTAAGGACATGCCCTACAATCCAGAGTAACTACAGAAGCACATAAGAGACATTTATGTCAACATAGTTACGGCACCACCTAGTGAAAACCTATGGGAAATTCATATTGCAATCCAGAGTAAATTGTTCTTACGTCAGAGCAAGGACTCCCCGTAGTTACTCTGGATTGCGCCCATAGGCCTGTGCACTGCCCTAAGTCCCCCAGGAGTGGGGCAGAAGTGCCTTATGGCACATTTTGTTCACCCCCAGAGTCAGCATAGGACTTGGACTTATGCCAGCCTAACCGGAGATTAGGTTTGCAGTCTCATTGAACAAAACTCTGCAGTATCATTGCAGGGGAGGTAACAGTAAACACATCACTGTTACCCAATGAGAAGGCATGGTATCTTCGAACCATGTGCCTACCTCCCCCATATAAGCTGCCATGAGCAACTTTATATTAGCAGCCATATTAGCTGCCATGAGCACTTCCTCTTTCATGAGCTTCTGCATCTAGTGGCTAATAGTGCTATTCAATTTATATCTATCCACAAGTACGTCCATTGAGTCCAATGTTGAATATACTCTTCAGGCAGTCTTTACTCTCAGAAAGACCTTCCTTTTCTCTTGAAGCTGACTTGGAGCTATCCATATGCCGACCTCTCCACACCATCACAGATAGATAGGCCAGCTGAGTTAGGCTGACCTAAATTTCTTAGGATTGTGCCCATCGAGTTTGAAACGGATCAGTGATTCTAATGAGCTGATTCAGTTCCAAGTGAAATTAATCTGTTTAGAGTTCATTCTAAATCCAGCACAGGGAATCAAGCTCCTAAGTTTAGTCTTCTAGGCATGTCATATCTGAGATGAACAGTGATGTTTGCTGAACATTCATGTTTGATGAACATTCTGTTGTTTGCTGCTGGATACTGGTCTGATAAATGGGCACTCCATAGAATGAGAGGCCATAATACAGGGTGATTCAAAATGAATGGGACAAAAAGAAAACATACCTGTGACTTTTTATCCCATTTATTTGAATCACCCTGTATAAGAGGCTGCTGATGGCCGTGACCACCTCAACACCAGATAAACTCTTTGCATGATCTGTCCTAGGGTTGTTGCATGTTTCAAAGCAGCAAATACTGACATATCTTTAACACTCTATACATGTTTGATACATGTGTAACATATTGTGGGGATGATGGCCAATCTTAGCTCTTAGCTGATACCTGGATGATGTGCATGGTTGTAAACACACACACACTTTTGTAGGTACACATACAAATTATGCATTGCCTCCTTCACAAATATAAAAAGTAATGCTATCACTCTGGTAGAAATCATTCTTGCACGGTGGAGAAGGAAGTTAGACCCATTAAGAACTCATTCCTGGTTTGCATATAGGAGGTAGGACAATTGTGTGACTTGGACCTCCACAGAATTGGATAAATGGTTGGAGATCTTGAATGGAATGAATCCAATACCCAAGGAGCTTACTGCTGTGAAATGTGCCACATTTAGTGAAAAAGAGAATAAATGCATATGGAAAGGGATTGTTTTCATGTGTAGTGTGCCACAACGGCATGTTTTTGAAAGCTGAATATTTGTTCCCATATTATCCTGACAGTTGGGGATGATTCTGAATAGTCTGTAATGGTAGGGGGAGGCGTAACTCAAATAGTGGTTGTGGGAGGCTGGCAACTGCATGAAGGGAAGCGGCCACACAATGTGAGACAGGCATGGCTGGAAACGCTTAAGAAAGGGTTTTGTTTTAAATACATGGATTGAGAAAAGCCTGGTAGCCAAAAACAAAAGCAGCCAGAAAGCTAAATGCATGCAGCTGAAAAACTTAAACAATTCAAGTGGAAGACATGAGAGATGGCCAGAAGAGCATTAACAAAACCAGGCTCTCTTCCAGGCCTTAATCTGAGCCAGCAGAACTCGCCAGACATCAGCCCAGAACCATTTTTGAAGGCCAGGGCTCTGCTGGGGCCTGGGAAAAGCGGGCAAGTGCCACAAGGAGTGCGTTTTGGAACACACACACACACACACACACACACACACCCCACTTCCCTTCCTTTCAAGTAACCAAAGGTGGTGCCTCAGTATCAGGTGTATCTCAGGTGTATCCCATTACCAGAAAAGTGTGGCTAAATGAGCAGGGCCAGCCCGAACCTCTTGATCCCTGTAGCATGCTCAGTGCTGACCCCCGTTTTATGATGTGCTATCTTCTTTTTTTCCCACTGTCCAACAATCTAGTTCAACATCCTCTTTCAACATTACCTCTTTGTTGTCGTCTCCTCTTTGTTTTCCAATTCAGGGATTGGCAGGAGAAGGAAGAGCTGTGGGTATGTTGGTGGACAAATAAGACTGCCTCCCACCAATCTGCTGCCTGAGGCCTCATGAATGAGCCTGCTTTGTCAATGAGATAAGAATGAGTTGTTTAGCTTGGAATGGGTTGCAAGAGTTATGAGATTCAGGTGCTATTCTGTGGGGGGTCTGGGCTCCATACTTTTGGAAAAAGGATAAAGCTAAGTGGCAGAGCATGTGCTCTGTGGATAATTGCTGAGGTTGCTTGGCACCTTGGAAAGTAGAGAAGGTAATATTTGGTTAGAGGAAATAGTAGGAGAGCTTTATTGGTTTGCTCTTTAGTTCTGTTGATGTTTCATGTCCTGATCTGGACTTACATTAGGTGAAACATGTCTATGTCTACTCATGGTGATTTCTTGCACTTCAGGACATTGAAGTGCCACCATCATAGTTCTTAAATCCTCTTCTAGGAGTTCTGCTCTGGAATGCTTCCTTCCAACTCGTGTTCCTACCTCCTCCCATGCCCCCCACTTCCTTTCATGCCTTTCCCTCTTCCCTATCAGTCCCCCACCTCTCTGCCACTCAACAGTCCCGGCAAACACCAGGTGTTGGAATACAGGTCTAGTGCTGGAACTTATCCATCACATGCTCATGCTGGGCTAGCTCTGGCACAGGTCTGATACTAATCCCTGCACATGTGCCATAAACCAGTGCACACTGTATAAGATTGAGCCCTCGGACACTTTCTTTACAGACTACCAGCACAATCCAGAGTAACTATGGGAGCAGAACATCCCTCAGTCACTGATTCCTCAATGCAAAGTATAGGGAGGAAAACTCATTGCACCCCTTTTCACCCCCTTCTGGTTGGAATTTCCAAAAACAGGTTTTTGTGCACATGATATATATATATATCATGCATCTGATGAGGAATCTATGATTCATCAGTGTTTATGGTAGGATAGTATCACTCTCTCGTTCACACCACTGACACATGTTAGTGCATCTTTCAGGTGCCATGAGATGGTTTTTGTTATTGAGTTCATTCATTCACACAGAAGCTGTGAGTGAGGCATGAAGCCCTTCTCTCCTGTTGCTTCCACACCATTCTATATTTGGAGTTCTGCTGCCTTTGGATGTAGTGCTTTCAGTGGCTATCATGATTGAAAGACTGATTATTAATATATTTGTCTAATCCTCCTTTAAATACCTCAACATTTGTGGTCAATGCTACTTCTATAGGGGCGCAATCAAGATTAACCATGGGAAGTCCTAGCTCTGACGTAAGAACAGTTTACTCTGGATTGCAATATGAATTTCCCATAGATTTTTCACTAGGTGGTGCCGTAACTACATCAACATAAATGTCTCTTACGTGCTCCCATAGTTATTCTGCATTGTAGGGTAGGTTAGCTATTGATCAATTTTTGTCTGTCCTGAACTCCTGCCAATCCATTTAGCTGGATGTCTGCCTTGCCCTCAAGTCCTTCCCCATTCATTCGCTTTAATGTGAAGAGCAATTTCCACATGCTCCCCAAATGACTTTTCCCCTTGGTTGGAAGTGTTGAGATGTTTGTGCAGGAATTTAATGCACGCACATATACGAAGCTCTGGTTTGAAGTCATGGCATGTGGATAACAGATTTTCTCAGATGCTGGCAGGCATTGTACATTATTAAACTGCATTTTACAAACATATTGTACATAACAAACATGCAACTTATATGTTTCCAGAGGTCACAGGGGCACTTTGCAGGTGACCAGGTTCTGTTCTATGAATGACCGAATCCCAAACCTGCTAGTTGAAGCCTGCCTATACGAAATCTGGCTTCACTTGAATGTGGATGTCTCTACATCCTTAATACAAACACAGCTGCATGGTGTTTCTGGTGCTCGGTTTCCACCATCTCGGGGGATATATTTTGGCAGTGTTTGAAAACTGACCCACAAACATACATCCTGTACAGTGTTTAAAATATAGTTAGGATGGAATGTTCTATGAACTGCACAGAACAATATTACTGATCAAAAAAAGATTTTGGTTTTTAAATTAGTGTTTTAACTTTAACCCATAGCTTTGGCAACATTGAGGACAATTAAGTAGACTGTCCAGTGTTTACTTGTAACTCTAAATTACATTTCTGATTAGGAAGTCTTCCAGACTTTACTGTTCTCCCTCCTGCTGAAATGTATTTAAGACTACACCCTATGTACTAAAAGGTTTTGCAAACGGTTGGGCTTGTAGCATTTCAGGCAATTTGGGGGCGGAGAGCAAGTGATGGACAAATTTTGCTTTGGTCAGTTTGGAAAGGGCTTAATAAATACCAAGTTTTTTTTAATCAGAACAATTGTGTTTAAAAATGTGACAACCCAATAGCAGGGTTACCAGATGTCATAACAGCAAAAAGAGGACAAGGCTTCCAAAATAGAAGAAACCAAAGAAAAATGTAGGACATGACAAAATAAAAACTGAAAACAGACATATATATTTTGATTTCACGTGGTTAGTTTATATAATTAATTATAATTATATAATTATATTAATGTATATAATTTATCACATTTATGGCAAAATCCAGAGCAGTTATAGGTCCACGCAGTTATGGCACCCTCTAGTGTTATCTTATGAAAAGTCACCTTAACTGCTCCAATGCAAAGGGCTTATTTTGACTTTAAGATATGGGCCATAATTTATTAATTGCAAGAAGGCTACATGCTCCTTAGGGCTGTAGTGGCTCAGCGGTTAAGACACTGTGCCTGTCAGTCAGCAGTCTGGGGTTGTGACCTGGGTGCTACAAGACGGAATGAGCTCCCATCCCTTGACCAGCTCTTGCCAACTTAGCAGTTCAAAAGCATGTAACTGCAAGTAGATAAATAGTACCACCTTTGTGGGAAGGTAACAATGTTTCATGTGCCTTGCTGTGTAGTCAAGCCATCAGATTCCCCTAACTGAAATCTTAATTGCTGGTAGTGACAATGGCTCTATCTTTTTGTGTGTCTGAAATGCTGTGTTACGGCCACTGGAATATGTAGTATAGGCATGTCTTAAATTCTAAGAACATGTCTGTTTGGTGACCCACGGCTGTGAAGGTTGTGTAGTTTCCAGGTTACCCAATGTCCATGTTCAGACATTCTCATGTTTCATAATTTCTTGCAACCTGTACACAATCAGATGTGTGATAAACACTTAGTGCTTATCACAGTATGAAAGCCTATCCAGAGCTTGGCACGCTGGAAAACCATTGGTGCACACCATCACAAATGTGGCAGAAAGCATGTTTGCAAGAGTTAGTATTGGCTGAGTTCCAGAGCTGGCCCAGCACAAGAAAGCATGGCGGGGAAGGAATCATGATGGGGGAGGGAGTGGGGTAGGAGGTAGGCAGACTGGCAGAGCTCAGGTTCACCAGATCCTGAATAGTCTTTGTTGGGCTGAATAGTCTTAAGGTCCTTTAAAGAGTCATGGACAGGATGTCACCAGATAGTTCTCTGGGTCTGGAGTTCAGTCTCACACTTTTTAGATGTCATCATAACCATTCCATTAAACTAATTTTCCAAAGTTCTTTTTTTAAAACATGACCATCAAAATTACCATTTTTCCTTCTTTTTTATCTTCTAGTTATCAATAGCTCCACCAAGAGCTCTCTTTTTCAAAAAATGTAACAAGCTTTCTGCCCATATGATAATTATTTCAGTGGGTAAAACTCACATGTTGGGGGAGGCCTTTGGATAGGGCCCACTTTGGATTTTGTCAACCTGCTATGACAGAGCTCTTGAATATGATGGACTTGAATATGATGGACCAAAGACACTAGGCAACCATTAATCTCTGTACCAGACTGAAACAGGAATTTTTAGATAGAGATAGCATTTTTAGGTCAGTCGTTGTGTTGAGTGTGTTCCTTGCAAGAATCAATTTGTCATAGTGATACAGAATAATGATTGTTCACATGAATGGGCTAAAGGTGACTGAGAGTATAGTTAGTGCTTTGGGTATTATTTGCTTTGTGAAATATTCCAGAAGCTCCTAGGTGGTTATGAAAATGTTACGGGTCCCCTGCTCCATATTTTCATTACTAACTATTTATCATACTCTGTCCTGATAGAAAAGTTTCAGTATTCCATTTAGCAAGTCCGATAGGAAGTAAGCCTACTCCTCTGCCAATGAAACACCACCAATGGTAAATAATGTACAGCCGTGCTCTTCAAGCCTTTGGCAACTGGCCAAATGGTTGAGTGAGTTATTTTGAATAATGAAGACATTTCCAAGAAATTCAGAAATGATTCACAATCTTTTCCCACAAAAGCCTAAAGTTATGCTATTTTTCACTCAACAAACCTTCGCCGAGAAGCATTTGTCTCTCTGAACTTGTTGGCCATTTGCAGTTCTTCGGCTAGAAAACAACAGCAAGCTTACCTTCCTTTTGTAAGCCTACTTTCTGAATTATAGACACAGTCACTGATCGATAAAAAGAATGTAGTGAACATATGGTGGGTGAACAAGAGACTAGGTGTTATCTCTCCATATTTCTTGTGGAAACCATCCAGGGCAACCTTACGTGGGAAAATAATCCACGCGCTTAGAAATCTGAAAGAAAATGCATTGGAATTTTTGGAACTTCCTTGCTCGGTCTTGAAAACCTGGCAATTGCAACAGATATGTGTGTAATTCTAATATAGTAAAATAACATTAATATATTTATCCCCAAGCTCTTCAACATAACTGCTGAATTTTCAGGTCTTCTCCTCTACACCTTTGCTTCCAAAAAAGGTTTGCTTTATTCTTTTTCTTTTTTTAACCACTTATGATGAAGAAAGATTATGTGTAATCTTGTCCATTCCTTTATCCAATACTTATCTTTTGGTTTTTTGTTTGTTTTCCCTCTCAACAGCCTAATTTGAACATTACTGACTTTCTAGGGCTTCCTCATTGCACTCAGATGGTTATTGCACAGACTAATAATATTGTTTGTGCTCTTAGGAACTGAGCTTAAATTTCCAACCCATTTTCCTAAAACTCCTCTGATGATGTGCATAAAAGGTCATCTAGTCATCAATTTAGTATCTATTCATCAAATTTTTAGACTCATCCATCCTTTTGACTAGCAAAAAGTCATTGCCTGGTTAATGTATTAACCAAAATTACAAAAAACACAACGGGACGTTATCAGATTCACAGACACCTGGAACTTCAATCATTTCCCTTGCAGAAATGTTACAATAAAATAACAGTACTAAATAGTACTGTGGAACAGGACTTAATAAGTCTAAATTTTTATGCAGGGGGTGGGGGAGCTTGTTCACTCAATATCAGAGGTTGTTGATTAAATACCCTGAATACATGTTCTTGATATATACTTTCAAGAACTCCCACCCCCTTTTCAGCCCAAATTTCCATTACTGACTTTTCCAGGTCATTTTCAAGTCACTGAAAGTGAGGTATTGTTTACTTGGTTTTCTGATATGAAATGTGGACAAATCAAGATCCTCTAATTAAGTCAGGGTTCTTTATTTCACTTTCCACTTATGTGCACCTTGGATTAATTCCTTGAATATATAAACACATGAGAGATTAAGATGAAGTAAGTTATTAACAGGCCTTAGAAACTGGACATATATAAACAAACCTTAAGAGTGACCTCATGATAGCACAAAACCTTCATCTGTATGTAAAAAGAGAATTCTTAAACCACACAGGATCTCATCTTAGAGCATGCGTTACAATAGCATTAGCAAGTCTTGCAAATGTATTTGTACATGCCTACATAGTATGCCTCATTTACTTAATATAAAGCTCACTTTTTCAATCAAATTAGTCTCCTAAATCAGGGTGTGCATTAGATTCGATGGCAACATTAGATTTGAGTAAATATGGTATTTTGATTATAAGTTTAGGTAAATATTTAGTTTATTATACTGTAATAAAAATGTAACATGAGGTCACTCCTCAGGTTTGTTTATATGTGTCCAATTTCTGTATCCCTTGAGGGGATTATTCAGAACATGCATTTTTTCCCGCAGTTCTCCCTTAATTGATGACCTCATGCCACCTGAGTGAAGCTCTCACAGCTGATGCCACTTCAGTAAAAGTGCCCAGCAAACTGTCTCCTTCAGGCCTGAGGGCTATACTCTCAAAAATGTAGTTGATACAGTGAGCATCCTTCTAGCCCCCTTATTGTTGTAAGAATATGATATGGGCTGAAGAACTGTATGGAACGCAAGACTGAGCAGAGCTTGGTGCCTGTTTAACCATTGTAAAGAACCTGGATTTTTTATGGCAAATAAATAGCAATAATAAGAAATGAGAGGATAATGTTAGAAAGGGCAGGTAGACCCCTAAGAAAACAACTGAACAAATGCGAACTGCATGTGAGACCACGGTCTAGCCTCTAGATCTCTTGGGTACTCCTTGAATAGCAATAAAAGGTGTACTCTGAAAAAACAATGGATTTTAAAAATAGCATATTCTTGAAAAATGAAACAATCTATCCCCAATGGTGCCTGTTTAAAGGTAATTTATCAGTTCCAATCTCAGTGACTGGAACCGTGAAGGTTTGGCCTTTGATTGCATTGCTGAAAGGAAACCAAGAGCAAAATAAGTATTCCTCAGCTGGAGAACACAGGCAGACTCTCGTTCTCGGCACTTATTGCTTTTCCAGGCAGGAACCCGTTTTCCTTTGGCCTGCTGTTCTGTGAAATGCGACATTGCCCACCTACTGAATTCCCAGGCTTTTGTGTCCAGAATTTCCTTCCACATCTCAAAGGGAAATGGTTTCAATTGACAAGTCAGGGAAGGACTGGCTTGAACCTCGCATGCTCATTGCCAATGCAGTGGCAACATTTTTCATATCAAACAACTTTGTGGCTCCAAAAATACGTTTGAACAGCTTTTAATGAACTGCTGTGGAACATGCTTTCCGTATTAGACTCAGCTTGCCTGACTCTGTCTTTCACTCATCTAGGTGTGCTACATATCGCAGCTCAAGGGAGTTCCTGAGCTCAATAGTCATTAACATTCCCTAGCATTAACTGTTGTATGTAAAGACACAGGCACAAGTTGGCCAGGCAGGAGTTCTTGAGGGTATTGGAAAAAATTGATCTGAAAAATGAGCTCACATGAGAGACCAGGTATCAAGATTGAAACTCAGTAGCAAAGTCAGTAAAAAAAATGAAGATTGACTTGGATCATGCTGACTTCCCATCCTGAGTGGCTTCCTGAGAAATCAGAGCTGCTAACTGGGATAGTAATAGATTGACAGTCCGATCCTAAATGGAATTGATGCAGAGGAGGGTTCTGCAGTAGGTTTGCCATATGTGCTGAAAAACAGGGACAGTCCAGATTTGGGGGGATTGTGTTCACATACTTGCAAATGTGAAAGAGAGTCCTGTCTCAGTTTTGGGAAAGAGAATTATGGCATCCCTATTCTGGGGCAAAAGCCTGTACTAACCTGAACTTACATTCCTTTTCAGTTCCTGCCCACTCCACATTGGTATGGATAGCCCTGCTGGTGGACCAATTGGTGGGCCCACTGATGGGCATCACCAATGCCTCAGCGGGCTAACTGCTGACACTGCTCTTGAACAGAAGTCAGTGACGTCTAGAGTTCAGTACTTTCCAGCACTTTCTGGAAAGCTATCACAGCCTGATAAGAGTTGTGGGATCTTACATACTTTTTACCTGCCCCTTAATATTAGGATTGCAGCTATCCTGAAGCTCAGATTATTTCTTAATCAAATCTCTAATTACTCCTTAATTCTTTTCCTTGGAAGCCATAAGAAAGAAGCAACAGCCCTAAATTAATATCTTCTGAGATATGAAGCATGTACTGTTTACTGGAAGTTGATTCTTGATTCTGTAAACCAGTGGTTCCCCAATTTTATTTTTTTACTTCTGGACCTCCATCAATTTTACCCCTCATATTACCCCTCATTAATATAGTTGCTGTTATTTCAAGTTTATATCTTTTTAACTACTGCTCCATATCTGATAATACACAAAATGGATGTGTATTCTAACGCTGTCAGAGATTGCTAGTTTCCTTCCTTCCTCTTTTGCCAGTCCTGCAAGGAATTCGAATACACACCTGCTCTTTCCTGCCATTTATTCAGTTCTTTTTCAAGTATCCCTAAAGTACCCCTGAGAGTACATGTACCCCAGCTTGGGAACCACTGATATAAATTATCCTTGGAAACAACTAAGGACTTTGGTTGCAATAGGATTGCCAACTCTTGAAATTATTCCCATCTTTGTATGATGTACTCTCATTACCTAAAGGAGGCCCTTTTAAAATATCCAGGAAGACTTTCATTATTCTCCTGGAGATCAATGCTTATTCTTGGACACATGAGGCACATTCAGGAGGCGCAGAAAACCTAAAGTTCAGGGAGGTTTTGTGTGCTAAAATACATGTGGCCCAGCCTAGATCAGATGGTTCTTCAATGAGAGCAAGGGCATGTACATCCCAAAGCCATCCTAAAGAACTTACAATTATACAGGCTAATAAAAGACAACCAACCTGTAATTCAGTCCCTATAGCAAGTAGAGATGATGTTTTATTCAATTTTATTTTGTAACATTTAGATCTGCCTTTCTCTAGAAAAAAAAGGAACTTAGGGTGCAATCCTAACCACGTGTCAAGCCCCTGGTTATCTCTAGTGCTCTAGCGCTCAGGTTCTCCCTGTCACGAAACCCCTTCCTGCGCCGGACACCTGGGTGGCATCTTCTTCCTCTAAATCAGACATCTCATTAAGAAGACATGAAGACAGAGGTAAGTATCAACCAAGATCACTTTTACTTCTAAGAGGCACTCAAGTGTAGCGGTTTTTCATTTCTTCACTTTCTTTTACAGTTACAACAAATCAACTCTGGAACACACAGGTTTCCAAACAGGTGAGGTAGGCCTCCGTCAGTCTTGGAAGACTATGGTATCGTGCTCGGCGCTGCATAAGCTGCATGTGAAGCACCAAAGCATGGGTTGAATTTTTATGGAGGATATGCTGTTACCCAAGCAACAAATCCCCCCTCTCCACAGCACTGAATTAGTCCAATGGAAAGGCAGAGCCAATACGGTTGGATCCAGTTGGCATCGCAGAGCTGGGCTAAGGACAGGAGCTCACCCTGTCTTGTGGGCCGACCCAGGTCTCAACCCTGGCTGCTGGTTAACAGGCACAACGCCTTAACCACTTGTGCCACCCACAGCCCGGTGAGATAGGCAGTGCACAATTTAACATTCAGATAAACAGATAAACATTCAGATAAACATTCAGATAAACAGAGTCCAACACAGAACATGAGTTCTCCCTCTATGTCTTTCAAGCATCATCCGGAGCCCAATCCTGCCGCCTCCATGGTCGCTCCTCCAACTGGCCTCTTTTCCGCGCAACCTCCTCCTCCGAATTTCCTGCCTGATCCGACGTGGGCGCCGGTGCACATATAGGCTCTCGCCTAGGGGGACTCCCATAGGCTCCATGTTGTACCTGGAGTAGTCCTCCCAGTCTACCTCACCACATCATGTCTACTCAGAAGGAAGCCCCTTTGTGTTCAATGGGTCTTACACCCAGAAAAGTGTGTTTAGGATTGCAGCCAAAGACAGCTAACAACCAATCAAATATTTTAAACCCTAAAATACAGTCAATGTAAAATAAATATGCTATTATCATTGCCTTACAAACCAGAGCCTGCAATCCTGTATAAACTTGACCCATTGAGCACAATGGGATTCTGAAAGCTGTTTTAATATTTTCCAAAAATGGACTGTGTTAGTATTTTCCAAAAATTGAGTTATTTGGATGGAAGGTACAGTCACATGATAAATAGACAAGGGTAACTCCTGCCCATAACTGGAGGCTCAGAAAACCTAAATGTTATATGTACTCAGGACAAAATGCTATAAACCTCAGCACTGAGCTCATGTGGCAAAAGCGCACTGCTTTATAGCTAAACCTATTGCACACTGAAGGAAGCTCCCTCATGGGAACTTTTCTGTCTTCTCATTCTTCCAGCAGCCTACTACAAGACCTGAAAACCCACTCCTGAAGGTCAGGAGATCCTCTGGGGCAATATGGTATGCAGAATAGGGGGCTGCCAAGAAAGAGGAATCGGCAAAAACCATCCCTTCCCTTGTGTAGACGGAAGTGCCTTCTGTTCACTTATATTGAGGTTTTGGAAACAAGCCAGTACATTCTCCATCCCCACCCCCAATAACTGAGTTATATTTTGAGAAAATATTCACAACACATACTATGTTTAAAATGGATTTGGGGGCATATAAAACAAGGAATACTCTGACACTACCCAATATTTATGATGTATATTTCCACACATATAAAATATATTGTGTCATATCATTGATTTTAAATGCCATGGAAATTGGCCATGTCATAATATTTTAAGGCTTGTTTTATACATTGTCAGAACTATCTTGAAAAATAACGTGCTCAGCATTTTTATGAAATTCTTAACACATGGACATATGGAAAATATATCTTGTGTCCACATGGGACCACCATTTTAAATGTAGGGTGTAACAAATACATGTTGGCTAAAATCTGAAAACTTTGTTGGTTTGCTCTTAAGGTTACACTATTCCAGCTAAATTATATTTTGTATTTCTCGATCTAGTTATATCTTAAACTTTTTATCAGTAGTTTTTCATACTTAAGAGGGCCATTTTTTCACATGCCCATAAATTCTAATATCAAAACGATACTGATTTCTTAGACTGATGGTTTTCATAATTCACTTCTTTCTAGCTCCCAATAGACTCCATCCTAGAATGGTTTTGGTAAGTCAATACACTGGAGAACAAATCAGATGTAGTAACTAAAATGTGAACTCATGTCTGGGGTTACCTTACTTACATGGGAATAAGTCCCACTGAAAGTGAGACTTACTTCTGAGTAGACATGGTTAAGATCGGGCTCTGAGTGTTGTATCAGCTTTTACCTCTTGTTGACCTTGAAAGCTTCAAGGCTGTCATGTAATTCCAGGTCACAACATCTCTGGCTACAGCAAGACAAAACCCTCAACCACGTGTGGTGTAGGGTGGTAAGTGTTGAGTGAGAGGTCTGGTTGTAAGAAATCAAATTTCAAATTCCTGCTTGGCCCTGAAGAACTTGTGACGGCTATTGGCAAGTCACTCTCCTAGGGTCACCTGCCTTGAAAAGCTGTGGTGACCTAAGCTATGAAACTGAATTACTTCAGGAGAAAAGATGAGCTGCAAATATAAAGAAATATAGCCCGCCATGTACAGTAGATGTTAGATTTCCTTCTCCTTAGGTGCAGAAAAAGATGTTTCAAAAAGGAATGACTATCCACCTGTATTCACTCACACAGCGCTTTTCAGTGGAAACACATTTGATATGAGAGTCGCAAAGCCATCAAAAAACCAACCAAGCCTACAATTCTTCTGTTCTTCTTGGACTGTAAATTCAGTGGTTGTGCTGAATGTCTACGAAAGTGAAATAGCATCGGTGCTTTAAAAACAAGAGCCTGTTTTTAAAAAGTAAATCATATTTGGAAAATTAAGTTTATTTCCTCAAATTAGACTGGGATTTTCTCTCCCTGCCCCCTCCTCCTCTACCCAGCCAGGTGCTGCCTAACTCAAATGTTGTTTCAGCACTTCCAGGAATACGGGATGTTAGTGGCTGGAATGCTTTTAGTTTAATGAAGCCAAGAAATGGTAGAAATTAATTTGAAATATTTTAATGCATATCAAAATGTTCTCCAGAACAATATATATTGATTTTACAGATCGGCATTTTCTTTAGGTAGTATGTGAAATGGCCTTTGTCGTCAAAGATAATTTTGTTGTTTCAGTTTCAGCTTGGCTAGTAAAGAGGTTTTAGTTTGCTATGTCCCTTCACTTATAGTTTATATTCTGGTTCAAGTATTTGCCAAGTCTTACCAGCACAGTTGTTCCTGTCCTCATATTAAGAATGATTCACATTGATACCACAATGGTCCATTATTATTCTTCATCCCAAACTTTTGAAGTGAGTTGCAACAGATTTAAACAAAATATCTAATAGATTTAAATCAAATATCTAAAAACTGAACATGAGCTATTTCTCACATAGCTCTTGATAAAGAAGAAAGCAGGACTAGAACTAATGGGTACAAACTGCAAGAGAGGGGATTTCGGTTGGATATCCGGAAAAAATTCCTGACGGTGAGGGTGGTTCGGCAGTGGAACAGATTGCCAAGGGAGGTGGTGGACTCTCCCTCACTGGAGATCTTCAAGCAGTGGCTCGACGAGCACCTGTCGGGGATGCTCTAGGGGGATTTCCTGCTGCAGGCAGGGGGTTGGACTAGATGGCTTACTAGGTCCCTTCCAACTCTAGGATTCTATGATTCTAAGATGGACTATGTATTAGTTTGTGTACCTAGGCAAATTTTTCAATTTGATGCCTGCTGAGCCTAATGCCTCTTATAGAAAATACTTCTGAAAAAAATTTCAAAAGGAACACCTGAATGGTCTTCCATTTCCCCTCTCCACTCTGGACCACACCTATGCCTATACATACATACATACATACATACATACATACATACATACATACATAGATTTTCCATGTACACATTTCAGGGACCTGATGGAAAGAAGTTGATTGCTTTCCATCATGCATAGATTATATGCACTGAGGGGAACATATGAACCTGGCTAATTGTTAAATTTTTTAAATATATATATATTTTGTTTCATCACATTTTAATGGAACATTGATTTATATATGAGCTCATTATTGCTTGCTCTAACAAGGATGCTTCCTACCTCCCCCTCCAAATTTAACTTTCCAAGTTCACAGCAATCTCCTGGAATGCCCACATTCTTTGCAGCCAAAGTTTTAGCGATTTATTTCTAGTCTCTCTGTAGGTTTCTTCATTCCCCACTTCCCGTGTGCAGTCCTCTACATTTATCTCAATTACACTTCAGCTGATTGTTTGCAGGCAGTTCTAATGGCACCATCCCATTGGAATCAGAGCAGGGATCTTTAGTGGTACAATTTTGGGGCACTCAACCTGACATGTTTAACGTCACCCCAGGGATAAAATTACCAGTCTGGGAGAAAATTTTTAAATAAAATGCACTTTTGAGCATTCTCTATATGCAAGGTTTTTAGCTTTCATTTTTCTTCCTTGTGACTCTCTGGGGTCCAGTTGAGAAAGCGTTCTGCCCCATTTGCTCTAACTTTGGCTGGTTTTTTTCTCGGAATGAGTGTGGAATGAAGTGGTTCTAACTAAAATATATGGATCTGTGAACAGCTCCTTCTTTATGTAACATGCACCAGAGGGAGTGCAGAAGGGCGAAAGAAGGAAGAGAGTAAGAGAGTGTGTGTATGTGTATGTAGGTATGCTTGCTTTGCATTTTTATTCTTATTCTTACAAATGCATGTCAACAATTTATTTATTTAACTTGCATTTAGCCCTTTTCCACATTGAAAATCAAGGCAAGCCACTGATATGAAGTTTCCTGATGATTACTTGGCCACATATAGAGCAGCGCTGATAAGTCCGAGCAAAGTGTCTGTGTCATGAGTTCCTTCATCCAGGGGTCCTCAGCCCCTGGTACATGGACCACTGACAGTGTGTGGTGCCTTCCTAGTTGGGCTACACCAGGACTGAGGATGGAGCCTTACTGCCAGCCCTAATGAGTTTGCTCCCAGCCAGGAATGAACTGGGCATGCACAACCTTGTTGCTAGACTGTGCATACCCAGTTAGTTCCTATATGGAGTGAAGTGGGGATGTGCAGCCCCAGCTGGTCCAGAACCACGCCCTGAGTCAATGAGGTTGAGATGCTCTATCCATATCATCCTCCCATTGCCAAAATTCCACCAAAATCTGGTACTCAATAATTGGGATTACAGATATTGTCCATGGCAAGGAAACAATGTAGCTTATACCCCAGTGGTACACCTAAATGCTTCCCATTCTCTCATAAGAGTGAATTGTTGCCATTCTCTTTCAGAAATTTGATTTTTGACAGGCGGGTCTCCAGAAGATTTTTATTTTGAAAGGGGATTCCAGGCTGAAATATCCAAGTACCATTGAAACAGAGTACTAATGTATCTTTACTACTTGTAAAGATTTTTTAAATGTGGGTGTTTTGGTTCTCCTAAAACCTATGGAATATATTAAACTAACCCTACAATCCAGAACAAAGGGGGCACATAAGAGACATTACGTGCACCCATAGTTACTACAACACCTAATGAAAACCTATGGGAAATTCATATTACAATCCAGAGCAAATTGTGACTTGTAACAAGTCACTGGGTTTTCATTATTGTTCATAGGAAAAGCTGATTGTAGGGTTCAGCTTAACCCCATTCAGTTTCTCAACACTCTATAAACCTAACTAAAGGTGGTTTGACAGGGCTGGATAAAAGAAAATTAATTCAACTCAGCAAGAGGTTACTTTGAGAGTCATTGCATGTTGAATATATTCAGTAATCAAAGAACAATCATATGGAAGTTCAGCTGGTAGATAAAAATAGGCAGTCTTTCAACCAAAATTGAAAACATTGCCTGTAACTGTCTCCATTCCTTGATTATGTTTTTGACCTATATTTAACTGAACTTGGATTAAAATGTCTCCATGATATGCTGAATTTTAGACTTGACTATCTTTAAGGTTGGAATTGGACAATCTTTAAGGTTGTAATTGGACAATATTGGCATTATTCCCCACTTCATTGCCTTTTTAATTTCAATTCCTTTTTTCAATCAATGCCTTTTTCAGTTATCAGTTTCATACGTTTACTTTGGAACATATAAACATAATTAGACTTTTGTTGCATCCTGCCAATGGCTCATCTAGTCTAGCTTCCTGGTTCTGGTCCCCAACACATTGTCAGAGAGATGACGTGGTCCTCTTATCAAAACGTTAGGACACCCGTGGTCCAGAACCTACCTTATTCAAGCTCTCCATCCTTATTCAAGCTCTCTCAAGCTCTCTGTACAGCTTACATTTTCCTCCATTATGTTCATCTGTTTTTGTTTTATTTGCCCATTTGCTGCCCTACAAACGGCTTCCTTTTTGCACCTCCTGGTTAGCACAAAGGAGGATAAGTTTGGTAAGCAACAATAAATATAGGGTTTGCTGCTAGCTGTGGGTTTGAGTAACCAGAGTAGCAATAGGAACGAAGGCTGCAATCCAGAGCAAATTCAGCCTGCTCTGACCTAACTGCACTCTCCTAACTATTCTGTATCCAGAGCAGAAAGTTATGCTGAATCCAGAGAGTCAGGAAGCCTGGGCTGCCCTAACTGCTCCAGAGCATGCTAAGTAATTGACACAAGGGGAAGACTTGCTCCTGAGGAGACACCCCTCAGATCACACTGAACAAGGAACAGCTGTGGTGCCTACAGTGGTGACATGACTCTGCACATCACCTGGTGCGGAAGTCTGTGCGTCATCCGTGGGATGCGCGCACCCCCTACCTGGACTGCGCAGTCACCAAAGTTGGTGCCTGCGCAGTTGTTTCTGAAGCCAACTGGCTTCAGAAAGAGTACTGTGCAGGCACCATCTCTGACACCTGTGCAGTACTTTTCTGAAGCCTTTTGGCTTCATGGGAGACTGTGCAGGCGTCAGAGTTGGTGCCTGTGCAGTACTCTTTCTGAAGCCATTCGGCTGCCGCTCCGCCTCCTGAGTGAGGCCGAATGGCTGTGCAGAGGCGCAGACTTTCTCTGCTCTAAGGATGTCTCCTCTGAAGCTGTTCGGCATGGTCAGTGTGTTTCTGCTCAGTGCATCTCAGATGGCTGTTCAGGCCAGCTCCTCAGACAAGTGGCAGCTTCTGGCTGATTCTCCGCCTTGGAGCAGGCCTGAATGGGTGTGCTGACGCCCGGGGCCTGCCAAAGGACAGTCAAACTCCTCCGGCACATCACCCCATACGGAGCGCATCCCCAATGCAGCCCACACCAGCCGCACCAGTCTGGTGACGCCACTGGGTGCCTGCCTTATAAGGAGTCCCTGATGAGATGCCAGTACATTCTACAGTGAATACAAGGGGCTTCTTGGAGTGGCCTGCTGTATCCTGAGGTTTGTGGGCAGCCGTAGTTTGATCCATATCCTGAGGTTGAGAGGAAGGGGTTGCAGCTAGGCTGGCCAAGAACTCAGATTTTTGGTCAGCACTGCCATTCTTACTCGTGCCTTATCATGGACCCCTATGGGTCTACTCATTACTATACCTGCTCCTGAGGTGGTATAACTCTGAGGGCTGGAAGAGGGCATTTCTGCCTTGGAAACAGGCTCTGGATACAGAGTAACTGCTCTGCCCTAGGCAATGCTCAACATGCCCTCAACTTGCCTCTCCTGAGCTGCTTAGGCTGCCCCAGTTAGGGCAGAGCAGGTCCACCTCTCTTAGGGCACCCTATCTTGCCTTGCTCTGCCCTAAGCCTCCTTCAGAGTAACTGGGCTGGAGCATCTTGCAGTTGCTCCAACCTAGTGTTAGATAGGGCAACCTAAGGGCTCTTATGTGGACAGATTAGTTGCTCTGGATTGGGCTGGAACTCCTTATGAATAAGGGTTGACAACCATATTTAATTCTCCCAGACTTGTTCCCCACCACAGCATGCAATGTATGCTTTGTTGGCGGTACTGCATCCTATGGACTGGTCAGGGGGTAGGATTGGGTTCTTACCCTCCTTTTTATTAAGAAAAATGAAGACTAATCTGAATTGCCTATATTATATTTTCCATACTGACATATTTTTAATAGGGAATGGTACTCAGTTCGAGTGTTCACCTCCATCACCCCCTTACCCACACTGCCCCCTAGAAGGGAACTCTTTTCACTGTCATTAAAATGCATATTTTGGAAGCTTACAGAATATATTTGTTATAGGAAATAACGATGATTTTTTTCTTGCCTAAGAATAGCAGTAATAATTTTTAAAAAACCCTACTGGGTCTATTACCAGAAACTTTGACAGCTTTGAAAGAGGGAGCTTATGTTTGGCCAACTTTTTATTAATTTTAAAATGGGTGAAGTGTTAGTTGCTTTAAAGCTCTAAAATAATGGAACTCATCAAGAGCTAGGTTGTACTGACTGAATTTATTCTAGCCCAAGTTTCCATTATTTCAATTGCTGAAGGCATATTCTCATCACAGAACTGCACAGAAGGACTAATATTAAAACGAGGGGGAGGGAGAGAAGAAGGAGACAATGTTGGCAATTTAAAGAGTCCTGAAAACACACAACATTCAACATTCTCTTAGACTTTAATGGCAAAATTGGATGGGAATGTCACCGATAGGTGACGTTCACCCAATGTCTTTAAACATTTACAAATAGAAATAGTTGAAGAATCCAGTCCAGATCAGTTACTTCAAATTGAGGGATAAGGTTTAACTATTTCCCCCATATTATTTTCCTAAAGAAAATTGAATCCAAACTGGAAAAATTTATGTTTACCCCAGGCCCTTCTCATTTGAAAATATGATTTTTAAAGTGAATTGATCCAGCTTGGAATAGAGATTCATACAAGCTTCTGTCCATGTACATATGTTCCTTATCTGGATCAGGGTAACATAAGCTGTCCTTTTGTACAGCTGCATGGAGCAAGATTGTCATCCAACGGGAAACCACATGAGTTGGGTTACAATTCATTGTACATTGACTTGGAAACAAGTCCCGCTGGATTTACTTACCATTGAGTACAAATGTATTTGCAAACATTGCAGCACCTCCCCGCCCTTTGCATGGAAGAAAAGTGTGCTGTTACATTATGGCTGATCTATTCAGAATGGGGGCTGCTGGTTAGTCACTCCGCAGTGGTTAGACAATTGCAGACAAGTGGCTGAGTCACACATATGTGAAGAGCACTGAAGGAACATTGCACCATTAGGAAGAGCCAAGTCTGGCTTTGATTACTGATAATTATAGATAAGCTGTAGTTGACAATCATTTTCTGACCGCAAACTCAAATCAATCAATTAAAGACTGAGTACAGCAGCACTCGGGCATAATCAGTTCCAGGCCCTTAAAACGATCCATTAAGTCCTGCAGCTTGTCAGAGCTGCCGCATTCCATTTGTTCGAGCTCCCACCTATCAGATATGCTGCGACTCGGAGGCAATTTTCAAGCATGTGGTTTGTAGCTTTAAAAATACTTTCTGTGTTAGCAGAGGAAAATTAGCTATAATTGTAAAATTGCTGGCTTTGTTGAATGGGAGGAACTTTAGAAATTGTGACTAGAATGATCTTGCTCCAAAACAATGTGGAAGATTCAATATGCTTGTGCATTATGCACCCACACCCATGCGTGCGCGCAGACACACACACACGACATTAGAAAAGCTAAAATGAGGTTGAAGTTTGTATGCACCATCCTCTTGCTTTTTGTCAAGGTCAACAAAACATAACCAGTAACTATGTAAAATGTAATTAAACTAATAATTTCAAAGATGGGGAGCCCTGCAGAAAACAGACTTTTGATATGACTCATTCATAACCTGGCTATTGACTATACAAGTCACAAATTTTAAAATAATATCCTGGGCCTCCAGCTCACTAACGTCAAGGAGCTATGTGTGTTATACAACAACAACAACAACAACAACAAAGAAACAAAATCATGTTAGTTCCAGTTGTTCAAGTTGTATTTGTTTTGATCGACCTTACAACAGTTATAACTGTAGCACGTTCTCATAAACAAGCAGACAACTTGGGTATCAGATTCAGGATCTTTTATTCTACACATGTGTAGGGCTGCCCTTTGGGACTCACATCCAAAGCAAAAAACAACCAAGGTGGCTCCTGGCCTTTATCTTTTATAGTAGCAAAACCAGTTACAGAAAGAACATTATTTTCATTAAATTGGCTACTTCAAACTAACATGATCCTTACTAGCAATTCTAATTGGTTTATAGGTGAGCATGCTCAGTAACCTCTGGGTACTTTTCCACTTCTTAGAGGATTCTTACAGTCCCCCTTTGTTCTAGGACCTGAGGTCATTTCTTTGAATACATGTTTCATTCTAAGGAACTTTCCCAGGGTTATGACTATTATCCCCCCACGACGCAGAATAAGTACACGAAGGCAGATGTGGAAGTAAAGGGCCACTTTATTAACTATTTTAACAACAATAAAAAGCAGGGGACTGCTAACAAAGTCGTGCTGGTAACTACAAAAATAGGGATGGGCGAAAGCCTGGCTCAGGTAACACCCCACTCAGGAAGGTGCCCTCCAACGCCAACTCCAGGGTCGAGATAGCTGGGCGCGCTATCAACCAGTTGCCCAGCTGAAAGAGCCTATATTAATTCCCAGGTACAGGGCTAGCCGCATAGGCCTATGTCCGGTCTGGTATACACTAGGCCCACTCTGCATCACCCTGATCCTTGCTATCTCAGGCAGTCACCAATGGCCTATCCTGCCTATTCCAGCACGACACCTGCCATAAAGTGACCAATTATTTAACCCAACACCTCCAGTACAGTTTAGGGTAGGCAAAAAAGAGCACCGGCAAGAGCCAATCAGCAGGGACCCCAAGCACCAAGCCCCCAGAAAAACTAAAAGGGAGCCTATCCCAAAGGCCGGCTCACGTAGAAAACAGTCAGCATCTCAACTGAAGGCACGAATGAACTCAGAGCCCGATCCTGCACATATCAACTCACAAGGAAGCCCCATTAAGTTAATATAGGGGGGTCACCCTAAAAGTGTCTTTTGGAGGCCACACTATCGGGGAGACACAAGAAGAACTACTACTCCGATGTGACAGCCATCCTGAAATAATGAGCCAAATAGTAGAAGCAAAGCCCACTCAAAGGCAAGCCCCTTAGATACAAATGGACCCCCACTCCCAGAGAAGTGGCTTCAAGCATGCCTACTCCAAAGCAAGACCCCTTGCACTCAAAGGGGCTCACAGACCAAAGAGTGGTGTAAAGAACGCAGCCCTTGTACAAAACTGCAACCATGTCCAGCCCGAAGGAAGACCCATCAGGTCCGATAGGATCCACCTATGAAAAGGCTTTTGGACTGCAGCCCTTGGGCAAAAGCCCAACCACGTCCACTCAACCACGTCCCCATCACAGTCATTGGGTCCCCCTCCCTGGGGAATGTCACCAGGACTGTGACATTCCCTAGGCCCAAGCCAACCAAGACTACTCCTGAGTAACCCTATAGTGGGCAAGGGGGGGTAAGCCCCACAGAGAGCCACCGGACCCAAAACCCTACAGGTTGCCCTAAACAGAAAGGAGTAAGGACGCCTGTGCCCGACCCCACTTTGTAGGGACTGCTTCCCCATGGTGTGTCCACCCATAGTGAAGCCCAACCCCCGCCCTGTGTGGTCTCCTTTACACCAAACGGATACGAGCATGTAAACTGTAAAGGCACAGTGCTCCGCCACTCTCTCCCCCAATTCCCCCTTTTGTGTACTAATTTATACTGAAAGATATAAGCAGCAAGACTGCTGCAGCAGGAACCAGCAGGAAAGCAGCAGGAACCAGCAGGAAAGCAGCAGCAGTGCTCCAACGACGAGAGCCCTTCGATAAACGACGAGAGCAGCAGCAGTGCTCCAACGACGAGAGAGAATCAATGCAGAAACCGGGGGGAGGAGGGGCTGGGCAGCAATGATCAGCCCAGGGCCCACCTCTCCAGTAAAGCCAAATGCCAGCAGTAACACAAGTTACCCACAAGGAGATAAATCAGCTAGGATGGCTGCCCTAACCACAAGGCCCAAAGTCAACAAAATGGCTGCCACCATGAGGCACCATAAGGTGCACTCAAAATGGCAGCCGTCAATGATGGGCCTGCAGAAGAAGGCTCCTCAGTAGAGGATCAAGGCAGGCAGCAGCAGAGGTGGGAAAAACCTCTCCACTGAATTAGCCAAGACCATGAGGCTCTAGCAGAAGCCTCTACAAAATGCTGCAGCCCTGAAGGTCGAGCCAGGGGTCCCTGAAGTGAGGGAAGCCCAATCCTAAAGCTGGAAGGGGCCCAGTGGATCATCTAGTCCAACCCCCTGCCTGCAGCAGGAAATCCTCATCTTGTGCCCCCCCCCCCACAAGCCGGCAACAAGGTAAAGAATGGGCCCTAAAGAGCATCGAGGAGAGTGCCCTGAAAGCTGCTTCTCCGATGACGCTCTGAAGCCAACTGAGGCTTCCCTGAGCAAGATGCCCAGATCGGCCAGCCGGGCGCTGCCCCCTTTGGCCCTGGCAGCCTATGGGCTGCCTCCACATCTCCCCCGACTGTACTATCTGGCCGGGGGGGGTAAAACTGGCCGGCCAGCCCATTTTATAGGGGTGGCCAGCATCATTATAGCTTTTACTCCTTTCAGCTTACATCTTATGGTTGCTACAAATGGTTTGGTTAGATGGAGACCTTTTTATGGCTAAAGGGGATCTCCCTTTTATGGCTAAAGGGGTCTTGCACAGCCTATGGTTAAAAAGGGGGCTGCACAGCCTTACATAACGTATGGTTTCTTCTTCATCATCTTCATCTTCGTCTTCACCATCAACACCAGTAACTGTATTTACATTGCACAGATTGTATGTGTTTCAGCTTTCCCTCTTGCTTTCCATTAGTCCGTACAGTATTTTCTTACTATGTACTGATCACTAGTTTCTTAGCAGCTGCCATGTTTTCTCTCAAAATAATCTGAGTGGGTCATTAGAGGGGGAAAATGGTGGTCCAAAGCACCAGATGAAAAATCAGACCCCTAGTCAGGCTGGCACAAGTCCCATGCTGGACTATGGATGTCACAAAAGTTCTGAAAGGCATTTCTGTACCACTCCTGGAGAGGTTAGGCCACTGCCCAGACATATGTTCACCCAAGCCACTCTGAGAATAGGTGAAGAAATACAATGGCAACTGCCACAAAACATTGCCAGATAGGTAGCTGTAAGTAGCTTGAACCCAACAGTGGTATAGCAGAGTGACCACTGCCTAAGTAACAAACAGTAGCGCAGTTGAATGACCTGAGAACACACACGCGGCACTGTGAGATCAAGCAAACTATATTCAAAGGATTGAGAAAAGTCAAAACCAGGTACATAGTCCAGAGGTCAAATACATATGAGTCAAAGAGAGTCCAAATCAGTATCCAAAAGGCAAAGTCAGTTCAGTCCAGTCCAAAGTCAACAAATCAGTCCAGCCGCACTTCGAGACACAAACTCCTTCCACAAACCCACACAGTAGGTACAGGCAGCAGCATACTTATGGGGAGGATAGTGTCCATCCACCAATTGGTCCTCACTCACACAGGTGGTGGTGGTTACTTGATTTCTGCCTATGTGCTGCAGGACATGAAGCACGGCACAGGTGCAACTGGTTAGCAGCTTGAATATCCTTGGTGGCAACTGGAAAATATGGTGAGCCTGGCAAACATGATGGCCTATATAAGTAGCTGCCATTTTCCCCTTAATGCCCTGCACTGATTACCCAGGGCTTTGAGGGAAAATTAAATTATCTCTCCCATGCAACCCCCTCCTGTTGACTGTCATTGGAAATGCCACTGCAGGTGTTTTCTGCAGATTGTCAGTAGCCAATTTATAACAATAGGATAGTGTCCCACTATGATATACAGTAGCTGATAGGATTGGGCCTGGAGAGACATTATCCTTTTCAACCAAGAGAACCTTGTTCTTGATTCCCCTTTCCTCCTATTATGCAGTTATTCCCCTCTGCATTGACTACAACTATAGTTGTGCCTATAACTTTCTCATCCTAAAATGCCAAATTCCATGGTGAGTCCTATACCAATTGCAACAGGGTCATATCCCTGCACTTGCACCTCCAGACATGCATGCTGTATCCCTTAACAATCCTTCAATGATCATTAATTATATCCTTTAACGAGCCTTCAACAGTCATTAATTATATCATTTAACAATCCAAACCTTCATCCCTAAAGTGCTTCTATGATTTTCAAATCAATAGCTCCCTATGTCAAATCTTCCACCTTCAAAGCCTTCCCCCATCACTCATTCATGCAAGTATTTATCTACCTGAATTGATCCTATGCATTACTGTTCATCACGCCTCCCCTTGGTGAACATGTGGCACTAACTTTTCCTCGGTGTGAGCGTCTTTTGACATGCTTGGGATGGCAGGTTGTGTTACAGGCAGGTTGTGTTACAGCTCAGAAGTCACTATGTCAGAGACTTCTTGAAAGTTATACAGTACCTGTGGGACACACTCCACTCAATTAATTGAGCAACGTAATTAATACCCCTACAGCTCTTTGAAGCTGTAAAGTGTGACATATATGGACAAAGACATATTTTGTGTGACATTTATGAGGTGATCAGTAACTCTCTAGAGAAACTGCTTTCTGGTTTCTGAGAAGCTTTCCTCAGTTTTTCCAAAGGAAGTTTTCAACCATCATGCAGATGGTTGAAGAGGAACACCACCAATGCTTAGCCTGGAATGATGCTTCTCCACCTTCAAGAGCTGCATCTACTGAAGAGATTTTGTGGTTCTTTCTTCTTGGTACTGAAAAGAAGAAAAAGTGGTTTGTCCTTCTCTGTGCCTCATAGTGAGGAATGTTTCTGGACCTGGTTTGCAGAGCAACATGTGGCTAAATGTGTTGTGCTAGCATGTGGTTATATGTGATGTGCTAGCATAACATGCGGATTTGTGTTGTGAGGCAGGTCAGCCAATATGCTGGAATCCAGGTTTTTCCCTTCCACAGGGAAAGTCAGGGCCAACCATGATGTTCATGCACTTCCTGGCATGCTCCATGAAGTCACACATTCAGAAGAACATTGATGGGAAAAGGACACTACACATTTACAGCTTGCTCTCTATGCAGGTAGAAGGCCTAGTAGCATGCATTCCTACCGGTGTGGAAAGCCCACATGTGTATGAGTGTAACAGTTTCTTGTACTCTGATGCTCAAACTGTTGTTTGAACAGGCACAGGTCTGCTCTGGCCTCCAGTCTCATTTGGGAGTTGGCACCAGTTCAGAAGAGATCCAGCCCTTGAACTGCTGAGACAGCCCTTGCAATGCTCAGTTAGCGCTAGGTGGACCAGGATCAAGTGGCAGTAGCACTCGATACAGTGAAAGATACTCTGACTTGGCTGTTCCAGTATGTTTGTGCACATTGTGCTGCAAATATTTGCTCAGAATCAAAATGTTGTGAGATTTCATTGACATTCATAAAGAATGTTCATCATGCCAAGTACATTTAGAGATGAACATACCTCTTCTCAGTCTTCATTATAGCCAACTTCTGATGCAGATAATAATCTTGGGTATCTAATTACTGTTAAGCATATCATTGCAGTATCATTACTGTAATGTATTGCAAATGCTAGGGTGCTTGTTAATATATGTGTGTTTTACCTTCTTCCTCAGGCACACTACGAAATTGCACATCATCTTCCACATTCAGATGAGACTTAACAAGAGAATTAATTGAATGTATGTTTCTCTGGCTAATACAAGTCTTTGTTGCCTATGCTGTAAGAAAATACCATGCAGTTGAATGAATGGCCAACCATTCTGACATACAAAAGTCCTTTTCCCCCCAAGAGCTTGAGTTCTGGCACAAGCCACCAAAGACATGCAAGGAAATCCTCAAAAGTACAGCTCAGGGGATGATTTAATGACTACTTATGTTGGGATTCATCTCGCAAGATTTAAGACCTCTAACTCGAGAAAGCGAAGCTGCTTTCATGGCAACCTCAATGACTTAAAAACATTTCTTTCTTTCTTGCCTGAGCCTCTGTGGTGAGATTTTGGTTCAACTTTGTTTTTCAGTCCATTTGCAGCAATCCGTTTAATTAGACCGTTATCAATGCAGTAACAATATATCTTTAGAGCACTCTAAATGCATAGTGTAATGCATCTGCCCAGACCTCCGATTTCAGGCTATCGTATGTAGCCTCATCGTACAAGACTTCTTTGTTGTACACTTGAAATGTAGCTTTTCGTTAAGTCCTGACAGACAAATCAAATGGACTCGGTGGCAATTCTTGCAGCTATTCCTATCAATCATTTCCATTTTGTTCTCCTTTGAAACAGAGGAACAGTCAAGTCCCACTTTAACTGAGGAGCTGAAAACATGAGAGAGCATGGTAAACATGAAGGCTGCATAATATTATTTACTCAAAAATATCTCACAATCTGCCACTGTTAGGCCTGTGCCACCTCCAAAGTTGCAGATCTGAGGAGATCCATTGGAGATCAGGCAACCTACAGGAAGGTAAGAAAAAATTTGCCTGGCCATCTAGTCTCCTGCCAGACCCTAATACACATTCCACCAGTGCCAGTGCATATTCTGGGCCAGGGGAGGATAGGTTTGGGCTTTTAAGTGATTCTAAAAAGGCAAGATAGAGTTTCTAGTGTCATTGTCAATGAAATGGACTCCACAGAGCTCTGTTTCAATTCCTTTGTGTACTTATTTCTACAGCATTTTACAGCAGCAGCCACACAAGAACAGTGTCAAATTTTGTCTCTTATCTTATGACAAACTCATAAATAAAGTTGAAAAACTCTGGGCCCTGCAAAGCTCTATCAGTTTCATTCTCAGCCTTGAATTGGTATTGGCTTCGAATCCCACAGCGTCCAATCCAAAGAACAGTCACGGGAATTAATTCATCCAACATTTTCCATTTTCCACAAGAGAGCTGAGTTCCTGAAGTAATGTTTTTATAGAATCCTAGAATTGGAAGGGACCCAGTAGGTCAACTAGTTATCTAGTAGGTTTTCAGTGGGGCAGGATGAGAGAAATGGTGCCAAGTGAATGCCAACCGTGTCAGTATAGTCTGAGAGATTACTTTCCTTATGGGTATTGGGAATATCGCAAATGTTGCAGGAAAAGCAAAGAAAGGGAAATTCATTTCAAGATGATGCTGTTGGACTTGAAGCAAATGCTGATTCAATGCAGTTTTAGCAGCATAAAATTTTTAGCAGAAAGCAACGGGCACATATTTTTGTAGGGCATATTTGTGTAGCATCTTCAGGGAAAAGCACTTTAAGGGAAACACTGTCAGAGCAATCCTATGCATGTCTTCTCAGAAGCCCCATTGTTTTCACTGGGGTGTCTTCCCAGAAAAATATGTATAGGATTGGAACTTGTGTCTGAAAATGGAATTGACTTCAATGCAATTGTTTCTTTAGCCATTTGGGATTCAGCTTTTCCATCCCAGTAGACTGTTGCCATATTGAGGGACCTTTATTCTTAGATATAAGGCAACATAGGCTGAACATCATGTTAATTATGAGAAGACCACCTTGTCGCCTTGCGCTCCATTCGTTTAGACTTTTCATGTATCCTTTGAAGAAGATTCAAAGCCCAGGCGCAATGTGCCGTAATCAACCCATTCAGCTTTATATAAAGCACTACCTCAAATCCATGGATCCAACCCTACCAACCCATGAATGCAACCCTATCTCACATTCTGGATGTTCAAAAATCCTATGTCAATGCTTTAATAAAGGAGAAAAGTCTTTTTGGCTATCTTTGCCATGACTTTGAGGATCAAAGTAAGCAAACCACTAAATATTTACAAATGTTCACATGCTCAAATAGTCTAAACAGGAAGAGAAAAATTGGACTCCTGTCGCAAGGTCATTCCATTCGCTGCCATTATTTCTGATCTGAATTACTGGACAAACAGAGATTGTTACCCCAATCTTTGCAACCGGTAGCCAAAAGGTGGCAGTACTCATCCACTGTTTGTATCTCACAGAAGCCCCAATTCTGCTGCAAAGTCATCCTCTAACAGCAGTCATTCCTGCTCCTAAAATTTCATATCCTAGAAGTCAAATGTTTAACAGTTCCAGGATGTTGCTTTTATGTTTATTGTGGTGCTGTGGGGACAGCAAACGTTTTTTGCGTGGGAGGTTACTGAGTATGGGGTTTTGTGCACTCCTCTGAGAAACATCTTAGAATCATGCAAGACTAGGAAGATCCTTCGTAGCTTCTGCTTTAAATTGTAGCTTATCATGTACTATCAGCTTTCTGCTGAGAAAAACATGGGTCTGATTTGGCCAAGGAATATGCTGCTATTTGGTACAATGATGTTTACCATAAATACACACCTGAATCAGGTGTGCAGGATTAGGACTATAGTGGTAGTAAAGGAAAACCCTAAAGAGTTGGGATTATATAGTAATTCAAAGGGTATGCTTTATTTCCTAATCATTGTTGTTTTTTTTAAATAATTCAAAGGATGGTGAGCCATGAATTGTTTAAAAACCTCAATGGATATATGCATATAGGTTTCATTTCATTGTGGGAGGCAACGATTCTAGTCTTTTGGATGTGGTGAATATTTCTTTATAAAAAATAACAATTTTTAAACTGACAGTCACAGCCAATCAATTTACTATATTACAATCAGTGGCAGACTGGGGTGGAGGCAGTCGGAAAAAAGACCCCTGACTACCAGGCTCGAAATGCCTGCAGTTGGAGAAATTAAAGATCTACATTTTTAACAAGCTACCGTGTATATGTGTATGCTTTTAACAGTTATAGTAAATGGGACTTATTCCTGGATCTGTCTGCATTAGATTGCAGCTTTTGGGACATTGTTTTTATTATTATTTTAAAAAGCCAGATCATCCATTACATGAGAGGATTCGGAGGCTTCTTCTTTGCCATAATTAAATTTTTTAACTCATGGTTGTTGCAAACTACTTTATTTATTTGATTTAGATGTTTGGCAGTGTTAAAAAATTTTCTGTCTGATGATATAACTTCTGGCTATGACATCACTTCCATGAGACCCTTTTCTGATGGGTCCTGACCAAGCTGTCATGTAGAAAAGTAGATCCTGGTGCTAAAGTGTTTGCAGACAACTCCACTTGTGATTTCTCTAAGTATGTGTCTAAGGAAGAAAGCGAGCAGAAAGGCAATGGAAAAATGCATCCACCATCATGGCCAGATCCAATGCCTCCCTACCCCTATTATGCCCCTATTAACACTGTGTTGGGGGCTGGAAAAATTATTTACATAATAAATTTGAATAAATTTCTGTAAATGAATAAATGAATAAATTTACACAAATAAATGAATAAATTTACATAAATTTAACATAATTTTACATATAAATAAAAATGTATTAGAGACCAATCCAGAGGAGATTACAAAGCATGACTGCGTGCTGGATGAAGGAACTTGCCATGGGCAGCATTGAGGCTGGCTGCAGGCCTCATCTGGCCCCTGGCCGGGGTTTGGGCACTCCTGGCTTATGAGATATGCAGCACAATCTTATGCATGTTTATTTCAAAGGAAGGCCAACTGTGTTCAAAGAGTTTTCTTCCCTATAAGTGTGCACATGATTTCATCCTACTTATATTCAAACTGTATGAATGTGAATCAAAATGAACATAACAGAAAAAAAGTTCACTGAGAACAATATTTCACAGTTGACCAAGGTTTTCCAATAAGATAATACCTGATTTAATTCAAGATTTAGGCTGCAATCCTAAACAAACTTTCCTGGGAGTAGGTCCCATTGAATACAATACAACTGACTTCTGCGTAGACAGGCTTAGGATTGCAATCTGAGAAGATATACACGCTATTTATTTAATATAAATAAATTTAGGCTGCAATCCTAAAGACACTTTCCTGGGAGTAAGACCCATTGAATACAATGGAGTTTCCTTTTGAGTAGACATGGTTAGGATTGTGCCCTTAATCTCCTTGAGAGTGGATTCCAAGGTATAAAGGTGTGGATTCCAACATTTTCTTTTCGTAAAAGAATACAGTAGTACCTATAAAATACTTAGGAGGAATAGTTTCACTAAAATGCAAATGTATCCTGATTTTTCTGAAAAGGTAATAATGTACACAAACAGAAGACAAAACTCCTGCCCACAGTTTCTCATTGACCTTAGTTGCAAAACATACAAAAGTTTTAAATTCTAAATATACCATGTCATTATGATACCAAAAGCAGTTTTCGGTGTGATGTAGATTTCAGAGCTGATGGTACAAGACTATCTACAGACCCAGGACCTCCTCCCAGTCAGTCTTGATCTCTTCTTACTGGTCCAAGGCAAGTTACTTGTTAGTAGGGCAAGTTAGCACTGTTCCTTCTGTGGCTTAGAATCCAGACATTCCAATTTTTTTCAGGACAACTTCACAGTGCTTCCAAGAGCAACACAATCTGGGTGCAGAGATTCCTGGATGTGAAATCTGTGAATCCCAATTCAGGCATTACAAGATCTGCTTTACTGGTAGTCACTTCTCTCTAGCCTGACCCATAATGTGAAGTCTGCAGCCTGACGCCCATGCTATGACTGGTGTATGTGATACCACAATCAGAGTGAGGAAGGAAATTGCCATAGATGACCTTGGCAGCTACACCTGTTGACTCAACCCTAGGATGCCTTTCAACGGTGACAAGCAAAATCTCTCCAGGTAGAATAAAGTGATCATCACTCTTTGGACAGGAGATGACATAAAATAATATCGTGACAGATTCATTTCCCCTCTGCTTATTTAGATTGAGACCCGCGCCACCTATGTGAGGACAATCAGGAAACACAGTTCTCTCAAATGAGCAGCAGTCAGCTATCCAAACAGCAACAAGAGGGGCAAACAGACAATACTGGTATGCACTCAAAGAGTTCTCTGAGGTCTAGTAATGTTGCCTTTACCATTTGTCAGGTGTATAATCACCCTGGAGAAAAGGAATAGTTAGGGCTTTGTAAAATAATGAATCAATGTTCCCTGAACAATTCCACTACTGTGTACAGGTCAGGTCAATACCTTCCTGTTTCCAAAAACTATTTAAGCCCTCCTGCCTTGCTGGACTATTTACATCAAGACATATCTCTAGTACTACTGAAAATCACAGCTTGCAATGTAATATGAAGAGATCCGTTTTAATAGCCCGTTCATATTAACAGCAGTGGGGGAGTTGCACGGAACATAAATCCATGCTTCCAGAATGATGTACTATAACTCTGTGGCTTTAAGTAGTATAAGTAGAGGACTCTCTCTCTCTCTCTCTCTCTCTCTCTGTGTGTGTGTGTGTGTGTGTCTGTGTGATGGAAAAGCAAGACCCTCCTGTAAAAATATTTTACTTCCAAAATGAGACCAGGGCTGCAATCCTAAACATACTTGCCTGGGAGTAGGCCCTATTGAATAAACTAGGACTTGCTTCTGAGTAGACATGCTTAGGATTGCACTACAAATCACTTTCATAACTAAAACTATCAGTTCTATAATTCAATGTCTGAGACCTTGCTGCTCCCCTCTGGGGAAATGGCCCAGGAGAGGTCAGTAAAAATTTTTTTTTCCTGACCTTGCTAACACTGCTTGGCTTGCAATAGGTCTCAATTGGTTTAGATGGGGTAAAGGGGATAAGGTTTCAGTGTGAGCAGCTGCTGTTGAGACTTTTCCTCTCAACCACTGGCTCCACACCATCCATGTCCTGATTGTGAACTATCCGTGCTGCCACCTTACCTGCTCCAGTTGTGGATCTTCATCCTGCTTCTGATGATGTGGGGCTTCCTAGCTTAGTGAACTTAAGAATGGTGACAAGGCCAAGATGATGTCATGTCACACCAATCGGAGTGGGTCATAAATCTCCACTGATAGCACCATGAATTCCTGTTTCCTCAATAATGGTATACACAGTGTCTGCAGAAAAGGTTAGTGACTATAATTCCAGAATGACATGGTTCAGATTACACCAAAACTGTGGTTTGTTTTAAGCCTCATTTTTCCTTCTCTACTTATGAGAGAAAGCCTTTGGAAACTACATTTGCTGTTTCTAACCGCCATTTCAGCTCAAACTTCCATTTTGTTCTGTATATCACAAACTTTTATTTGCATGGAACGCCAAGTCCACTACTATGCAGGATATGTTGTATTCAGCACTTACTGAATGATATATGAACAATCATATGAATATGATAAATATGAATAAAATGATATCTTGCATATCCCTGGTGTTACAACACTTCTTGAACCTGACAATTTAATCCACAGCAACTGCGTCTTAGCTTTTGGGTATGCCTCAGTGCCAGTGAGTTGAATGCATTTTGGAAGATGCCTCCATGATGTCTTTTTACATCTCGAAGATGTTTTTGGTTATCAGCTCATAATTTACATTAATAGTGGTCTCCAGGACTTCAACTTTATTATTATTTTCTTAGGAACAACTTACTATATCTGATGTAGGCCCCTTTTGGCAGGAACACACACTGGTTCAATTAGAAGGGAAATATTTGATGAGAGAGCAGTAATGTCGGCATATTCATAGAGCAGTCAATCTTGTATCTGCATAGACTTTGCAGTAACTTATTTCAAGCATCTATACCATCAGGCCATAAAACCGTGTCCTCTGAACTTCAATCAGTTTTCTCGAGGGTTGACCAGAACAATAAAATTCCATAACTACTGGGGCTCATCCTAGTCCTTGTTCACTGAAAATGCAAGCTACAACATCCCTTTTTCATCTTTTTGCTAAGGTGTATTATTCGTCTCTCTCTCTCTCTCTTTCTCTCTCTCTCTCTCTCGTGCTTTATGAAAAACTTTGTACAGTAAATAATGATCGACTGTGTTGCAGCCCTTTGTTCTTTTGCCAAGCTCCTTTTAGCTTTGGCAGCAATTCTGTTTTCCCTGTCATCATCTAATGTCTATTTATTTTACATGGCTACAAAGCCAGTGAAATTCCCTCTTAAATCCCAGGTTGCAAAGATGAAGAAGCAATTCAATTCCTTTTATTAAAATTCTCCAGTGTCTTCTCTTCTCCAGCTACCTTCTAATTAGGTTCAGAAAGGGTCACCAGTTCGAAAAGCTTCTGAAGAGGCCTTTGCTGAGTGAAATAGGTCACATGTATGATGTTGTGGAATGGCAGTGAATATGGATCGGTGGCCCTGGATAACCTTCAGGTCTGTCACCAGACTGGACGCTTTGTTTTCCCCAAGCCTCTTGTTGGTGTTCCCCCCGTCTCTCTCTTACACAATCCTGAAGAACTTACTCATACAATGTGACTGATTGGGACACAAGTGTCAAACAAGTTCTGGAGGCTCGTTGCAGCTCATGGAAGTTATTTGTCTTGGCTTACCCTATTTCACCATCAGCTGCTTTCAGCTGCTAAGCTGTACTGAAGTATCACTATGAGCACAATCCTAACCATATCTACTCAAAAGGAAGCCCCATTGTTTTCAATGGATCTTACTCCCAGGAAAGTGTTTATTAGGATTGCAGCCTAATAAATATATGAATTTATTAGAAAGCAATGTATTTCAAATGAACTTTTATGAATGAATGAATGAATGAGCAATCAAACCCTACAATCCAGAGTAACTATGGGAAGACATAAGAGGCACTTACTCTGGATTCCTCTATGCATTTCCCATAGGTTTTCCAAGAGTGTCACTGTAACTACAGTATCACTGTAAAGGGTCCTGTAGTTACTCTGCATTGTAGCCCTAACCAATTTAGGCGAGCACAACTAACCCATCTCTCCTTTCCCATGGTGGCTTGGGTAGGCCAGCGCATGTCTGCACACTGGCCCAACATCCCTAGGAGTGGTGCAGAAGTGCCTTATGGAACTTTTATGACACCTCCAGGCCAGCCCAGGACTTATGCCAGCCAAACTAGGGTTTAGGATTGCACAGCCAATGAATAAATTCATACCAGTTCATAAGCACTTTCAAACACAGAGAAAGGGGATGATCTTCAGAGTAGACCATAAGCACTTTCTATTACAGAGAGAGGGGTGATCTTCAAAACAGTTCAAAAAATCTTCCACAAATATAGATATGGGCTGCACACAGTCTCTTTGGCCCTCAGAACACCCTCTGAAGGATTGCAGGGCGGGCCACATAAAAGATGCTCACTGCAGGCTACATCTGTCCCATGCAGTGGTGTAGCTGGAGGCGTGCAGGGGGTGCAGTATCACTGGGCTACAACCAGGGGGGGGGCTACAAGCTGAGCTTGAGACTAATGGCTAAAATTGTGAAAAACAGGCTACATATGAAAGATAATACCATAATGTTATACATCATCGGAAAGGTAATTTAATGCAGAATACAATGAATCAAACTGCATTGTGATATCTATATTCTATCCAAAGATATGGCCAATTAACCAGAAAATGAAAAAACAAAAGCCAACAGAAAAAAGTGGATTTTCTTAACTCAACTTTCCCATAATACTGATTGCTTTGCGAGCCAATGAGATGCAATTCTGATTCTGTATGGAACAAGTAAGGTGTTAATATGAATCAGCTCTCATTGCCATATATATATATGTAATAGTACAGTTAACCCATGCTAACTGGGTATACAGGCACTTCTCAGTGGTGCTCCTCTTTTAGCAGGGAAAGAATAACCTTTCCTCCTTGGCCCAGCACAGTTTCCCTAACCAATAAGTGGCACAATTTTCATATTTTTACTTACCATATATACTCGCATATAAGCCTAGTTTTTTGGGCCCAAAAAATGAGCCCAAAACCCACCTCGGCTTATAAGCGGGTCAGTGAAAAATTAAGAAAAATGGTGGGCACGACCTCCAGCACGTGCTCTCAGAGGTTCTGCAGCCTCTCCAGCTGCTAGCACTGGCTCTCCAGGCTGTGGAGGAGGCATGCGGTGGGAAGACATGGAGCCCACTGCAGCCAAGCCCCTCCTCAGACTCAGGTACTTCTTTGTGGGCCTTACTTCTGAGTAGATATGCCCAGGATTGGGCCCTGAGGCTACAAGGCCAGCCACACTTTCCTGCTGTTGCTGCATTTCCCACCCTCGGCTTATACTTGGGTCAATAAGTTTTCCCAGTATTTGTGGTAAAATTAGGTGCCTCGGCTTATATGCAGGTTGGCTGATACACAAGTATATACGGTAATTAAATTTGATTTTGTTGTTTAATTAAAAATTAAAAAAATACCCTGAGATGACATCACTTCCGGTTGTGACATCACATCCAGGGCAACATTTTGAGCTTTGCACCGGGATACATGATCATTAGCTATGCCAATAGTGGGCCAGGTTTTGGGTATCCCTTGTGTAGCATCAAAATGATGGTCAAAAACTGGGCCCATATTCTAAAAGAGTGGACTGAAGCAGATTACAAGATTTGGTAGCTGTTAGCTACAAAAGTGATACTATTACAGTCCAGCAATGATGATCACATTGGGATTTTCAGGACTCAATTCTCATGAGTCCTGAAACAGTTCAAACACAAAATTCTTAATTTGCTTCATGAGACATGCATTACATCTTTCATTAGATCCTTTCCTGACTGCATACAAATATACAATCTCTTGAGATATAGAGAACTCTTAAAACCAATTCCATGGAGTCAAACTAAATGAGACCTGCAACGTGTCATAGTAGTTCAGCTCCATGAAATGGAGTTGGGCAGGGTGGAGGGAGCCTCCAGATCAGGATCACAGCGCAAAGTGGAGAGAAGGATTATGCCTTTCCTTCCATTCCATTTTCCCCATAAAATGGAAATCCACCATAAAACCACCATGAAAACCACCTCCCCAAATTGTTTCCTGGAAGGACCAGAACTACTGAACAATAGTATTGTGTAGACTTCTCCTTGTAAGATGATTCCTTGTAAGATGTAAGAAGGATGCAATGGTTGATAGTATAAGAAGCCACTGAGGTGTCCAGGGTCACACTCCAACATGCATCTCCTGTCAAGTCAATCAAGTTTCTCTGTGTTAATAAATATGTGTTATTTATGCTTTTGAAAGTGATATTTATGTCTTTTTTGGTGGCTGATTTGCATTTCCATGCTGAAAAAGAGAGGTTTTCACTTTTCAATGGTTTTCACTTTTGGACAGTGCTCTAGTCCTTAACCTTTCCAATAATTAAGTGGAGGATGCCTGAGTAGTGTTTAAATTAACCACTCGAAAGCAATGTATAGCAGTTTTTTGGCTTTTATTTTGTCATGTCCTACATTTTTCTTGGGTGTTCTATATTTTGGGGTGCCATGTCCTCTTTTATGATTATGGCATATAGTCACCCTGACATGGCTTCATCTCTAACCTGTGTAGTATTGGCATGCAAGTTCGGCACCAGTCTGACCACCGATTGCCAGCCCACGAATGCAACTGCTAGAGCAAGGGGGCTTCGTTCAAATCCTAGGCAGGCATAATGGTGAATACATTTTTCTTACTTTCCTGGCATTCTCTTTAAATTTGACCATGTTTCCACTTGCTAGTAAAACCCCTTGAGAGCTAGATAAATTTTGTGATGGAGGAGCCAGGCTGCAACAAACTCAAGACCTTGGGATTGGATGGGCCGTGTATTGAAATAAAGACATAGTCCCAAATCCAGAGTAACTACGGAAGCACTTAAGAGACATTATATGCAACCGTAGTTACTGCACCTCCTAGTAAAAACCTACGGGAAATTCATATTGGAATCCAGAGTAAATTGTTCTTACACCAGAGCAAGGACTCCCCAAAGTTACTCTTGATTTTGCTCATACCCTACAATCCAAAGTAACTACGGGAAGACATAAGAGGCACTTACTCTGGATTATTCTATGCATTTCCCATAGGTTTCCCATAAGTGGCACCATAACTACATTGATGTAAAAGATCCCGTAGTTACTCTGGATTGTAGCCAATATCACACTTCCAGTGAAGTTAATGGGAGATGCAGATGAAAATCTGCAGCTATTTTGCCCATCATTAGTTCAGGAAATCCAGGCAATTAATGTGATACTATTTTGATGTTATGATTGGCACATAGCTATACGAAATGTTCTCTGGACAGATTGTGTTTCCAATCTTTAATCATGATAAATCACTATTGCTATGCACATGGTGAGGAGAAAGACTTTTAAACTACCTTCCTTACCAAAGAGTGCCTAGATTAAAATGGCCTCAACCCAACCCAGATATCTGCTTGTAAGGATCCCAGTAAAGTTATGATCAAAGCAGCGTAATCACCTTTGGCTCCAGAAGGAACTTTCCATCTCTTTGAAAGCCAAACCAATTTGCTTACTCAGATTTTCACTTGAATCACAGCTCCTTTTGAATTTGGGTGATTCAGAGATGGGTAAGCCTACAGAGGAGGGACAGACTGAAGGGCAATAAATACACAGAAGATGATGTGTCATAAAAGCTTGGAAGCCACACAAACTGAAAGCAGCATATTTCATATTTTGAGTGACTTTTTTTCTTGCACATTGTGGCATCATTCGCAATTACCGTACACTAACATGTGTTGCCCAGCAGGAATAGTCCACAAGATTTCTTCTTAGCAATCTGACTTTCTGTCAGCTTCTCAAAATGTTATCAGCATATTAATGTGTTTCACTTTCAGGCTACTGTTCAGCCTTTTTCCATTCTGGACAACATATCCTGAAAACACAGAGTTTCTGTTTTTTATGGTTGCAGTTCTAAATACACTTTTTGGGGAGTATGCCCCATTCAATACAATAGAACTTACTTCTGAGTAGACATGCTTAGGATTGTACTGTTGGACTAGTTGGCAACACTAAGAGGACAGTTTCTATGATTGTGTCCATAAGTGTCCATAGAAGCAGTTTACTAGGATAGGAGTGCTGGGCATCTCTCTGCAGCCCAATGAGAATCAAGTTGGCCAACATCCAGAGTAGACCTGTGAATCATAATTATTTGTCTATAAGTCCAAATGCAGCTCTTGAGTGCAAAATTTTAATTGCTGAGAATCTCTCACCAAGATGGGCTGGGAACTCTGGAAATCCAATTTCCAGCTCTAGATACTTCATCTACCACAACCATTTCTGCTCTCCAGGAATCTTTCTGAACAACTAGTGATCTTGTAACAAATGCATTTGGAAAAGTGAAGTCACTAGACAACATAACAGTACAAGACTGACGTCAGGGGTAAAAGAAAGGGAGATCTGACTGTAGGTGTTTTACAGTATATTCTCATCAAGCAAATTATGTTATTACCAATTAAAACTTTGCAAAGTTGCTAGCAGTCCAGAGTTGCTTCTAGAATTTCTGATTATTGGAGTGGACATCCACAAAACCAGCCTGAGACTATAAATTACAGCATCACTGTCTATTTGATCTTTTATAGTCATGAGATTCAGCTCTACCTCTTTATCCTAGAATTTTACTCTCCATTCAGTCTGGCATCTTCAACTGCTTACGAGATGTGCCTACTTGACTGTTTCATGGTCATCTCAAACTAGTGCCTTGGATCCGAGGATACTTAAGGGAGTTGAAAGGGCCTCTGCTAATTCATGGGTTTTTGTTTCTTCCCAAGTCTGATCCAAGAGAAATTATTTGATTCCTTTTCTTCAACTTTTTTTTAGTGATGCTTTGGAAAATAGAAAACGCTCTATTGATGCACTAGTAAATGAATATTATTTAAATAAGGTAATACTCCATTAATCATGATGAACACACATGTATGAGGCAGGGTAACCATAGGTCATGGGTCTCCAAACTCTGGAACTGGGACCAGAGACTCCATCAAGCCTCCTCTATCTAGCATTCTTATCGGTCCTGATTTCCCAGGACAATCACGATTTGGGGATGCCTTGTCTCCTATCCCATATGGCTGCCTCCAAATCCCAAATGGATTTGGATTTAAATCCGTATGTATAGGCTTACAAGGGATTGCCCGAGGGCTGGATGGTGGGG
Organism: Cryptoblepharus egeriae; assembly: GCA_030015325.1. Lineage (NCBI taxonomy): Eukaryota > Metazoa > Chordata > Lepidosauria > Squamata > Scincidae > Cryptoblepharus > Cryptoblepharus egeriae. The sequence continues at coordinate 214,415,310 of JAREYC010000001.1, forward strand.
TTTTGCCATGGGCCACATCTGGCCCTTGGACTAGGGTATGGATGCCCATTTTTGAGGAATAACAGTGGCAAATTAAACTGAATATCTGAAGTGACCCAGAATCATGTGCATCAGCACACAAAAGCTCATTTTCCTCGCTGCTTCAATCTTGGATTGCTTGCAGCCTCCACAACTTGCTGATTCAGGAAGAAAAGTAAATAAAGGCCCAGTGAGATAGAATAAGCCCTCCTTGTGCTTTCCATCCCTTCCACAAGGATCATGAGCTAGATGAAAGACAAATTAATACAGATGGTGGGGAAAAATATGACTGAGCTGATGGGGAAACAGGTTTAGTATTCAGAGTGCAATAAATGGAAACAAAGGACAGCACAACAGATTTTCACTGGGAGAGAAAATAGTTTGTGTGTGTGTTTAAATTAGATTAAATTGCCGGTATGTCATGAAAGCCAGAGTTTTTTTTTAAATTTACTTTTCTCTTTAAGGAACTACGTAACCACAGAGTTCCTGTTTACTATATTTCTTGTGGATAAAGTTTTCTGTTGTAGAAGACACCTAAGACCACTAGGCGCACACACTTGAGATCTAAAGGACGTCTGTTTATTGGAGCTTCCAGGAAAAATATTGACTGGGCAGTAAAAATACTTTCCTTGATTACTCAAGCTCATATTTTAAACCTAAAATTACAGGAACTTGTCTTTTTTAGCAATTTATTTTTAGCCTCTATATTTTGTGTTTTTAATTGGAAAAAAATTACTTTTTCAACACAGCACATTTCCATTGACCTTGCAAATTGGGCAAGACGTACCAGAACTTTTAAACTGCTTTATTCTCTTCCCTATCCAAATATTCCCTTACATTAAAAAAACAGAAAAGATGCACAGTGTTGGTCAGAAGTTACCCAAAATGACAACAGTCTTTCCCATGATACTGATTGTTTTGAGAGCCAATGAGATGTAATTATCATACTGTATGGAACTAATAAGGTATTAATATGAATCAGCTCTCATTTGTTACCCATGCTAACTGGGTATATAAGCACTTCTAAGTAGTGCTACTCTTATATTTAATCAGGAAAGAATAACCATTACTTTTTGCCCCAGCAGTTTGCCTAACCAATAAGGGACACAATTTTTATTTTTTGTTGTTTGTTGTTGTTTAGTCATTCAGTCATGTCTTGCTTTTTGTGACCCCATGGACTGCAACATGCCAGGCCCCCTATCCTCCACCAGCTTTCAAACTATGTCCAAATTCATGTTCACAATGAACACCAAGCCACTTGATGACACTAACAATCTTTCTACCTCAGTCTCAGCCATCCATGCCTTCAGTTTTTCCCAGAATAACCCCCAAATCCAGAGTAACAATGGGAGCATGTAAAAGATTTTACATGCACCCGTAGTTATTGCACCACCTAGTGAAAAGCTATGGGAAATTCATGTTGGAATCCAGAGCAAGTTGTTCTTACACCGGATCAAGGACTCCACATAGTTACTCTAGATTTTGCTCATAGGCTCTTTTCACAAAGCCCTCCTTTCTCATTTTTTACTTAATTTTTAATTTCTTTTTTTACTTAATTAAAATTGATTTTGTTGTTGTGGAGAAATAGGGTGGGCAACAACAACTTCTCTGACCCCAGACAGGTGCTTTAGCTATACCACTAGCAGAGTAAATGGGTGGTGATCTGCTGAGGAGGAGGAGGAAGAGGCAGCTTTTCCCGATTTTCTTTTTAAAAATACTTGGAGATGAGATCACTTCCGGGGCAATATTTTGAGCTTTGGACCAGGTAACATAATCATTAGCTATGCCAGTGATGGTCACTGTACAATACATTCAAATATTGGGTGGTGTGTCTGAATATGTGTATGTTGCATGGCAATCTTAAGCAGTCTCAATCTTGACCTCTTAAGTCTGTGATTTCCAGCCATGGGCACAATCCAGAGTAACTACGGGAGCACGTAAGAGACATTACGTGCACCCATAGTTACTGCACTACCTATTGAAAATCTATGGGATATTCATATTGCAATCCAGTAACTTGTTCTTACTCTGGAGCAAGGACTCCCCGTCGTTACTCTGGATTGCACCCTATGTTTCATAAATGCTGGAATTTCTTGGAAGCTTTTCAGGAATCAGCCACTAAGAACAAAAAATGCTCATGTTTCTCTCTCTCTCTCTCCCCCACGTTCACACTCATCCATCCATCCCACAAACACACTGTTCACCCCAATTACACTGTTTCTATGCCATGGCAAACTCTGTAGCAAAAACACACAAAACAGTTCTTGTTGCCGTATCTCAAAAAGGATATAGAGGACATGGAAAAAGCACACAGGAGAGCATCTAAAATGATGGTCTGGAATACCACCAGTGTGAGTAAAGGCTACAGTGTTTATGGCTCTTCAATCTAGAAAAGCGGCACCTAAAGGGGACATACAAAATTATTGCCAAACTTGGCCAGCAAATTCATCAGTTTCCTGGTGCTTGCATTGGTGGAACAGCAGCCTTCATCCATGTGCAGAGCGCACAAAAATGCTTTACAGCAGTGATATTCAAAATGGAAGTTGGGATCCCCTGACAGGTGGGATCGCAACTTCGTTTCAGGGGGTTTCAAAAAGCTGGGTGTAGCCATCTTAGAATCTGAAACTGGACAGCTTTAATGTCATTTCCAGCCATGACATCACTTTAGGAGCTGAGGTGGTCTCGGACAGATTGCCATTCTCAGAAGAGAGTCCTGGGCTGAAATGCTCAAGTACCACTACTTTATAGCAAGTCGTTTGTTGTCCAAAGGTACCTTTGGATTGCACCCTTTGGATTCCCTGCAGAGCTGCACCGACAGGATGACCCTTCAAGTAATTTCCAGGGGGCTTAGTGACTGGCAAGGCCCACATCTAATGCCTCCCTTGACTCTGAGGGTCCGGAGGAGACTTGGTCCCAGTGGCTGTCACTTGAATGGGCTCCTTTTCACTTATGTATGCAAGTGGCTGGACATTGCAATTTTTTGCCCTGCACACCCTCTTCCTTGTGCCTGCTGACAGGTTGGGTTCTGGAAAGCTCCCTGCTCACTTTCTTTGGTCCTTTGTAAATAGCAAAAGCTTCATAGGTAGTGGTCCATCCATATTTGGTTTGTTTAGACCAATTCCTGAAGAGCTTACATGGAGCCATAACATTTTTCCCTCTAATATTTCAAAAAATTTGCATTAATATTGTCCATAGCATAAGAATTATATAATCTGTATGCACTGCAGATGGTATCAGGCCCTAGTTCTCTCCATTACCTGATCTCTTTAGAAAAAAGGGTTTTTGTCCTACAGAAACCTGTTTAATCAAGCTGTACTAAAATGAATTTGAAAGCCCTTGCGGGCTGGAATTGATTTATATTTCATTGTTGACTGTTGATAGGTCAAAGATTCCTCCCTTAAAGCTAGTGGCACAAGAAATGGGAGATTTACAGTTATAGAAAAGAGAGATTCCCCCAAGTTTCCGCTGTTACATGCACCACTTCCTTCTAGGCTTGGAAGAGCTCGCGAAATGGAATTTCATACCTGTGATATTTGTTACCAAAGGAATCTGTTTGAAGTCAGCTTTAAACCATTCTTTCAGAGTCCAACATATGGTAATGAAGATAAGTCCTTTTTTATTTCTACAAACGGGACACATAAAAATAGATCCAATAAAATGATATTAAACACTCAAAAGCCACTTGGAAAATAGGTTTATTCTGTAGTTTTTCCTGTATGTGGCATTTGCAAAATCATGTGGTCTGAAACAAGGGTTTTACTGGCATGGTTCTCAGATAATTGCATTACTCACTAGCGGTAAAGCCAAGAGACAGATATGTAGGTTGTTCCAAGTGAGTGGTGAGAAAACCTTTATAACCACACCATTCTCCCACCATACATTCCCCATGGACCTGCGTAAGTCACTCTCAAGTAACCAAAGTGGTAGAGTTCTTTTTTGCACTTAACCAGATTACTGATATATGAACTGATTTTTGATTTAAGAACTTTTTGTTACCTCCACGAGAAATCTTGGTTTCTGAAAACAAGAATTGAAGACTTTCTGATAGGATATTTTTGCTTTCCCTCTGGCTTTAGGGGGGCAGATCTTTGGAAAAGTTGGATGCAATCTTAATAACAAAAGATTTATCAAGAAAACATGCAAACAGAAGGACAATTATTTAATTGATATTTTTCTGGTTTTAGGGCAATAGGGCCCAATCCTATCCATTTTTCAGCATTGATGCTATTATATTTACAGGGCATGTATTGCATGCCATGGTGGGAGGGCAGTCACAGTCAATTCATGCACCAGGCTTAATTCAATTGAAGTAATCTGGCTGTTACACTACATACTTTACAGTCTTTGATATGAGTCTTGCTCCCAGGAAAATGTGTTTAGGATTGCTAAGTTACTCTCAGAAAAGCGTGCATAGGATTACGCAGCCCCAATCACATTGCCCCAATCTTCCAGGCTCTGGCACTGATTTAAATGTGAAACCCACCTCCTTCAGTAATCTTTGAGCTGCTTTAGGCCCAGCCACGACATGCTTCGAAACACGACTGACAATGAAACAGCATAGTGGTGGGGTCTGAAGTGGCCTGAAGATCACCACAGGATAGTGCAGTGACAAATCCTGTATGGGGGTATCACTGGGTTGAACCACCCCATCTCCCCATTTTCTACTGGTGATCCTCAGAACTGTTCCCTTCCAATCTGCACTTACAGGACCCAACTGATTCCTATTACATTCCTGTTGTGCCTTTCTTTGTTTAAACAGCCAATGCGAGTACTGTACAAGGAATGGAAACATGATTGAAACATGGGTTCCAGTCTGGGGTAGGAGTGCAACCCAATCAACCCATTGGGAGTTGCTACATGAAGGCTTCATGCCTTTTAATGAGTGGTAAACTTCCCTGAAAAGAAGGGAATGGAAAAGGTTGCAGACTGAAGGGCACCAACTGTAGGTCTCAGTAGAGAACTGTATTAGGCCTTCTCAAGGAAAAACCCTGATTATCAAATGTAATATTCACACAAGACTTTATGCCCTTTGGTCTGATGTTTCGGTGTATACAAGGTTTCAGTGTTCCTTAATAAATTACCTCTTCTTGTACCAATTAAATCCAATCTATGAAGATTTGATGTCTGCTTGGCCTTGTGCCAATGCTAACAGCTTTGGCTTAACATTCTGTTTAATGGTATACCATTACTGCTGAGAACGGTAGCAACATAAAATCTTAACACTTAAGCATCTTCTGTGCTCCTTTGAACGGCAGACTATGTTTCAGTATAAACAACTTTTTCATTCTTCCAATCCCGTTATTTACTTAGAATTCCACAGGACTCATGAAAATACTGGAGTTAAGTGGCTTCTGTTGATTTATTAACTCCCTTCCAAAGCCTGATGGAGGTCCTTCATGAAACATTAAACCTTTTCTGTTCCTTCAGAGAAGAGCCCGTAGAATATGTATGAACCATGTATTTGAAAATACTCATGATGTAAGTGCTAATGCCTGTCCACTGCATGGTCTTTTAAAATAAGTTCATAAGGTCATGCTAGTGATAGGCTTACCAACCAATGGCTCTTTTGCATAGGTGGATAGCAATAAAATGGATTGATCAGGCAATGAGGTTTCAGAGCTAAGAAGCCAATCAAGTCCACATTTCTTCCAGGCTTACCTGTTATCTGAAAAGCAAAGAGGTTTTCCTGAAGCAAATGTTAGGTTAGAAGATGTTCATTTTATATTGTAAAGATTGGTCAGCTGATCTCAAAATGATTCCTCCTTAGAAGAAAAGAGTCTTCATATGAGTCTTGGCACAGCAAATCCCACTCAATCGTGTTAAGCTTCATTCATACCTGGTTTGCCAAATGTCTTCCACCAAATGCCATTAGAGACAACCTGTCAACTTCCAGCATGTTCTGGATTCTTCTAAATCTTCACCCATTTACCCACCTGGTTCTAAATTAGCTCTACCCAGAGGAGCATGACTATCTGAAATGTGGCAATTGACATCTGCTTCAAGAATAACCTCCTTATGATTTCATTGATCCAACATCTATAGATTTGGGCAGGAGATGGGGAAGATGTGGCTCCTTTGCACTTCTTAGGGCAATTGGAATGACTTGATAAATGATTACAGTTTCTGACAAATCAAACATACTCCTGATAATGTTTTAAAAAAGACATGTGAAGAGAAAATATGTTAATAAATAAGTTTATCATAACCGAATTGTCTTCAGATACATCAGAAGCAGTTGGAAAAGGCAACTGAAGTCAGTAGCACAAATGTCACAAAAATAATAAATAGTACTAAAATTGCTCAGAAACTGAAGTATTGCTTTGAATATGTCTCCACATGAGGAATTACAAAATCTGACAGCATCACTGGTTTTTAAAATCATTTTTAGTATGATGGTAGATTTATGGGCTTTGCTTTCAACATGAGGAAAGTGGTAATTTAATGCACTGACATTAGTGGAAGGGCACAGACCTAACAGTGACACAAAATTATGAAGACAGAAAACTTATGGAGGTATGGAAACCATTATGTGTCTTGTTCTTGAGACTTTGTGAGTAGATTTGTTTACTCAAAGTTAATGAAAAGAATGTGGTGAACATCCCATGATGACACTAATGACAGTATAGACAAAAGAAAAGGACTTTTTTACATGGTAATTCACTTATGAATATGCTTCAACAAGGACAAATGGCTCCTGGCTAAGATGGCTTTAAAAAGAGACTGGGCAACTTTTTACAGGTAGATCTATTCATGATGGAGGTAGATCTATCCATGAATTAAAAGAGTCATATACATGAGTTCAGAGAATTCATGAAGAAAGTAGGAAGTAAATGGAAGTAAATGCTCCTGAGGCAAGTAAATGCTCCTGAGACAAATGTTGCAATAGACTTCATGGGGGCCCAATCTGGCTTGATGCCTTTCCTTCTTTCATACCAGGCTTGTGGGCTTTCTTGATGACACTGGTTAGCCACTATGGAAAGCAGGGTTCTGGCACGAATGCCCCCTGGATCTCACCAGCAGGGTTCTAGTTATGAACTGCAAGGTGTGCAGTGAATCCTAGCTCTAGCTTAGACTGTCTGATCGATGTTGTCAAAACATTGTCGAATTGCCAGTGCATTCACACCCAGCATGGGAATTGCATCAGGATAAAGCCTGCATCTCCCTGAAAGAAAACTGTTGTTGTCAGCAGAAGCAGTTATGTTGAATGATGGAGACTCCCTGCTCACCTCCCGCTTTCCCCAAGTAGCTCAGTCAGTATTCAGTGTTGTTATCACTCCCACTGTAGGTTAAAATAACACACACGGTGGCCTTTTCCTCCCAGGAAGGGATGTTGTGCCTGTCTTATAACTCCCTATGTAATCACTTCAGTTAAAATGAAAATAAAACAGAAAGGGAAGAAAAGTTTTTTGTAACAAAAAGACAATCACACCCAAATCAGAGGCCAAGAAACTCTGAGAAAACAGTCTGGAGGAGGAAATTGTAACCTCAACTTAGGCGATAGTCTGCAACTCACTTTTTTGGAAAGGCATCTCACTGAAGGCATACAAAGGTATGATAAGAAGTAAATGCATTTAGTAGAATGGCATAATTAAGAACAACCAGACAGGAAATCTAGCATTTATTTTGAGGGCTAGCCTGCACAATACATTAAATGCGCAGTTTACCTTGTGTGCAGCTATGGAGAGTAGTGGCTGGGTGGGCTCAAGACTGGGACTATTGCACGATCAAGGGTGTGTGCCATGATCCTAATCTGGATTACTCTCACTATCCACAAGGCTATTTTCCCTCACTGATATAAAGTACACTATGGCTGCAATCCTAACCACACTTTCTTGGGAGTTAGTCCTATTGAACACAATGGGACTTACTTCTGAGTAGACATGCTTTGGATTGCACTGTATGTTTGTGTTTTGATTTGGATCATAGCCATGGCTGGAGAAAAGGCTATAGCGTCCTTCCCTTGTACCATAGCCCAATTCCTGGTCCCTCCAACACATAGCTGCTACTTAAGTGAACAAACATGTAAAGCCACACACTTGTTTAACATAGCACATGGTTGTGCCCTAAGCTGATCAAATAGTCACCACAAACTGTGGTTGTTTTCATCATGCTGTGGTTACTTTAATGTTTGGAAATGTTATTGCTCATTTATGCCACTTATGGAGAAGGGGCTCATTTAGACTACTTGTTAGTTGAAAAGTAAGGTTATATTTATGAGTTATGTACATCTCATTGTTTGTCCTAAGTATGTTAGAAAATTTAAATAAATAAACACAGTTATAGAAAGGCCTACTGAAAGCCAGTGTGGTATCATCGGTTGAACTTGGATGACGGAGATTTCACTCAGCTGTGAAATTTGGTAGTTGCACTTGACTATAACCAATTTAAGGTTTGAATGGGATATATGATAGTCAGCTACTTGTCACAAAGGTTTAGCATAAATACATTCAGCAGATTGCACTGTTTTTAGTTTGCAAGACCTTTGGGTATAAGGAATCACTCTGGGTTCCCTTTGGGAGCAGGGATATACAGTATTTTGCAATGTAACCACTTTTGAACTACTCTACTACACCGGAGGTGCACCTGTACCTCTGATGCAAAGGTGTTTTTTGGAGCTTTTTGAAATGGCATTCCTGATAAAGCTGGCCCTAAAACATTTGCTTCTGTGTGTTTAAACAAAAAAATTAAAAAATTAAAAATTGGTTCACTGAAGAGTTTTTGTGTTTGCCTGTTACAGAATACCCCAAAGTGCAAGCTGCTAAAATAGAAGGAATAGAGCAAGTGATTTGCATGATTGGGAACTACTCATCCTCTTCTGAATTAATCATGTCACTATGTTCAGGGTAATCTTCCCTGCTAGAATGACTTGCTTTGTATTCCTTTTATTGTTTCTTTGGCCTTAGAATAAAGCAAATCCTTCCCAGCAACCCATCCATCTCTCATATGCTTAAATAGGCCCAGCACATGGGAACAATAGAACCCTGGACGAGAAGACAGGAGTTCATTTTATCCTTCTGATAACAGCCCATTCTCATAAACCAGAAAAATGAGCTGAAGGTCCCAGAGCCCTTATGTAGCATCTTCTTTATTATAGCCGCCTTTTCCTTTGTCTCAGGAATGAGTAAAATTTTATGCATGTGTGCGGTGGGAAAATTTTTTACTTGTTTAAAAAAATCATATTATTTTATATTATTGTTAACATGCCCTGTTTCACGGTACTCGAAGTATCTTACAGTAAAAATAAAAACCTAATGTATTCTCCTTTTTTTAATTTCTATTTCTAGCTTTCTGCATTTGTATGTTTCAAACTTTGGTCTTTCAAAAGAAAACTATAATTTTAAAAATCTACCACAATTTTTTTATGGTGCTTGGACAAGGTTCCTGGTCCACCAGGCTGAACCAGTGTTTGCCAGTTACTAAAATATATTGCTGAGCCAAAATATAGATGGGCTGTTTTTTTGGAAAATATTCGCACCACCTGAAAAGCACTCCTCCCAGCAGATTTTCATGGGAAGGAGAGAAAGAATTGTGATGACACAGCACCACACAACCAGTGTGATTTGGCCACATGGTGTCATCTCTGAACACAGCCAAATTCATTCCTCTCTCTCTCTGAACAAAAGGAGAGCTGAGAACATTAGTCTGTTTTTGAGGCAAGTAGGTGGATATTTCCTGTATCATCCTTGTTGCATCAACCCCCCAGATGTAGGGTAATGTGGAAGCATCCAGGATGACAATACAGAATGGAGGACAGAGTGCCTGTACCTTTAACATTGCATAGAAGAGGGAATTTAGGCAGGTTTAACTCATCATAGAAGGCTCTAAAAAGCAGCACATGCCAGAATTCCCAGTTTTAGGTTGTGGTTAAAGGTACAGACACCATGTCCTCCATTCTATTTAGCTACCCTGGGGGGTGAGGGGGGGGGCAACAGATTCCCTCAGAGTCATTCAGTGCAGTGGTGGGCTTCAGGGGTTCTCACAGGTTCTATAGAACCCTTTGCTAATGAGCGCCTGGTTCTGAGAACTGGTTACTAATGGGATATAGAACCTGTTGTTAATTTCGGTTATTAGGACATAGAAACTGTTGTTAATTTATTTGAAACCCCACCACTGATTCAGTGCAATCCAAAGCATGTCTACTCAGATCTAAGTCCTAGTGTATTCAATGGGGCTTACTCTCAGGAAAATGTATTTAGGATTGCAGCCATTGACTTTGTGATAGGAGGATTCCCACAGGTCATCACCGAAGTTGAGTCTTGGGTCACCGTCCCCAAAACTCAACTAAAAAATGAGTCATAAGGGGGTGTTTTTTGAGTTGCAGGATCATCCTTTTGTGACTCAATAGGACTTGAGTTGAGCCCCCCCCAAAGCTCCAAAGCTTCATATAGAGAAGTGGGGCTGCTGCATGCAGTTGAGACGTTATCATTCATTCTAGAAAAGCTCAAAGCAAACATTTAGAATTTGTTCTCTGGTTACTGTCTTTCAGCTCTGTCATCCATGCCCATCCCAAATCTGGTAGCGGCACAAAACTCCCCAACCTCTTCTCTTACCACTCTGGCCGCCATGAACAAAACCTCCCCTTGACTCCATTGGTGCATCTCAACTCAACCAGGAAGGGGGCAGTGTGGGGGCTTTGAGAACTGAGCAAAAAGAAGCTCTGTGGAAGGAAATGGGAATGCAATGGGCTGAATGCCTGTTTCAGTGTCTCCCTTAAACATTCCCCCATATTGCCCTTAGTCTACGCCACCCCTTCTCTGACCTTCAGCTGCTAGCCTATGTACACCATGTTTGAAAACTTTGTAGTGAGTGAGGTGAAGGTGGCGATACATCCATTGTCACTCGTCTCAGTGACTCAAATACAGGTATTGAATCAGCAGGGCCCTGACTGAAGTGTCTTGCAGAGTCTTTCATGCGCACAACACTGAATCGTTGAAAAAAATGTGAATTTTCACGACTTGAGATCAAGTCATTTGACATGAGTTCCCAACCCTGCACATGTGGCATCATGCCATCATAACACAGGTTACATGATCTATGATTGGACAAATGGACTAAGGCTGCAATCCTAAAGTCACTTTCATGGGAGTAAGACCTATTGAACACAATGGAACTTACTTTTGAGTAGACATGGTTAGGATTGTGCTCTAAGTCAGTATAAAGTAATATCACATTCATCTTTTGAAGCAACTAATCATTTTGGTTAGTCCCTGGGCTATTCCATGTTTGGTTGTGATTTGTTGTTTTTTTTTTTTAAATTTGAGACAAGTTTTGATTTGAAACTTTAGCATTCTGAAGCATTTCTATTATGTACAATTTCCTTTCTTTACAGGCCTCACAAATGGATGGATGACAAGTGCTCCCCTGTGTGTGTGTGTGTGTGTGTGTGTGTGTGTGTGAGAGAGAGAGAGAGAGAGAGAGAGAGAGAGAGAGAATCTTTTCATGACTATACCAAGTACTGTACTAAACCAATCTACTCTTTGTTGTCCCACATCATTTATATGAGGAGAGATCATCATGGCAAATGGAATGGAAGGCTTCATAGGAGGTCCTGGGACATCTCCCTGCATGAATGTACTGAAGCCAGAACCATTCCAAAGGCAGCTCTTTGATCTTCCAAAGTATTTTTACGAGCCCCTGGGCTATCTCTGGCAGAGATGAGTTAGCAATAATCAAAAAAGAAAGACCTCTGTCAGGCACATGAAAATCATTGGAATTTTATCCATGGGTCCAAGCCAGTTCTTTTAAACCCAGCGCTGAGATAAAACCTATCGAGCTGGATGGACTACAGGAAAAAAATATGATGAACACTTTCATTGCAAAAGCTGCTTTTTCTTTTTCCTGCACTAGCAGATGTTGTTAGGTACACCATTTGGGGTTTGCTTGCAACTGTGTAGGCCAGAAGCTTAAAATCCAAATCTCAGAAATCAGAGGCAAATGTGCACATCAGATCCTATCCTTTATTTTTCAGCCCACTGCCTCCACCTGCACTCCTGCCTTGTAACTTGAAATGACCTCCTGAAATTACCCCTCTTCTCCCCAGCCCAGCTGCCAACTTACTGGGATCAACAGAGCTCTTGGGAGTTGTTAGTGCATGCATTGCGCCTCCAGCCATTTGTGGTAGTAGCCCACAAAAGTGCAATATGTTCCAGGTTTCATGATGTGGTAAAGGGCCTTACACTGTCTGAACATGATAGGATTTGGCTGTGAGGGAAGAGATGATAGCTATTTTCAAGTTTCTGAAGGGGATAAGAAGTTGGGACTTACTCTTTGTAGCAGAGCTGGAGGCAATGGGTTGAAATAATAGGAAAGTAGATTTAGCCTAGCCATGAGGAATAACCCTACAATCCAGAGTAACTATGGGAGCACATAAGAGACATTATGTGCACCCGTAGTTACTGCACCATCTAATGAAAACCTATGGGAAATTCATACTGCAATCCACAGCAAATTGTTCTTACACCAGAGCAAGGACTCTCCGTAGTTACTCTGGATTGTGCCCTAATTCCCAGATAAAGGAGATGTCTGGCACCATCTGCCTTGTATAGCACAGGGCGTTTGTTGGAGGTTTGCATGCAGAAGCTGTACAATAATCTATCAGGAATAGTATGGCGATTGTCTGGGATGAGCAAGGAGCTGTACTAGATGACCTCTAATGCACCTTTCAATGTGTACATTCTGTGATTCTACTTTGACTTTGTTTATATCAATTTTTAAAATCTAAAGAACTGTGATAAAAATGCTAAAGATTCATAAAATCTGTAAGGTGTCTGTATAATGGGTCTCTGTATAATTCTGTTTCTTTTCACTTCAAAGCAGGGGATTAAGTATTGGTTTATTTTAGTTATTTTATATAGAATACAAAATGGACTTGCAGAACCATAACTTGCAAAGATTCTTATATCTTTGTTAAAACACCAGAAGAATCTCAGTGTCCAGAATGATTATTTTTATTTTGAATCACGTATTACATTAATTTTTTCTGTATGTATTTGAGGACAGGGGCGGAAGTGGCAATTTCAAAGCCTGAGCATTGCCTGAAAGAAGTGCTCATGCTCATCTTTTCATAGGTACCTTTGAGGAGTACCTAAAGATGGTGGTGAGAGGTCCAAGAAGCTGCTAACACTGCCAAGGAAGACATCATACCAACCTTTGTTCCTGCACAAACTAGCAGTGTGGCACGTTTTTGGCAGCAATGCCACACATTATGTAATCCAATTGCAGATGTGTGTGAATTAGTTTAAAACTTTTATTAGGTTTTTTTTTACTAGACCATGATACAGTCTCAGCCTCTTTAGTTTTTGCCAACATAGCCTGTTAATAGTGAATTAAAAGAACCTAATGTTCAAAGTATTCCACACTTCAGGTTAAAAATCCCTTTGACATAATGTTTGGGATGCATTTGTATTCAGGTTCTGTGAATTAGGATACTTTGAGCACAGTCCTAACCAGTGGTGGGCCCAGCCTGCCCTAACAACCGGTTCTCCGGAAGTGGGCGGGGCCAGGTGGGGCCAGGGGGCGGGGCCAGGGTCAGGGGGCGGGGCGGGGGAGGGCATGCCACCTTAACCCTTAGTTTACCAAAAAAATTGTATCTCTTGTGATGGCATCAATCAGTAGTAAGCCCCTGGATTCTGTGTAATTTATTCCTATGCTTTACACTTTGTTATGCTCTCAGGGGGAATGTGTGCCACAATTAAGAACATAAAAGCATAAGAAAAGCCTCCACTGGATCACACCAAAGACCCATCTAGTCCAGCTCCTGAATCACACAGCAGCCCACCAGCTGCCTCAGGGAGCACATATGACACTTGCATCCAGGTGCCTAATACAGCAGACACTACCACAAGTTCCACAGGTGGTGCTCATACCACTGGTTGAGAAACACTGATCTACAGTTTAGGACCAGAGTCTGTGGTGTCCCCTCTGCAGGCTGAGGTTTGCCTCTAAGCCCCTACTTAAGGCTACAATCCTGTCCACACTTTCCTGTAAGTAAGCTTCATTGAATATAATAGGACTTCTGAGTAGTCAAGCAAAGGACTGAGCTCTTAGTAACCAGCCTCTGGCTGCAATCCTATTCACTTTCCTGAGAGTAAGCTCCACAGACTCTAATGGGACTCACTTCTGAGTAGCCAAGAATAGGATTGGGCTCTAATGCTGCACTCCTCTGCACACTTTCCTGGGAGTAAGCTTCATAGTTTGAAATGGGATTAACTTTTGAGTAGTTAGGCATAGGATTACAACCTCTTAGAAACCAGCTTCTTTCCAGGGAGTAAGCTTCACTATTATAATGGAACTTACTTCTGAGTAGACTTTGGGCTTTGAGGCTACACTCCTATGATTGGGCTTTGAGGCTACACTCCTATGCTCACAGGGGCGTAAAACCTACTGACTTTAATTGGATTTACTTCAGAGTTGGCAGTGGACTGGGCTCCTGGGGGTGCAGGATGGGAACTGCATGCTGCCTGCTTATAAGGAAAAGGAGGACAATGAAGATTTTTTCCCAGGCAGAAGAGTGAAAAGAGGACTTGTCCTGGAAAAAAAATAAAATTTATGAGAAGGCTGCGTGCTGCCTGCTTATAAGGAAAAGGAGGACAACGAAGATTTATTGTGGTCCTGGAAAAAAGTATGGATAATAAGAAGCCTCCATGTTGCCTGCTCATAAGGAAAAGGAGGAGTAAAAAGAGGACCTGTCCTGGGAAAGGAGGACATATGGTCACTCAGTACTTGCTTCTGAGCAGGCATGCAAAAAATTGGGCTCTGATGCTGCCATCCTATCCACACCTACCTGGGAGTAAGCTCCATTGACTAGGATGGGACTAGGATAGGATTTACTTCAGAGTAGGCAGTGGAGTAGGCTCCTGGGGGGGCAGGATGGGAACTGGGGCTATTTCTTCAGGTACCCCTCATACTTCCTGCCCTCAATCTCAGGTGGAGAGATTTCTCAGAGGGGCAGGATGAGGTGGGGAGATCTCTTGGGGGCGGGGGGAGAAAAAGGTCTACAGTGTGGATAGGACTGCAGCCTGAGCCCAATCCTAACCGTGTCTACCCAGAGGTAAGTACCATTCAAGTCAATGGGGCTTACTCCCAAAACTGTGTGGTCAGGATTTTAGCCTCACAGTCCAATCCTATGCAGGCTTACTTAGAAGTAACTCTCATTCTAGTCAGTGGGGCTTACTCCCACGTAAGTGTGGATATGATTGCAGCCTCAGAGCCAAGTCCTAATCATGTCTACTCAGTAGAAAATCCCATTATAGACAGTGAGCTTACTCTCAGGAAAGTAGACTGGGCTGGAGGAACAGGGCTGGAGGGAGAGATCCAATCCTCTGCCAATCTCCTCAGAGGAAAGTCCCATTATAGTCAGTGGGCTTACTCTCAGGAAAGTCTGGATGGGAAAGTAGCCTCAAATCCTATGCTACTCAGAAGGAAATACCATGATAGTCAATGGGAATTGCTCCCAGGAAAGTGAGGCTAGGATTGTGGCCACAGGCTGCAGTCCTCTACTATACAGTGTGGCTTACTCCTGAGTAGTACTGGGTAGTACTGAGTAGTTCTCCATGCCTAGTACTGGGCTGCAAAGACACTGGGGAGGCAGGCAGGCAGGCGTGGCCCCCACCAAAAGCCCTGGAGGATCTGATCCTCACAACACTCAGATGCTCAGTTACAGACCTTTCTCAATAGCTCCGGCTTCTGTATTCCGCCCTTTGTCAGGAGCCCTTTGTAAAGCTGTCCATCATGTGCCTGATTCAAAAAAACACACCATCGCCAGAGAGGCTGCTCATTTGCATGTGAGAACCCAGCATGCTTTGCAAACTGCACAAAGATATAACTTCTGAAAACTTGCTAGAAATAAGGTTTTTAATCAAAATAAGATATTTAGCAAAGTCAGGATTCCTGAATAGCCTCATTCAAAGGTTTGGGGCACGAAGAAGTTCTTCACTCTGACTTTAAAGCATGGAAATAACAGTGACCCAAACACCCCTCATCTCAGCAGTCAGAGTCTGAATGTGCTGTGATGGTAAAAGGAACAGACTGTTTGTATTTTAAAATTAAAAAATAACCTTAGGGAGGGAAGGAGGGGGGAGAGAGAGAAGGGGAGGGAGGCTCAGAAGGGGAGGGAGGAGGAGGAGGGAGCAGAGAGCAGAGGAGGAGGAGGAGGAGGAAGAGGAGGGAGGAGAGCTTCTAGAGGCCCTTTAAGAGAAATTCAAACACACTTGCATGCAATTCAAAGATGATGGCCCCCAATTAGCAACCGGTTTGCTAACATCAGCCCCTAATTAACAATAGGTTCTACAGAACCGGTCAGAACCGGCATCAGCCCACCTGTGGTCCTAACCATGTCTACTCAAAAGTAAGCCCCATTGTGTTCAGTGGGTCTTACTCCCAGGAAAGTGTGTTTAGGATTGCAGCCAAACAACAACATTTCAGCTTCCCTGAATAATAGCAGTATAGGGCAAATAGCAATACATCATCTCTGCTTGATCCAAAAGCTTTGCTTTTAAGCCATCTTCTCCTAAAATGTGTGTCAAGACCCATCATTGGGTCACAAGCTGATTTTTTTGTGGGTCATGAAATGTTTTTGGCATATTAACAACTTTATAATAGTCTTTACTCAGTTTTCAGAATAAAATTGTTAGCTGGAATTCAAACAGTGCTATGAGATAATTTTCATACCACCAAATTAAAATGTTACATTTTCTGATTAGTAATAAATGAGTCTTCCCCCAACTTCTGCACTAAACCTGAAACCATTTCTGAAAATTGGTGCTCTGGCTTTGAGTTTCTCAAGTGTGATTTTGGTTGTGATAACTTAGACAGAACTTCCCACTGAAGTTCTTTGTGTAACTTTATAATTATAGAAACGTATTTACATTGGTTCAAAGGAAAGCCCAAAATGCTGTGAAGGATATTTGAGTCTTCCATAAGGAAAGGACCAAATTGTTCTTGAGAGACCCATTGCAAGCATTGCTCTTTCCAAGGCCGGGCTATAATTAAAGAAAAACAGACGACCTTATTGTTAGTTTATTTGAATAGGTGAGCTCCACGATCAGATGTCAACGCTGAGAAGTTATCATTCATTCTAGAAAAGCTCAAAGCAAACATTTAGAATTTGTTCTCTGGTTACTGTATTCCAGCCTGATCCACAGTCCAGTTAAGATAAATTATTTGGATTGTTGCCAGAGGGCAGCCCAATTCACAGACGTGTGTCATTGTGAGCCAGGAGGTCTGCAATCTGGTCCTCGCTAGGCTTCTTGCATCAGTACTGCATGCCCACACAGAGATCAGGATACCCAGCTACCCACATACTCCGCAAAAGTCTATATCAATTCTTCTTCTTCCCTGATTTGGCCCCTTATATGGAGATAATGCAACTTTTCCCCTCATCCACATACAGCACATCTGTCCTGTCTCTGGTGTCCATGTTTCAATGAGCAATGTCACATTCAGCTACTGCCTACGCGTGTAAAATCTAATGTATGTTGATTTCCCACTATTATTAAAAATAATAGTAAGCACAAATTCTTGAGCACTAGGAGTGGTTCATTACATTATATGATAGCATGTAGTATTTGGGGACTAAAATGGGGCATAGGAGCACCTCTATGGGGAAAGGGTTCCCTAAGATGAATGAACCTGATGTACAGATTTGATTTGGTACATAGTAAATGCCTTTAAGTATGTGTTTTCAGTCAGTCTGAAAGATCATGATAGACTATAGAGGCATTCCTGGGGGAGGAAAGAGGGGCAAATACCCCTGAGCATCATGCCTCTGGGGCAGTGCCATCTTCCTTGCCCTTCCTACCACACTTAAACATGTGTTCTCAGCCCAAAAGCTCATGTTGGAACATATTTGGAGTCCTACAGACTGACTGAGCAGCTTATAAAATATGGCTATATGTTCTGGAGAAAAAGAAACCTGTAAAGACTTCTAATATATCAAATATAAAGTAAGAAGGAAAAAAGTCCTTTTGAGTCTTTTACCATAATATTGATTTTATAAGTCAGCTTTTTCTTTAACATCCATCTTTTGGGTCTGTTTTATTGAAACTTCAACAGACAGTAGCTTATTTTTCCACAGCATAAGCACCTGAGATTCTTGGCAGATCAACTTAAGAGCAGTAAAATGTCCTATAAAATGTAACTTTAGCTTAGAATGTACAGATTGTTTATAGAATGTAGTCCAACATTTGCTTTTTCAAGAGCAAATTCTCTTTATTGGCAAATATATTCATATCAGATCCATTATAAAGGGTAACTTAAAAAATGATCAGCTGATTAATCCAAATAAACAGAAGTATTTCCTCTGGAGTCTGCATTTGGCTTTGTGGATATCTTCACTTCCCACACAAAGTTCAGGGCATACTGTAATCAAAACATATGCAAAATCCTTAAAATACTGAAAGGGTTTGTATCTTCAACCATTTTGAAAATGGAGGGGAAAGGAGAGTTGAGGGGAAAAACAATCACAAATAAATGTAGAACATTCCACAATTGTTATTTCTTGCTCTTGCTGCTTGCTTTTCCAGAGCACATCAAAAATAACAGATCTGTGAACATCATAACACTTGAAGATTAAAGAAGAGAAATAATTCTCCCATCTAAATAAAATAAATATATGCTGTGTTCCAGAGCCAACGATGATGGAATCAAACATGTGTAGTTGGTGGATTCTTTTTCCAGAAGGAATACGTTTGGAAAATCAGAACAACACAATTCCTAAAATAACATTTAATAATAATAATAATAATAATTGAGCAGAGTTATTTCCAAAAGGTGACAACTTAACACTGTCATAGATATTGGTTCTGTCATAGATATTATTAAGCTATTATTATAATAGCTTAACCAATAGTTTATCCAATAATGTGTTGTTTTGTCCATATTGAACAAGGTATGGTTATTAGCGGTGAAAACTGCTACATTATAGCTGATATTTGCACCCATGAATAATGCTCTTCTGGGTATATATATGTATGCTGACATTGCCAGCATTCTGAATCTTGCACATTTTAAAAGGTTTCTTTGGGACTGTTACACTGTTCAGTTATTTCTCTTATGGGAAGAAAGATTGACTTATTACTTGAAACCAAGAATCATTCTGATCTTAACATAATATTGGTTTTGCTGGTGTTACAATTATATACAGAGCGTTCAGGAAGGCCACATGTTGGGTCTAGCCTGATTAGATAATCCCAGTCATGCAATGGAGAAGGAAATGGTGGCAGAATCTCAAAATAGAGTGGGCAAACCTACTATAGCTGCTCTGGGTGCTGGAAGGGGCTCACAAGGAGCTCCACTTTCTTTCAAGGTGGAAAACTACCTCCAGTGGCATTTCTTTTTTTTTTTTCCTTATTCCTTACATGCCCTTATTAAATGCAAATGCCCATTTAAAGTTAAAGTTAAAGTCCTGGTTGTCTGAAATAGCGGCATTCCTGGGTGTTCTGCCACTCTTGGGAACTCCCTTTAAACGCCCTTTGCCTAATATGAAAATCATGTGTGGTGATGTGATACCACCACTCAGATCGCATACCACTCAGAATGACCATCCACTTTTTTCACTTTTAATGTACAACTGCTCCAAGTGGCTATGAGAATCTGCCCTCCTTGCATCCACTTCCCCCCACCCGCGGGGCCTGGTAGCCACTTGGAGCAGTTGCACATCATCAGTAGTTGCAGAGGCCATCGCTTTTTTATTTAGTATTTTAGTAACTGGTGATAACCTTAACCCAGTTTTCAACCAGTTTTCAACCAGTGTGCTGTGGTGCATGCTGGAGTGCTAAGAATGGTCTGCAAGTGTGCCATGGAAATTTAAGAAAAAGATTATTTATTAATAGGGTCAGTGGGGGTGTGAGCCTTGCATCAGCAATAAGACGTAATTTGTCAATAGTCCAAAATCTTATGATGTACCTTGAAAATTTTAGCACCTTTGTCAGTTTGCCGTGAGATAGACAAGGTTGGAAATTAAAGAATATGTTGTGGGGCTATCACTTTTGAGTTGTTGAACTAGCTGGTGACCTAGTTAGTGAAACAAATGTCCTACTGCATGGGAAAAAACATGAGTGCCCACATTCATGCTGTATGTTGTTCACTGACACTTTCTTGAAAATTGTCATCACTGAACAATATGTTATTCTCTGCTGGAAATGGATCCAAACTGTCTGTACAGTATTTTGTGTATATATATCTATGAAAAGGCAACAGTGATTAAATTCATCCATGATTCATCTGTTTCCTTTTGAAAATACTCATCAAACCACAGTCTGAATGAAAGTATAGTCTACATTGTGGGGATAATGTAGGGATGGAGAGAAAGGAAAAGACACAATTATTCTGCTACATAGGGGATGCTGATATACTGGCCTTAAAGAACCAAGATATCCCCATGTATATATGTTGTCTTAGTATCCAGTAAAAAAAGCAGGCTTCCGTCAGTCTTGAAAGACTATGGTATCGTGCTATGCGCTGCATACGCTGCATGCAAAGCACGAAAGCCTGGGTTGGATTGTTATGCAGGATAGGCTGTTACCCAAGCAGCAAATCCCCCCTCTCCACGCCACTGAATGAGTCCAATGGAAAGGCAGAGCCAATACGATTGGATCCAGCTGTGTCGCAGAGCTGGGCTAAGGACAGGAGCTCACCCTGTCTTGTGGGGCTGACCCAGGTCTCGAACCCTGGCTTGCTGGTTAACAGGCACAGTGTGTTAACCACTTGTGCCACCCACAGCCCTTAGTATCCAATAGCTTACTTAAGAAAAACAAAAGATTGGCAGTAATAATGACCAACCACTCTGTCTTAAGACTTGCTGTAAGTGTAATATAAGTCACCATGTGAATTGCTGACATTTTCCAAATGATACAAATGATACAGAAATTTAACTGGACTTCAGTCTTAAAGCATCTTCTTGGGATAATTGTTAATGATTGCCAGTCTAGCAGTTCAAAAACATGGAAATGCAATTATGTAGATAAATAGGTATTGCTCCAGTGGGATGTCAACAACATGGTGTCAGGTCTCCATGACATGCTGGCCAGTTTCTTCAACATTGCATCAAACCTTGTGGTTTGTAGTGGGCGTTGCTGCCGCACAGGACAAACATCGAAGAAGTTGCCTTTGCCTGGTGTTCTTAACCTAAAACATTAGGGAGAAAAATTGTGTTAATTTTCTTATTGTAAAGTTGTCATTTTCTTACACAGAATACTTCCAAACTGTCCCTGCTGCTTTCTGATGCCGGTGTGGACTAGACCTCAGCTGGGCTCTGATGTGGCATGCTTTCTGAACACATCTCCAGCTTCTGGAGACCTCAGGAAAGCAATGACTGTAAAACCAAGAACTAAAAATAACATTTGGAAAACACTGCATACCATTGTTTGTTTCTTTCACCCTTAATGCAGAGAACTCACTTTATGGATTAAACTCTTAAAAAGTGTATTGTGATTGGAGCGAACAATATTTTCATATCCTGCTCTTCAAAGGCTGCACTTGGTCTCAGTCCCACATGACAGGATTTTATCTGGCACTCTAATGAAAACCAGTTTTAAGCGAGTGAGCGAGAGAGAGAGACAAAATCATTGGGAATGAATAATGTGGACTGATTTTTCTGTCTTCTTTCTGCTCCAACTGCACAGCATTGCAAACATAACCAGTCTCCAGAGATGCTGGGTCAACAAACCCTCCTTCCGTTGGCGCATTACAATATCTGTTGAACTAATCAGGGGGAAATTTATCATACAGGATTTGGTGGGGTTGTTTGTGGAGTCTCTAAGCACAATAGTGTTGGATGCTCAGATGTCATTTCTACTCCTCTGGAGATGAAACACCACAGCTGGTAGGAAAGCAAGGAGGTGCCAGAAACCCAATTGCAAAATAGAGGGTTTTTCTTCTAAGAATGCAATTCTGAACAATTTATGGCATGCGTATTTGTGTGTGTCAGAAGATAGCATATTTATTTTTCTTGACCAAATAATCTATTCCTAAAATATTACAGAAGATGCAGTAATATTCATGTGACAACACCATTGGCTTTTGAGCACTTATCTGGGACTCTGGAAAAGGTATGTGATTTTTTGTTAGGCAGCTGAACATCCCTGGCAATAAACTCCTCTTTCATCATGTGTGCTTACCATGGTGACACTTTGGGTGACTTCATACATTCACTCTTACCAAGAAATTTCACCATGAGGAGGCGAGATATTAAAATATATTTAAAAGATAAAAGATTCAAAAGATTTTTTTAACAATCATCTCTTTGTGGTTGTTCATGTTCTTAAAATAGACTCCTAACACTGTGAAATGGAAATATACCCATGCTAATGCTCCTCCTTTAAAGGCTATCTGAAGGAAAACCTGGACGAAAAATAGAGAAAAATAATCATTTACATAATGAATATGAACTTTTTGTTGAAAAGCATTATATAAATACTGTTGATTGATTGACTGATAATATATATTGTGCTTTCCTCACTTTTTGTGCACTGAGAAATTCCACAAGTTCTAATCCTGGCATTACATTTTCTTTTGGTAATGGGCCACTGGAGACATGTCATTTTTGTGATATCCATCTTATTTACACCTCTATATATAAATAGAGGAGGAAGAGGAGGCCTCAACATACCTGCATGCATTCACACTGGTGCTGCTGATGCTTCTCCCTCTTCCCCTGCCACTTTGAGCAGGCCTTACACAGCACCCACCTGGCACTTAGGATAGCCAACCTGTATTGCATCTGCTATGCCAGGGCCTCCATTGCAAATGGATGAAGTGCTTTCATTGTCCACAGAGGCACTGAATTCTGTAGGACAAAGTATTGCTTTTCTTGTGACACTGGCCTCAGTGATGGATAGCAGCAGACGGAGAAGACAAGGTGTGGCTGGTACATGTTTTTGTGGGAGAGGCAGTGTTTGGAAAAAGAGTAGAAATCCCAGTGTTCACAGTTTGAGGTGGGAGGGATACCCCTGTGTGGCCGGAAGGTATTGTACAATACATCCAGAACCCAACCCCAAACTTTTCAGTGATACAAAGCAATGAGCTATGGCATTTAATTTGAAGTATGGTGAACTTCCCATGTATGAATCATAGCACAAGTTCAAAGTTAAAGATCAAAGAAGGAAAATATTCTTTGCATGCCCATGAGGTCAGAGACCCACAGCAAAACCTATAAAAGCAGCCGGCAGTGAGAAAGAGGCCCATATTTTGATTATAGGAATGACACAGTTCATTTTAATAAATATTTCTCTTTTTGGCATTATGAAAAATCCTACGTGGCACCGAATGAACCTTGGATAGCACAACTCTTCAACTACATTCTCACCCACATGCTCAGTCAGGTCTTCTACAATGTTTCCTTGGAGGCATGCTTTATGAACTTTGCAGAAAATAAATGGATTTTCTCTCCCACAAGTCTTTTTCAACTTTCAACAAGAACTCCACTTTTCATTTCCTCTTGCAAACATCCTTAGCCCATATTCCTGTTTTTCAGTGACATGAAAGCTACAGAAAGACAAATAAAGTCTGGCTTTATTTTCAGTCCAGTCCACCACCAAGTTCTATACAGATACTGGAATAAATGGGTTGTAGAATAAGCTGGAAGCAAAAGTATACCACAGAATCAGGTCTGAAAATAGTTAAAACTCTGTTTATGTAGATCATGAAATTGAATATTAATGTTTCCTAGCAAATCAGGTTACACATGAGAGACTGTAAAGTAATTCTTCAATATCACTTTCTGTTTTGCAGACCACTATCTTTGGATTCCTTGGAGGAGTACAAGCTTCTGATAAATTTCTTACTGAAGGCAGAAGATAAATACATACTGACCATTGATCTATTATCTGCAACCCAAATTCACACACCAGGGAATGCTGAACATCCCATAATAAATCCCCGTTACTACTATTATTGATTCAGGCTCCAGTACTCTTATAACAGGGTTGTCTTTCTATGTAAACTCTATTGTCAGGTACCATAGTACCATTCTGGCAGTCATGCCTTTCCACTCTAAGATGGACTACAATGTCATTTGGAACATTAACTTCAAGAATGCCATGGCTGGTTGATGTTCAGTGCAAATGTTGCTTAGTGGGATAATTGTTCCCTTACCCAGTGGTAAGACTCAGCAGCACACACAAGTCTTCTCAGACTGGCAACAGCGAAATAGCTTTCATACTTCTGTGTTGATTCATTCTGTAGAATCAGGCCCAGGAAGGGGGTTAGGATATTGATGGCACCGTTACTACTGATTCCATCCCATTCTGGGACATACCCTACAATCCAGAGTAACTATGGGAGCACATAAGAGACATTACGTGCACCCATATTTACTGCACCATGTCCTGAAAACCTATGGGAAATTCATATTGCAATCCAGAGTAAATTGGTCTTACACTGGAGCAAGGACTCCCCATAGTTACTCTGGATTGCGCCCTTAAACTGCCTCTCCCCCTCTCCACCTGTTTTGTCTCATCCCTCTTTTGTCCTCCTGCAGTCTGCCCCCCCCCTTTTTTATGTTACCTCCTCTAAAGAGTGGGAAATCTTCTGCCAATGGAGACATTAAAGACACAGGCCTTCTGATCCGAAGGTGGCGTGCCTTTTGCGACAGGTGTTGGCTGCTTTATGGCATGCTTTATGGGCCACTGTGGAAGAGTAACTGAGGACGGGTGGCTCTCCATTGCAAATATAATTTCTGGCTCTTTGTCTATTGCCTAGAAATTGAATTATACTTCGAGATAAATACTAAGTTTTTAGTAAGATGTTCAAATGGATTTGATGGAACTACATGATTCATTCATAACTGATTCATATCCTCACTAATTGTATTAAGCAATGCTAACTGATTAGAACTTATTCAAAATTGTGTCATAGAAAGCTTTGTAAATCCCACTGAAAAAGATGGAAATTCATCTGTCTAGCTCAGTATTATCTATTTATAGTCTATTGATTGTCTGCATGCAAATCTCCAGGTCTCTGGATATGCCAGAGATTGACCTGGGGCTTTCTGCATGTAAAGCATGCATCCTACCAGTAAACTAGAGTCCCTTCTTAAAATGGAAGAAATTCATGCCGTGAAAGGATTTCTTTGAGATTTATATTTATTTCAAATTGTCCTGGAAACAAGCATCGTGCACAGAAACAGATGGGCAGAACACTTAAGCTCAAGCTGCCTTTTGTTAATGTTTATAATTAGGCTATAAGACCCGACAGGCAGCACATTTCTGAGAGATTATCACACATCACAGGTGCAGCATGAAGCCCACGTCCCAAACCAAGGGAATTCAGCTACTCAGAAAGTCAACAATAATCCCTGAGAAATCTATTAACCACAAGAGCTTTGTAGCTCTTATGACATGGAAATTTCAAGGTAAAAGGGTCATACCTGTGCTTTTATAAGGCTATAACGACAAATGCATGACATAATCAAGGATCAATCAGAAAAATCCATTGTTTTCCAGCCATTTTGAAAGCATGACATGATGTCAGTACTATGACATGACATGATGTCAGTACTATGTTATCTGCATGTTAACAATTTTTCACCTGAGGGTAGCTTTCAAAAAAAGTTGTACATTATATATTTTTTCCACTTCCTTTTGAAAAAGGAGCTAGTACTGGTGGAGCCTGTTTATCCATGCATTTTATATCCCAGATCTCGCTCAACACAGGTCCTCCTGATTTATCCAGTAGCAACTACCAACTGGATCAAAGCTTCATCTTAGTGGGTTGGTGTATGTACCTTGCCTTTCATGCACATGTATGCATTGTACCATATTTACTTGAATATAATGTGCACCTTTTGAGCCAAATTTAGCTTCCCAAATCAGGATGTGCATTATATTCAATGGCGCATTAGATTTGAATAAATATGATTAACTTTCCAGCTGGCAGGGCAGGAGCGCAGTCATCAACCTGGAAGCCTTGAAGGGAATGTAGGGGGGAGAGGCAAAGGGCCAAGTCTTGGGGAGATAAGCCAGTCATTGCCAGGGGGAAGCTCAGCCAGGCAGGGAAGAGCAGCAAGAGCTCCGGACACCCCTCTTGAGAATGGAAGAATCCTATGGGAATTGCAAGATGGAGTGGGGAGGTGAAGAGCAATAGCTATATATTACAGTCACCAGTGAACCTTTTTGTCTCAAGCCTTTTAAAATCAGGTTGCTCATTAGATTCAATGATGCATTAGATTCAAGTATATATGGCACTCCATGAGTCACAGCCTGCTTTTTCATCCTGCAGATATTATATATTTTTGAAATTACAACATTTTACAATCAATAACAATTTCCTTTGTCAAGCACATTTTTTTCCCTGTTGTTTCTTACCTTAACCTGAAGAACAAATACCTGTTTGGAGTGCAGGCTGGTGTAGATGTACAAGAGGTGGGTAACTTTCAAAAAAATCAGAATAGATAAAAACTTTCAAATAATCAGAAATATGACCAATCTGAAACACTGGAAGATGTACTTGCTTTCTCTGAATATTCATGTTCTCTTGCTCGTTCTGAGGGAGCTTCAGAAGCTGCAGCATATCTGGCACCAGATTCAGCAAATGTGGAAAACATGGCCAAGTTTCCATCTCTTGTTTCCATAGAATAATGACAATTTACAGCATGGTGAGGGAGGAATGGGATTATTATGACAGAACAGTTATGTGTGGATAGCATGTCCCTTCTCTGCAACTTATGCCTTGAACCTTTGGGATCGAGCAGGGCCGGATTCAGGTTTGATGAGGCCTCAAGGTATTGAAGGTAATAGTGCACTTTATATGTCCAGCTGGCCTTTGTCAACAACAAATTGTTTTTTTGTGTTGAATATATACTATATGGTAATTTATGGACCAAATAGGTATCTAAAACCATCAGCACATAACAAAATATGTATGTACGTTTTATTTTATTTGTTTTTTATCTTAATATTTTGGAAATGTACGTCCAGTTTTTTTCCTTTAAATTTTTTTGGGGGCCCCAAGGTAGTGAGGCCTAGAGCTATAGCTTGTTTAGCTTATATGTAAATCTGGCATTGGGACTGAGCAAACCAGTGGTATGCAAACTTATAGATTGTAGGGTTAATGTTGCAACCCTAAAAACACTTTCCTAGGAGTATGACCAAGGAGTATGACACAATGGGGCTAACTTTTAAGTAGACATACCCTACAATCCAGAGTAACTATGGGAGCCCGTAAGAGACATTACGTGTACCCTTAGTTACTGCACTACCTAGTGAAAACCTATGGGAAATTCATATTGCAATCCAGAGCAAATTGTTCTTACACTGGAGCAAGGACTCCACGTAGTTACTCTGGATTGCGCCCATAGTTAGGATTGTGCTTTAAAGAACAATCCTGAGGCTGCAATCCTAAATATACTTTCCTGGGAGTAGGACCCACTGAACACTGTTTGTCATGACTTCCATTTCTTCCCCTTCTATTTGCTATGAATTGATGGGACAAGAAGCCATGATCTTGGTTTTTAAATGTTAAGTTTTAAGCCACATTTTGCTCTTTCTTTTTTTGCCCTCATCAAGAGGTTTCTTAGCTCATCCTCACTTTCTGCCATTAGAATGGTATCATCCGCATATTTGAGGTTATTGATATATCTCTTGGCAATCTTAATTCCAGCTTGTGCTTCATCCAGGCCAGGCTTTCTCATAATGTACACTCCATATAAATTAAATAAACAAGGAAACAATATACAGCCTTGTCGCACTCCTTTCCCAATTTTAAACAACTCTGTTGTTCCATATTTGCTTCTGACTTGTTGTTTCCTGGTCTGCATACAAGTTTCTCAGGAGACCAATAAGATGATCTTATAATGATAAAAATAATTTGAATACTGTAATATAATACAAGATCATAAAGAAAATACAAGAGAAATAAAACAAATTAATCTGCACTTTAGTCTCTCAGGTCTCTTGGGCTGCAATTTGCTCCCCTTACACAGGAGTGAACCCCAGTGATTATAACAGGGTTTACTTTAGACATGCAAAGCTAGGTCTCTCAGGCTCCTTTACATTGCACCCCCTTACATAGGAGTGAGCCCCATTAACAGTAATAGGCTTACTTCAGAGTAGACATGCATAGGCTGGTCTCTCAGAAGTGGCTGAGCAGGTGATGGCAAAGTGCCACAACTAGCCATATCCCAGCCGAGAATATTATTTCGCTTATATTGCAAGAGAGAATTAGAAATATTTGCTTGTCTTGCAAGATGCTTTCAAATTGTTACTCACAATTCAAGGTTTTACTGTAATTTTTTAATTTAATAATAAGTAATATAGTGCTTAAAATTAACCACATGATATATATATATATATATATATATATATATATATATACACACACACACACACACACACACACACATACATATATATATACATACATATATATATATACATATATACATTTATACATACATACATATATATATATATATATATATATATATATATATATATATATATATAAAATAAAAGCTAAAAGCTAAAAACAATTTGTAACAAAGCTAAAAATAATCATGTTTATATGATTGTTTTTAGCTTTCATTTTGCCATGCCCTGTATTTTTCTTGGGAGTCCTACATTTTGGGAGGGCTTGACCTCCATTTTGGTTATGACATCTGGTCACCGTGGAAAGCATCATGCATACCTGTGGACTTTCTGAAGGTATCTAGCCTCATGGTTTTCTACGGGTTGGAAAAAGAATGCTAGACTAAATGGATTCTTGGTCTGATCCAGGAGGGTTCTTACAGTAGAAGGCTGTTTTATCATATGCCTATGCAATTGCATTTAGAACTTAGGCGATGGATGTCGATTCCCACCTTTGCCAAACTCAAACTGAGCTCAGAAGCAAACAACAACAACACACACCCCTGCAACTTCTGGCTTCACTGAGAAACCAGAAGTGAGGTTTCTGTACGGGGAACATCTACTGAGCTCAGAGGCTCCTGCAAAGAGGGCTTCTGCTCCCATCATCTCTGGAGTAGGGGTGGCCCTGTGGGACGATGGGGCCGGATATTTGTCCATATCTATGGTCTCACCAAGCGTGGGGGAGTTCCAGGACTGAACCACTCTGGATAAGAGGGTATTGCCTATATCCTAAAGTGAAATTAAGCCCTTTGCTCTGGAGCAGTTAAGACGACTTTCCATAACACTAGAGGGTGACCTAACTGCGTGGACCTGCAACTGCTATGGATTTAGCCCTATGCCTGTATATCCAATTTTCAACAAAAGTTGCAAGGTGGCTTGCAAAAAATAACACTCACACACACTCATAAACCCCACTCTACATTGCAACTACTGGTCCAGTTGTTCCAGCATCTTTCTCTTGCCGGCATTCATGCCACTGCATTTTGGAACCATTCCAAATTGTTTCTGAGCTGCCTGGGTACTTTGCAGAGAGAACGGGAAGTTACAAACAGAATAAATTTTAAGGCTTCTTCAAAGTAATGAAGATGATAATGATGATGGTAGTGGTGGTGTAGCGGTGAAGATGATGAGGTGTGGGTGTCAATTCGCAACCCATGCAAAATTCATAACACAAAAAGGCTCCAATTCTCTTTGCTATTCAGTAGGGAGTCCTACTGAATTAGCAAAACAAATTTTGATTAGACATCCAAAAGCCTAGACTATTCCTAGAAGTGGCACTTTTTCCCTTGATGATCCTTCCCCCCCCCTCTCTTGTTGTGCCTCTCCTTCCCTACATCTGTTTTGAGTCTCCCTTGAATCCTACCTTCTTCCCCCACTTCTTCCCTTGCCTCCCTTCCCCAGTGCTCTCTCCTTCTCAAAATGACAAATAATCTCCGCATACCTTCTGGGATCAATAAAAATCTTGGATGCACTCCCAGAACCTTCAGGAAGTTCAAAAACCTTCAGAGATGGGCCCCTGAATTGAGGTTTTATCTGTCGAATTTTACATAACTGACTTGACTAAGCGTTGTGTAACAGCAATGCATATTCAGCAGCAAAAGAGGGGAAAACCTTAAAATAACATTGGGAAGGAGGTCAACTGAGTCAAAAGCTGACATGTGCTGGAATCACTTCACACCAACAAACTCGGTTCTACTAGTTTTCAGATCCTTTTACCACATCCCATTTCCCATACCTTTGTCTGCTGATGTTTCTTTTTCCTTTGGAAGGATAGCAGTGAGCTGATCAAATAGCCACTTACTTACACAGCTTACTCCGCTGCCATGTAATTTGAATTTGAGGATGATTCAGCGTGAGTAAATGAATGTGATCAAAGCCACTTCTCCTTCTAGTATAGCACATACCTCTGGTCATATGTTCCTTGTTTCTCCTGCTTCTGAAGATGCTATCTTTCTTACACTAAAAACTTTCTATTTGTATGTCTCCTGCACTACACGGACAGCTTATCACAGCTATATGGATGCATCTTTTTTGTCTTTTGATTACAGAGGTGCCTTGGTTTCCTAGCATAATTCATTCCGGAAGCATGCATGTAATCCAAAGCAGATTTTCCCATAGGAAATAATGGAAACTCAGATGGTTGGCTCCGCAGTCCAAAAATATTTATATAAAAATATTTACTGGATATAAAAATGATTACAAAACACTATAATATAATACAAAACACTGTAATAAAGAAAATTTTTGTACCTTTGGAAACCTTCATGGCTGGTGTAAGGGAGATGAGAGAAAGGAGATTTATTCTGCAGGATGACTTTCAATATCACTAACAGAGTCACTGCTATCCATTGGCTCAATGGAATCTTTTGTCTTTTTGTGCAGCTTTAACATTCCCAGGCTGCTGATGGGGAGCAGCACTGGAACACTGAGAAGGCACACCTTCCACACTGCCTCACACAGATCCCACACCTACACCTGGCTCAGGCTGCTCCCCCCAGAACACCCCCCCCCCCCGTGAGTTCCCTGGCCATGGACGCCTGTACCAAACTTCCTCAGAAGTGCTCTTAAAACAAATCAAAGGGCAAAATCCAGAGTAACTACGGGGAGTCCTTGCTCCGGTGTAAGAACAACTTAGTCTGGATTCCAATATGAATTTCCCATAGGTTTTCACTAGGTGGTGCAGTAACTACGGGTGCATTAAAGTCTCTTATGTGCTCCCGTAGTTACTCTGGATTTGGGGGTAAATCCAAGTCACTTTAAACCAAGGTACCATTTTATTTTTCACAAGAAACATAGATGGTGGCATCACCAAAGGTCCTCAGTAGATTACTGTACTATTATGGTGCTTTTTAACATTGAAGATAGTAGTTTTGAGAAATAGCTTTATTTATTTATTTATACATACATACCCCACCTTACTCCCTTGTAAGCCCTTTCCATGTAGTTTAGCTAAATGATCTCAAGATGTTTGTGAAAGATCACGTGGTTGAAAACAGAAATGATGTGGTTCCCACATGCACCAGGACCTATGTACTTCTGTTTTCAAATGACTGTTCTTACTGCAACAACATTTATGTAAAGGGGTTTATATGGAATCTCCTCCCTTAAAGTTTTCAAACTTCTCCTTTGGAAGCTTTCTGTCAGGGCGGTCTTTTCACACTAGCCTCCTTACATTTATTATGGTCATTTTAGGACTAGATGTTCTACAAATTTATATCGATGTGCTTGTATTTTATATATGGATGTCGCTCGGATCTGGCCATGGTGACCCATGCCCTAGTGACATCGAGACTAGATTATTGTAATGTGCTATACGTGGGACTGCCTCTGAAGACGGTCTCGAAGCTTCAACTAGTCCAGAATGCGGCGGCCAGTGTGGTTGCTGGGGCTCGTCGGTTCAACTCTGTCGGGCCACTGCTTCAGCGACTACGCTGGCTGCCCATTCGTTTTTGGGCTGAATTCAAAGTGCTGGTCCTGACCTTTAAAGCCCTAAACAGCTTGGGTCCAGGGTATTTGAGGGACTGCCTTCTTCTGTACAATCCAACCCATCACCTAAGGTCGTCTAAGGGGGCCCTACTGACTGTGCTGCTACTAAGAGACGTGAGAGGTGTGGTGGCCAGAGATAGGGCCTTCTCGGTGGTGGCACCCTGGCTTTGGAACTCCCCTTAGAACTGAGGAAATCTCCCTCAGTATAGAGCTTCAGGCGGAGCCTTAAAACCTTTTATTTTTAAAAAGCTTTTTAAAGGGGCAGAGGTGGGGGGACAGTTGTTTTATTGTTTTACTGTTTTTAACAAATATTTTTAATCTGCATGTTTTTATTCAATCTTATTGTATTTTAATTATATTTTAATGGTGTTTTGATCTTTATTTATGATCTATTTTAATGATGTTTTATGTCCCTGATGTTAGCCACCTTGAGCTCCCTCTTGCAGGGGAGGAAAGGCGGGATACAAATTAATTAAATAATAAATAATAATAATAATATTCTTTGCTCTTTTGTTCTTTTAGTACTGAGTTATGACTGCTGGTTTTTAAAAAAGTATTAATATTAAAAATATTGAAAATATTAATAAGAAAATATTGCTTTTATATTTTTTCTGTATTTTTAAATTTTAACATTTGTCTATGATATATGTAACTATTTTTTCAATTATTTATTTATATTGTTTCATTCTACTCTGGGTGCCCATTTTGGGGAAAAAAAAATGCGTGTCTAGTTTTCTGACTGTTGTAAAAAACGTTTGTGGAATTTTGTGACATTTCAAATGCCTAGAAAACTGCTGTCATTGCGACACACTATTGTGATAGAGGAAAAAAAAACCTGAATATGTGATAGAACCAACGCATGTTTATTGGCTTATTGTTTATTGATGTATTGGAAGTAGTAGTAGTAGTAGTAGTAGTAGTAGTAGTAGTAGTAGTAGTAGTAGTACAGTGGTGCCTCTCATAAAGAGCTTAATTCATTCCAGAGGTGTGCTCTTTAAGTGAAATGCACTTTAAGTGAAGCAGATTTTTCAATAGGAAATAATGGAAACTCAGACGATTGGTTCCACAACTCCCAAAATATTCATATAAAAATATTAACTGGATGTAGAAATGATGACAAAATACCATAACTGAACAGAAAACATGCATTCAATGTGCATGATCCTATGAAGTCTACTTAGGCTGCAATCCTAAAGACACTTTCCTGGGAGTAAGCCCCATTTAACACAATGGAGCTTACTTCGGGGTAGACATGGTTACAAGGCTGCAATTAAAAACACTTTCCTGGGAGTAAGCCCCAATGGGGCTTACTTCTGAGTAGACATGGTTAGGAGGCTGCAATCAATGACGCTTTCCTGTGAGGCTTACCTGGGCTACTGTTAGAGGTTTAAGGTGGCCAGTGGGGGCACTTGGGGGCAATTAGAGGCAGCAGCGTTAGCCAGCAGCCCTTTTAAAGAGCCTCCGCGCGGAGCGTCAGGTCTGCATAGCACGCTTGCTTGTTAAGTGAAGGGGAACTTGTTATGTGAAGCAGGATATCTTGTTATGGTATCACTTATTATGTAAAACGCTTGTTATGTGAGGCGCTTGTTATGAGAGATACCACTGTAGATCGATTGAAAGAAGCTGTACATGATCAGAAATCATGCTGAGAGCTGGTTCATGGAAACTCCAAAGGTCAGACAATGGATAATCTGATGTGACAATTATAGCACAAATTATCTATACAGTAAACTTCATTAATGTCAAATCCCTTTAACTGCAGTGTTTCCATAAGAATTCTGGGAATTGTAGTTTTGAGTATATTCTGATAATTCAGGATGAAATTTGCAGCCTCATTTTCCAAACTATAATTCTCAAGATTTCCTGGGAAACAGATTATTCAGTCAATTTTAAGACTCTTGCACAGATATAGAGACACTTGTGAAAATGACCTTAATTTTGATAGTATAGACCATTACGTCTTATCTCCAGTTTGCTAAAATAAAACATTGAAATGGGATTTTTTTTAAAAAAAAACTTTATATGCTGTTGCATGAATAAGCAATCCTTTAAAAGTGCCATTTGATATACTATTTGTTTGAAAATGTCGCAGTACATTTACCAGACATTTCTGGTTCCAAATATACACGCTCTGAACCAGTGATGTTATCTGGTGCAAAAATCCTATTGCAATGTGAGTCCTTTCTGGACTCCTCGGGGCACACGATTCTTGACTGATTGTCAAGAGAATCCATTTTAACCTAATGTTTCAACAGCCGTTTGCAATTGTGACCGTTTATTTGGAAGCAGTAGTTCGCGGTTAAAACTAACAGGCATTTAAAAACATTTCATTGGCAATTAAAACTACACTTTAACAAAAAATTTAACAATGAATATTAACAGTTTCAAACAAGCAATGTGATATCAGTTGTCAAAAGGACAGTACAATCCCAGGCTCTTGCGCATATAGGCAATGAAACTTTATGGCACTATTTGTTTTCCCCACAAAAGATATTTCATTCCTCTTTCTAGGAAGAAGCTGTTAAAGGTTTTTAATATGGTCCGTTAGGATCACACTAGATTTGACATGGGATGAAATTAGGGCCACGATTCAGGAGAAATATTTTTCATGTTGTCTCCTGTGCTTGAGAGGTAGGTAGGACAGACCCACCCTCACATCAGGGAGCAGGTTGGTGGGAAACATCTGTCTATGTTCACCTGTTTGTCCATACTCTTCCTCTTTTATTCCCTGGATTGGAAGAACAAATGTGGAAGAACATTGTCGGAGTGAGTGGAGTGCTGAGCTCCACTATAGTGTGAAACGGCAAAGACTGGCGCATTATTAGGTAAGGGGGATGGCATTTATCTTGCCTCCTTAGGACTCAGGAGATCTGTGGATGTAGCATAGTTGTAGAGAAATATATGGTTTATATTCCAGCATTAAATTTGTTCACAGCCAGTTCTATCGCTCAAAGCTTAGGTTGAATAACCTTAGTTTCTTGTTTGCTTACCTGCTCCTGTGGAGGTTCTGAGGCCTGTCACTGCCAATGTAGGACTTAACGTTCCCTGTACCATCAGTAGCAAACAGCAGAATGATGGATCAGCTGCCACACCAGAGGCTTCAGCTTTAAACTAGTGGATTGTGAGCATAAGGACCAGGTAGGATTGGGCCATAAGTGGGATAAATTGTCACGGTGACTACATCATTATCTGTGTTTCTTATAAGCAGCCAGCCTGAAAAGCAAAGGAAGCTGGTATCTGGATGCAGTATCTGAATTGTGCTGGAAAGAATGTTTATCTCCTCTCTCAGCTCCTTCTCTACATGCTGGATTAATAATGTCTATCCTAGAAAGCTGTAACTTGCTTGTACATAAGAACATAAGAAAAGCCCTGCTGGATCAGACTAAATAAGGCCCATCTAGACCAGCTTTCTGTATCACACAGCAGCCCACCAGACAACGACACCTGCATCTTGGACCCTGCATCTGGCATCCTGAGGTTGCTTACATCTCAAATACAGATGATGCACATACCCATTATGGCTTGTAACTCATGATGGACTTTACTTCTAGAAATTTGACCAATTCCTTCTTAAAGGCATTGAGGCGAGATGCCATCTCCACTTCCCGTGGTAAGGAGTTCTACAACTAATTACATTTTCTTTTGTCTATCCTAACTCTCCCAATATTCAATTTTAGTGGGTATCCCCTAGTTCTGGTGTTGTGTCAGAGAGAAAAGGGCAACTCTCTTTCCACAATATCCATCCCTTGAATAATTTGCATGTCTCAATCATGCTCCCACTCAGATGCTTCTTTTTTTTGTAACACTGGAGATCCAAAGTTTGAATTCAGGTGTATGAAACTTTTTAATGCCCAATATCACGTTCATTACTGGAAGCGAAGTATACAAATGCCTAACCCAGTTCACATTGATTTATATCAGCTGTCTGAAGCAGTGAAAGTGGAAGCCCTCTCCAAATTTCAACATGTATATATGTACATGCGTGTGTGGCTGTGTTTAAGTCCTGTTATTTTGTGTGATGCTAAGCCATTTGGGTTATGCATTTAGTGTCTTAAACTTTTGTATATGTGTGTGTTCAAGTTGCCATTCAACAATATTTCCACTACAGTGATGCCTCACGTAACAAATTTAATTCGTTCCGGAGGCATGTTTGTTACGTGAAACATTCTTTACGTGAAGCGCATTTTTCCATAGGAAACAATGGAAACTCAGACGATTGGTTCCACAAGCCAAAACATATTCATATAAAAATATTAACTGGATGTAAAAATGATGACAAAACACTGGAATTGAATTCAAAACATGCATTGAATGTGCATGACCCTATGAAGTCTACTTAGGCTGCAAGCCTAAAGACTCTTTCCTGGGAGTAAGCCCCATTTAGGGTTAGGAGGCTGCAATTAAAGACACTTTCTTCTGTAATCAAAGACACTTTCCAAGTGTCTCCCCACTTTCTCCTTCTCTTCACCCGGAGCCTCTCTCTCCCCTGCTTCCTTCTGGCTAGCCCTGAGCTGCTTCCCTCTTCTCCTCTGCTCTTCTCTCCCTCTGCCCAGTGGACGCCTGGCCACAGGAGGAACAGCGCAGAAGTGTTGCTTTCACTATGGGCAGGCACACTAGGCAGCTTTTTAAAAGGGCTGCCAGTCAGCGCGTCTACCCCAACTGCCAACGAGTTTGTTAAATGAAGCGCAGTTTGTTACATGAAGCAGAATCCCAGAGAAATGTTTGTTTGTTACGTGAAACATACTTTTTGTGAGGCATTTGTTATGGGAGGTGCCACTGTATCTGACAGCACAGTGGTGCACAGCGTTCTAGTATTTTTCTTCTGATTGCCGGTGTGAATTGATCATTGCATGGATCAGTTGTTCCTGGATGCTTCCTAAGAATTTTATCAATATTGTCTTTTGTCTCAGTCGAGATGATTCACAGAGTCGTATGATGATCACAACACTCAAAAGGTTTTATTAGATATTCAGTAACAACAAAGGACAAACTTCAGTGATTTTACTCAGAGGTGACATAGGTTTGGCTGCAATTGAAGAGTGGAATATTCTTAGATTTCCAGTGTGTTTCACTGGAGGTCCATAATTCTTGCCTAGTTTACTTTGGGTCGAGGGAACATGATTAAAATAAACACAGAAGGCCATTATAAATAATTGCAAACAGGCTTTTAAAAAAATGCCTGCAAGTTCCCTCTTAGTCAAGCTAATAAAGGCTTACTCAAGTCTATCCTGTGCCAACAGTGTGCATCTGTTAGGATACCCAGTAGTTCAGTGGTCAGCAACTGGCTTGCTGTTGGTTAAACACTATATTAAAGGTAAAGGTGTCCCCCACAAGTTGCTCTGCTAGACATGACCGACTCTAGGGAGCGGTACTCATTCTTGTTTCTTAAGCCATAAAGTCAGCATTGTCCAAAGACACCTCCATGTGCATATGGTCTACATGCGCCCAGAATGCTGTTACCATCCCATCAAGGTTGTATCTATTTATCTACTTGCACTTCCATGCTTTCAAACTGCTAGGTTGGCAGGAGCTAGGCAAGGGATGGTAGATCACTCTGTCTTGCAAACTGCTAACCTGCCAATCTTTAGATTGGCAGGCACAATGCCTTTAACCACTAAGCCACTGCAGCCCATTAAACACTATATTACTTATTATTAAATTTAAAACTATTAAACTGAATGTCCCCTTCGTCAAAGGGGAGACATTGGAGACAAAGATATTGGATCCATTGGCTACAAAGATATTGGATACAAAGACATTGCAGTGGATCATTGCGAACAACCAAAGGGTCAACCAAAACATCACTGGCTTGACACTCTGCATGGTGACATGAGAACCACCTGCCTCCACCCTGACCAAGCCTGCAACTGGGAGAAATGGCAAAAGTGATCCAGAATAACAGACCCCACCATCATGCAGAACACTTAAGAAGATGAAATTTAAAACTATTACGTATAATTTATTATATATTATTTATGAATTACAAGAAAGCTCCATTCTACCTGATCACAAGGAAAAGGAGGACAATGAAGACATAAGGCTAAAAGAGGACATGTCCTGGAAAAAGAAGACATATAATCACCATAAGAAGGAACCATGGAAACTTTGCAAATGTGATTCTCTTCAATCTCCTATGAGACAGGAGCAAGAAACAGAATTATATGGCAAGGAGTCAATGAGCATGAATGGATTTGCATTAGAGTAGCAGGGTGATTATGTGATTAGTACCAGCTGATTATGATGGACATGTTTAAAGATGACGGGCTGAGTTTGGCTTGAATACCACCACTTTTGATCAGAGGTTGTTGTTATTAGGGAACCATTCACAGGGAATAATCTATTGAACCTGAATGAATGATTCACCAACAAACTTTGGGAATTTTTTTATTCATAATCCTTTGTTTTTCAAGAGTACCCTCAATATTTTTCCAGAATGAGCCCGAGGATGCACACACACACTCATATGCACACACATGAAAGGGGGTGGGGGAGAGAGAAGGGGGAGGCTTGTTTGTGCAGCCAGCATGAAGGCATCTGGATGGACTGTCTTCTATTTAAAGACACAGATGCCATCCATCCATCCATTCATCCATCCATTGTTATACACCATAGCAGAGCAGCCTGACATCAGAAAAAGTAGCCATGAATAATTAAAAAGGAGACTTGCTAAGAAAAGCTCAAGCCACAACAGTGACTCTAGTTGTACTGTAGCCATAGTTCCATCCTGCATGTTGATAGATCCTTCCTCTGGCTCCACAAATTCACGAGTCATTAAATTGCATACTGCTTCACTAGCTGCTGCCACCTGAGGTTGGAGTAAGGGAAAATTGTGCCCCATCAGTGATCATCTTGCTACTTCCTACTCCTTGAGCAGCTGTCCTGTGACTTTCCTGTTGTGGCACTGATTCTGCTCTCTTGTCTTCTTATTTGCCTTCACTTTTCCTTTGGTACTCAGTGAATACTTAAACGTCCCCTGTCGCTACCTTTGGGAAAGCTTGGCTAAAACAGAATGCTAGGATTGTTGTTTGACAACTTGTATTTTACTTTGGATTGTCAAACCCTGACTTGAGGTATCACTAGGGGTTGTGTCACCCAGTGTAAAAACTCATTGTGTTTACCTAACCAGCCCAACTTCTATACGGCCAGGGAGTACTCCTTACCAGCCCAGCTTTTATAGGGCCAGGGAGTACTCTCTAACCTGCTCCAGACCCTGGATGTGAAGAAGCCTTCTTAGCTAGCCTTGCTGCACATACTTCCTGGGCTTGCTTGTGGCAACATCCATCTAGTTCAAGACTCACTGACTCACCCAGGGTTTGAGCAGTCTGTCAGACTCCACATGCCACATCCAAGCTTAAAAAAGAATTAGTAGCCCACCTCAATTCACAAAGAGGGCCTGTCGTTGGAATTCTTGCTGGTGCCATATTTAAGTGCTGAATCTAGGGTTTCCGCTCGGTTATTTTCTCAGCACTTTGCTAGCCCAGCATGAAACACGCTATTAGGAACAGAGTTTATTGCAGCCTTGCAAACATTTATTGGGCAGCTCCTAACTTGGTGTCAAGTTATAGTAATACGGTGTTCCGGGAACTTCTTGGAGAACGTTAATGTTTCAGAGAAAGGCTCCTCCGGGATTTCTTCCGTTACTGAACTGAAAGAGAACACTGTATATAAGAGGCCGAAGGTAAAAAGATAGACAAACCAACTGCTGGGCTTACCTACCAGAACTGTTCTGTTTGCTTAAATGCAAGAATACTGGAACTCAGACAGAAAAAGGACAGTTTCTAATCCTCCAGGTTTATGGTTGACACTTGTTTTCATAACCCACAGGACCTAGATCAGCGTTTCTCAAACTGGGGGTCGGGACCCCTTTGGGGGTCGCCTAGAGTTTTCCCGGGGGTCGCCTAAAGACCCCTGGTGCAGGGGGCTAGGTCAGGCTTGTCAGACATCCGGCTGTAGATGCATGCGCACTGGGGCTGACTGAGAGCCTCAGGGCCCAATCCTATGCACGCCTACTCTGAAATAAATCCCATTATAGTCAGGGAGGCCTTTACTCCCATGCCAATGTGGATAGGATTGCAGACTCAGGGCCCAATCCTCCTCTGCCTACTCTGAAATAAATCCCATTGTGTTCAATGTGTGCATAGAACACGCATTTCATTTGTAACAATGAATAACATCCTGCATATCGGATATTTACATTACGATTCATAACAGTAGCAAAATTATAGTTATAAAGTAACAATGAAAATAATTTTATGGTTGGAGGTCCCCACAACACAAGGAACTTATAAAGGGGTCACAGCATTAGGAAGATTGAGAACCACTGACCTAGATACTTCATTGCTCTCTCCTTGAGATGGGTGCCCAAAATAGGCATCAAGACCTCATGTCTTTTTCTACTTCATCTCCTTGTACTCATCCACGAATATGGCAATTCATTCATTCATTCGTTCATTCATTCATTCGTTCCTCCTCACTAACCAGAGATCCTGTCAAAGAACAGAAGAGGACAAAGAAGTATTTTCACTGGAGTGAATCTGTCACCATCTATTTGCCATCCAATCCAGCATTTGTTGCTGATCGAAATATCAAGCTGCCATGATCTTGTGTTATGGATCTTTAAATCACATGTTGCTGGAGGAACAAAGCATTCATAAATCCTCCCAATATTTCCTTCCCAGTGATGTCATCAGCCCCTTCTCTGTTTTATGGCACACCTAAGGCTGAAGCGCTATTGAATTCTCTGAAATGTAGGTATAGTACAAAATGTATGCATCATGTATCAGTGTATCAATGTATCAGTGTTAACTAAGAAAAAGAAAGCCTTGAAGAACATCAATAAAATATTGATTTTCAACCATTCATAGCTATATACCTAGAATAAATCACTAGAAATGGCCAGAAAAAAACAACAGTCCTATCAAATACACTCACTATGCTGATGCAACCATGCTATTGGAGCGCACACTGTATATGCAAGGGAAGGCACAGTGGTGGGCTCCAGCAGGTTCGCACCTACTCCACAGAACCGGTTAGCAAGAGATAGGACATATAAAGTTTAAAAATAGCCATTTAAAAGTGGCTGCCAGATGGGCATAGGTTGTTAACTTCTTTGAATCCCATCACTGGGAGGCAGGCTTGGAGGTCTCCTTTTGGTAAGACTCCACCATCCGCATGGTGCCAGCAATTTAGCTACTACAGGGCTGAGTAGACCAGGAAAGGGATATTGGGCTAGGAAGGGGAATGGGATATATCAGTGATGCTGCCACTGATAACTGCACTATGGTCTTCCAATCTTGCTCTGCCATTTGCCCTATCCTAATATCCATCTAAATCCTCCTCATTCATCCCTCAGTCCCCCTCCTGTCCCACTACACTGATTTACCAGCTCTGGAGGAGTAAATGGATCACTGGTGTTCAATGATGGCTACTTGCCGTGATGGTCTGGCTACACAAAATAGTATGATGCATTCTTGTTACAGCCATAAAGAACCTTAGGCTGCCAGAACACTAGTTCCAACAATGCAAAGTCTCATTGGATTGGGCTGCAATGTAATCAAAATGGGATTAATCACTCACTGGCCAAGTATATTGGCTAAGTAGGATGTGTGCTGCTTAGTGGGAAGTCACATCTAATGTCAAAAACACTGTTTTGGTTTAAAATGAATGAAACAGTGGCATACCAGGGTGGAGGGGGGTTATGGGGTGCAAATCAGTGATGGGATTCAAAGAAATTAACAACCGGTTCTATAAAGTAGGTGTGAACCTGCTGGAGCCCACCACTGGTGCAAATGCTCCGGATGTCAAGTTGGATGACAATCCAGCCCCTGTGGTAGGATTGCCATATGTCCTGAAAAACAAGGACAACCCCAATTGGGGGGGGGATTGTGTTCACATACTGGCAAAGGGGACAGAGGGCCCGTCCTGATTTTGTAGCAACCCTACCCTGTGGTGCTCCATCTATACCACTCAGAATCTTTCAGCCATAGGCATGCTGAGGACCAGGGAAACATTCTGACCATCCAAAGGCTTTAGAAAGACCTTGGATGACCCTCCCAAAAGGACATTTTAATGCCCTTCAAAGGCCTTCTGGGGACGGAAGAGTCTTTCTTGGCTCTCAGATTGCCTTCTAGGGGTATTAAAAATCATTTCCAGTTTCTTTCATGAAAGGAAACAAAGGCCTTCGGAGGGTCAGGAAGTGGATGCATAAAATAATAGCACTGATAATGTTAGATTAAATTAATGATTAAGATTAGAATGTGTCAATTCTCTGTGGATTACAGAGCCTCCTTTTTGATCAAATTGTTACAATTATTTCTTATTGTGCTTGCATTGTCTTTTTAAAATTTGTGTTTCTTTGCAAGTCCTGCCAGGAATATTGTATAAAGTATGCATGCATGCATAAAGGAGTGAGTAAATAACTAGGCTTAGCTAAAAGTATGCTGCTTTGAGAAATGTATTTCCACCCAAGATCTTTTAACTGGAGATGCCAAAATTAAATCTTCGACATACAAACATTTGTACTAGTACTTACCAATTGCCCAGAGTGCATACCCCTTTCCTTCTCAACTAACATTGTATCCATGAATCTCAAGTAAAATCTGCCTTGTTTTCCTCTTGGTTTCCAGCATAAACTCACAAGGTTGTATTTAATGTGCAGGCTCCAGTTTGATTTGTAGTGTCATCATGGATCTTCCCAGAAACTTTTTACGAATGTCACTACTTGGTAAAAATTGGAAATAAGAATTCCTCACGTCTTGGAAAATGGGATGCATTATAGGATGGGTGGGCAAACATTTTGGCAAGGAGGGCCATACCATCTGTCCGACTTTGTTTTTTGTGGGGAGGTAGGAGGAAACAATAGAATTAATTTACATTTCAAATTGAAATAAATTTACATAAATGAGAAGATTAGAGACAGAACTTTCATGAATTTTACTGAAATGATTTATAACACATGTGAGATTTATAACACACGTGAGATTTACTGAAATGATTTATAACACATAGGCATATAAATCCACATGAGAAGTATGAAGTGTTTGCTACACACCTCTTGCACAGGTAAAAGATACAGACCAAGCCATAGTCACATGGAGACATAAGTTGTTCAGAGGCAATGGGGAGGTTAACATAATACCCATGAGCCAGTGTGGGCTCTAATAGTCTCAGACAGACCAGAGGCTCCCTGGAGACTGGGAGTTCTCTGCGGCCTGAATTAGAGTTACTCAAGGGCTACAAATGGACCTTGAGCCAGGGTTTGCCTACCCCTGAGTGAAGCCTCAAAAATAATATAGATCCTAGAAGCTCCAGAGGCTGTTTTGTTTAAAAATCCTATTTATTTACAATCTTATATACATTTATCTGTCTATCTAGGGTAGGGGTGTCAAAACTCTTTTCATACAGAGGAACAATGTTAGCATTCATAGAACTCATAAGGGCCAGAAGTGACATCATTAAGCATAAATGATGATGTCATTAAGTAGAGGAAGTCCAGAAATAAACACTTTGTTCTCACATAGGAACTTGTTATTTGCAAATGACAGAAGAGAAAAGAAAAATATGAACAAAAAAAGAATTTTGTTCATATTCATGCTGTGATACTTATAAAGGGGCCAGAAAAATTGCTTTCAGATCCACTTTTGGTTTGCAGATCTTATTATGCTGGCCCATAAGTATGATGAATCCATACTTGTTGGTTCATACTACAAGTATGATGAAATTTCTTGTATGGCTTCGGCTGCAATCCTAACCACACTCTCCTGGGAGTAAGTACTATTGAACACAATGGAACTTACTTCTGAGAAGACATGTTTAGGATTGCATTGTCTGTCTGCTTCAAAGGAATAGGCACACAGCTTTCAGAGTTTGCTCTTTGTTTATATAATTTGAATTGTCACGACAAAGAATTGTCTTTAGGAATTACATCTCTCAGTACCAAACAGTAGGCACTGGAATTATACTGATTTTGATCCTTGATTTGTTGTTTGGCACTCATATTTGTGGGGCAAACAGCAATAGATGCTACAAGTCTGAAAAGTAGTTCATCTCTGCTGCCACCAGAGGACAGGCAATATTATAAAAACATTCAGTGTGACTTCCACGAAAATATTTTTGTAAGCTTCTCTGAGGATTGCAATATAGATGAGAAATCCAAAACATTTTAGGTGAGAGGGGAAAATGGTCTTCAATTCACCCACATGATTTTGGAAACTTTTGCATCATAACTTTAAAGACAAATTGGATAGAATTGGCAATTGCTATTATACATCAGGTGGTGACCAGATGCATAAGAAATATAAAACATATGTGGATCTGAGAGTAGATATTCTGAGACAGGAAGAGAGATTATATTTCTTTAAGGGCACTCTATTTAACGTGCTGGTTAAACTTGACAGATCCGTGGTTCATCATCAAGGCAAGGCAGAAATAAAATATTTAACTCAAGGGTCATCAAAAATATTTAATATTTAATCCAAATTCTGCCCTGTGTGCACCAGGGTCAGGTGGGCATGGGTTAATCAGAGGTGTG
Organism: Cryptoblepharus egeriae; assembly: GCA_030015325.1. Taxonomy (NCBI): domain Eukaryota; kingdom Metazoa; phylum Chordata; class Lepidosauria; order Squamata; family Scincidae; genus Cryptoblepharus; species Cryptoblepharus egeriae. The sequence goes on from JAREYC010000001.1 coordinate 214,459,683, forward strand.
TCTCTTGAGTGTATGGGTGAGGAGGGCAAAAGCAGAAACATAGGTGTTTTTACTAGAAAATACTGATTCACAACCAAGGTTCCATTAGGAAACAATTCAAGGGTATATGAGATCATTGTGTCTAGTGACTCACTTGGCCACCATAGTTGGGCAAATTCCAGTAAGAAAACCCTCTTGGGCAAGCCAAATGCAATTAACAGGGCTATGGCAAGCCAAAGAAAAATTAAGAAAACTAAGTTCATTCAAATATCAGAAAAAGACAGTTTTATTTAAACATATCTGCCATACATATTGTTTTCGACTTGTCATGAGAAAAAAAAAAAACCCTTATGCCTAGCAGGAACTAATTCTGGGGTAAGCTTGGATAAATTTAGAGACTGCAATCCTGAATCCACTTTGGTTGCAATCCTATACTTACCTTACCGCTCAGGGAATAACTGCCATTAGATTGAATAGCACTTACTTCTGAGTAGACATGCTTGGGGATTGCACTGGTGGTGAAGCATAAACCATATTGAATACAGCAAAATTTACACCCTAATCCAACTCTACCTACTCAGAAATTTATCGTATTTGGTTCCAATGGAGCTTATTCCCAGATACATGTATATAGGATTACTATCCTTAATTCTCAGCAGACACGTTTAGGCCTACACTGCCAGAGTCTTTTTATGGCAACATAGTTAGGGAAGCATACTATTTATCATCAGAAAAGCAAAGTATTTGTAAAGAATCAAATGAAGCACTGAACCACCTCTGCCCTCGTCCATTTTGTGTGTTTGAGTTCAGGATAAAACCATTTATCATGGCTTTTAGAAGCATGGCATGTGGCCCCAACTTCAAGATCAAAGGCTTTAATTGGTCACAGAACTTCCTTAGAGGGAGAACTTCTTCGGAGGGAGAATGGGACAAAGTGCCCCAAAACAGCTTGCTCCAAGACCAGCAAGCTTAACTGAACATCTAATACTTATCTTGGGGAGGGGGGCATAGGAAGAAGACCTGTCTCTTTTCAAGGAAGAGGCAATTCTAAGAAGAATCTGAAGTGTAGACATTGTAGTGTGGTTAGATATCCAGGCCCCTTAGAATGAGACTAAGGGCCAATCTTAATCAATTTAGGCCAGCCTAACTCACCTGGCGGTGTGGGGAAGACAACTTATGCCTGTGCACTGACCTAATCTCCCTGAAGTGGTGCGAAAGTGCCTTATGGCACTTTTGTGACACCGCCAGGTCAGCACACAACTTATGCCGGCCTAAATGGAGGTTAGGTTGCAGCCTGAGTAAGGATAGGAAGGGCCATTCCATGCATTTGCTTCCTTTAATTACCACAAATGGCACCTTCATTCTAAACAGTACAATTGACCAGATTAGTCTGTCATGTGGGCTGCATGCATCTGCTGAGCATAAGTCAATGTCATCAAATAATTTGCCAAGGGTTCTGTCACTGTGGTGCCTCTAACATTTTTGTGAGTTGAGAACATGAGTTTATAACATGGTTACAATGATCTAAACAACAATATGACATAGAAATAGGAAGCAACTGATTAGATGAAACAATTAATGGTTTGTCAAAAGACAAGCAAGATCATCGCTCAGCTGAATCACTGAATCCCTTCAACGTAACTAACGGGGACAGAGGCAGAAATCACACTTGGGGATTCAAGGGCCTTCATTTACTCTGGCCCCAATCCATTTAAGGGCCAAAGTCATATATAATGGGAAATACATGACTATTGTGTGTGTGTGTGTGTGTTTTTAAATGGTGTGCTGGAGAGAACCCCCCCTCTCTTGTGTGTGTGTGTGTGTGTGTGTGCGCGTGCGCACACACACACACACACACGTGCATGTGTATCTATTTGTCCCTTTGCTGCTGATGCTAGTTACTCCTCTAGGATATGGGGATGCTGTGGAACATACATATCTGTTTTTGTGTAGGTATTGTCTTATGGAGCATTGTCCTACAGTTGGGGTTTGTTGTGTTGCTATATTGCTCATTGCATGTTACTGATGAAGGGGAATATGCCTCCTTGTCGGCCAGTTGTTGGCCCTGCACTCCCATTCCATGCTCAGTTAATTCTTCTCTGGCTCCGGCATTGGGTCTGTTTGGATGCCTCTTGATCATCACACCAATGACACCAATGACCAAAGTCTTGATCATCACACCAATGACCAAAGTCTCATGGGCAACCAACCGACTTCGTGGACATGTCACAAGCAAATTAAATGATTGGCTTGCTGACATAATGGGAATGATGAGCTGATGTCATCAATTCAGAGTATTTAATGGTAAATAACAGTATTTAATGTCATGGTGATGAAGTGCTGATGTCAGGGCAGGAATGATCTGCTATCTGGATGGCACTCGAAGAATAACAAGCTGTGTAGGTTGCTCCATGGACACTAATGTCTACTGGTGTGATTATTAATCACATATACAAAGAAACAGATGTCCAGGGAGATGCATTTGACCAGGACACAATTGTCTAGGATGCAGTACATCTAGTACTCCTGCAAGCAATGAAGACATTATATACAATTTATCCTAGAAGATGTTTTATATTCTTTCTTTCTTTCTTTCTTTCTTTCTTTCTTTCTTTCTTTCTTTCTTTCTTTCTTTCTTTCTTTCTTTCTTTCTTTCTTTCTTTCTTTCTCTTGCCTGTGAGTCCTCTTTACACCTCACACGAGCAGGCCTCTGAATTGCTTATCCATCCTTGTGTTTATTTAAGGAATGGGCCATTAACACTACGTCATGAATTCTTTCACTCATGACCTTCAGATGTACAAATCTGGCAATTTTCTTTTTCTTTTTTTAAAGAATACAGCAGCATTTATAAAAAGGACTGGTACATGTGTTTCATGGAAGTAGATTAGCTTGGCCTCCATATGTTTCACTTCAATACAGAAGTATTTTGTTTGTTCTTATGTGAAACCATTATAATTCTCATGAGAAGCCCCTAAATAGATAAAAACTAGCAGTGGTGGGTCTGGGGGCAACAAGGAACAAATGCCCCAAGTGCTATATCTGCATGGTATTCCACAACATTTGAAAAGCCTTTTGAGAGGCTTCCAACATAGTATTAAGCAATATTTTCAGTTTCCTGGAAGTGCTATTTAACAACATGCAGGGAGTCTCAGAAGACTTTCCAAGTTGCAATTTAACGTCACATGAGGTGCCAATGTGCTGGGTAAGTATGAGGGGCAGCACTGAACAGGAAGGTGGCATCATGAATGGGGCACATTGCAGAACTTTCCTTCAGGACACATAGAGCACAATCCTAACAAATTTAGGCCAGCAGAACTCACCCGCTCCCCGTTCCCATAGTGGTGTGGGGAGGCTGGTGCATAGCTGTGCACTGGACTAACTCCACCCTCCACCCTCCCAGGAATGGCACAGAAGTACCTTATTGACTTTTCCTGGCTTAATCAGGGATTAGGATTGCAATGTCATTGTAAAACTAGACCCTCAATCTTAAATCAAAGGTAATTCCTAGCAACTTATTTAGCTATGATGTCAGCTTTGATTTGTAATTTAATTTAACATTCAGGCAGGACTTGTTCTTGCTAACCTGTTGTCAGATGTCAAGCACCCAAGTTTAATAGATCACAGAGTTGTCTTTCTTTGGGAGCTGGCAAAATCTCTTCCTTTTTCACATATCAGGGAGAACTGCATGGCTGTGAAACCAAGATAGAGTCAGATTAAACTGCACATGTGTTTGGGAAAACGTGTGACTGCAATAGGGGAAATGATTCCCCTTGGCCTCATGTTGTGCCATTGGATACGGTTCATGCCTACAGCAGCACTGTAGGTTTACTTTCTGCTTCTCCCTTGCCTCTGTTGTCTAAGACTGCAATCCTAAGCTTCAGTTAGGCCAGCCTAAGCCCTGGCATAAGTCCTGTGCTAATTTGTGGGAGTCACAAAAAGGCCTTAAGACACTTCTGTACCACTCCTGGGGGAGGGTTCGGCCAATGCACAGACATGCACTTGCCTCCCTACATCACCCAAAGAACAAGAAGACCGATAAGTTGTGCCAGCCTAGGTTAGGATTGCCCCTTCTGCAGTCTTACTTGATCCAAACTACACACTGCTTCCCTTGAGACTAGCATGTGCCACAGTTGTACATTTGTGCTGTTGTTTTTCTGTGTGAAAATCTAGTGTTCATCCTTGCCAGAGAACATCTTACTTCATTCATGTCCGATGAAATGATTCCTGATGGTTGTTTGTTTGCATCTGTGAGAGAGAATGAATCCTGAGTAAAGTATGCGTTCAGGGAAGATGCCTTTTGTGTACAGCTAATGGATGTGTGCCTTTCAGAGCTATGGGACTTTGGGTAAAGAAAAGCCAGTAAGATGACTTCATGTGAGTAGGCCAAACAGCATAAGTCGAGAGAGTGTAATGGGTTCTTTGGATCATGTTAGCCACACCTCCGTTGTTTAGAAAACAAACTAAGCTGTGCAAATACTTTGTTGATCACCAAATCTACTGGCAGAATTATTGTGTTCTTAATTTTGTACAAAAGGGAAAACAAAAACTGTCAAGAAGTACAGTTGTGGATATTTTTAATGTCAAGTCCAATAAACAAGCACAGTCACAACTTAAGACCTCACAAATACCCGCACTTCACATTGGGCAGGAGTTGGAGGGACACCAGTTGGAGGGACACCACAGATTCTCCAAGTGTGGGGCAGGCACTCACAACATGAAGTAAGAGATTCTAACTCTAACATTCAAGTCATTCTAACTCTTTGTGACAAAGACTTTTGACCCTTTTCATCTCACAGTCACTGATAAGGTGCTAACATTTTCACAGCACACCATCATTTCCCATTGACATGGCACACCATGCTGATGGTAAATGAGAAAGCACAACTCATCATGGATCTGCATCACTTTCTGAGGAGGTAGGCTGGGAAGATCTTGATGACCCTTTTTCCCATCCTAGCATACTCTGACTCTTCTTGAATATATTCCAGCTAAATAACTGGCGTAGGTTTTAGGAGTCCCACTGGAGCCCAGGTGGCCTTCACTGAGATCAGTAAAAAATATTTTCGTACTTCTCCTGGGCTGTCTGGTCACCCTTCCTATTGTATAATGGGCTTAGTAGGCAAGAAGCAGACCAGCATAGCTTCAACAGCATTTATTGACAAACGAACTGAGATGAATGCCTGTAATTTATACTCTAGGCCAGTGTTTCTCAAAGTTGGGGTAGGGACCCCTTTCGGGGTCGCCTAGAGGTTTCCTGGGGGTCGCCTAAAGACCCCTGGTGCAGGGGACTAGGTCAGGCTTGCCAGACCTTCGGCTGTAGCTGCACACGCACTGGGGCTGACTGACAGCCTCAGGGCCCAATCCTATGCATGCCTACTCTGCAATAAATCCCATTATAGTCAGGGGGCCTATACTCCCATGTAAATGTGGATAGGATTGCAGCTTCAGGGCCCAATCCTATGCATGCCTACTCTGAAATAAATCCCATTGTGTTCAATGTGTGCATATAACACTCATTTAACTTGTAACAATGAAAATACACCCTGCATATTGGATATTTACATTATGATTCATAATAGTAGCACAATTACAGTTCTAAAGTAGCAATGAAAATAATTTTATGGTTGGGGGTCCCCACAACATGAGGAACTTATAAAGGGGTCACAGTGTTAGGAAGATTGAGAACCTCTGCTCTAGGCACACAGGACCAGTGATGGGATTCAAATAAATTAACAGCTGGTTCTATTCTATGCCCATCTGGCAGCCACTTTTAAATGGCTATTTTTAAACTTTATATGTCCTATCTCTTGTTAACAGCTGGTTCTATAGAGTAGGTACGAATCTGCTGGAGCCCACCATTGTGCAGGACCTTAACCAAATTATAATAGTTGAAAAGCCCGCCCCAATATAAATGTTCTGTTTCCCTCCAAAAGAGTTGGAATTAACAGTTAGGGTCATCTAGAGGTTAGTTTCACTTTGCAGGGCTTAACACAACTATATGTATTCAATCCATAACACATCCCGCTACAGCTTGTAGCAGGTGCTTCATCAGCAGTACTCCATGATAGGAGAGATGAGATCTGATGGATAAGTGAAGGGATAAGATTGGATGGCCTGAACGTCTTCATACCCTTCTTTGCTGCCTGGATACAGCCAACAACCTTCAGAGAGTGGTCCTGATAAAACTAGTCTACATATTTCTCACATAAGGACCATTGGCAATGTCTGCCCGCTGAGTGCCCAGCCGTGCCTAGATTATGCATTGCTTTTACATCACTTTAATTGCTGCTGTTGCAGCTGAAAATGGGTGCATGTTATTTCTATTTCATTTTTTATATGCCACTCCTCCACTTCATATACTGTGAGCCCCTTTCAAAATGGTCTGTTTTCCTTAGGGGGACTGGTAAAATGCTGTAATTTGCACCTGTGGGGAAAAAACCCTTTGGTTACTCAAGAAAACATTTTCTGAAAGCTTGGCATGCTACTCACTGAATTGCCCTGAAAAGAGCTCTGCCTCCAGTTATCCAGTGTGAACGTTTTCGTTGGCAGTATAAATCTTCAATTTCTTTGCCATTTTTGAGACCTTTTGTTTTAGTTGGTAGAGATAGGTGAGTAAGAAGAGAAACAGCATTAAAAAAGAAGGGTAGATATTTTTACCCTCCAAATTCCAGTTGCCTGCACCTGAATGTACATATTTTCTAAGGTGTGCCAAGTAATAGTTGCATTCTCCACTGAGGCAGTGACCCTCTGTTTTGTGAACTTAGATATTTATTTGCAGGACTATTCTTCAGCTTACCAGAGTATCAAAACTTAGACTAAAAGATTTGACTGTGAGACTCATGATGTGGACTAGGACAAATTCGACAAAAGCCTCCTTGGGTCCCTTTGGGGAGAAAGACAGTGTACAGTAAATCTATATACTGTTTATAAAACTGAAAAGTCAATGACTGACTGAATCACTGATGCATCTCACTGACTCACCAACACCCAGCCAAAACCGCCAAGCCTCGAAAAGTGAAATTTGGGGAGGGTATTCATTCCATCACGGAAGCACCCGCTGAAAACCAGTTTTCGGAAATTCCAAGTGGAAGGAGGTGAAAAGAGGTGCAAAGCATTTTCCTCCATACACTTCCCCTTGAAGAATCCCTGACTGATGGATGCTCTGCCCCAACTCCACCCAACTCCCCAACCTAGAAGCATGGCATTCAGGGACCATGTTCCTTATGTGACATCAACATCCACAAAGAACCGATGTGGAGAAATTTGGGCTGATGGGCTGAAAAGGTATGCAACATATTTTTTGCCAATATTTAACATTGAAGACTGATGCCCAGCTCAAATTTCGCACCTGCCTGGTAGGGGTGCCCACAGTTGTGAGGGGGGTGATGTTGCACATGGGGATGATGTTGTGCATGGGGGTGATGTTGCGCATGGACCGATGTTGCACATGAGGGGTTGATGTGCATGAGGAGATGTTGCACATGAGGTTTTATGCGCATGGGGGATGTTGCACATGGGAGTTTGATGCAAATAGGATTGTTGTGCAGTCTGCACAGTCTGTTGCACAGTCTGGTGCACGGGAGAAATTTTAGTTCCACAACGCAGGTACATTTTCACTTGTAAATAAAATAAAAGAAGCAATGGCAATAGAGTATACATTAGAGCAGCGTTTCTCAAAGTGGGGGTTGGGACCCCTTTGGGGGTCTCCTGGAGCTTTCCTAGGGGTCACCTAAAGACCCCTGGTGCAGGGGGCCAGGTGGGAAGACCTGGCAGAAATGCTGGAGCCACTGCAGCTGGAAGAAGCCGCTGAGAAGTGGCACAGAAGGAGCCTCTGAGCTGCTGTGAGACCAATGTGGAGTCTTGGGGGTGGGGAGGCACCCGACACACTCACCACAGACAGCAGCCCCTCCTCCCCCATCCCGCAGATCCTCAGTGCGCCTGCTGGCTGAGAGTGTTAAGCGTGTTGAGCTGTGAGTGTGGCACCAGAGCTCTGGCGGGTGGGCTGTCTGCTGGGCGCCCCACTTGTGCACCGACTGTTGTGCCCTGCTCCTTGTGCTCTACTCAAAAGTAAGTTCCCTCAATGTTGTTGTCGTTCATGTTAAGTGAATGGGACTTACTCCCAGGAAAGTGCTAGGATTGCAGCCTTAAAGGCCAGTTCTATGCATGTCTACTCGGAAGTCAGTCCCATGATAGTGAATGGGACTTACCCCCAGGAAACAGTGGCTGGCTCTGCTGCCTGAGATCCCAATCCTATGGAGGTCTCCTCAGAAGTCAGTTCCATGATAGTGAATGGGGCTACTCCCAGGAAAGTGCTAGGATTGCAGCCTTAGAGCCCAATTCTATGCATGTGTACTCAGAAGTCATTCCCATTGAGTTAAGTGAGGTTCCCATTGAATTCCCATTGAGTTCAGTGAGGAAAGTGTGCATAGCACTGCAGCAGTAGCAATGAAAATAATGTTATGGTTGGGGGTCCCCACAACATGAGGAACTTATAAAGGGGTCATGGCATTAGGAAGATTGAGAACCACTGCATTAGAGTATACATACTCTATTAGAGTATACAATAACAGTATACGTACAGCTTCTTGAATATGGTGCACCTTTAATTTTTGGTAACACTGATAATCCACATTAGAGTTAAAATATTATTGAAAAAATAATGGATTCAAAATATCATGCAGCTCTGGGGCTTCTTTAAGTGAAATCTAAATTCAGGACATTGAACAGTGACGTAGAGCACAATTTTAACCTTGCCTACTCAAAAATAAGCCCCACTGTATTCAGTGGGTCTTACTCCCAGGAAAGTATCTTTAGGATTGCAGCCATAACAAGACCCCAAAAGACTGAACAAGAATCCAAGATAAAACTCTTCTCTTAATATTATTACTCTGTGCCAAATAACTGATTTAGGTTCCTTGCACACATACACATTCTTTGTACCACCCTTTGAGCACAGACTACACACACACACACACACACACAAACAGAGAGAGAGAGAGAAAGAGAGAGAGAGAGAGAGAGAGAGAGATTTACTGGAACTTCTAAAAAACGGTGCACCCAAGCATTAAAAAAAATAACGTATACAAAGCTTTAAGATCTTCTCAAATAAATCTGCAATATGATTGGTATGATAGGAAACTTTGACTTATAATATTTATGCTAGCAGGTGCACAAGTGTTTCATTGTATACAAGTACTATACAGACACACAAACAGAAAGAATTTGTACACCAAACATGTCAAAATAAATTATTTATTTTATTTTCAGTAATGATGTTCGTATGTACAACTTATGTTGAAATTTAAAATATTTTGGATATGGACCCAGGCTTCATAAGTGTGTGGAATTTTTCACTGATTACATCAGTTATATCAATAGAAAATACCAGAAGATAATGTCACAGAACATTGAAATTAACTTTCTGTGCTTCAGACAAATGTCAAAACAGCAGTTGGGATTCAGAACGGGTTACTCTTAGCAACATCAATGGATATAATTTTAATTATCTTTTGACCTCTCATGTACAAGGGTGGAAAATTTTCCCTCCAGTTTAATGAAAAATGTGTTATTTTGACTTCCTGGCTGCATTTAGATGTGCTACAGCGAGCCTTGTGTCTGCCTGCTCTGCTCTCCTCTCCTGTCCTCACTTTGCAAGCAAAGTATGTCCATTCACATCAGGCCAGTGGTACTCAAAGTGGGGTTGGGACCCCTGGGGGGGTCACTTCTGATCAGGGGGGGCGTGAGAGAGTGGGATCTGCCATCTTGGAATCTGGCACTGGTCTTTCCTGGGTGTAAGTCTCATTGAACATAATGGGTCTTACATCCGAGTATACATGGAGGAGCTCTGGCATCAGTGATGTCACATTCTGGTAAGTGTGACAGGGGGTCCCAGATAGATTTTTAAGTTTGAGAAGGAGTCACGGGCTGAAATGCTCAAGTATCACTGCATTAGGTAGTCCACCAACTCCCCTACACCACCATGGACAACATGGTCTCTTCCTCCATGTGGCTCTTCATCAAAGCAGGGGATGGTCTTAACATGCTCTGAATTATCTGATAAAGAACCCACTTGGAAGAAGAGATGAGGTTGCTGCGCTCTTATCCTTGGAGTGCAGTGACCTGGTTCCCTCACCTTCCTCCACTGGGCAAAGGGGGAAGCAGCAAGATCACTCTTTGGTCCACATGGTCTCTTTCAACAATCTTTTCACTGAGCTCATGCAGATACTCAAGCAACGTGCATTATCCTACCAAGAGATAAGGAGTTTTATCACACAGCCGATGCAGATCTGTGGTAAAATCTGAAGTGGAATATGTTGTAAAACAGCCATCTGTATCCAGTCATTGAGTACACAGCTGTGTACTTGAAAGCCATGGGAGCCCCACCTAGCAGCTGACTTCTGGATTGCCTAACGGAGCAGATACTTATGGCAAATGGCCTGTTTGGTCAAAGGTGAAGCTCCGTCTGATACACTATGGGAGGCAATACTTATATTCATTGTTAGAAAGAGCAACAAAAGAGATTTAGGTACTAAAGGAATTGCATGCAATATTTTAAAAACCCCTATTTTTTACTTTATCTTAGAGACCTGTATCATATCCAATGCATTAAACAGTGCCTACAAGCAAATATATATAAAAACCCAAATATTTGCATTTTGAAACAGAACAGCACAATAAGATCCCACCTTCTCTAATCATGCTTCATATCATACATCTCGGAGAGGAGACTGAGAAGATTCCATCTAAACCAATACAGGTTGACCATAAGTCTTCTTTCTCCAAGACATGTCCTCTTTTTTACCCTTGCGTCCTGAATTTTTTTTATAAAAATTGTCCTCTTCCTTGTAAGCAGGGAGCATGTAATCTTCTAGGCCCCCTCCCCACACACTTTTATATATACACACATATATATATAAATAAAAAGTCACTCATTCCTTCACTCACCCACCCACCAATGACCAGCCAAAACCACTGGGCCTAGAAGTGTGAAATTTGGGGAGTTTGTTCCTTCCATACTAGAGACACCAACTAAGAACCAGTTTTTGGAAATTCCAACCAGAAGGGGGTGAAAAGAGACGCAACGTGTTTTCCTCCCTATACTTTATATTGAGAATTCTTGACTGAGGGATGTTCTGCTGCAACCCCTGGACCCAGAAGCATGAAATTTGAGGAGGGTGTTGAGAAATTTAACCCTTAAGGGGCTGAAAAGAGATGCAATGTGTTTTTATTCTAAACTTAACATTGAGGATTGATTTACATCCAGTAATTTGGTGTCTGGTGCCTAATGCACTGGGAAGGAGGGTGCACGGGAGTGGGGGAAGGTATGCATGAGAGGATATTGCCCACGGGGGGATTCATGCACATGGGACATGTTGTGCATGAGAGGATGTTGCACATGGGGCTTGATGTGCATGGGTGTTGTTGTGCATGAGAGGATGTTGTGCATGGGGGGTTCATGAACATGGGGGATGTTGTGCATGGGGGGACATTTCACATGGGGGTGTTGCACATGGGGGATGATGAGCATGAGGGATGTTCCACATGGGAGGAAGTTGTGCATGGTAGGTTGATGCACATGGGGGTTGATGTGCATGGTGGGATGTTGCGCATGAGGATGTTGCACATGGAGGTTGATGCATGGGGGTGGATGCATGGGGGATGATTAGCATGAGGGATGTTGCGCATGGCATGTTGATGCGCATTGGGAGGTTGATACCCATGGGGGGATGTTGCACATGAGGAGATGTTGTGCATAGGATGATTGATGCACATGGGGGGTTGATGCACATGGGGGTGATGCACATAGCAGGACATTGCACATGAGGTGTTTGATGTGCATGGAGGGTGTTGCACATGGGAGGGTATTGTGCATGGAAGGGTGTTACGCATGGGAGGGTATTGCGCATTGGGTGTTGATGGGCATGGGAGGGTGCTGCAAATGGGTGGGTACTGCACAATGAGGGTATGGCATATGGAGGGTATTCTTTTTCCGCAACACGGGTACATTTCGCTAGTAATGAATAATTTCTGTGTAATAAATTATATGAAATAGCTTTAAGTTAAGTAATACTGGTTGTTGAATTAACAAAATGAAAGCATATATTTTTAGCTTTTATTTTTTCATGTTCTACATTTTTCCTGCATGTTCTACATTTTGGGGGCCCTTGTCCTCTTTGGCAGTTATGACATGTGGTCAATCTGAATCCAACCCATTTCTTAGCTCATGTCTCTGCCACCTCCTAGGAATATGTAGCCAATGAGTTTTCAGTTATCACCCTTGATCTTCTAGCACCCGGTTCAATCCAGCCTCATGGCTTTAGTTTGGTAGGTTTTCTTATCCATATCTGTTTACATTCCAATATGAATTAGTAGCTTTTTCTTTTAAAAAAATCCTCAGAAAAAGTCTCTCCTACTACAAATCATTTAAAAAATCAAAAATCTCTTAGAACAAACGCAAAGCTCATTGTGTTCAGTGGGTCTTGCTCCCAGGAAAGTTTGTTTAGGATTGCAGTCTTAGAAGTCTCCCTAAATGGCCAGCATTCCTATTTATATTGCCTGCTGCTCTGTAGGTTTGTTTTATAGGGAACATTGAAGTTTAATAAGATGCACTTTAGTGAACTGTTATGATTAATAGGTAGACATGAATGCTCCCCCTTTGTCAAGAAGAAACTGTCTTTGAATGTCCTGACACTGTCTCCACCATCACCCTTAATATTAAAGATGACTGCAAATGTCTTTCTAGGGAGCAAGGATTTTCTTTTACAGGAGCCAAGACTTAACAATGCTGTAGGGGGAACGAAAAGAATCTATATGACAAATCTTGTAGTACAAGTTTTTGTGGTTAACCAGGAAACGTGCTATGAGTCAATTCTTTGGAAAGAGTTTGGTAATTAAAGACAAATGTGATGACATAATCATTTACACGCAGCAGAAAGATTTTTAGATTAAATTCGCCCTGACCCCATTGCTCAGCAAGTGTTATCTGGGATTCTGGAGAGTCACCCGTTTATTTACATTCTAATTTGGTCCACATGTTTTCTGCTAAACAAGACCTTGTGTTTGCTGAAAGGAACCTGCTATACAGTCCAGACCCCATTTTGTTAATGAGCTCAGCTGACCTAGATCTGTTCCAGTGGAGAAACCCCATAAAAGAATAGTTCTGGCATTAGGCTCATCTCAGTAACCCTTGCTCTCTTGCTCTCACTCTCTCTCTTGCTCTCCCTCTTTCTTAGTGAGGTCAGTTCTATACAGTCCAGACCCCATTTTGTTAATGAGCTCAGCTGACCTAGATCTATTCCAGTGGAGAAACCCCATAAAAGAATAGCTCTGGCATTAGGCTCTTCTCAATAACCCTTGCTCTCTCGCTCTCACTCTCTCTCTCTTGCTCTCCCTCTTTCTTAGTGAGGTCAGTTCTATACAGTTCAGACCCCATTTTGTTAATGAGCTCAGCTGACCTAGATCTATTCCAGTGGAGAAACCCCATAAAAGAATAGCTCTGGCATTAGGCTCTTCTCAATAACCCTTGCTCTCTCGCTCTCACTCTCTCTCTCTTGCTCTCCCTCTTTCTTAGTGAGGTCAGTTCTTCTGCATCATTCCAGATAAACAAGCCAGGAAATTGAGCTCTTGTGTTTAATAAGAACAATTGCATCATCATCCTCCTCTACTTCCAGTTGCCTCACTGTATCAGCATATGCTTCAAATGGTTGAGATTTGAGCTGAGGAGTCTCTCTCTCTCTCTCTCTCTCTCAGGTCCCCCAATCTCAATTTGGTCTGCGAATGAAATACATCCAGGACCATAAATAAGTCCAGGATGTGTGAATACGGTTATAGTTACAGCAGAGCAATGATTGTTGTCAGATTACTGCATGCTGCCTTGGGATAAGGATGGGAAAGAAATGTTTTAAATAAAAATAAATATCTGATACTGCATCAAGCTGAAGGACAGTTTGGTTAATGAGTCAGTAAGGCTATATCCTATGTATACTTATTTAGGAGTGAGATTCATCAACTAAAATGGAATTTACTTCTGATTAAATATGCCTGAGAGGTATGCTTAAGGTTGCAATGCTTGACATATTTACTTGGAAGTAAGCAGTGGGCCACAAGATGCAATGGGTTAACCTACATAGGATTCTCCTGTATATCTGGTAGTTAACCTGCATAGTATTCTGAGTTAACCTGCATAGGATTCTCCAGTATATCTGGTAGGGTTTATTTACAAAAAAGCAGAGGTGGGAGGTCTCCAATCCAAATCAGGCCCAGTATTGTGATGAGCTCTGATTGCCTCCGACAAAATATTCCAAAACTAGGGAGCAAATTTCAGGTCAGATTATTATCACATTCAATCCAATTGCTTCTGGGTAGCATCACATTGTAAAGTGTGTGTATGCATGTGCTTGAAAGGAGAAATGAATGCCATATTGACTATGTCATTCTCCCTATATATCTTCTTCGAAAGACAAATAATATAGTATGAGCATTTGAACAATCAACAGCATATTCCCACTTGCACCAGCCCAAGGTGTTTGCAAATGTGCCATAAAGTATATTTGTGCCATCCAAGATGTAAGCTGTATGGGTGCACGGAGGTGTGCCAGTACTTGGAATCATAGAATCATAGAATTGGAAGGGACCCAGTGGATCATCTAGTCTAACCCCCTGCCTGTAGCAGGAAATCTTCGTCTTATAGGGACCCGGGTCTTGAACCCTGGCCTGCTGGTTAACAGGCACAGTGTCTTAACCACTTGCGCAACTATTAGGCTACACTATTAGGCACTATTAGGACTATTAGGCTGCATCCATGGAGGGATGGTGGGAAATCCAAGGATGTGTAGAGAGCAGGAGGCATGGGACCTGTCAGTATGCTAAAACTCAGCCCTGGTCTTTTGAGTGGTACAAAACAGCCTTTGGCTACTTATATCTACTTGGTTCTGTCCCATTGCCAGATTCAGTGCAGAACCAAGTAGACACATAGTTGCAGCCGTACTCAGGAGCAAGGAAAAAAGTTTTCCTTTGCTCTGCGGTAGCATGGCAGCAGCCCCAAAGAAATGCTGGATGTAGTGCAGGCATGTCAGGATTGCGCAGCCAATCAGATATTCTGTTTTCCAGATTCTTGGCGCGTCACACACAATGTAGTCTCATACAAGAATTCATTAAATAATTATATGTCTAGCCCTTTTCAGCCAGAAATGGACTTCTTGATGAACTCATACAAATTCAAATCAGGCTGGGACCAGAACGTCACTCATTCATCATGTTCTCTCTTTTTCTGCAAAGTCTGACCTTGCTTGGTCTTAGCTGAGCACATCACTTTGCATGCACATGCTCTGATTGGGGATTAAAAAAAAGCAGGCCTCTGTCAGTCTTGAAAGACTATGGTATCATGCTCAGCGCTGCATACGCTGCATGTGAAGCACAAAAGCCTGGGTTGGATTGTTATGGAGGATAGGCTGTTACCCAAGCAGCAAATCCCCCCTCTCCACGCCACTGAATTAGTCGAATGGAAAGGCAGAGCTGATACAATTGGATCCAGCAGAGCTGGGTGAAGGACAGGAGCTCACCCTGTCTTGTGGGGCTGACCCGGGTCTTGAACCCTGGCCTGCTGGTTAACAGACACAGTGTCTTAGCCACTTGCGCCACCCACAGCCCACAGATTGGGGATTACAATGAAGCAAAATAAGGTCTACTTGTGACTCTTCCATTGTTTCATAATGTCTGACACTAAAACAACCTCAGATTACTTCCTGCTGCTCTTTGAAGTGGAAAGTGAAGTGTGACAGAAGTAATTAACACTCCCTGATGATCAGAGAGAAAAAATAACAACTGGGTGATTTACAGGGATTTACGGGACTTTCAGTGCCAAAGGAAGTGGAGGTAACTCCACTGGGACTTTGCTACACAACAGCATAGCCACTCCAACCATGAGGTGAGGCAAGTGGATTTTGTCAGCAGCAGACTGTGAGAGGTCTGAGAAAGTGGTGGATTTTGGATTTACTTACCCCTGAGCCTGCTGCTGTTTTCCTTCAGCCTGTAGGTAGAATCATAGAATCATAACAAGGTGACACAAGATGGAGTGATCTGCTTCTCTCCCTCCTGCTTCTCTCCATCCAAATGGTGCTAACCCTGTCCATAATGCTTTGTCATGTTTTTAGTGCACTAAAATGTGCACAGTATTGTAGTTTTGCTATCTGGTACCCAAGCTGGTACCCAAGCACATCAATCTGCCTCAAGAGCTGATGACCCTGTTTTATAGGGGAATTATTGGATCTGTTCTCTGCAGTTCCATCACTGTCTGGTTTGGCACATCATCCAAACTGGACAAGAAAAAACTACAAAGAACTATAAGTATAGCAGAGAAAATAATTGGAGTCAGTCTGCCCTCTATGGAGGATCTATATATCGCTCAGGTCAAGAAGAGAGCCGTGAGTATTGCTGCAGACCCTCTTCACCCTGGACACATTTTGTTTGAGCTTCTTCCCTCTGGGCGCCGATATAGGACTCTGTACAGTAAGACAACTAGGCACAAGGACTGTTTTTTTCCTTGTGCCATTAAATTGCTGAACCTTCAACTATACTGAAGGACTATTGGAAAAGACTGAAGTAGTGTTCTTATCTGATTGTATGCTCTGTATGTATTGTTTGTTATTTGTGAGTTGTTGTTTGTATGTCTGCAACCATTGCCGAAGCCAAATTCCGGGTATGGAGTTCATACTTGGCCAATCAATCAATCAATCAATCAATCAATCAATCAATCAATCTATCTATCTATCTATCTATCTATCTATCTATCTATCTATCTATCTATCTATCTATCTATCTATCTATCTATCTATCTATCTAAAACACACCCTGTAAGAAGCACTTTGGCTTCAGCAAAAACCAGAAATGCATTTCTAAGTCCTTGTTAGACTTTTAAAGACGAGTGGATGCTGTGCATAGCCTTTCCCCAACAGACTCAGAAAGGCATCACCTGATGCCCCCAAGATGCATCGCCCTGGGCAGTTTCCTCACCCCCTTAGCCATGCCACTGTGTGCCAAATGGTTGAAAACTGCTGGTTTAAATTAAAGAGCCTGGCTGCAATGGAGTGCACAGGCATGGCCAAGAGTCTCCTGATATGGCAGTGTCAAGGAAGGTGCAGCTTTTTGTTGGGATCTGATGGGACCCTCTTTGTTCTCTACACACAAACATACTGAGGGAACATGATTTATATGTGATCTACTACTGCTTGGGGAGAGAACTAGTAGACCCAGGTGATGTTCAGATTGTTGCACTAGGACTGGGAAGTCTCAAATTCCCACACAGCTATAAATCTCACTAGATAACTTAAGGTCCAGTCCTATCTACCTTTCCACCTTTCCATTAGGCTGTAATCCTAATCCCCAGTAAGGCCAGCCTAAGCCCCAGCACAAGTCTTGTGCTGGCCTGGTGGTGTCACAAAAGTGATGTAAGGCACTTCTGCATCAGTCCTGGGGGAGACATAGGCCAGTGCATAGACATGCGCTTGCCTCCCTACATTAGCACAGAACAGGAAGACCAATGAGTTGTGCCAGCCAAGGTTAGGACTGCACCCTTTTTTTTTGTAAGGCAAAATGTAGCAGCACGACATGGAATTCACATATTTAAAATGTAGTTTATGAACAATCACAAGGTATCTATGGCTAGAGATCTAAATCATTGGACAGCAGTGCCCTCAAACTGATGTAATTCCTGCAGGGATCCAGAGTATTTCTGGAGTATTTCCTAAGGGGACATTCAATTGCAATATGATGTAATGTTTGTGGGACATTCCTGCAGTGACAGGATTGTCAACGAGTCCCCACTTCCATTTCCAATATTCGTATCTGCTATGGTCAGTGCAAATCTAATTGAGTGCTGGCCAGTTTCTCCTCAGAACATCATCGCTTTAGGGGCGCTGAACGGGATTTGGATTGAACTGAAACAAATATGGATTTGGCAGTTGCCCACTCCTGGCACCATCCTGCCTCAGTATCAAAAACTTCTCTGACTAGTTGCTGCCCCAACTTCTATGAGGGACTCCAAGATTTGAGTCTAAATTTTGATCATGACAATTCTTATGTACAGGTAGCATATAGTACTGTATTATTTCCAGCACTGATGCAACCACAATGTAAAGGATGCAGCCCCCCCCCTCCGGTAAGGGAACAAATATTCCCTTTGTTTGGAAACCTCTGCGACTTCCCCTCTCCCTCCGCAGGATGGCCCTTTGGCATGAGTTGGCCCTTTGGAACATCTGCATCAGGGGTAAGGATTGGGTCCTTAAACTCTCAGCCAACTCTGCCTTACAGGATTCTTGTGACAATGAATAAAGAACTTTGTGCAATTGGTCCAAAGTGCCACTGAGATTAGAAATAATGATAACTCTTCTCATGTTAACAGAAAAAAAAACTACTATGCATAGATCCAGTTACCGGTAGTCAAATCTTTGCACTGGCCAAGAATGTCAGATGAATGTCAGGTGTCACTGCCAGGTGATATCACTAGGATTCCCTGCTGGCTCAGGACAGCCTGGATTGTGTTTATTTATGGAAGCCAGTGCATGCAGAGAAAGATAGGATCTAGAATTTGGGAATTTTAAAGGATTCCCTTTGAAATCATCCTTTCCCTACTGAAAGTTGAATGCAGTCAACACTATCTTTAGCTAAGGCAACATCAACCAAACCCCGAGTTGTCTCATTTTAAAATTTATCTACTTAGGATAACCAAAAGTCTGAATCAAAGATACATTTGCCATTAGTAATTGTTTGGCGCTAATGTGTAAAGCAGTTCAGATCTCTCCTATCCATGGCAGCATTCACCTTTTCCATAAGCCTGTCGGGGTTGAGATTTACAAGCTAATGAACTTAAAATGACGATATGTAGATGATGCCCATTGCCCTGTTCTTTGCCTTTTTGGTGTATGTAATAACTCAACCCTCACTGGGATTAGGCTCTCAAGCCGTCTGAAGGCAGGTTATCTGTTGAAATACTTATCCTTTTATGAGGGTGAATCCATAGTGCATTGTGTAATGTATAATAAAATTAGTTTGGGGGAGGGGGTACAGAGAGGAAGAAGAAAGAAAGGAAAAGATAACACAGTAAAATAAGCTCCAATGACTTCACCATTCAGTAATGGCTCCTACCAAATAACAGCCCTCTAGTTTTATCTTTCAAAACCAAGATTGTGTTAATGCTCTAAAATTAAATCTCTTGTGAAGTTATCTGGAATTTCTCAACAAGTTTAAAAGGGGGATTATTTTTTCATCCAAGGTCATGCCTCAAGAATTTGTAGGAATTCCGCCTGGAAAGTAATAATCAGTGGAAACTGGCAGTCAAAGCTAATTTATACTACTCTTCCAGATAAAAATTCCTTCCGTCTTAGACCTGCATTTAAAAGAAAAAAAGAAGAGAGATTATTATCACTCTTGAGAGAATACATCAGTGAAATAAATAGAAGGGGATGACTTAGAAGTTTTTGCTGCATCTTGTAGCATTAAAAAAAAAACCAGTCCTTCTGAAATACTAGAAAATGGGCACATAGGATTGGGGAAAGGGATCACTAAGTTCTGTATGTGTGTGTGAATGAATACTGGACTAACTGCAACATTAAGCATATTTTAAAGGAAAACTAATGAACTAATGTTTCTGACAGCACAATCCTAACACCCAGTTAGGATGGCACAAGTCCCACACAAGTCCTGAATTGGCTGGGAGAGTTTCAAAAGTGCCGCAAGGCATTTTCTTCACCACTCTGGTGGGGGGTTTAGGCCAGTGCATGCACCTCCCTGCATCACTGTGGAAATGGAGAGATGGGTGAGTTGTGCAGGCCTAAATTGGTTAGGATTGCACCCTGAATGTTTGCTAAATGTATGTCTAGGGTGTTATCTTTTGTCATTGGCTATTGGCAATACCCAGGACACTGTGGTGGGATTCAAATAAATTAACAACAGTTTCTATGTCCTAATAACCTAAATTAACAACAGGTTCTATGTCCATAGAACAACATGTTCTATGTCCCCTTAGTAACCAGTTCTCAGAACCAGGCCCTTCTTTAGCAAAGGGTTCTATAGAACCTGTGAGAACCCCCTGAAGCTCACCACAGCCAGGACAGATGTCACATCTATGCCATGCAATACCTCATTAATCACCCAAATTTATTGATACATGGCAGCCAGAAGTGGTTTGATGATGTCATCATGCTACTGCCAAATTGCTTTCAGGGGCTGCTACTTCTGGTCATTTGAAACTTTAAGGAGCAGGAGAAGCAGTCCAGTCCTAAAAGTGGAACAGGCCTCTGATTGTCACAGGTTTGGGTGGCAGGCCTGTCACCCACCAGGTACGTTACCTGGGGCAAACTGCCTCCTCCCCCCAGGTGGCCAGGTGGAGGGGGTATGTCAAGAAGCATAGCCGCACATGCCAAAGGGGCCAGCTATGCCAGTGCCTAAAGGCATGCTGGGGATGTGGGACTGAGATGTGCACAAGTAGTCAGGGGACCAATTCACTGGTCAGGGGAACAGCTCAGATATATTGTCAGAACCTGCCTTTGGATGGCTTTAGAAGGGTTTAGATAAATTAATGGAGGATACATCCACCAATGGCTGTATGGATGCTCCAAGTTCAGAGGCACTGAGTACTGGTTTATAGGGAGCTGCTGGAGCATCTGACTGCTGGAAATGAGATTCTGGACTGGATGGATCTTTGCCTGATCCAGTAGGGCTTTTCTCATGTTACCTTGCCTCTTAATTCAAAGATGTCAAGGGGGTTTCTATCAGCAAAGTCAGACACTAATAACAAGTTTCAAATCATAATAAAAAGACATTATAAAAATTACAGCCAAGGAAACTTTCATGGCCAATCTCCACAGCTGCTTTTCATCTCATATAGTTAAAGATATGGTTATGGGGGACAGGTACAAGTGGAAATGCACCTTGAGAGGACATTGATGGGAAAAATTAAGTCATGAGAGACAAAAAATTAAATAGCCTCTCTACCCCCTCCCCCATCATGCTGCCTAAAACGGCAAGTTATTTTTGTTTAAAAACTAGGGAAAAATGTTCACATAACTGTTAGTTGGGGGATTTAAAAGCCAATTTCCATTAACTACTTTATCTCCACTGTGCCTGGGAAAATGGTGGATATGTATGTGAGTACTTTTTGTATTGTTTATACAAAATTATTTGTACTTTCTCCCCCCTCCCCCAGAATTACAGAATTCCACATTTTGTTTTTGATGCAAGTCCACTTCTAATACTAGAAGCTTTTTAGAGAGGAGGTAATTCTTTAGGAGTGAAAACAGAAGACAGATTTGCTTCCAATTGTGAGCTCATTCCTAAGTCAGCACTGAGAGCTGAAAAGTTGGATCCAAAATAAACAATAGTTCTAGCTCCAGTCCCCTTTTTGTTGTAGGGTTCCCCACTCAGGATGAAGCAGTTTCCGCATGCTGATACCAACAATTTGTGTCATTTTTTCCTGGATCCTCAACTAGCCTTTTCAAGGATGCATTGATAGAACATGTGGGCTCCCTAGTGCTAGTCAAAGGAGTGTTACCTTAATCCACCCTCACGCCAGCTCCCTCTATCCTAGGCTCACATACTGTAGCCATTATGGAAAGAAACCCATTATTAACAATCTACAGTAACACATTTGTTAACTCAAATAAGCCAGATAAGCCTCTGTTGATGCCAAGACATTTAATTGGGTTGTAATTTAGGATCCGGTGACAACAGTATTAACTAATGGATGAACTATGTGCACTCTTGCTGCCCTGGACTTCTTTATAACAATTAAGTAACAAAACCACAAAGCAGAATAATCTCATGCTTTTGCTAGGCAAAGTTAAAAGACAAAGGTTCCATCACAAATAACCAGGGTCATCCCATATGGAGTTTCAAGAGCCCCACATCTAAAGGGGTGTCATTCATATAGGAAGAATGCTGGTGGAACATCAGTTCCAATAGGAATGTCACATTCTACTGTGCAGAAAGTCACATTTTTGTAAAGCACACAAAGGAGCAATTTGCATCAAAAGTGGTCCTGTGAATAGCTCTAACCCAGTACAGTATTAGTACATTCTTCTTGAATAAAACAGCTGCACTCTTTGCCTAGTGGTATTCTTATCCTCACCTAATATAAAGGGGGAGAAACTGTAAGAGTTTCTAAAAGTTTGGAAAGGAAAAATTCCTAGAGGAAAGGACCATCACAGGTTACAAGCCATGAGGGGTGTGTAGAGCTGGACAACCTCAAAATAGCAGATGCAGTGGGGGTGCCTAAATGCATATATGCTCCCCAAGGCATCTGGTGGGCTGCTGTGGGATACAGGAAGCTGGGCTAGATGGGCCTTTGGTCTGTTCCAGTGAAGGTTCTTCTTATGTTCTTAAGTGGTATCAAATTTAGTGTTGCACATGGTAATTATGAGTCTCAGGAAAATGGGAACAAAGTTATGGGGCTAGCAAATTCAAAATTAGCAGGGGATTCAAACAGTATGGGAAATCATGATACTCCTCACAAGGATCTGATAGGCTTCTTCCAATAGACTTGCTCACATTTGCATTGCTGAAATTGTAGCTGTGCTACTGAAATTAGGGTTGATGCTGGGTTACCCTGGATAAGAGGAAATGTTTCCCTTTACCCATGAGTGATGCAGCAGCAGCACTAATCTTGCACTGGATACAGCACAAGACATGCTAGCCTGCCTGTTCCAGCATAAAATAGCATTTGGCCGTTAGATTTTATTAGGTAGCTCTTCCAATTTGTTAATTATTGTCAAATAATCCATATGGTTCAATGGCTTTAAGGTTGGGTGCCTGACTTGGGGATTCTTCAGATCCAGGGCCTATTGAGATCTTGTTGTGTTGTCACAAAAAGTTACAGTTCTTCAGCTCCTAACAATTAAAAGAGCAGTGAGCATTTTGAGAGGATTTCTGTGAGAGGTACGGTAAGTGTAATGAAGAACTGAAAACACAAAGATATTGGTGGAAACTATGCTTTCATCCATAAAGTCTGTGTTCAGTCTTCCCATGTCTAGGTTGAGATGGAAAAGGTCTTTGAAACCCCACAAAACTGCTGTTAGGGAGATAGACGGATCAATGGCATGCCTCTATAGAAGGCAGCATCAAATATATCCATAGGAGAAACTTTCCACAAAATAGCCAAAACCATGGATTGTAGTCAATCTTTTATATCGTATTTGTGGTGTAGTTTTCAAGTGTCTAAGAAATCAAATAATGAAATCATTTTTTTGTGAGCTAATGACTCATGTGGATTTTTCTGCCAGGCTACTCTATAGTAACAAAAAGTGTATCTAGTTCAAAAACAGTACTAGTTAACTCTATTCTCGCTGCTTCCTTTGGCAAATGGAAATGTTTTACAATCAGAGGGATGGGGGCCAATGAATCAAGACACTATTTTTCTTACAAACCAGACTGATAGTTGGGACTAAAAATCATGTAAACATTACCAAAAACTGACAACAAAGATCTCTGTTGGCAAATAAACCTTTTATTAACGATGGCCATTCCCTATTGAAGCTGCTTTCCAGTGAATTCACTTGATCTTTTAACACCCTTCCTCCCCTAAAAAAATAAAATAAAAAATAAAATAAATTAGAAAACATCCTCGCCAGTGGTGGGCTCCAGCAGGTTCGCACCTACTCTATAGAACCGGTTGTTAACCAGAGATAGGACATATAAAGTTTAAAAATAGCCATTTAAAAGTGGCTGCCAGATGGGCAGAGAACCAGTTCTTAATTTCTTTGAAGCCCATCACTGATCCTCGCCCATTGTTCAGGGACACTGAACTGTGGTTCTCCATACAGTTCCACTCATGCATGTAGGGATTTGTCCACACATTTATTTAAAAGTAAGAAGAGCCTCCACTGAGTCAGGCCAAAGCCCATCTAGTCCAGCTCCCTGTATCTCATTGACACCTTACAAATTAATTGCTTTCTTTGATGAACCTTTCTGAGAAAAAGAAAGATCAATAGTAGTTTGTCTTGGGATGCAATCCTAAACGTGTCTACTCAGAAGTAAATACAATTCTGTTCTATGGAACTTACTCTCAGGAAAGTGTTTATAGGATTGCAGCCTTGGTCAAATCCATTACCTCAAAAAACTCATCTCTAGGAAAAGACTGATATACGCCAAGGAAAATAAAAAGGCAGATTAAAATTTTAAGAAGGAGATGCAGGGAGGGAGATTTGTTTTATTACCACCACTTCAAGCCTTTCTGTTTTCAAATCTATTATGAGGTCTTGGATGTGTTACAATATGCAATATTTAAGTGGATTTCTGTGTGTGGAACATTTAAGTACAGTCCATCAACAAGAGGATTTTAGAATTAAATGACTGCCAAGTCTGTCACAGCTGCATGAAAGGAGTCCTCCCTTCCCTTTAAACTTTGTCACAACGGCTTCAGCACGTCTGCGTGTGCATGTGTGCTTGTGTGTGAGAGACGTACAAATTTACCGCTGCCAAATGCAAGCCCAGCCAGATTTGAGGGTAGCAGAGTTCTGTCAGAGATGCCAACAGGGGTACAAACTTCCTGATTTTCTGGCACTGAAGAAAATGACCATATAATATTTCTAAGAAGACTTTCGTTATGCTGACAGGAGTCCAATTTATTTGCTGATTTAGGCATGGGTGCTAATAGTTGTAGCCAAAATGGTGCTTTCTGGTACACCTTTAGTCTGGTGCTCAGGTCCTTGTCATGCAGTGTGGGAATGGAACCAATAAGTTAATGATGGGATAACCACCTCTCTCAACAAGAAACCCCAAATCACCCATATATAATTGGGATATGTACAGAATTGACTTTTATGAGGAGAAAGCTGTGAACAGGAAGAGGGTAACCCAGGAGTAATGCATACTGGAGGAGGAACTGGGGAAGTCTACACAGGTGAAAATAGAAGTGAACTAAGCTGCTGGAGTGGAGAGACAAAGCTCCTGTTTCATTTCTGGAACTGAAAGGAAGAATGTTTTAGGAGACCTTAACAAGGTATGTGGAGAGGACAGAGCCCACAAGTCAAGAGGCTAAGTAGTGAGGGATTTTTTAAGGCCGGCTAGCAAGGACAAAGAGAGGTTGTCAATGAGGAAGCCTTGCTTTGCTATTGATTAGAGAGCCATTCAAGTGCAACAACTTGTCCAAAATAACACCCATAGTCCACAGAGATCTTCCCAAATCCTGGCACGATATGGTGACTGGACTATAGACTGAAGAAAGAAAGTGTAAACATGTAGACTGCTTGGGTGGAGTACAGCTCTCTCTCTCTCTCTCTCTCTCTCTCACACACACACACACACACACACACACACACACAAAAACGCACACACACAAACCTTCATTATGGAAAAAATAGAGACAGGTAAGGTGAGGCATGAGATATACTGTACTTCAGTTAGTATATCAATCAATTCAAACTTTATTTGCATTAGCAAAAGTGCTGTAGCAAAATGAGATATGAGATATACTTCATAAAATCTATCTATCTATCTATCTATCTATCTATCTATCTATCTATCTATCTATCTATCTATCTATCTATCTATCTATCTATCTATCTATCTATCTATCTATCTATCTATTTGCTATAGTTTTGTAGTTGCTGCAAACTATATTCCCATCATGCGCTAGCAGAAACAGTCATGAAAGCAAGTTAAAAAGGATCCAAATACTATAGCTTGCTTTAGGATCAAACTAGACAGTCACCTAACTGCATGCCTGAGGCATGTTTAAAAGTGGAGATGCCACTTCTTTTTATAAATGACAGCTGAAGACAAGAAGCTCATGATTGGCACCATGGCATGGAAAGAAAACATGGGTGAAATCCAGAGTAACTACAGGGAGTCCTTGCTCTGGAGTAAGAACAAGCTACTCTGGATTGCAATATGAATTTCCCATAGGTTTTCACTAGGTAGTGCAGTAACTATGGGTGCACATAATGTCTCTTACGTGCTCCCATAATTACTCTGGATTTTGCCCCAAGTTAACTCTTTTAACAGGCTAACTTCTTAAGGGCACAATCCAGAGTGAGGGCAGTGAGGAGTGCCCTAGCTGGGCTGCCCCAACTATTTTGAATCCAGAGCAAAAAGTTATGCTGCATCCAGAGAGTCAGGAAGCCTGGTCTGCCCACCTGCTCCAGAGCATGCTCAGTAGGCACCAAGTCAGTGACACCCAGGGAGGGCTTGCTCCTGAGGAGACCCCCCCCCCTCATATCACTCTGAACAAGGAACATCTGTGGTGCCTGCCTTATAAGGATACCCAGAAGTTCCTGACAACCAGTCACAGCTGCATCATGAAAATGCAGTACAGCAGTACCTCTCGTGGAGGGTGGATGCTAAGAATGACCTGCTGTATTCCCATGTTAGTGGGCTGCTGTAGTTGTGCCATATCCTGAAGTTGAGAGGCAGGGGTTGCAGCGAGGCAAGCCAAAAACTCAGATTTTTGGTCAACACTGCCAATCTTACTCAGGCCTTATCATGGACCTCTATGGGTCTACTCATTGTTATACCTGCTCCTGAGGAGGTATAACTCCGAGGAGCTGGAAGAGGGCATTTCTGCCCTGGAAACAGGCTCTGGATACAGACAAACTGCTCTACCCCAAGCTGTGCTAAACATGCCCTCAACATGCCTCTCCTGAACTGCCTAGGCTGTCCCAGTTAGGGCAGCCCAGGTCCAGCTGTCCTGGGGCAGCCTGTGTTGCCTTAGGCTGCCCGAAGCCTTCTCCAGAGTAACTAGGGTGGCCCATCTTGTGGTTGGGTCAGCCCAGTGATAGATAGGAGAACCCAAGTGCACTTCTGGATTGTGCCTCAATAAGTTAACTCTGTACTGGGCTCTTTTCTTTCTAAAAATGGACCCAAAGTATTTTGTACCAGAAGTTTTGCTTCATTTTCCTTCCCATCATGCAGTGCCTGAAACTTATAAGATTTCACAGCAGTATCTTGTTCTAATGTCTGGTTTATGTCAGTGCAGCTTGCCACAAAAGCTACAGGTAACACATTGCTCACCACTTACTTGTTAAGAGATTTCTGGACTCCCAAAGTAAAAAGAAGATGTGCAACTGGCCAAAATTGGTGGAAAACTGGAAAGAATTTTGAAAAACCTGTCATTTTGAAAAAAAAATCTCAAACTGCTCATGACAGTTCATTCTGAATGATGACAACATTTAAAACAGCACAAAAGAATCAGAACCATAAACTATCAAGATGAAAAGGAAGCAGCTTTTTATAAGATTATTCCATCAGGTGAACCTCAGCCAAAATCAAGCATATGTGTGTGTGCTCATCTGCTCGTGTATCCAGAAGACCCTATTGGTTTATCATATCTCCCACACACACACACGCAACCACAGCTTAAAGTTAAAGGTACAAGAAGGGAAATTCAGTGTGCAAGATAATACATGTAAAATGGTAGCAGTTCTTTCCAACTCTCCCCAAACTACATGAGACTTTTAGAGTTAGGGAGTCCCTTAGGTGGGTAGCTAATTTTTTTAAAAAAAAACAACTCAAAAACTCGGGCTTTGTATTCTTGAGCCCAAGTGACTTTGGTTTGTTAGTACCTGTTTCTTTAAAAGACGTCTGGCACAGAAGAAGTTTGGCTTTAATTCTACATTTATGTATCACTGTTATATATACGTACAACAGTATTCGTAAGCATAATGCACAATTCTAACCAGTTTGGGCCACCACAATACATCTCCCCATTCCCACAGTGGTATGAGGAGGCCAGAGCATGGTTATGCAGTGGCCTAACACCCCCTTCCCAGGAGTGGCTCAGTAGTGCCTTACATCACCTTTGCGACACCCCCAGGCCACCATGGGAGTTTTGCTGGAATGTGCCAGACTAACCAGGGATTAAGATTGCCACGTCAGACTGTTTTCAATCTAGGCATTGACCAAACCTACCACATAGGTAGAGCACATACTTTTCATGTAAAAAGTCCTAGGTTCAATTTTTAGCCTCTTTAGGCAGTCCTACAAAGGTCCCACTGGAACCCATGGAAAGTCCTATTAGTCATTATAGTCAGTGTGCTAAACTAGGTGGACAAATGGCCATGGTTTAAGGCAGCATCATATGCTGTATATCTATAGAGAAAAGTGGGATAGAAATCTCTTAAATAAATTCATAAATGAATGAATGAATAAATAAATAAATATCTAGCTCGGTCCACTCTTTGCGTCAAATGGAAGGTCTGATGTGAGTATACTAGACTAAGGCCGCAACTCTAAAGACACTTTCCTGGAAGTAAGACCCATTGAACACAATGGGGCATACTTTTGAGTAGACATGGTTAGAATTGTGCTCTAAATCAGTTTTACTATTATCATATTAACAATATTGTAACAATATTGTTACAGTGCTGTACCTAGCAAATAATTCTACAGCAACAAATACAAGAGTAAACTTTTATATACATGGATTTATAATGGAACCATACATTTCATGAAACCATCTATAAGCTGTGCCCACCAGAGCTTTTGCTATTAACCTACACCCACTAGAAAATGCATAAATCAAACAAGCACCACCCTATTATATATTTCCCTTTGCTCTAAAGGGGAAAAAGTGATATCACAATGAGGGTCCTGACCATGAATGGAGTGTATTGAATTAGCCCCCCATGTGAAACCACTTGCGCTAGTGATTTCACATGACATCACTGCAAAGATACAAGACAGATTTCTTGTTGATATAACCACTATTTAGTTTCAGTTGCAAGAGGTATCAAGCAACTCAAAGACTTGCCTCATGGATATTAAAAATGTTTACCTTTTCCAGGCGATTACTTCATGACTTACATAAGAAGAATGACTTCATATGAGGAGTGAACATGCATTAAGTTGATTGACATGTCAGTTACAAAAACATAGATTCAAAATAAAACGGGCCTGAAAGATGTGATCTTTGGGGAATTACATAAAATAAGAATAACTTTGTCTCTTAGGACCTTTCACAGAATTAAGAAGTTTTAGCAAGAAATGTGCCTTTGTTCCATGTTTGTTTCCCATCTTTCCTCTTGAAATGGTGCTTCTTTTATAAGGACATCACATTTTAATGAAAAATGTGAGAACCTGAGCATTATGGGCACCTTTTGGTGGGCTTTCACATGGGCTATGATGATCAACTAAAGTCCAAGCCTATGTTGCACTGGCAAAACAAGGCCACATGGCTTTGATAGCTGCCTTGAATCAGCCTTGGCTTGAGAAAGGCAGGATAGAAATCTATTAAATAAATAAATAAATAATAAATAAATAAATAAATAGTACATTCAATGCGTCTCAGGAGGCAGCTGTCATTATTCTTGAGGTAAGGTAATATATTTCCCTTATCCTAGATAAAGCCCCAGCCACCATACAAATCCAGGTTACCTAGCTGGAGATGAGGGTTTGAAACACTACCGCCATCTTGGTTCTGATACTCCCCTTCCCCAGATTCAATCCTCCCAAAAGCTTAAGATAGCTTTCAAAATTTAATACACAAAATATATCATAATATAAAATTTATAATATTTAAAATTTAGAACCTAAAATTTATTGGCCGTTTTATTAACAACTTTGAGATTTGGCTTAATACATCCAATCACCTTAGAAAGGCCTGTGACACATATATCCCCACTGCAGTCTGACCTTATGGGCTCTGACTTATGCACTTTTCGATTCTCATGTGGAAGGACTGCATGATGGCCAATACAAATAATGGAAACATGACATATGTTGCCCTCAAGACAGAACCCCACAAGTATAACCTTTGTGCAGATGATGCTTCAAATTATGTCATCTTATCCAAACTAACATTTAAAGTACTCCAATATCATTAATCAGTGGGTGGTTTGAGATCGTATGGGGCAGGAGAGAAACTGCTGACAAAGTAATTACTACCAACATCCCTAGCAACACACTGGAAACCTTATTTGCTGGATCATGGCTAAAGTCTGCTTTTCCATCATTTCATTTTAGCTGAAGCTACCAGAACCCTTAAAAGGCCCATTTTGATTGTATACGTGCCGAGCACATGAGCATGCTGTGACTAGGGAGAAATGAGATGGTCATTTAATTCAGAGAGGTTGAGTGCAGGGTGTGAAAATGTTTCATACTCTGCATGATTGGAAATTTGAGGAACATGAAGTCATGCCTCTCTAACTTGTGGAAAAATTTACTTTCACTTTGAAACCTGATCTGCATATTAAGGAATACTCAAGAGGGGAGTTCTCTTTTTGCTCTCCCTTTAAGACTTTCTCCATTACATTCTCAAGATCAAAATAGGATTTCACAATGACTTCGGTCAGCCATTCTTGCTTTTTATATATCTCTTGAACTGCTTAATTCTATGCCGAAACACCTCATGTTTAATGGGATGTTCCCCAAGGTAATTATTCTCTCTTGCCTAGGAATATGTCCTATTGAGCAATACTCACTTCTGTATAAACACATATAGCCAATGGATAGCTCCAATAGTTGCTCTGCTTCATTTACATCAGTCGAGGATCTTCAGGCTGCAAACCTACACACACTTTCTGGAAGTTAGCCCCACTGAATACAAGCAGACATGCACAGAATTTCACTATTAATAGTTTTATATTATTATAAAGGTAAGAAAAGGAAGTCAGTAGCACCATGGAATTTTCCTAAACCCTTGAAATATTTATTATCAGAGTAATAAAGCTTTACATGAGGATGACATGTAGTTATCTACAAGCTTTCTATCTCATCTTTTAACAAATTTGATCTTTGAGGCAATTTACAATAATTATAAAAACAATGTGACTGTAACAATTATAATAACATATGTGACTGTGCAAACCATGTGAGTGAGTCCTTGTCGAACCTACCTAGGAGAAGGAAAACTCCCACTAAACCTCCGCTGCTTTGTGGCTATACCCATTTATGGGAAAGGCTTCAGGAGTAAACCTTGAAGAAAAATTCAGAGCCGGAGTCCTGAAAGCAGTTCATGTCTGTGTTACAGTCATGTTCTGGTAACTCCTGCGACGCAGCTGGAACCAATCGTATTGGCTCTGCCTTTCCATTGGACTATTTCAATGGCGTGGAGAGGGGGGATTCTCTGCTTAGGTATCCCCCATAATAATCTATCCAGGCCTTCGTGCTCTGGAGAGAAACTCCAGCCTCGCATACAGCATGGAAACAACATGGGAAGTGACAGTTACCAGTTAGACAGACCCTAAAGCAGCGAAACCTGGGGCCTGGGCAGGGGATAGAATTTATTTGTCCTCAGTGTGGAAGGGATGGCCACTCTCGAATTGGCCTTTTTAGCCACACTAGATGCTGTTTCAGGACCTCCAATCAGAGCACGATACCATAGTCTTTCGAGACTGAAGGATGCCAATGATTGAATAACAATAACAACAACAACAATAATAATGATAATAATAAATTATATATAATATAATATATATTATAATATATATTATTATAATTATCATCAGGGAGCTGTGGGTGGCGCAAGTGGTTAAGACACTATGCCTGTTAACCAGAAGGCCAGGGTTTGTTCGAGACCCAAGTCCTCACAAGACAGGGTGAGCTCCTCTCCTTTGCCCAGCTCTGCAACGCAGCTGGAACCAATCGTATCAGCTCTGCCGTTCCATTGGACTATTTCAGTGGCATGGAGAGGGGGGATTTGCTGCTTGGGTAATAGCCTATCCTCCATATTAATCTGTCCAGGCCTTTGTGCTTCGCATACAGCGTCAGGCACAATACCATAGTATTTCGAGACTGATGAATGCCAATACTATACTGCTTTTTTAATCGTCATCATCATAGTGCCAAAAATGTATAAAGTGCTTTATTAAAAATATTTTACCCTGCCCTTCCCCTCCCATCATCTTCAGATGCCATCATCCATCATGTTGAGGTGGTCACATGTAAAATAATTAATAGAATTACAATGCATGTCAGGTAACTAAAACAACATGCAGAAATATGGAAGACAGACCAAGAATCAAAGGACAAATAATTCTAATCATATGAACAGGAGGAAATTAAACTAACTTCCAAAAACCAGATGAAATACACTAGGTTTTGCTGGAATACAGGCAGGGAGGGAGCCAGTCGGATCTCCAATGAAGTTCCATTTTCACATAGAGCAAAAACACAGCGAATGTTCATGTAGCTGTGTGCCAGTCTCAGAATACTACCCCAGAAGCATTAGCTTAGCTAATGTAGCACAGTGCAAAGCTCAAAATGTTGCCTGATGTGACATCTCCCCCAGGTATTTCTAAAAAGAAAATTGAGGAAAAACCTGCTTCCTCCTCCTCAGCAGTTCAGCACCCATTTGCTCTGCTAGTGGCATATGTAAACAACCTTTTTGCTATCTGAAGTTGAAGATTTTTTTAAATCAAATTTTGATTAAGTAAAAAAGTGAAAATTATGTCCCTTTTTGGTTAGGGAAACTGTGCTGGAGCAAAGAGGAATGGTTATTCTTTCTGTGCTAAATGTAAGAGGAGCACCACTTAGAAATTAACATGGATGAAACTATTATGATATATGTACAGTATATGGAAATGAGAGCTGATTCAATTAACACTTTACTAGTTCCATACAGTATCAGAATTACATCTCATTGGTTCTCAGAGCAAACAGTATCATAGGAAGCTTTTGAGTTTATAAAATCCATGATTTGTTCAATAGGCTTCTGTGTTTTCATTTTCTGGTTAATTGGCCGTAACGTTTGATAGAATATAGATAGTCCAATGCAGTTTGTTCTATATATCATTTCTCACAATTTTCGCCACTAGCATCAAGCTCAGCTTGTTGCGCCCTTAAAGCTTGTTTCCTGGTGCAACTGCTATCCCCTTCATCTCCTTAGCTATCCCATTGCTGATAATAATGATCTTATGTCTTTTGTTCCTTTAGACAATGGCAATACAGTATATTTATTGTCTCATTCAGCTCATGATTACAGTCATCCATTTTCCATGTGGTCATGTACCATGATGGGCACACAAGCATTTAATGGAGTCAGAACTCAGTGGAGAATTTTATCAGACATCCGCCCTCAGTCACAAAGCAACTGGACCAATTCATCCAAATGAGTGGACAGACTAACCTCGCTATTGGCTGTACTTTGCAAAGTGGTGGTAGACCACTGTCACATGTAGTTTGGCCCTATGAGGTTGAATAACCAGTGTGGGAAGTTACCACTTGGTCAACTGGCAGCTGAAATCACCCACACTCTTATGCAAACTTGCTGATGGACTCAAATTGTCCTTTCAAGAGGAACAAAATATTCCAGTGGTGACATTTGAGGAAACCCCAGACAAATTCAGCAACTCCTACTGGCGGGCAATGTAGGCGTCTGTAAGGAAAGTGTTGCGACTTAGTTTTATTTTAGGTGCAGAAGTGGAAAAAAACTTAAAAAGTTTCATATAATATACAGCTGCGCCATTTAGGATCTGCCAGCATTTCCATTAGGAACCGCAACCTTCAGGAGCTTATAAGTTAGCTGTAAAAATTTACTTTTGGATCATAAGTGAAATAAATTTTGTCCCCACACAGTTGCTCCTTCCCAATTTTCCTTGGGGGAGGATTAGAGAAGTTGAATGAATGTGATGGAGAAAGAACATACATTTAGATGACCTGATCAGCATGTGGTGCCTTCTGCTTTTTATGCTCTACTCATGATGCACTGAAAACAACATTTTTGTATTATTAAGTTCTAGAGCAAGGGTGAAAAACATAAATTGCACAGAAGCACTTTTTGATAGAAAACCTAAAATAAATCTAATGTACTAGAAGATAAATATTATAAGGAAGGGAAGCAAAGGAAAAATGAGCAGTGGGAGATCACTGTACAGTAAATCCTTATTTTCATTGGGGGGGCATGTCAAGGTGCTCCGAATGGTAGTTCATCCACATCCCATTTACTCCTCATAACTCATTGCTGAATGTGGATCTGAACCTACCTCTTCTCAACTGATAGCCCATCACTAGACCCACTACGTTAAATTGCTTTTCATTTGAATTTGGACATAAGCTTGCCCATGGGAATTCCTAATGGCTTAAGTGACTAAGGGCTGAATCTTAACCAACTCTCCAGCCCTGATGTACCCATGCCAATGAGAACTGTTCACATCCTAATTGTGGGAAGGTAATTGTGAAGGCCTCTACAAGATAAGAGAACATTTGTTTCCTCTCCTATGGACTGCAGTGCAGATGCATTGGTGCTGAAAGTTGGATAGTATTGGGCCCTTAGTGGGGAAAGGGCAATAGGAATAAGCTACTGTACTTCAGGTTCCTTGCAGCAAGCTGTAGCCATCACTGGAGATGCAATGTAGGACGAGATAATTCCTTTGATTATCACTTCTTCACCCACATTTAGAATGGTTCCTTTGGGTATGGTATTGTTGAGGATTGGATGTGAGGATAGATGTAGGTTAGCCAAATAGACAGCAAATTAATGACTACCACAGTACTTTGTGTAAAAGAGATGCAACAAATAATGCTTTTAAAATGCTTTTAAAATGCTTCTTGGCAGTCAGGGTTTTGCTCTTTGTACAATCCTGAAAATGAAGTCAAAGAACTGGCCATACAAGAAAACTCATTAGAGTTCTGGAGAATGGGTAAAGCTCATTAGAATATGTCATCTTTTCTTTAGCAACAGAAATAATGTGTGAAAACAACAGAGTAAGTTGCAACTTCATTCTTGAACTTGGGTAGTCGGAAGGTTTTTAAAAGCCAAGTGGCTTGGTGGATTATATCCTGGATCTTTCTGTGCAATGTCCTCATCTCTTTCAACACACCATCAGTGTCTGTTATTTTTTTGTAATTTGACTAACTTGAAAATTGACAAGTTTCCAGTGTGAAAGGCAAAAACAATTTACATATTTACATAGAGCAGTCATCACAAACACGGGCTATAATTTTGACAACAGGATCACACACTCTTCTTTCCCATATGAAGCCTATTAGAGGTGTCAGCAGTCTGGCATTGATCAAACACATTTTCAGAACATGTGTTTTCATGGTAAAGAAGTGCTTGCCATTTGCAGGACCCAAGGTCTTCAATAACTTACCTATTTTGCTTAAAGAAGCATCATGGCTTTTTAAAAAATGTACCAGACAAGAGCCAATGATGATTTCATGATGCATTTATTGGAGGTTTGTCTATGATTGCTTCTTTTTCTTTTTGTCAGCACAAATCTGTTCTGACCTTTGAAATAATTCCATTACCATCATGTCATCAACAAGCTCTGACTTCTGAACGTAAAAAGAACATTTAAGCACCTCTTGAAGAAATCTGCATCCTGGAATGACTCTATCTCCCATGTCATCATCCTTCTGATACTTTCCAAACTTAGATGCTGGCAACCCAAAGTCTTAATGGTTAGTTGGAAGAGACAGCATGGGGAATATGGAGGTGCTTAGAAAGTACAGATGAAATAGGAGATTTCAAGCACAATCCAGAGTAACTACGGGGAGTCCTTGCTCCGGTGTAAGAACAATTTGCTCTGGATTGCAATATGAATTTCCCATAGGTTTTTACTAGGTGGTGCAGTAACTACGGGTACACGTAATGTCTCTTATGTGCTCCCACAGTTACTGTGGATTGTAGGCTTCAACTTGCAGCCAGTGCAAGTTTGGGGTTCCAGGTGAACCAGCACAGGGCAAGGAAAACCTTTTCACCTTAAAACAGGTATCACAGTAGCAGCACAAATGTATCTACTCAGATTTGCACCTCCTCAATTGGGGGCACATATCTGAACACTCCTGGACTGCTGCAGGCTGCCAGTGAATGGGGCTAGGATCTGACACAAGTGTTGTGACCCGGCCTCACCACCTGTCTCCCCGCCACCTCCCTGGTAATACCTGCTGTCCCCTCACCCACCCTGGAAAGCCTCGGAACAGCTCC
The DNA here is from genome assembly GCA_030015325.1 of Cryptoblepharus egeriae. Taxonomy (NCBI): domain Eukaryota; kingdom Metazoa; phylum Chordata; class Lepidosauria; order Squamata; family Scincidae; genus Cryptoblepharus; species Cryptoblepharus egeriae. The sequence continues at coordinate 214,495,514 of JAREYC010000001.1, forward strand.
TTCCTATTCTCTCCAGACCTTTGCAGTGGCTGAGCTTGGCCAGTGCAACTCACCCCATTCTGCCAACCTGCCTGTTCCAGCTTAAGTTAGGACTGTTCTGCCAGTGACTTGGGCAATACATGTTTGGGTTCCAGCTTTGAAGATGTTGTGAAATAGACCTACTTTGTTCTCTGATTGAAAATAACAATACTGAGAGATCAATTTGTGTGTGACTTCGTTGAAATGTGACCTAAGAAAGAATTAACCTTCTAAACTGAAGTCAACAACTTAGCTATGTTAACGTTCCCTTTGTGTATTTATTTTCTCATATACTTGGTTTTGGTGTTCTACTTGCCTTTAAATACAAGGTGGAAAATATTCCTTATGATTACTTTCCTACAGGGTGGATAAAACTGATGGATCTTTTTATAATAAATTCAATAGCTTAAGAAACTCAATAGCTCAGAAATCTTTTTCATACATCTCTCACTTCAACCCACAAATTATTCACTTGGCTTCCCTTTTTGTCCTGAATGAAGTTATTAAAGGCTTTGAGGATTGTTTTCTTTCTTTTATTTTTTAAAAATGACTTGATTGTCAGATAGTTTAATAGAGGAGGCTAATTTAACTCTAGAATCTCCTATTTATTTGACTTTTGTTACCAACAATTTTAGGCTTACCAGCTTGATCAGCTGATTTCAGTCTTGCCTGTAATAGTTCTCTGGCTCCAGCTGTCTGTGGCCACATGTCAATTGGTCAGGAAGTACTGCAGTTCAAAGTACTAATCTATTCATGAATTTCAGGCCTCTTTTAAAAACATACATTTATAATGATGGAAGAGTAATACAAAAAAAAAACTCCCTCACACTTTGTTTCCAAGCAGAACAGAAAGCCTTTACAGAGCCCAAGAGAATTCAGGCCTAATTTGAAATCATTTTCATTTGGTTGCTGAATTATGTTCCTTGCCAATATAAGTGGCAGCTCCAGAAGGTATCATGAAACGGGCTGCTTAAGCCCTCTCATTTGTTTCCTTTAATATTTGCCAAACATCCTTCAGCTCTAAGACTCAAAAAGAAGCTATTTGATACATTAGTTTAAAATGCCTCTGGAAAAGTTACTCTTAAGTGTTAAAGAACATTGACTAATTACTGCCATTATTGACAGACTTTATGCTTCTGTGCTATATGTTGCTCTAGGACAGGGTGTCCAACCATTTTGGCAGGAGAGCTACTTTGGGTGCAATCCAGGGTAACTACAGGGAGTCCTTGCTCCAGTGTAAGAACAATTTGCTCTGGATTGCAATATGAATTTCCCATAGGTTTTCACTAGGTGGTGCCATAACTAAGTTGACATAAATGTCTTTTATGTGCTCCCATAGTTACACTGGATTTGTAGTGATCATCTCTCAGTGTTTTGGGGGCCATAAAATGATTTACATTTCAAATTTGAATAAATTTACATTTATTGTATTAGAGACATTACAAGGCTTACGCACAGCCCAAAAGAGGCAGGGTTGCCATATGTCCCCAAAAACAAAGACAATCCCAATTTTGGGGGGTTGTGTCCACATACTGGAAATGGGAGAGTGAGTCATCCCAATTTTGTGGAAGAGAATTATGGCAACCCTATATAGAGGGTTCTTGCTGAGGGCCACATTTGGCCCCTGGGCTGGGTTTTAGACACCCCTGCTCTAGGATCTCAAATTCCTCATCAGTAAAATGTCACAAAATGGCTATGGATAAAACTACAAAAATGTGGTTTGGATAAAATGTTTGCAGCTAATTTCAGGTGCAATGAATTTGATAAAAACACAAAACAACATACAAGAACATTTTTCAACATTTTCAAATTTCTTTAATATTCTCACATGATTATGGTATTTTTTGAAATTTTTAATTTCTATTAATAAGAAAGCATCGTATTGTAAGGAAACTTACATGAGAAATGCTATTTCTAAGTATCAAATAAAACACTGAAACGTTCCTTTATTAGTCAATAGGCTCATCTGGCAACTTCTTCAAAAGCCAACCCTGCAGTTTTTCCAACTCATCTTTGTTCAGTTCATGATAAAGATTTGAAAAGGTTAGAAATGTTGTAGTTACTCCCAGGGATTTTAATGTCTTGTTGGTTTCTTCACCCCAGGAATACAGGACTAGTTCATCAGCGGTTCCATGACACTGAAATAATTCTGGGAGTTTTGTTTCACTCTTCAGCGCCTATTGGCAGAGCAGACAACTTTGTTATCAGGTTTTAAAACAAATTAAATCATTGGTTGACAACAGAATGCCAATGCATTAACTCTACATATCCAGCAAGATGTATTGGAGTGGGAGAGAGAAACAAAAGGAATCAACCATAAAGGAGGTTGTGTCAACATAAAGGAGAAGAATGAGTGAGTGGTTAATAAGACATTGTTGGATTAGAAGCTTGAAGTTCTGCAAGGAAACTGGGGGAAATTCTTTGATTTTTTTCCCCCTTGCAATAATTACATTATGGAATCATTTCAGAACATCACAATTTTTACAATGAACCACATAACTGGACACTTTGTGCTTTGAAGTTTGCCAATGACAGATTGCCTGAGAAGTATGGTGGACCTTTTTAGCTAACGGGATCTCCACATGCAGCAAAGAAAAACTGTACCACAAATCTGCCTTAACTTGAACAGCATGTACAATAAGGTTGTCTAATATATAATATGACATATGTTCCTAGTCTATGAACTGTGGGTGCAATCCTAAACATGTCTACTAAGAAGTAAGTCCTATTGTGTTCTCTGGAACTTACTCTTAGGAAAGTGTGTACAGGATTGCAGTCTAAGTAATCCAATGTGGCTGTCCTGGGAATTAATTACCAAATAAAGATGCACTGTTCACAACTGGTGCATTTTCTTCTCAGATTGAAAAGGAGACACTAGAGTGCAGTAAACAATATGACACCCACCTGGTACACTGCAGAGTTCTTATTAAGAAAGCTTGACAGAGCAAACACACCAGCCACATCTTTGTGATATCTGTATGCCAAGTGCATGGCCATGCTTCCTCCCATTGAAAACCCACCTATGGAAGTTTATAAAAAAGCGTCAAAAATATTAATTCCAAAAGTTCAGATCATTTGATGACTTTCAGCTGCATTTCAAAGTTTCTAAATACTCACAAGCTTACATAAATACATAAGAAGAGCCTGCTGTATCAAAGCAAATGTCCAGCACTCTTCTCCCTACAGTGAAGTTCCTGGGAAACCCACGAGGAGGGTACTGAATCAGTAACACTCCCCAGTTGTTGCTCCCCAACAACTAGTACACAACCACTGACTGTGAAATGTCCTACATGATCATCATGGTGCTCGATCATGTACAGACAGATCCTCCATGAATTTGACAATTCCCATTTTAAAGTCTCTAGACCATAAAGCTATGTGGCTTTCTCTTACTTTCTCTTACTTCTTAACAATAGCCATGTGGGGCCAAAGCAAGACATAGGGGCTGTTTTACCCAGTTTATTTCTACACCATTTACCTGCTGGATACTGGTCTCACCAAAGCAACTAGTAAACCATTTGTAGCAAATGGCACTTTTTGGGGTGACAAAGAACCCTTTTTGTATAAGGGGAAGCAATTTTCAGTGGGAATATAGCACCAATGTAAAAGGTTGAATACCTTCTACAACCTTCATGTGAAAGTCCTGATCCCAGCTTTGGCCCCATCTAGCTGCTACTTGTGAATAAAGGCACAGATCTAACTACATGACAATGTATTTAATGCCGCATGCACTTTTGCTGTTGGCTGGCCATCAACACCACAATCTGTGGCTTCAATTTCCATAAATTAGTTAAACACTATGTACATAACATTTCCTTTGGTTGCCTGAATCAACCAACAATCCATTTTTATACAACTGCTCAGAGCGAGGTATGGTTTAATGGAGCCGCAGAGGCAACAGTTTGCTAATCAGAAACAGGAAATAAAAACTTCTATATAGTTTATTGAGCCTACTCCTTTCAAATGAGGAAAAAAATTTTTTAAAAGCTTTCTTTTCAAGTTGACCCTCTTTTGTCAACTCTTTTCTTAAGCTGATCACAGGGTAACAAACCAAGAGCCAATTGAGTTTTCAAAGTGGTATTAATGGCCTTGAAGTGTTCAGACAGTGAAAACTATCAGAGTCCAGCAAAATGGAATATATCTCCATCAGACTAAGGTGTGAGTGTGGTGGACAACCAAAAAGACCAAGGCAAAAGGCTGATGAAACAAAGATTGAATGAAAAACGTGAAGCCCAACAGCATCTATTGCATGCTTCTCTCTGATAGGCAGTGATATAAGTTGTAGAATTGGCTTCTGCCATTTGTCTCAATTTAATGCTCATCCTTTATATTTGTAAACCAACCTAATATTATGAAGGCACATCTGATTTCTACCCAAGAGATCCAGAAATCAAGAAGTGCTTCACCTCCATGGAAAGGGGAGTGCATGTAGGGTACAGACTTACTATACTGATATGGAAAACCCTCAAAATGTATACTGAAAGTACATTAGCGTAAGCCACCAAAGTGTTATTTCACAAATGAACCACAATTTGCCAGAACTTGAAACTGCACTAGGCTGTTGCTAAAAGGAATGTCTTAGAGGCTCACGACCTTTTTACTCATTACCTCTTGCTACCCAGTGGATGATGCCATCTCCACAACACTCGTAAAAACATAGCATGGAAAAGTTTTGCTATGTAGAAATATGCATATCTGCCTTCTTAGACACTGTTGGGTACTGAGCGTGAATAAAAATCCGCTCATTTTGATGCTGTAAAATACAGAGGCAGAAAGGGGCACATTGAAAACTCATTACTAATTTGCAAATGATTTAATCTCTTTTTGTTTGTGTTTTTGCTCCCACTTAGTCACTAGCTGGCAAAGCGACCAGCAATTACTCACCAGCTGTGCCTGATAATGCAGTCACCTTCTGTGGGGAGAACATTAAGCAAAGGGGCTTTCATGTGGTTGCTGCCTTTTGGGGAAAAAGTACTGCCAAAAGCTATTTTGATGAAATCTGGACTTTTAGGGAAAAACCTGCAGGTGAATACCTTTCCCTGGTAACAATGGCTTTAGTTGGAGGCAAAATGCTGTGATTTCAAAGCAGACTTGTTACCATTTAAGCCAATGCTAGGCCTTTATAAGCTTGTGCTGAACATAACACATAAAAACACACAAGATCATATAGAGGGAGATGTTAGCCAGTTTTCAATATCTAAAGTGAAATCTTTAAAATGAAATCTCTTACACAAGACAGACTTGGGAAACACTTTGCTGGAATAACAAAATATACAATATCCAACCATAACCAACCATTTGCCAAACACCAATGACATCTAATAGCATACAGATTGAGATATTCAAAGTTGCAGGTTTATTTCCTAATCTCTGTTATACATAGCTGCCCAAGGCAAGAACAACACGAAACAGGAGGTTTCAAACTCAGCTGTGGCTACAGTTCTGTGCAGTTATGCTACTTAAATCTCACTGAAATCAACAGCAGCCTAACTACAAAAAAACTGCTGCCAAAGGCAGCTATGATATTTGCAAAAAAAACTTTCCCCTAAAATAATAAAAATATTATTTAAAATAAGTTAAAAATTTAGTTACAGATGCCCTGGATTTTAGGCACAACCACTGCCAAGCACTGCAGCTGTTCAATCACCTTTCATTTCAGATGAGCTTAGTACAACGAGGTGGTAAACCTATGCCTAGACCATAGTACTTTGCACTACAGGTAGGAGCTCTCATTCTGGAGGCTTTAGTATTAGGTAGGTAGCTTATACACACACAAAATAAAAATATATTCATCCACCTTTATACACAGAAAAACCAGATGTCAGGGAGAAGGATTCTAGCGTTGTCCTGAAATACTAAGTATTTATTTATAGTGGTTTTCAAAGTTGGGGTCAGGACCCTCTTGAATAGACAAGGCTTCATTTAAGGGGAGGTTTAGCAAAAAGCTGGGTGCCGCCATTTTAGAATTTGACATTGGGCACTGCCATTTTGGAACAGGGCACGCAGACTCCATACTTTACTGGGAATAAGTCTCATTGAACACAATGGGACCTACTTCTAGGTAGTTATGGAAGACCTCTGGAACCAGTAATGTGATGTCCTATTTGATGTCACTCTGGCCTTGACATCACTTCCAAGCTGATGACATCACTTACAGAGATCTCAGGCAGACTGCCTTTCTCCAAAAGGGGTCCTGGGCTGAAATGCTTGAAAATATTTTTTATTTTAAAAAAGGAACATTCCACCATGTAAGCATATATTTCAATCTGAAGCGGACAGCCTAGGCACAGACTTACCATCACAGTAAAAACTAAACCTAGATGCCTGCCTCAGGTAGAGGTCTGGCTGCAAAGAATACAAATTATGAACCAGATTTACCTTGAGGAAAAACATTCAAGTCTTTGTTTACCATGAAATTCCTTAATTGGCCTTGGAAAATTCATAGATCTCACCTAAAATCTACTACAAGAATAAAACTAGTTAAAATCCAAACACACCTTTCAGGTTTCTTCAAAGAATACAGGACACAGATGTGGCAAATATGTAAATTCCAGAAGAACAAACTTTTACAACTTTCAAAATTCTGAATTGTATTAACCATCTATAGAAAAGCCTTTTCTGATACAATTGAAAAACTAACATGTTTAAAAGTGATAGCAATATTGGGGTGGGGGGGTTGGGGAACACATGTTGCTTGCCCAGAATACTTCAGTTAAGTTTCTTTTGGACTCTGAGCTGCCTCCAGGAGTGACAATAAAAAGCAGGCCTCCGTCAGTCTTGAAAGACTATGGTATCATGCTCGGCACTGCATACGCTGCATGCAAAGCACGAAAGCCTGGGTTGGATTGTTATGGAGAATAGGCTGTTACCCAAGCAGCAAATTTCCCTCTCCACGCCACAGAATTAGTCCAATGGAAAGGCAGAGCCAATACGATTGGATCCAGTTGGCGTCGCAGAGCTGGACTAAGGACAGGAGCTCACCATGTCTTGTGGGGCCGACCCGGGTCTCGAACCCTGGCCTGCTGGTTAACAGGCACACCGTCTTAACTGCTTGCGCCACCCACAGCCCACAATAGTTCTCCAAGATGCAACATTGCAGTATTTTTTCAGCATGCCCAGTCTGGAGGCAAAGGCAGTGGGAATATACCAAAAACACATCAGAAATGCAGCACTTTAATGTCCTTTCTCCCATGGTTCAGTAGTTGTGAAAGAAAATTCACAATAAACAAAAAGTGGATGTGTGTCTCATGTTATTGTAATGAAACAAGGGGTCAAACATCATGCATGTATTCCTTGGCAAGCAGTAGCGTCTATAGCCCTGTCACTGAAAGTTTATTTTCTCTGGCAGCTTATAAAAGTGACTACAGGTGGCAAAGACCAATTGGCTTAGATCAGCATTTCTAGGACATACCAAAAGAAAAAGCAACCTGAAAAACAAAAAATGAAAAACCAAAAGGAAGAAATACTAGAGACAGTGAAATAAAAGGTGTAACTTATTTGATATGCTGTTATGTGTTTGGCAAAAAAGTAAACAGCACAAGCCAAAGCAGGTTCATTGATCCTGCAAAAGGATATGTTAGGTGTATGCACAGAGTATGGATGGACGGCATATGGATGAATATTGATGAGATCCTGCACAAGGGATGGAGGTGTGTGTGTGTGGGTGCATCCCCATCTGCATGGCCTTACTATGTTCAAGGGATGCATCTTTTGAAGCAAAAAGGGATGCATATTCATGGCCATCCCTTGCTTTGTGTGACAAGCTGTCTTAGAGCACAATCCTAACCATGTCTACTCAAAAGTAGGCCCCATTGTTTTCAATGGGCCTTACTCCCAGGAAAGTGTCTTTAGGATTGCAGCCCTAGTGTATGGTTTATCTGGGTTGGGCCCTCTAAAATCAAAGAGTTGATAGATATAGGCTGCAATCCTAACCCTACTTTTCTGGGAGGAACTACTAATGAACACAATGGGACTTCTGTGTAGACATGTTTAGGATTGCACTGATATAGTATATATTTGTGCTTTGTGCAGTATTTTATGCTTAAATGTTTTTAAAGAGAAAGACTCAATGCAGAAGGGACAGAGCCTTAAAAACTGGCATGTTACTAAAAATTGAAAATGTGACACTAATTAAATCAATTCGGCACAAGGAGAGTTTGAATAGAATGAATAATATCAGTTATAATTGGATGAGATTAGCTAGTGGTTCAAATAACACACATGGTCACCACAGCAAAGTTGTAGAACCTTTTTTTGTTCAGTTACGCATCACATACAGAATATTTTAACAAGATGTACTCTTTTAAAAAATGAAAGTAAAAAAAAATAAGTGTGGTTATTCACCTGTGCTATTTAAGTAGCTCAGAAGAAAGCAAGTTTTCTTTGGGAAGTCACCAGTCAGCTTGGACATCTTCATAAAGTAAATTGGTCCAAGCAGAAGCATTTTACCAAAAAGTGACTTTCCAGACAGAAAATCTCGCTCCATAATAGTCTTTCCATAGATCTTGTTTTTCTAGGACACAGCAGAATGTCCTACATGCAGGTAACTCCTAGCCAATCTGACGGAAGGCACCTGTTCTTTTATGTAGACTTCAGGGCCAGCAGGTAAAACAGGAAAACCAGATCAGAGACTCTGTTGACTGTTGTCCAAGAGAACACATCCTAAAGCCAGGGCAGTGAGCAACCAAAGAAAAGAAAAGAGACCTTCAAAGAGCAGGGAGAGGCAGGATTCATAAAGGAAATAGGCAGAAACATTCTGGCTGTATTACTTAGGACATTGGTTGCATCTGGATACCATTTTTGAAATTCCCACATTAAAAGAAAGTATGCTCCCACCCTAAAAGAGGTTTGATATGCCTACAGCACCTACTTCATATAAATGTGGAAAATCTTCAGCACCGTTTCTGTTATGAGTTTCCTCATACAGAACTAGGCGAAGAGAAAAACCCAGTTGACTCCATTATATGTGAGAATTGTGTGTCTGGCCTCGTATTTCTGTTTCAAGAAGCAGCAACAGCTTTCAAGAAACATATTAACATGGAAAAACACGAAACTGGAGCTCACAACACATCTGATAGTGAACACTTTTCTATAGAAGCATAAAATGCCTATTTAAGAGTTATCCTGACACTTTTAAAAAGAAGCTGTGATGAGATCCATTAGAACAAACCAAATTTACTGTCAGGTAAGAGTCAAATTTTATTTGGGCAAAGTGCTTGAATGCATAAAATGTCTAGAAGAAGACAACTATAGATTGTCCACTAGGGTTGTTCCTGAACCCCCAATGGATTAAAAAATATCTGTGGAAAATAAAACAGATTTAAAGATCCACTTCCAGGTTTTTCTGCTCATCCATTTTGATTTTATGAATTAGTATCTGGCATCATTTTAGGATTTGTGAGTATGAACATATGAAAAGTCAGGATCTGGATCTCATTTCTGCTGAGATTGCCCATACTTTTAAAATCTGCTTTGGAGGCACTGTTAGATGTGCCTTTCTCCTAGGCCTTTAAAATCTTAAAATTAAAAGATAACCCTTAAGTAACAATGGCTTAAAAGCAGGCCATAGTTCCTTGGGGTAGATGATTCTGCATTTAAACGACGACTGAACACTTTCTTGGTTTAGAATACATTTATGGTTCTCAAAGTGGGGATCAGGACCCCCCGGGGGGGGTCACCACTTCATTTCAGGAGGTTCACGAAAAGCTGAGCACTGCCATCTTGGAATCAGGGACTGGGCACCACCATCCTGTTATGGGCACTCATGCTGCTTTCCTGGAAGTCTCATTCAACACAGTTGAATTACTTACTTCCAAGTAGATATGAAGGAGCTCTGTCATCACAGTGATGTCACTTGCTGTTTGATCTCACTTCTAGCCATGACATTGCTTCCGGAGGTTCTGGACAGACTTTTGCTCTCCGAAGAGGGTCCTGGGCTGAAAAGCTCGAGAAACACTGCATGCCATCATGCAGACCTAATTTTCTAACAGTCCTACTGACTCCATTGCTCTTGATTTGCTTCTAGTACATTTTGTGCTGTTTTTAAAAAAAATTATTTAAGTGGTTACCTTTTGTATGCTGTGTGTCTTCCAATAAGTTGAAAACATGATATAAAACATATAGCACAATCCTAACCAATTTTCCAGCACTGAGGTAAGGGCAATGCAACTCTGAGATAAGGGAAAAGCATTGCCTTATATTGAGAAAGCCTCAGTGACAGCCCCCAAACTGAAGGATGCAGCATATGCCGCACTGGCACAGTTATAACAGTGCTGGAAAGTTGTTTAGGATTGTGCCTATAGTCCCTACCAAAGTGCTGGAGACATGATCCACAAGGATGTTCTCTGGTGCCAGCTTCAATTTTTACTGGGAAATCGGCTCTTGTGCAGTCTCAGGGTGCAATCCTAACTTTAGACTAGAGAGAATGGCTCAGCTAAGCTAGCATAAGTAGGCCATATCCTGAGCTGACACTTGGGCCAATACCACAGGGTTAGGAGGCCTCTAAGGCTGGCCTAACTGCTCCTGAGGATCAAGTAAGTGGCACCTGGGGAGGGCTTGCTCCCGAGGAGACCTCCCTCAGAACACACTGAACAAGGAACAGCTATGGTGCCTGCCTTATAAGGAAGCCCAGATGACCCTGGCAGCCAGTAACAGCTGCAGCATACTGGTGTACAGCAGTACCTGTAGTGTGCGGTGGGTTCAAGGGGAACGGCTGTTGGTGGGAGCTATGGGAGTTGTGACATATCCTGAGGTGGGCTGTTGTAGTTGTGCCACAACCTGAGGTTGAGAGGTAGGAGTGGTGCTTACGCTAGCCTAAGACTCAGAACCTTTACTTTTGCTTCCAGTTTTACTCTGGCTTATCATGGGCTCCAGTGCGTCTACTCAGATTTACCCCTGCTCCTGAGGTAGCCTAGGTCAGAAGAGCTATGAGGGGCCATGTCTGTCCTGAAAACAGGCTCTGGATACAGCCTAACTGAACCATTCTAGACCATGCCCCACATGCCCTGAACTCATTCCTGTTGTGATGCCTAGGCTAGGCCAGTACAGGTCCATCTGTCTTTGTCCTGCCTAAATGGACTTATGCTGACCCAGGCCTTTTCTGGTGAAGCTAGGCTGACCTATCTGGCATTAGGCTGGCAAAAGCATTTCAGGATTGCAGCCTCAGGGTGTAAGCAAAAGTGGCTTACAGTACTTTTGAGACACCTTCAGGCCAGTATGGGACTTGTGCCGGGACATGTGCCACCCTAACCAAGGGTTAGGATTGTGCTGTCAGTCTATTCTACAAATCTGGTGCAGCAAAATGTCCTATTTCCAAACAACAGAGTGAATAATGACTTTGATTTTTAGATCAAGCACAAATAAAAAAACCGCTTTTCTGGTATCAGAGCAAAGCATGTACCTGCAATTAGCAATTACTTTTAGACAGGCCCACCTCTTGATGAAGCAGCTCATAGCCCTTCTTAGAACTCGAACTCAATATTATAAATCCCTTTAAAATATAGAGTGCTTCCAATTATAATGGTGGTACATTACACCTAAAGGACATTAGCAGAAACTCTATATACACATTAAGAAATTCTTTGCCCCCAAAACCACTCACTGCATTTCACGCTTGGCTCAAACCACAGGATGGGCTCTCTTACAAACGTGGAAATATTTTCTTCTTTTAAAACTTACCCAAGAGTATCCTGTTCTTTGTGATGCCATTTTTAACTTCGTCATCAATCAAACCTGTGAGCTCTTGACACATGGAGTCAATGGTTTCAATATGTTCTGGGCAATCAATAGAGATCTTGTATCTGTCAAACCACACATTGGACAAGGACCCTCTCATAGGTGTATACGGCCTAGAAGAAAGGTTGATGAAAAATGTATGAGAATGCCATGATACAAACATGGAAATAATCATGTAATTCTGTATCTTCCTTCCACAGCTGGTTTAATGGGAGTGAACGCAAGATCTGTGACCATCACTGAACCACCGAAGGCTGAAACTTTGGCAGCCCAAGATGTTTGCTTAAACATAGTTGAGCTCCAGGTGTCATTTGGAATACTGTGCACATCAGCTGGGGTGGAGAGGAAAGAACGCTAAGGGCTATGAAGTATGTGGATGAGTGAAGCAAAACCTTCAGGGAGTAGACCACAAATGGAGCAATTTCCCCAAGAAACTTTCAATTAGCAGTAAACTGAATGTTTCTCAGCTTCTGAACAGCTAATCAAGTTGGTGAAAAACTGTAAACTTTTGTTTGCCCTAAAAACAGGCATGCAACAAATCTTACTGAGTGCAGCAGTCAGTCTAGTAGAGAAATAAAGATAACAGTTTACTAAATACTTAGAGTTTAAGAGTTCATACTGTGAAATATCATGTGTTTTTTTCCACACCGTTCCAAAATGCTATGAGAGACCACAGTGTGACATCAAACAATAATGTGCTTCTTTAAATAGAAATGATAAAAGGCACAGCAGTTAATATGAACTCTGGCCTTTGGTTTGTTATTTTCCAAACCTACAGTAAGCTGTTTCACTTGGTTCTGCATCACATCCGCAAGAACCCCAATAAGCACCCTAAAACAATGTACACACAAATATGTCTGACCCCTAACCATCCTCCTCACACCACTGCAGGAGCAAGGTATCAGGTGAGTTGTTATGGCCTAAACTGTTTAGGATTGCTCCCTCATTCTCTACACTGAAGCAATATAATTTCTAGAACACTGGCCATTATAATGTGAAGAGTTTTTGTACCAGCAGCATCTAGGGTAACCCAGGCTGGGCACTGGCACAAATGCCACATCCATCATACCACATGAGCTCTCAGTCCTGTCAGCAATGGTAGTGCCCAGTGTGACAACAAAGACAAGTAGAAGATGCAATGGGGAGCCCAGGGTGGTTTCTGCCTGAGGGTACAAAGCAACCATAGCCTCACCAATGGGTGCCACACAACTCCACCATGCATTAACAGTTGCAAGTGCAGAGTGACATTGTAAACATAGATGGAGTTCTCAATAGAAGGAGCTGGTTTTTAAGAATTTACCCTTTTCCATCATCATAATAATCCCTGTTTTCTAAACCAGAATGCAAGAGAAACCCTAGCCAAGAGGCAAGTGCTAAAGTCTGGAGTGCCATTCTCTCATCATCAACAATGGCTTAAGAAGGAGTGTTGAGCTTCATTCCTTCCCAGATGGAGCTTTGGAATCCAACACTAGTCTCAGGATTATCGGTCCAGTTGAGCAAGAAGGTAGAATGTTTCTCAGTTAGGAGACAATAAAGTCTGAATTTGCGGCATAATTTTAATGGGCAATTATGGTGTCAGACAGTGCAGAGGAACATAGAGTGCAGTTTACAAGAAAAGGTCTGCTGGCTTTTAAGTTCCATGCACTAAATCTGGATAGACGTGTCTATAGTACAGATGCCATTCCTTCCATAATAGAACAAAGGGGTTTGTTTTCTTTTCTTGACATTCAGCTTTGTGTAGATTAATCCACTGGTACTAGCTCCTGATGTCTCTTGGCTCCCATCCCATTGGCAACAGAAGCATGCGCCATCACACAGATGCCAGCACTTTTCAACTACCACTCTGAAGAGCAGCTTGATATGTGCATTAGGGGGGAAAAGCCACTCTAAAAATGTCAGCTCAGCTTCTTCATTGTAATAAATTCTTTCTGCAGAGATTTCTTTTGCTTTCATAAGCCATGGGCACGATCCACAGCCAAAAGTATCTCAGTGCTTTAGAAGTGATAGAAGAGATTTAATCAGTTGGCTAGATCCCATTCTCTTTAGGTTTCACCCATTAGAAATGGATGCACATGCTTAATTACTTTCCTGAATCTAAGCAGATGATTTTGTTGGAAGATTTCTTAGCTTCCGTGTTCATATTTCATATGTCAACCTTACTATACACCTCAACATGCAATTAAAAATGGATTAAGAGAATTTTGAAACAAAAAATATCCATACCTCCCCAAACAATAATGATCTTCTTTTTCATTTCTTTGCCTCTGATCCTTTATAACCTGTTAGATATCAGACTGAAGGATCTGTTTTTATAGTATAAAGGAGAATTTGTTTGAGGCACGTACTTATGGAGGATAAATCGGCCTGTACTTAAGTATACCCAATGCACTGAATATTTTCAAGATTTTTTTTAAAAGTCACTTTTTTGGAATAAAAAGGTAAGTGTCCCCTGCAGGTTATACTGCTCTTCTTGACTGACTGAAGGGTGCAGTGTGCTTCTCTGTTTCTAGAGCCATACAGCCAGCTTTGTCCAACATGTGTCCTGCATGGGCATTGAATGCTGTTATCCCACCGAAGTGGTACCTATTTATCTACTTGCATTTGCATGCTTTTGAACTGCTAGGTTGGCAGGAACTGGGATAAGGACAGGAGCTCACCCTGGGTCAGAAACCATGGCACAGTGTCTTGCCACTTGCGCCACATGCCACTTGCGCCACCACAGCCCATTTTTGGGGAGTGGGGAATGAGCAGATGAACCATCTCCTCGCACATCATAGTATTTCAAATGTATGTAATAAAGCAGCTAACATTTAGTCACATGATTTCCTACCACACTAGAACAGTGTTCCCCAAACTGTGGGTCAGGACCCACCTGTCGGTCACAAGCTGATTTTTGGTGGGTTGCAAAAAAACTTTCTGAAATTCAGTATATTTGTAAAATCTTGCAACCCCCCCCCCCTTGCCCAGTTTGCAAAAGAAAACTGTAGCAGCAAGCATTCTGGAGAGAGACTTCTCATGTGACTGGAATGCTGACTTGTGGAAAGAGGTCATCTTCATATCTTCAAATGAAAATGTAACTTTTAATTTTCCTTCTGACATGTTACAGACCGTGTTTGAACCCAGTTTCGGTCTTTTGCCTGGCCTGGTAATACCTAATTGCACTCTAATTCCGGAATGACTGCAAAGATACTGGAAAAGAGGAAGAGATAAAGATCTCTATATTTCTGAATTCCTGAGAAAGGTACAGTAAGTCTTACCCAATTTACTACTAGACCTCAGCAGGTACCACTAACTGTTTTGTTTTCTTCCTTTTTTCCAGAAGGGAAAACAGTGTAAAGGATCATACAACATTGAAATGAGCCTTGGAAGTCAACAAGGTGAACACGCTGCTCAGTGCAAGTCAACTACTACTGCCTTTCTGGCAGGTGGTCACCCATCCTCTGCTTGAATATCTCAGTTATGGTAGAATTGAATAAGGCTCACTGTTTGAGGGCCAAACAACACAATTAGAAAATTCTTCCTCACGTCTAGCCTAAATCTATTTCTCTTTAGTTTCATCCCACTGGTTCTAGTCCTGCCAGCAGGAGACTTAAGTGTGTGACACTTAACCTTCTAATGTGTGATAGCTCTTCATATACTTGAAGACTGCTATCATATCTCCCCTAATCTCCTCATTTCCAGACTAACAACCCAACCCAAAGGGTTTACCATGGGGCAGCATGATGGGTGCTGCAAATGTGTCATAAAGCACATTTCAAGTCCCCAGCACAAATTCTGTGCTAGTGATCCACCCTCCCTTTCCCATGGAGAAGCAGAGGACTGGATGAGACAGGGAGGAGGCATTTTGGGCAAGGGAGGCAGGAGGGATGGGCAGGACTGGTGCAGTTTAGCTCCATAGCCTCCTTGTAGAGCCTTCAGGTGTTATACGGAAGCTCTTGATTCTACAGCATAAAACTGCCATAAAATTAAGTAGCCCCATTGTGGGCTACAACATCTGCTACTTGGGGGGAAAAGGAACAAAAATGTTTTTTTTTCCCTTCAGGGACCTCCAGTGGTAACTTGTAGCTGTTCAGGATACCCGAGTAACCATTCTGGTGCTGTGGTAGTTCTGGAGCTGTAGGCACCTTAAAATGGGGTTGTAAAATATATCAAACCTTCTTCACCATTTCTTAGTGGGCTCAGGTTACTAGACCTCTCATCAACGTTTTTACTCTTACCTGAATCTATTTCAGCTTGGAGCAAATCCGAGAACCACCGGTTTCAGGTACATCTGGCATTGGTTTACTGACATGCAAGTTTCCTGGAAGAGCTGACCCACACAGAATGAAATGTCTTATCACTTGTTTTACCTGTACTTTATTATAGCACTGTGCATTTGATGGCTATCAGCTTCACGTGTAGTAAAAAAATATTCTTCATAAAAGTGGAAACTCCATTGCTCCTGTTAACATTTCAATGTAATGCCCAAGAAAACAACAGCATAAATCAGGAGAGGGTATTGTGTTTTACACTCTCAGGTAACAGACACTCTTTTCAGACATCCTTTAGGAATCTGAATCAAATTGCTGCTTTAGTTCAAGATGGTGTAGAACTTCGTCCTGAAACTGAAAGAGTAAAACAATACCAAAGGGAAAGAAAAGCCATATTTGCTGGAAAGTCCAGAGTAGGCACTTTGTGTTTCAAGCCCCTAATATAACTGCAGATTCACTTCAGTTATGATCAGCAAAAGTCCTGCAGATTCGGCAATATATTTTATATAATGTCCCCAACTGATTGGTGATTTTGTGGCATGGCCAAACACAGATCTGTTACAAAGGAAATCACTGCAACCTGAGGAAAAGGTTCTCTTATCTACTCAGCTATTTTTCAGGGCTCCATAAATATTTACTTACCGGTAAGCAGACGAAGACAACAGTCTTCATAAAACATACAATAAAAGCATACATGCTATCTGCTGGCTAGGAGCACCTCTCAGTTCGTTCACTGGTTAACTTTGGATTTATAATAAAAGGACTGCGAGAAGGAAATACTACATAATGCAAAGACACTTTGACCTACATTTTTTGAAGGGAAACATGAAAAAGGTATGGTATACTTATTTCAAAATTTGAGAAGACAATTTTAGCTTCACCACACTAGTTGTTACAATGCCAATTTAAACTATCGTTTTCTATTTAAAAGGAAAAACATAAAAAGGGGGCAGCATTCTCTTCTGATTTAGACATTCAACAAAAAATAAATGTTTAAAGACATGCTCCTAGGAGCCGAAACAGTATGTAAAGCGGTAGCCCTGCCGACTCAGAGGAGGGAAAGAAAACACTATTTGCTTCAAAACCACTTGGGCAGATGTGGCAGCGGATGCTATTTTCAAAGAGGCAACTTAAATTACAGCATGTTTAATCATCATCATGAGAAGATTATTATCTTTAACAACTGAAAGTTGTTATTTTCCCAACTTGGGTAATCTCCTACTTCATTCACATGCAAACTGCTCTTCCTATCAGGAATTATCTAACCCTGTGTTTCTCAAACTTTCAGTGGGATTTATTCCCAAAATAAGTCTTGCAGGGGAAGGAAGAGGGCAGTGAGCTAAGGCAGGGTGAGGGGTGCTTTCATTTCATCTCTGTGGGCTGCAACAGAGTCTCTCGGATGCCATCCACAGGTCTCCCTGAGGTTTGGCATTTTCAAATGAAGTGAATGCAAAGAGCTTCCATTTTTCAAGAGGTGCTTTGTGATTGCTCTGACAGATTGCTCTATCACAAGTTTGGAATCTTCCTCGGAAGTCTTAAGAGTTGGAAGGGATCTAACAGGTCATCTAGTCCAACCCCCTGCATGTAGCAGGAAATTCTCCTACAACATCTCCGACAGGTGCTTGTCATGCTTCTGCTTGACGAACCCCAGTGAAAGAGAGTCCACCATCCTATTGGCAATCAATTCCACTGCTGACCTGCCCTCACCATCAGGATATCCAATCGCTTGGAGCAATTCCGGACCTTCCCATTTGCTGGTTCTCACAACACTGAGGAGGCTGCTTCCTTGCAACTTACTGATAAGGACAGCTGAGTTAATATAGATTCCCAGAGTCTGACTTTCCGCACTGAGGCAAAGGTTCACAGCGTATATAAAATATCTGAAACTGCTTTTTCATGAATGAAACAAATGATCTATCTTGGTCATGACTATCTATAGCAGGAGTTCTCAAACTTTTCAGCACCATAGTCCACCTTGTTTTTCAAAGCAAGCAATTCCATCTAAACTGAATTGAAAACAGTCTTATTGGTAGCACCACAAGCACTTACACCAGAATCTGTTTCCAAATTGCACTGGGATTGCGACTCCCTCTGTGAGCCTCAGAATGCCCTTCTGAAGCATTCAGCTACTTCCAATGAGTATTTTGGGGCACATGGGGGCACATGGAAGCCAACAGAGGGTTGAGGACCTCCAAAGCCTTCCAAAAAGGCATTGTGGTGTGAAGAGAGCATCACATTGGGCCCCACACACATGGAGTTATGGCCCACTACACTCTGACATTTCAGATAATTCCATTAAGAGTAGTGAGACTGAACCCAGGACCTTCTTGTCACAGATCATTTATTCCACCTCTAAGTATGCAAAACTATCTTCACCATTGCTTACTTGGTACAGGTGGTACTTCTGGGAATCACCAACATCTGTCAGCCACAGCATGGGCTATAGCAGAAAACTCATGTACATCCTTGGGAGGATGATTCTGCCAAAATAAGAACTGAGAAAAAGGGACAATCACTGCAGCACATGGCCTCACTGGTTTAATGAGGAACAGGTGGCAGAAACATCCATCATAGGGGATTCATTTTCGAAAGAACTTTTTAGCCCCTCTCTTGGCACACTAGCATGTTTGCCCTGGAGCAATGTTTAAGAAGCAATGACATCTACAACTTCCTTCCTTGAGAGAAGATATCCTATACCTAAAACATTCCCCACAGATGTTTACCCAACCCTGGCTGGGGACTTTTCTAGCCACACCACACTTCATTGGCCAAGGCTGTTGCTGAAAAGTAGGTTGTGGTTGCATTTTTGACACGGCTCTGACCACTGTCACATGGCTTGGGTTGTATGATAGTCCCAAAAACATATTCCCCAAACTGCTATTTGCACAGCAGCTGGTATGCTCTATATTAAGCATTTATTTGACTATGCAGCCAATTTTAGTATGGGGTGGTTGCTCTGCTGGCATCAGGGAAACCGAGTTAATTCCAGTAATTTCAGATTTAACTGGGCTGCTCATCAGATGTTCAGTTTTGAGCGCAACCAACCTGCTACCTCCACAAAACAAACTATTGTAGAAGCTGTACAGCTATTTCTGTTGCCTATCCTCTAGATTAGGTGATGCCTATTATGCATCATACGACACCATCTTATGTCAGACCAATAGTTCAATAAACTCAATTAATTTAACTCTATAGCTCTCTGAGGCTCAGGCAGAAAGTCCCATCGTCTGCCACCTGATCTCTCAAGCTGATGAACCATAGAATGAACCATGGACTTGCATGTAGAGACAGGAGAGCCATGCTGTTCCTGAGCAGATATGCTATTCTAGCCCGGAAGCTGAATACTCAAAATATGCCAAAGAGGCTCTTGTGGCACATGACTTCTCAATTGTTTGTAAAAACCATATGGGGAAGTAGTCACACGTGGAGGGAAGCTCCACAATTATGGGAATGGCTAGTCAGAGACTCCTCCTCTGAGAAATGACACTGTGAGCACAATCCTAACCATGTCTGCTCAAAAGTAAGCCCCATTCTGTTCCATAGGTCTTACTCCCAGGAAAGTGTCTTTAGGATTGCAGCCTAAAGAGGCTGCAATTTTATGCTAAGAGGGTGATGAGACTCATAGCATCAGATCAGATTTACAGCACTTCTGTGAATTCAGTTTAAGGCAGTTTTCTTCAACCATCAGTACTTGAAGTAGTGGTTTGGTGGTACACAAGACCTCCAGGCATCTGCTTCCCAGCTGTGAGATCAGTGACCAAATAGTGGTAGAAGTATTGTCATGGTAGGCAGAGCTACAAAGCTCAGAAAGCTACATCCTCAGAGCTACAAAGCTCATCCTGAACCTCTCTTTAGTGTTTGTTGCATTGCATCTGGCCTCCCAAATCAGATATAACTGATGAGGACATCATTACCAGTTATGTCTGGTGGAACTTCTAATAAGTGGACAATGCAAGAAGGGACAAACACTGAGACAAATACTGAGACATATTTAAGATATATTTAAGATATATTTGCAAACACATTCATCTGGGATTTGGACTGTCATCAGATAAAGTTCCATCATATTTCTGTTTTTATGGGTATTATCTCTTAGAGCACAATCCTAACCATGTCTACTCAAAAGTAAGCCCCATTGTGATCAGTAGATCTTACTCACAGGAAACTATCTTTAGGATTGCAGCCTTATACCCTTTTAAAGATCAGAGGATGAGTTGGTAATAAGAAAGCATTCTTTTTTATTGCAACATATTTACAGATATTTGAAATCTTATGACAATTGCAGTACAATCCCCTGCGTTGTAGTAAGTTCCCACTAAGTTGATGGAATTTACTCCCTGGTAAGTATACAGCATTAGAGCTCAGTCCTAACCATGTCTACTCAAAAGTAAGCCCCATTGTGTTCAATGGGTCTTAATCCCAGGAAAGTATCTTAGGGATTACGGTCACAGTTACAAATTTAATAAGAATCATTTAACATAAAATGAAATTTAAAACAACCACAAAAATACACTGAAAAGTACCTGGCAGGAGCTGTTGGATAAATGACTTTTATATGTTGGAAAGACAGATCCCGATTCAAAAGTTCTTTGATCCAGGCTTTTACTCCTTGGCCAGTATCACCTAAATAATACAGAAAGACAAGTCTGCATTAGATACCTGACCGCTTCCATGTTTCAGCATCCTCCAGAAGTATTATACATGCTCAACCTTATATGATCTGAAAAGGACCAAGCATTTAACACTGCATATATTGTAAGCTGTACTGGGTCTCTGGAGAACAATGGATATATACCGTACATTAAAATAAAGAAACATCCCATGGCATAACACAGAAGAGAATATATGCTAGCATTCAGTTAAAGCATCCAAATGCAATGCACTTTATTTCATACATCTGTTATAATGCTTCTCTTTCATAAATAACTCTCTTTACTTCAGATTGAATATATTGTAACGCAAGAGAGAAAAGGCATGTTGAATAATGCTATTTTTCTGCTATTTTTCCATTCATATGCCATTTAAGCACAATATCCCTTGACTCCAAAGTGGGGTGAGCACATCACTAAGAGGTTCCAAGATGCACCTCATGCTTCTCTCCTCCATATATAGCATGGGGTTTTCTTATGCTTGCCTAGGACAAGGAAATTTAAGACAAGGCTATCTTGTCTACAGCTTTAAGACAAGGATATCTTATCTATTTGCTGTTTCTTTGAAATCTTCTTTTCTTTTGAAGTGTTCGTTTATAAATGGGTGGATTTTGGAAGATTTTGGGTTGCCAGCTGCCCTGAGAGTTGTAGTACAAAATAAGGCAGAATAGCAATCCTAAATTAATGAAGAACAATTCCTGCCCTGCTCTTCCAGTCATTCCTTCTCCTTCCTCTGCCCTTTACCAGCAGCAAGCAAGGATATACACGTATATACAAGGATATACACAATGGAGTGCAGAAGCAAGAGACCAATAGCACAAGCCTAACCATGTCTACTCAAAAGTAAGCCCCACTGTGTTTAATGCATCTTACTCCAAGGAAAGTGTCTTTAGGATTGCAGCCCAAGAATCATAGTTAAGAGAATGTTATCACAGTTATCACTACAGCACAGCTCTTCAGCAACAGATGTAGGTTATGAATCAACTGGTAACGCCTTAATCTTTCATTTCTATGAAAAATTATCCCTTATAAACAAGCCTACACCAGGGTAGTAAAAACATTTGAAATAGCATTACAGAGCTATAATGCCAATCCATTTCATGCTTTCTTTTACAAAAAAGTTATTTAAAACCACATTAAAAAAGGCTTTGATCTAGATCATCTATTCAAGTGCCATAGATCGAATAGCTGTAAGTATAACACCTGCAGAGGACCAACCAATTCAGAGCGCCTGTGGTCAAATAAACAAAGCAGTTCAAGGTAATAAAGAACAGCACAAGCATTTAAGGGCTGTAAGGGTGTGGTTTCAGCCCACCCTACCTTTGTTCCAAAAATTAATGTTCAAACACTGAAAGGCTTGGGAAGTCCAGCATGGACACACCTTGAACGTGCAATTTTTTTATATATTGCAAGTAAGTCATCTCCTCATCACTGGTGAGGCAACAGTGCAGAATAATCTGTTAGTCCAAATTAAGGAAATCACTCTGACCACTTCATTAATAGACTACTCTCCAGTAGTGTTATACAATGTGGATACACTGTATCCGCTTCAAATAATTAACAATGTAACAAAGAAAAAGCCATAGCAAAGGAATAATGCAATTTTGTACAACCAAGCACAAATGGTCTTGAATCTTAAAATCCCAACAATGCCCCAAACCCACTTTTCCATGAACATTACATTTCTTTAAAATATTTATAAGCTGCCTCTCCTCCAAATAAACTTAGCCTGTGTATACTATTCTCCTTTTGTACATTATTCTTTCTTCTGTACATTATCTCGCTCTACAATCAATGCAATCTCTACAATCTCTATGCAATCAATCAATCAACAAGCCTTTGGGAAAACAGGGCCAGAGTAATTGGCCCACAGTCACCAGTGAGGTTTGAAACTTTCTCTCTAATCTAACATTCCAACCACTATTGGCTCCATATTAGTGGTCTACATAAGATGTATTAGTAACCATCCCTGGTAACTGGGCAAATAGGCACCTTTTAAAGTGGTGTCCTAAATTTACAGTATATTTAGCAGGGGAGAGTTGGGCTGTGAGTTGGACTATGGGTGGTGCAAGTGGTTAAGACACTGTGCCTGTTAACCAGTAGGCCAGGGTTCGAAACCTGGTCCCCACAAGACAGGGTGAGCTCCTGTCTTTAGCCCAGCTCTGCGACGCAGCTGGAACCAATTGTATCAGCTCTATTGGACTATTTCAGTGGGTGGAGAGGGGGGATTTGCTGCTTGGATAACAGCCTATCCTCCATATTAACTTGCCCAGGCCTTCATGCTTTGCATTGAGCAGGATACCATAGTCTTTCAAGACTGATGGATGCCAAAAGAGCAACTATCCCTCCTTATTCCAGCATGACAATTTTGCAGTGGCTTTTGCTTGTGTCTTTTATGCTCTTTTATTATTATAAGATCTTTGGGGACAGGAAAATAATCATAAATAATATCAAACTACAATCCAGAGTAACTATGGGAGCACATAAGAGACATTATGTGAACCCATAGTTACTGTATCACCTAATGAAAACCTATTGGTAATTTATATTGCAATCCAGAGTAAATTGTTCTTACACCAGAGCAAGGACTCCCCATAGTTACTCTGGATTGTACCCTTATTACATAGTGTAAAATCAAACTTCAGTTTTCTACATTGGCATACACATGGGACGGGATAGACAAAATAAAATATTTCTTTAGCCAGTATGTCTTTAGGCTAAGACAACATAGGCTGGCCCCAAGATAGGTGGAGCTGGGCTGCCCTAACTGGGGTAGCCTAGGCCAGCGTTTCTCAAAGTGGGAGTTGGGACCCCTGTGGGGGTCGCCTAGAGCTTTCCTGGGAGTCGCCTAAAGACCCCTGCAGGGGGCCAGGTCAGGCTTGTCAGACCTCTGGCTGTAGCTGTGCATGCACTGGGGCTGACTGACAGCCTCAGGGTCCAATCCTTTGCATGCCTACTCTGAAATAAATCCCATTATAGTCAGGGGGCCTTTACTCCCATGTAAATGTGGATAGGATTGCAGCCTCAGGGCCCAATCCTATGCATGCCTACTCTGAAATAAATCCCATTGGGTTCAATGTGTGCATAGAACAGGCATTTCATTTGTAACAATGAATAACATCCTGCATATCGGATATTTACATTATGATTCGTAACAGTACCAAAATTACAGTTATAAAGTAGCAATGAAAATAATTTTATGGTTGGGGGTCCCCACAACATGAGGAACTTATAAAGGGATCACGGTGTTAGGAAGATTGAGAACCACTGGCCTAGGCAGTTCAGGAGAGGCATGTTGAGGACATGTTTAGCCTAGGGCAGAGCATTTACTCTGTATCCAGAGCCTGCATCCAAGGCAGAAATGCCCTCTTCCAGCTCCTCAGAGTTGTACCCCCTCAGGAGCAGGTATAGAAATGAGTAGACTCATAGGAGTCCATGATAAGGCCCAAGTAAGAAAAGGCAATGGTGACAAAAAAAATCTGAGTTCTTGGCCAGCCGAGCTGCAACACCTGCCTCTCAACCTCAGGAATATGGAACAACTATGGCAGCCCACTAACATGGGAAATACAGCAGGCCTCTCTAAGCATCCACCATCCATGACTAGAGCTATGAAGCTGTAACTAGTTATCAGGAACTTCTGGGCTTCCTTATGGGAACCACAGCTGTTCCTTGTTCAGTGTGATCTGAGGTGGGTCTCCTCAGGAGCAAGCTTTCCCCAGCTGTCATTTAATTGATGCCAACTTAGCATTATCTGGACTGGGTAGGGCAGCCCAGGGTTTATGATACTTTCTGCTATGAGCACTGGAAGAAATGCTTCAACTTGAAGAAAATATCTACAATACTTTGAGCATAATCCTAACTAAATTTCCAGCACTGAGGTAAGGGCAATAAACATTCCCTTACCTTGAAAAGCCTTCTGTGACTATCACCCACCTGTAGGACATAGCACATGTTCCACTGACACAGCTATGTTAGTGCAGGAATGTTGGTTAGGATCAGGGCCTTACTCAGCCATACTCAACACAAAACACTAAGGGTGCAATCCTAATCAATTTAGCCCAGCCTAACTCACCTGGTATGTCTTCCAGGTTTGTCTCACCTGGCATGTCTTCCAGGAAGTATGTCTTCCGTGGGGAGGTCGGATATGTTTGTGCAGTGGCCTAATCCCCCAGGAGTGTGACAGAAGGCTGACACTTCATGTTGCTTTTGTGACACTTAGGCTGGCCTAACTGGTGGTTAGAAAGACACTTTCTTGAGAGTAAGACCTATTGAATACAATGGGACTTACTTTTGAGTAGACATGTTTAGGATTGTGCTCTAAGTTTCCTACATAAGTATTGCTTTGGTTTGTATGAAAGTTGAAATATACATAGCTTGAAAACAACTAGTTCTTGCCAGCCAGGCACTACTGTACCTGCATAAAAGCACCACAAAAGGATATACTGTGCCTGTGATTAAATGCCATCCCAGCAGAAGGATGTCCAACTTGGTTGTCCATAACTTGGAAAACAAGTATACTAATAGCAGCAGCGGGAAAAATATTTTCCTCCAACCACAGAATATTGCTGATTGTGGGCAGGTTCACATAAGCAGATTTCAGCTTATTCAGCTGAATAATTTCTGTATAAACCAATATGCTACTACGTGGGAGAAACCTTAACATGAATTTAAACTGTTTCCACAGAAGCAGCCACAGCATTTCCCAGAATAGTGGAAACTTGAGAAAAGGAGAACCACAAGCAGGGAAATGCTTGCACTGTGTCCTGTGTCAGTGGACTCCTCACATTAGCGTCTTTTCCACACATTCATGTCCCAGGCATGAGTGTGCAGGAAAAGGAGTTTGCATGGATGTTTGTGTGATACAGTGGAAATGTTTGGCATATGCAAAACAGAAGAGCATTTCCCTCAACAACAAAGAGGTTGGTTCCCAAACCGTGGATCAGGATCTACCAGTGGTTGCAGCCTGATTTTTGGTGGGTCTCCAAAGAGTGGCGGAAGGATCAGAAAACCAACTGCCTCAAGTCATGGGGCTATTCAGAAATCCTGTAGCTGTAGCTGCTAATGTAACAGTTTTGTAGCTGCTAATGATCCTGTAAAAAGAACACATGCAGTTTTCAAGCAAATGTAAATATAGGGAGATACTGTAAGTCTGAGGATCTTTTTTCTAATTGTATTTATAATAAATAATAAATACAATATTATTTATTTCTAGACATCCTAAATAAGTCTGGTAAATTTAGGTGAGTCCTAATAGAATATCATTTAAATAGTTTGGGAATCACTGATCTAATTCAACAGCTGAGGATGACCAGATCAAACACAGAGCTCCTGAAACATAAGTACATAAAGGCACATTTTGGGTCCTTTTGAACACAATGGGGTTTACTTTGGAGTATACATGTTTAGGATTGCACCATTTGGGTTTGTCGTTCAGGAAAGAGTAAAGCTCCTCAAACAGCATGTGGACCTAGAGTTGTGCAGCTCTACTTAGCCAATTCACAAATGAAGGGCTTAGGCTGCAAAACTATGGGAGTTACTTTTTAGTAGACTTGCATAGAATTGGGCTCTCAGGCTACAATCCTAAAGACACTTTCCTGGGAGTAAGACACATTAAACACAATGGGGCTTATGTTTGAGTAGACATGGTTAGGATTGTGCTTTTAATCCTACTATGGGGGAGCTCAGTCTGGGAGCCAGATTTAGGGCCTAATCCTAACTACTCAGAAGTAAGTCCCATTATAGACTACGGGTTTACGCCCAGTTAAATGTGGATAGGATTGCAATCTTACAAGCCCAGTCCTATGCATATCTATTCAGAAGTGACTCCCATTATAGACAATGGGTTTACACCCAGGTAAGACTGGATAGGCCTACAGCCTCAGAGCCTAATCCTATGCATGACTACTCAATGCATGACTAATCCTACGCACTATACTCAATGGGGCTTACTCGAGGTAACTGTGGATAGGGCTGCAGCTTTAGAGCCCAATCCTATGTGTGTCTACTTAGAAGTAAGTCCCATTACAGTCAGTGGGACTAACTCCCAGGTAAGAAGCCTTAGAGCCCAATCCTTATGCATGTCTACTCAGAATTAAGTCCAATTATAGGCAATGGGACTTACTCCCAGTTAAGTGTGAATGAGAACCCAATCCTATGCGTGTCTACTCAGAAGAAAGTGCCATTAGAGCCAATGGGACTTACTCCCAGGTAAGTGTCGCTAGGACTGCAGCCTTAGAGCCCAATCCTATGCGTGTCTACTCAGAAGTAAGTGCCATTACAGGCAATGGGACTTACTCCCAGGTAAGTGTGCAGCCTCTGAGAGGTGAAAAGCTTTCCCCCTGAGGGGCCCCCCCTGAAATGAGGTCCTGGGAAGGCTCTGAGGGAGGCTCTGTGAAGGGCAAGGCGGGGAAGGCAGAGCCGCCCAGCCCAGCTCAGTCCCCGGGAAACGTGGCCCTTCCTTCCCCTCGCTTGGCGCTCCGCCCAGGGACCCGAAGCGTCCACCTGAGCCGTGGAGGAAGACGAGGGAGGCCGAGTGCCTGCCCGCGGGGGCCACCACGCTCCTCTGCAGCGCCGCCGGAGCCGCCATCCTTCCTCTGACGACAGACACGCCGCCCTTCCCGCTCCGCCTCCCGGCCTCGGCCTCAGCCTTGCCCAGCTGGCTGGGCTAAGCTGGGAAGGACCCCAGGCTTTCCAGGCAGAGGGGGCCGCTTGGGTGACCCAAAACGGAGGACTCCCAGAAAACATGGAGGAATTGAAAGCTCCTACTTATCTCTACTCAAAAGGAAGCCCCATTGCGTTCAATGGGTCTTACTCCCAGGAAAGTGTCTTTCCTAAGGCTGCAGTTACCAGAGAGTAAACCCCATTGACTGTGATGGGTCCTACTTCTGAGTAGGCCCACATAGGATTGGGTTCTGTATGCCTTAATCATTAAATTTAAAACTACTACAGTCGACCCCCCACTTTCGGACGCTTCGTTTTCTGACTGTTCTGCTCTTTCAACACCTTTCAGTTGTACCCAGGATTCATTCATTCAACACATGCTCTGCTCTTTCAACCTCTCTCGCTGTTAGTCTAAAGGCTAAAATTGGCTTCCCTGATGTTGATTTGCATGTGACATGGTGATCAAACTGTTTTTGGCATTTCCTTCAGTAAATCACCATCATACATAACGAATGTATTTATATTCATTCTGTAATTCATTCATTCATAATGTAATTCATTCCCCGCACGTGCCTTTGTTCATTTTACTGTAATTTGTTATTTATTTTGGCTATATGTCAATAAAATATGTATTATGTAGGTTTTTGTAAGTGATATTTTTGTCTTTTTTGAAAGCTATTTTGCATTTGCAAGCTGAAAATGACTGGGTTCCACTTTTGGACGGTGCTCTGGTCCCTAACATGTACATTAACTGGTGGGGGGGGGGTGCCTGCATATAGAATTTATTACATTCAAGTTATAGATGTGCTCCTGGGTCCAGTCATATGCAATGCCCACCACCTGGCCAAGAATAACCATGGCCTGTATGAAAATCCTTAAATAGACTGTGAGGAAGATCTAAGGACAACCTAAGGAAATGGGGATTCACCATGAAAGACGGGCTGTACAAATGCGGAGAAGAACAAACCACCCCTCATATGCGCCAGTGCATACCAGTGTCCTGGCACTTTATTTCTACATTTATTTTATTTCTACATGCATAGAGGAAGATCTTATGTTGGTAAGGGATAATGCTGTTGAGGTTGCCCAGTTTGGGACAAATGACATCTAGGCTGCAATCCTAAAGATACTTTCCTGGGAGTAAGACCCACTGAGCACAATAGGGCTTACTTTTGAGTAGACATGGTTAGGATTGCACTCTACCCTTTCGTGTTCTTTAAAAGATTTACCTGTGGATGTGTTTATGATGGGAATGAAGAAAAATTACATAGAATTTATTCATTACAAGAAGGCTACAAGCTGCTTACTCATGAGGAAAAGGAGAAAAACGAAGATTTTTTTCTAGGACACAAGATAATAAAGAGAACATCTTGAAAATGAGGACATAAGGTCATCCTGTATTTGTAGGACCCTTGGACACCTGCCTCTCATCAATGAGACCAGGAAAGTGACACAACAAACACCAGTAGGAGCTCAGTGGGAAATGCACCGGAGCATTGTTTTTTATTTCCATTTTTTTATTTCTTTTATTTTCCACACTCAAAAAGTTCTACCACTCAGAGTCTCTTACTGGTGTTTGTTGCACCACATCTGGCCTCCCAACCTGGCAGTAACTGGTAATTATGTGATCACTAGTTTCTTCTGGTGGTACTTTGAATAGTTGGGCTGTGGGAAGTCATCTAGTGAAAGAAAAACCTTGAGGAAACACAGGTCTAATGTTTTCAGAGTGAACTCTGACAATGAATATGATACGAGGCAATACTGTGCTCCTCTGCAACTTTCAGTAAGTTATGACACATGGAGTCCAATCCTATGCATGTCAATGGGGCTAGTCAATAGTCAGTGGGGCTTACTCCCAGGAAAGGGCGGATAGGATATGCAGTAGAGCAGTCCATGTGGCTTTTCATCGCTGCAACATAATAAAGACATGATTCCCTAATCTAGTATTGAGAGCTCTGCCTCCTAAAGTATGATTGCTAATTTACAGTATTTTTTAGATGTTACTACTTTTTTGGATATTACTACTACTTATTTTACAATACAATACAAAATATATTTTACAATACAATACAAAAATATTACAAAAATATATTTTACACTATTATACTTACAACAATATTACAATATTTTTTGGATATTACTACTTTTTTGATATTACTACTACTTATTTTTTTGGATAAATACTACTACTTTCAGCCCAATTAGAGAGACTATCACTGCAGCTTCCAAATCTTCAATATGAGAGTATTACTGTCAATTTAGAAACATAAATTCTGGTTAGGCCATCACAAGCCCTGGTACAAGTCCTGGCACGAGGCACTGCTGTACCACTGGTGGTGGGGGCGGGGGGGGGGGGGAGAAGGTTAGGCCACAGCACAGACATGTGCCAGCTTCTCCACACCATGGTGTTAACCGGGAGACATGTGAGTTATGCTGGCTGGCCTAGAGCACAATCCTAACCATGTCAACTCAAAAGTAAGCCCCATTGTGTTCAGCGGGTCTTCCTCCCAGGAAACTGTCTTTAGGATTGCAGCCCTAAATTAGTTAGGATTGCTCCCTCTGCAATCCACTCACTGTGCCATACAACCTACTGAGTAAGCTCTTACTCAGGAATATGTCCCATTTAACTCACTGGGACTTATTATTTCTGGCTAAACATGCACGGGTTTTCTGCATGGGTGTTTTCCAGGTTATGTAGCCTAATCCTAACCATGTTCCTTTCTCTTACGTTCTGCCTATATTCTTTGGTTCCACTCACACCTTCCCTGGCAACTAAAGGTCCAAGTGCTCACTCTGAGAATTATGGCAATTGGTAGACGGCATTTTAATCTCCTACACATGTGGATAAGTGCAGCAAACACATGTGAAAGGAGCAATTGTCTTGCCCCACTTCCATTTTTATACCACTGGGCTCTCATGTTTATGGCTTCCACATTTTGCCCTTTATTTATTTGCCCAACATGGAGTGGATATGGGATATTTTCCCCTTGCTTTCTTGCAGCTGAATGTGTTGCCACAATAACAGTTTTTCTCTTCATTTTTTATCACTTATTAGCGTCGATCCCCAGCTGTGCAGCACCACTCCCCAGCATGAACTACATAGGCATAATTCTGACAAGTTTACTTTGGCCCCAATTTCAGGTATTTCGGAGGGGTCAATGAGTATCTTGTTCACATTCCCACAGCAATATACTGATTTTGTGTGACAGCATCCGTCCACACAGTGCTAGAAATCTCAAACGTGGCATTTTGGAAAAGTAAAAATGATGTGTAGTGCTATGTGCCCGTATCAGGAACAAAAAGACTATATATGGGGACATAAAACATGGTAGTTAAAGCATCACATTTCTTGCCAATGCCAGGCAGGACATTTCTCCCATCAAAAAATACTTCATATGAATGTTTCAATGGCAAAGTACCATTGAGTTATATTTACTGAATCCCTTTTATATCCTACTGTCAAGAAGCTCAGCATGTCAAACTTGGCAGTCATACCATTTTATAATTGCAACAGCTTTGAAGAATTGGTAGATTGTCCAAAGCTTAGGTGAATAGGTTGGTTTGTCAATAGGTCAGTCCCTTCCCTACTTACTCCATGCACATAGTCAGAGTGCACACCCAAGGACGGAGTGCTCTACAGGTAAACTTAAACTAAATTCAATCTTAGTGAAGCTTAACCTAAGAGAGTCAAGATGTTGGACTGAGACCAGGGGTGGGCTCCAGCAGATTCACACCTACTCTATAAAACTGGTTGTTAAAATGAGAGATAAGGAAGTTTTATCCATAAAACACAGTAGGAAGGACTTACTTTTGAGCAAACAACTGTACTGTGGTTCCCTAATCCAACTTTTACATGGAATAATTCCTAAGTTTTTTGTACTTCTGTTGTCCAACCAAGGAAGTGTGGTTCATGGGAAATCCATTTTGAAAAATCAACTCCGCTCCATGTTCCCTAGTAGGAAGTTTCCCCCAGAATCAATCAAAGGAAAATTATTTTGTTTTAGACTTCTAGGGTAGTTCCCCAGTGCAACACTCTTATTTAGAACATAGGAAGGGAGCTCTTGCTTCAATTTTAATCCATTAGTCCAGTGAAATTTCATTTGCAACCAGCGATGCAACCAAGTGCCCCTCAGCCTCATCCTCCCATATTTCACATTCTGGAGCTATAACAAGATCAAGGATGAGGAATATCTCATTGAAAAACATGATCCAATGCAATGGTCATAAAATCCACACATTTCAATGCATTATTTTCTTAGTGAATGGGAAAAGCAGGCTTCTCAATGATGCAGACCACATCTGTTCTGAATTTTGGCAATGCATGAAACATGGTGCATGCCAGCTTGCCCTTCTCAGGGCAGTGTGCCTCCAAGAACCCTCTTTCCAGGGGTTCTAGGTAGTCCAGGGGTCCGTAGTAGTGCGTCTGGAATCTTTTCATTCTTTTCACCAGTGGAGTCTTCTTAGTAGGTTCTGTTCTTTACCAACAAACCCCAGATGTGTTCCACTCCCCATCACAAATTTCATGGGGAACCTTCATCAGGTCCGAAAAATCTGTGGAGGGGACAATGCAGAGACATACTCAACGGAGGCCAGCAGAAAGCATATGCCCATGACCGGCCTCATGCTCGAGGCTGTGACAACTTAATCAGAGAAAGAAAAATAATTCTTGAGGTAGGATCAACTGAGCCTCCTTCTGCCACAAAAATGCCACAAGCTATTTTTGATTCTTAAAAATGACAATTCCCAGTGAAAACCTATGTCCTGAGATTCCTCCGTCCAACTAGTTACATAAATAAAATCCCTGAAAATTACAGTTGGACAAGACTCTGTACACCTGTGTGATATTCTTCATGGTGAGGTTTTTTTGTGGATGAAAAATTATGGGCATGGCCCAAAACCACTTTCAGGCTGCTCAGGTTGAATAACCACAGCTGAATTAATGTCTCTCTTCATTGGGTGATTGCAGCAGTGATTATGAGTTCGCAAGTTTTTTATTCTTTTTTTTGGGGTGCTGCTTTGCTGGATCCAAAAAATGTCTCAGGCCTCTGTTCTCAGGAAAATCCCCTTGACCTAGTCCCAAAGGATAATATAAATGCCTATTACCATGTGAATTTCTGCAAGTGTAGTTTGGACTGAAGTTGTTGTTATCCACAACAACTGTGTGAGAACTATTTGCCATAGGGCGCAGTCCAGGGTAACTACATGGTGTCCTTGCTCCGGTGTAAGAACAATTTGCTCAGGATTTCCCATAGGTTTTCACTAGGTGGGGCAGTAACTACAGTTGCACATAATGTCTCTTACGTGCTCCCGTAGTTACTCTGGATTGTAGGGTAAATCTAATAAGCTGCAGTGGATCATGTTGAAATTCCCAAAATTCTGGCATCTCCCCCAGTTTGGTGGCTCATCACCAATATGAGTAACTCCCCCTCCCCCAAAAAGCACATGATCAATGTTGTGCAGTGAGATTATCCTATCCTCTCCTGCTTGGTGACTGGATCCTTGACTGGATTCTTGGAACATGAGAAGAGCTACCCTCTTCTCTATCCTCCAGGTCTGGTGCTGTCCTCCAGAGGTGAGTTGAAGGAAGCCTGGGCAGAACATTCCTTGTTGAGGGAAGGTAAGCTCCCTCACATCTTTCGCTCGTATGGTAGTCTATGAGGAGAGGATAAAGCCAGCCTCTATAAGGCAACAAGATGGGGCTGTTGGCAGGCACGTAACAGCATCCTCCTACTAGCTTGCTTTCTCCCCCAGTTTGCCATAGGAGATGACACATTAACTTCTCTTGTGAGTCACATTGCCAACTTCCAAGTCTGAGATCTGAACATGGCAGGAGGCTTCCATATGTTCAACTGATGTTGGAGAGATGGTTTCTACTCTCACAGGGCTCATCTAGGTCCTATTGAATTGGCAGTACACATTTTTCTGTGTGAACAATGATTCTCCAGCTAGAATCTCTGGCTGAAATGATGAACTCATTGCCCAGAATTAGATCTGGATGGGGCCACTGTGGGAGTGTTATGTGTGTGATTCCCCATGAGTCACTATATTTGAGACGGAGAATATAAACAAACTCCATAGTTCAGGAAAATCAGAGAATACATTTGAATTGGCTTGTCTGGAGGCATCTTGACATTTTTTCCTTTTGTTCCAGGAATGCATGTAGCATCCGTTCTCTTATGAGTGACCACAGAAAATCTGGCTTCGGAAAGGTTCTCACACTTTTATTAATGTAATGGACCCAGGAAAATTCCTCAAGATGTCTTTTTAAAAAAAGAATAAATGCAAGCTTTTTATTAGTTCTGGTTGGTAAATCCTTTTCTGTCTTTTGTAAATAAGTGTGGAGTCTCAAAGACTGTATTTTGGTCTTGTTATTTGGGCATAAGACCCATTGATTTTTATAGGACATTATTTAAAGTAGGCAGTTTAAGGAATATGTAATCAAGAAATGTTCCCTTCTTCACATAATGTTCTTCTTATTCCTGCAACAATTCTTGTGAAAATTGAACAACATCAGAAGGTGTTGTGCAGAGAGTGACATCAATGAACCAAAAGCCAATGAATCATTTCCATTGGCTGTAGCGTTATTTCTAGCCAGTTGATCTGGTACCCCAACATCATATTTTCTTCCAGTTCAATTGACCC
Source organism: Cryptoblepharus egeriae (assembly GCA_030015325.1). Classification (NCBI taxonomy): domain Eukaryota; kingdom Metazoa; phylum Chordata; class Lepidosauria; order Squamata; family Scincidae; genus Cryptoblepharus; species Cryptoblepharus egeriae. The sequence continues at coordinate 214,529,466 of JAREYC010000001.1, forward strand.
TGTATCATCTCTGTCAAATCTTTTAAAGATACAGGGTGCAATCTTAAGCATGTCTACTCAGAAATTAGTCCCGTGATGTTCTATGGGACTTTTTCCCAGGAAAGTGTGTATAGGAATGCAGCCACAATCTTGGAACATTTCCAAAAAGTGATGGTCAGACCATCACTTGGAGAGGGAAAACACTCCACTCCTGTTCACATTGTGCTTCTTGAAGATGTTCATCAAGTTTGGCCACCGTGAAAAACAGTGTTTCCCACAGACCAACAATGGACCAGATGGACCATTGGCCTGCATCAGCAGAGCTAATATGGTTCACAAACCTTTGAAATGCATTATCTCTTCACATCCCTTAATTATCCTGTACTGCTTGGAATATATGGGGTTCATGAATGGTTAAAAAAGATTATTTCACTCTGCCAATGTGTGTATGCACTGGGAATTATGACCCATGAAAAGAACCAGATTCTGGGTCTCATTTTTATTACAAATTCATTCAAGCAAAGCACAGGGGTTGTCATGCTGGAGATGTGGCATGTGGGAAGGATTAAGGAGTACATGAACCTTCTGAGTTTCTCTCTTCCTCTGTTTCACATTTTCTCATGTTTACAGGAGAACCCCTCACTATTTAGCTTTCTGTTCTCCACGTATGCCTGCGATAGAGTGCTCATTGTTGCACTGAAATATTTTTGCAGTTCAGCATTCAGTAATCTTGTTTGTTCCTTTAATTTGATCCTTTCACTTAATGTCTGCTTATTTTTACACATAATCACTGAACCCTTTACACCAGATTTGTTTATCTATGTACTTTTAAAAAACCTTTCAGTTTAGTGCTTATAAAACTCTTTGCATCTCTTTCCTTACCTAACCACAATGGTCTGTATTGCCCTTTCCCCTGTTTAGACTGAAATGGGAACAGTTTCAACTGCTTGCTCTCCAAGAACTCCTTAAATCTCTCCCACTTTTCTTTTTCTCCCACACATTGAGCACCAGGAATTCAGGCAGATGAATTAAAGTTAACTTCAGTGGTGCCTTCGTTTACAAGCATAATTCACTCTGGAAGCATGCTTGTTATCCAAAATGCTTGTATAACATATGGGCACAGTCCAGAGTAACTATGGGGAGTCCTTATTCCGGTGTAAGAACAATTTGGTCTGGATTGCAATATGAATTTCCCATAGGTTTTCACTAGGTGGAGCAGTAACTACGGGTGCACATAATATCTCTTACGTGCTCCCGTAGATACTCTGGATTGTAGGGAAAGCAAATTTTCCTGTAAGAAATAATGGAAATTCAGATGATTCATTCAACAACCCAAAAATCTCTATATATAAAACTGAAAACTCACTGACTGACTGCCTGACAGATTCATCAAAGCCCAGCCAAAAACGCTGGATCAAAAAGTGTGAAATTTGGGGAGGGTATTCCTTCTGGGATGGAGGAATCCACTAAGAACCAGTTTTTGGAAATTCCAACCAGAAGGGGTTGAAAAGGGGCGCAATGCATTTTTTCTGTATACTTCACGTTGAAGAATTGCTGACTAATCAACCCCCTGCACCAACCCCTGGACCTAGAAGCATGAAATTTGGGGAGGGTGTTCCTTATGTGATGTGAGCACCCACCAAGAACCGATGTTGAGAAATTTAACCCTTAGGAAGGTGAAAAGGGGTGCAACATGTTTTTGTCCTATACTGACTGATCAACATCCAGTCAATTTGGTGCCTGGTGCACTGGGATGGAAGGTGCACTGGGAGGATGGGGTGCATGAGGGGATGGTGTGCAAGAGGGATAGTACTCATGGAGGAATGATGCGCATGGGAGGCATGGTGCAGGGGTGGTGGTGTCCATGGGCGTGCTGGTGCCCATGGGGGTGTTGCACATGCAGGGTGTTGCAGGGGTTAACGGACCAGCACTGCACAGGGGGTATGTTGCAAAGGGGTTGGGGGGCATTGCACAGGGGTTGTTGCACAAGAGGGTGTTGAAAAGGGGATCAGGTTAGAAATAATCTCGAAATTTTACTCCTGCATCAAGGAGTATTTTTCAAAATAATAAAGAAAATACAAAATATAAAGAAAAAATAAAACAAATTAACCTGCACATAGTCTCTCAGGTCTCTCAGACTCCTTTCCATTCCCCTCATTATATAGGAGTGAGCACCATTGACTGTAATAGGCTTACTTTAAAGTAGACATGCATAGACTGGTCTCTCAGGAGAGGCGGAGCAGGTGCTGGCAGGCTTACTGACATAGGACACAATCCAGAGCAAATTCAGCCTGCTCTGACCTAACTGCACTCTCCTAACTATTCTGTATCCAGAGCAGAAAGTTATGCTGAATCCAGAGAGTCAGGAAGCCTGGGCTGCCCTAACTGCTCCAGAGCATGCTAAGTAATTGACACAAGGGGAAGACTTGCTCCTGAGGAGACACCCCTCAGATCACACTGAACAAGGAACAGCTGTGGTACCTACATGACTCTGCACATCACCTGGTGCGGAAGTCTGTGTGTCATCCCTGGGATGCGTGCCCCCACCTACCTGGACTGCGCAGTCACATGCGCAGTACTTTTCTGAAGCCTTTTGGCTTCGGGGAGACTGTGCAGGCGTCAGAGTTGGTGCCTGTGCAGTACTCTTTCTGAAGCCATTCGGCTGCCGCTCCACCTCCTGAGTGAGGCCGAATGGCTGTGCAGAGGCACGGACTTTCTCTGCTCTAAGGAAGTCTCCTCTGAAGCTGTTCGGCATGCTCAGTGTGTTTCTGCGCAGTGCACCTCAGATGGCCATTCAGGCCAGCTCCTCAGACAAGTGGCAGCTTCTGGCTGCTGCTCCGCCTTGGAGCAGGCCTGAATGGGGGTGCTGACGCCCGGGGCCTGCCAAAGGACAGTCAAACTCCTCCGGCACATCACCCCATACGGAGCACATCACCCAATGCAGCCCACACCAGCAGCACCAGTCTGGTGATGCCACTGGGTGCCTGCCTTATAAGGAGTCCCTGATGAGATGCCAGTACATTCTACAGTGAATACAAGGGGCTTCTTGGAGTGGCCTGCTGTATCCTGAGGTTTGTGGGCAGCCATAGTTTGTTCCATATCCTGAGGTTGAGAGGCAGGGGTTGCAGCTAGGATGGCCAAGAACTCAGATTTTTGGTCATCACTGCCATTCTTACTCGGGCCTTATCATGGACCCCTATGGGTCTACTCATTACTATACCTGCTCCTGAGGTGGTATAACTCTGAGGGCTGGAAGAGGGCATTTCTGCCTTGGAAACAGGCTTTGGATTCAGAGTAACTGCTCTGCCCTAGGCAATGCTCAACATGCCCTCAACTTGCCTCTCCTGAGCTGCTTAGGCTGCCCCAGTTAGGGCAGAGCAGGTCCACCTCTCTTAGGGCACCCTATCTTGCCTTGCTCTGCCCTAAGCCTCTTCCAGAGTAACTGGGCTGGAGCATCTTGCAGTTGCTCCAACCTATATCAAGTCAAAAAATCCAAGGCTTTACTGTATATTGTTTTGCTGACTACCTATTGGACTTTTCTGCCCTCCCCAGCCAAATTGGATCCATGCTATGCCCATTTTGTGAACTTTAAATAAGCTTGATCATTGACATCCTTTAGTCTCGAAAGACTATGGTATCGTGCTCAGAAGTAGAGGTCCTAAAACAGCGTTTTTTATGACTAAACAGGCCAATTTGAGAGTGGCTATCCCTTCCACACTGAGGGCAGATACAGTCAGTCCCCTGCCCAGCCCCCAGATTTCGCTGTTTCTGGGACTGCCTCTTTGTCTCAGCCTGCCAAATGAGTGTCTCTTCGAATTGAAGAAGGCCATGCTGCGTCTTTTGCCTCCACGCTGAACGATCAGAGGTCAGGGTTTCCAGTTGTTGATGTCCATTCCCATGGTCTTTAGATCCCTCTTGCAGATGTCCTTGTATCGCAGCTGTGGTCTCCCTCTAGGGCGCTTTCCCTGCGCTAATTCTCCATACAGAAGGACTTTTGGAATCCGACCATCGGCCATTCTCATGACATGTCCAAGCCAGCGTAGACATAGCTGTTTCAGAAGCGTGTACATGCTAGGGATACCAGCACATTCCAAGACTGCACCATTTGAAACTTTGTCATACCAAGTGATGCCAAGAATATGTCGGAGACAACGCATATGAAATGTGTTCAGCTTTCTCTCCTGCCGCACATGAAGGGGCCAAGACTCACTGCAGTACAAGTATAAGCTTAAAAGCATTTATTTTGTCCACTGAGATCTAAAAATGCCACTTTTACTATATATTTATTCTTTCTCTGTGCTAAGGCTTACAGACACACACAAAAATGCCTTGTGTGGTACTAATTTTATAAAACAGCAGGCCAAGATAGATCTTTATGGCACATCTTCTTCCGGCAAATTAAACCTTGAAAAAATTTCCATAAAGATACTTTTTTCTTTCAGCTGTTTTTTAAATTTAAATAACTACCATAATGTTTTGAAACAGCAGTTCCCTAATTTTTTAGCACCAGGACCTACTTTTAAAACAAAGTATGTCCTATTGGGACCCACCTAGATTTTTTTTACCAGACTTTTAAAAAAAAATCTTCAATGTACTGTATTATCTATCTATCTATCTATCTATCTATCTATCTATCTATCTATCTATCTATCTATCTATCTATCTAAAAGAGAAAAGTCACTGACTGACTGACTGACTCACGGACTCACTGACTCATCAATGCCCTGCCAAAACCGCTGGGCCTAGAAGCATGAAATTTGTGGTGGGTGTTCCTTCCGTGACGGAGGGGTGCACTAAGAACCGGTTTTCAGAAATTCCAACCAGAAGGGGGTGAAAAGGGGCGCAACGTGTTTTCCTCCCTATACTTTGCATTGAGAATTGCTGACTCATCAACATTCCTCCCCAACTGCTGGGCCTGAAGCATGGAATTCTGGGAGTTCCTTCTGTCACCTGAACACCCACCAAGAACCCGTCTGGAGAAATTTAACCCTTCAGGGGCTGAAAAGGGATCAATGTGTTTCTGTCCTATATTTAACATGGAAGACTGACCAACGTCCAGCCAATTTGGTTCTAGGTGGCTGGTGCATTGGGAGGATGTTGTTAGGAGGAAGAGGTTGCACTGGGGAGGATGCTGTGCATGGGGGATGTTGCGCATGGGGGGATGTTGTGCATGGGGATAGTTGCGCAAGGGGATAGTTGCGCATAGGGGAAGTTGCACATGGGGGGATGTTGCGCATGAGGGAAAATTGCACATGGAGGACTGATGTGCATGGGGATGTTGTGCATGGGGAAAGTTGTGCATGGAAGGAAGTTGCACATGGGGGGACTGATGTGCATGGGAGGAAGTAGCGCATGGGGTGTTGATGTGCATGGGGGAATTTGCTCATGGGGGAAGTTGCTCATGGGGGGAAGTTGCACATGGGGAAGCTGTGCATGGGGGAAGTTGCGCATGGGGTGTTGATACGCATGGGGGATGTTGTGCATGGGGGTATATTGTGCATGGGGGATGTGGTGCATGGGGGTATGTTGCGCACGGGGGAAGTTGCACATGGGGGAAAGTTGCACATGGAGGGATGTTGCACATGGGGGGATGTTGCGCATGGGGGAAGTTGCACATGGGGGCATGATGCGCATGGGGGGATGTTGCGCATGGAGAGATGTTGCGCATGGGGGGAAGTTGCGAATGGGGTGTTGATGCACATGGGGTGTTGAGGAGCCTGGGGGGAAGTTGCGCATGGGTGAAGTTGCGCATGGGGTGTTGATGTGCATGGGGGAATGATGCGCATGGGGGACTGATGCACATGGGGAATATTGTGCATGGGGATGTTGCGCATGGGGTTTGATGTGCATGGGGAAAGTTGCTCATGGGGGGAAATTTGCACATGGGGGACTGATGCGCATGGGCTGTTGATGCACATGGGGTGTTGATGCTCCATGGGGGGATGGCGTATGGGGAAATGTTACTCCCGTAACGTGGGTATGCTTTTTGCTAGTTTATTTATAAGTAATAACTAGAAAACAGACCCTCAACATTTATCTCCCTATATCTGCACATGCTTACAAACTGCAAGAGCAGATCTCTTTGCAAGGCAATTAGCAGCCACAGTATATGATTTTTGAATAGCTTTAGGGCTTGTAGAATTAAATATCTTAATTTTTCCTTCACCCCTTGGGGACCAAAAGAAAAAAAATATCAGGATTCAACCCACCAGTGAGCCACTTAGGGAACCACTGTTTTAATATTTAGCTTGTTTTTAAACTGTAATTTTGGCATAACTTGAGCAGCATATATTTGACATATCATTTATTGGCTATCTTTAGAGAGATAGGCTGCAATTGTAAAGACACTTTCCTGGGAGAAAGTCCCACTGATAACAATGGGGCTGACTTTTGAGTAGACATGGTTAGGATTGTGCTTATAGCCAATAAATTACTGTAAGAAATGTTCAGGTTTGGAACATTCAGCATTTTAACATTCTGAAACACCTTCCTGGAGGTTTTCAAGGAGATATTTGTTAGCTGTCAGTTAGGGATGCTATAGAAACCTGGACTGACTAGGAAGTTGAGATAGATTACCTCTGAGATCCCTTCCAACTTTCACGTTGTATAAAATAAAAAAAAAATCATTTTTAAATATTTTATATTTATTTTCCTGCAGTTCTACAAATCACACTAGATTCCTTCTTGCACCAGTCTTTTTTTTCCAGTTCCTCCCCAGTCACTCCATATACATGTATCAACATTTGGCAAGGCAACCTGCCAGGAACCTGTGTTAAATGTTGCATGTTTTTAAAGCTATATTACCATACAGGCAACACCTGTTTGTGAGCATGGTTCTCCATACAGCCATGTTCCATATTCACCCATTTCATGATGTACATGCATAAGCCTGCTCTTGAGCCAGCAGTCCCTGATAATGTCTAAATGGAGTATAGGTTCATCAGCATATGTATGGGAGCCCAATATGGAATGATGTCACTGGTAGAATGATGTCATCTTTCAAGATGGAATGATGTAAATGATGGTCAGAGAGCCAGGATTTTAAGTGGCGTTACAGCAGTAAAAAAATATGTGACACGTTTCTTGCAATGTGTATTGTGAATCCTGTTTTGTTTTTCCCATAATTTTCACTTTATTGGAGTAAAATTTATCTTTATCCTTATTAGAGAGAAGTAACACCATTTAAAAAATCTGGTATTTGCAGGAATGAAGCCAGCATTAGAAAAGGTGCTTTGCTTGGAAACATTTGCTCAGAGACATCCCTTGAAAAAGAAGATTCAGTAGCATGATAAGAAAACATCTGGGAAGCATGCAGCAATGGGAGTACAACTTCTGTGGGAGGAGGAGAGGGAGGACACGTCAAGACTGGCAGACAATCAGGGAGAGGCAATGCATTTGAGCGTCAATGGCATGACCTCTATTATTTTTTTCACACTCACACCCACATTCAGAGTCAAAAGTTGTGATGAGAGTGAAGGGGCAAAAGGAGAAGGTGTTAAAAAAAGAAACGGCTAATATTTCCTGGGAAAGATATTATCAGATAATAGAATGTTTCACAAAGGCTTTTGGGGTTTCCATGTGAAGGAGAAAACAGCTCTCCAGGGAACGAAAACCGTAAGGGCGGGTGGCCCTTCACTAGTCAAACACAATGACAACATTTGAAAAGCTTACATAATCAAAAGCCTGTATGTGTGTTGAACCTTACCTACTCTACTCCTTTGTTTAGTTTTATGTGCTGGATGAAGCACATTATTATATTGAGGAAAAAATTATTTTTTAACACCGTTACCATAGAGGACCCCATCCCTGACACACATATCTTTAAAACAAAATCCACAAAACTTGTGAACTATTTTTCAGGTGAATTAATTTTGGAAAAGTTTTTTTTAGATTATCGAGCACACAACTCATACAGCTTTGATTTGGCAATTCTGTATACATTTGGTTTTAATTGATTTGACTGTATTTATAAGCATTTGGGCACTGTTTATCCATTTACAACAAAAAACGTGAAGTTACTCAGTAAGAGCGCAATCCTAACCATGTCTACTCAAAAGTTAGCACCATTGTGCTCAATGTGTCTTACTCCCAGGAAAGTGTGTTTAGGATTGCAGCCTAACTTAAGAAAGAGCACATCTCTCTTCTGGAGCCATTTCCAACAATTTAGCCTAGCACTGGTGTTGCTCTGGAACAGAGGTGTCTGAACTTTTAATTTTAGAGCTCCTGAACCTGTAACAATTGTATAGAAAATAGAATTTCATCATGTGCAGTTTTTGATATGTGAGATGAGAAGCAGCACCTGCTGAAATTCTCTACTTAATTATTGAAGGTCCAAGAGCCTTGAAGTTGAAAGTTTGGACACCCCTGCTTGAGAATAAACATTTTACACTTCAGGTTCATTTTCAATCCCTGTGATTCAAGGGGCAACAGAAAAAAAAAAATCCCCACCAGGCACCACAAGGCAGCAGTCACCATTGGGTAGAACCAGAAAGCGGGCATTACCAGGCACTAGGTAATGGGCATTGATCATTCCTGCTGGGCCCCAGGCATGGGACACAAGGCACCATTGGGCACCAGTCCACAATTGGGCACCAGGCACCACTGAGCACCAGCATCCCTGCCAGGCACTGGGCACCACTGGGAAGCACCACTGGGCACCGGGCAGCAGCGAGCTGAGAGCTGATGACAATGGTCAGGAAGCACCAATGGGTATCAGGCATCATGCACCATTGGCATCATCAGGCTGCCAGTCAACAGCTAGCACTGGGTGCCACCAGGCACTGGGCACCACTGGGCACAAAATTGGTTCTTAGTTGGTGACTATACAGGGGGACCATATGGCCTGTTTTTCTAGGATATATTCTCTTTTTTAGCTTTGTGTCCTAGAAAAAAATCTTCATTATGCTCCTTTTCCTTGTGAGCGGGTCCTGTACTGACTTAGGGGTGTAATAAAACTGCTGGTAAGTGCACAAACATGTAAAAAGGTCCCCCCGCCCCTGCAGGTTAACTGCCAGTCGTTTCCAACTATAGGGTGTGGTGCTCATCCCTGTTTATAAGCCTTGAAGCCAGTGTTGTCCAAAGCAGGCCTCTTTCAGTCTTGAAAGACTATGGTATCGTACTTGGCGCTGCATTTGCTGCATGCCAAGCATGAAAGCCTGAGTTGGATTGTTATGGAGGATAGGCTGTTACCCAAGCAGCAAATCCCCCCTCTCCATGCCAGTGAATTAGTCCAATGGAAAGGCAGAGCCAATACGATTGGACTCAGCTGGCGTCGCAGAGCTGGGCTAAGGACAGGAGCTCACCCTGTCTTGTGGGGCCAACCCAGAAATCGAACCCTGGCCTGCTGGTTAATAGTCACAGCGTCTTTACCGCTTGTGCCACCCACAGCTCTATTGTGTTGTCCAAAGACACTTATGGTATATAGTCATGACTATATGCTGAGGTGCACGGAACACTGTTACCTTTCCCACCAAGGTGGTTTTATATACTTGCATTTACATGCTTTTGAACTGCTAGGTTGGCAGGAGCTGGGCTAAGGACAGGAGCCCACCCCATGTGCTTGCCTCCCTACTTTACCATGGGAATGGGGAGACCAATGAGTTGTGCTGGCCTAGGTTAGAATTGCACTCTAGTTTTTATTTTGTCATGTCCTACATTTTGGGGGACCTCATCTTCTTTTTGTGATTATGACATATGGTCACCCCGACAGAAGGATAAAAGGAAAGGAGCAACTGTATACAACACCTTTAGGTACTTGAAGGAAGGGCAATATATAAAATGTGGAAAATGAATACATGAATTTTATCCTTGCTAACATCCTTGATAATCCCTTACACAGGCTGGAAAGGCAGCCTATATTTTGTTCACCTACATAAATAAACCATGCTCAGCAATTATACTTGGGCTTTGCTGTGAGAATTTGTAAAATGAAGGCCAGGTGTGTGCCAGCTAACAAATGACCTTTAGAGTACAATCCAGAGTAACTATGGGAGCATGCAAGAGACATTACACGCACCCATAATTATTGCACCACCTAATGAAAACCTATGGGAAATTTATATTGCAATCCAGAGCAAATTGTTCTTATACCAGAGCAAGGAGTAGTTATTCTGGATTGCTCCCTTAATCATCTGCTAGGAAACAAATTGAGTCACTCCACCACCACCGTCACTACCACTGAAAAGCTGATTTCAGATGTCACTACAACTAAGCTCAGCTGTTTTACCAAACTATCGACTGCGCTATTATTTTGGAAAGTGAAACTTCACCCACACTAATGGAACACCAGGTGCAAGCCCAATAGATGATTCAAAGGATACATGAGTAAAGGCACATGGGCTGTGACCATTAGCAAGTTGATACTGATAGCTTTGGAATCTTTGGGGTAGGGATGTCATTTCCGGGTAGATTACTGTACCGGTGTCCCTCCTTATCCACTAGGGCTCAGTTCCAGAATCTCCACTGGATTAAAAAAATCTGTGGATAAAAAAGGCAAAAATAGATTTAAAGACCCACTTCCAGGTTTCATGCTCCTCCATTGCTCTTAACAGAATAAGGTTGTGCCAGAATAGCTCCAGAGGTTCCCTGCTATGACCCCCTGCTGATAACAAAATGTGTTAAAGAAAATCAGTTAAAAGTGTGTCCCTTTATAATGATATAAAAACAGCTTTTCTTACTGTTGTAGAGAGGCAGTCAGCAATTAGAAATGCAAAGGACCCTCTACCTTTACCTGAGAATGAAATGAAATGCAGCTCATGAATCCTCTCCACAACAGTAGAAAAACAGTTTTTCAAAGTTTTCAAGTTTTCAAACAGTTTTCAAGTTTTTCAAGACATACTTTATAGGCAGGACGTCCCAATTTCAATCCCTGGACATACTTTATAGGCAGGAGGTCCCAGATTCAATCCCTGACATATCCACGTAGGACAAAGAAAAATCCCTGTAATTTTTTTCTGAAAAATCCCTTTAGAGAACCACTTCCACTCAACAAATACTGAACTAGTTGTACATGTGGCCTGTACAATAATTCCTCATTATTTAATTCCTGTTTTGGGGTCTAAGTTGATGATGAGCTACTTCTCTCATGCAATGTCAGGCCATCTTAGGCATTATTAGAGCAATCTTATATTTAGTGTTGAATCCTTAATGTGCAGGATTTGACCTATAAAGAAGAAACAGAGCAATAATCAAACAGCTGTTTTTGAACTCAACAAGTGAGATTTCCTAAAAGCACTTCATTTTAACAACAGCACTAGTATCTAAGGACAATTTTTGTTAGATTGGTCAAAGCATATGGTTAAACATTACTCTAATTAGAAACCTCGTGATCATAATAATATTTTATCACTAGATATTAATTGGTAATAGGATGCTTGTACAAGTATCCTAACCTTTCACATATTGGTTTATTTTAAATCACAAATACAGTACATAGAGTTCAGAGCAGCCTTATTGCCAGGTCTAAATCCTTCTGTTGCTTCCTATTTTGATTTAACTGAGATTCTTGTGAATGAAAATGGATTCTGTTTGCCATCATCCTCCATTGTCTGTCCATTCCTGAGTTATATGTGCTGCTGAAAAGGCATGCGGAACAGCATACTTGCCTCTCCTGCATTGCACACAGCACAATGCTGGTGATGATGATGATAGACATCGTAAATACAATCGAAAATTATAAAGGTGGAGCACTGCCACAACTGGTAATGTGCTCCAATTCAGATAAGAGGGTATGAAAGCCAAGTTATATGCAGGGGGTAGAACACGGTTGGTGATGGATGGAATTCTGGAGGTCAAGAGCAGATTGAGGGAGGGAAGGGATGATCCCTGACGGCACCAGCTTGCATATGATCATATATTTAAAATGTATACACATTCACACATATGTGAAGTTGAATGTGTTTAAGTGTGTTTGAGTGTACATACACAGATTTAACAACAAAAACTTTAATCACGTCCAATTAGAAACCATTTTTATTTTTTCTGTTGTCCCTTGAATTACAGCTGTGTAATGACCGGAGATAATCAAAATCCCCTCAGCCATTCAGTTCATCCTTTCCGTCTACCAGCCATCAAGAGAGATGAGAGGGCAGAAATAATTCTAAAGTTAATAAACATTCAAAACCATTTATTTCAATAGCTAATAATCGCAGCATAACGATTTACAGAAATGGCCCACCCTCTGTTTGGCTAAGGCTTTTTGCCTGTGATCACGGTAATCAGTTCTGCCTTTTTGAAGCAACGCATGCTTGCACAGCTTGAAACATTTAAAGCCTTTCAAGTCGGGCTTTGGCGCTTCTAATGGTATGTACTGTGCTTATGACAGTTAATCATGTGAACTGATTCTCTCTCCTGCCCCTCACTTGAAAATTGGTGGATAAGATTATCTTTTTTCTACATTTTTTGTCACATTTCTTCTTCCAAGTTAAATTTCCAGTACATGGACCATAATCCCCAAGTAGTAAAGGACTGTTTTTTCAAGTTTCACTGCACGTGTAGGTTTTTTTTGTTATTGGTATGCTTTATCACTCTGTAATTATTATTATGTACTATTTCACAGTTGCCAGGTGTTTGACTGGAACTGGCTCTATTGTGAATCGGTTCCTATCCAAAGAACTAGGAATCACAAAGGGAGAGTCTCAGTATGTGTGAAGTTCGCAGGAGTGCTGCTTTTTGTAATTGGGAAGTTGTGATCTTCTGGAGGCCCATTAAGTTTAGACGTTCCTGGAGACTTGATGGAATCGGTCCAAGAGCACTTGTTACTATTGGAATAATAGTGGCCTTCTTTTCCCAGATTCCCTGAATTTCTATCTGTAAATCCTTATACTGTGAGATTTTCTCATGTTCTTTCTCTTGATGCCAACGATCCCTGGGTATTGCAATGTCAATGATTCAGAGCTGTTTTCCCTCAACCACTGTGATGTCTGGTGTATTATGTTCCAGTTTGAATAAGGAAGTCCCACAGGATTTGGGCCTGTTCATTCTGGACTATCTTTTCTGGTTTGCGGTCCCACCAGTTCTTGATTGTCAGTTGGTTGTACTTTTGGCACAGATCCCAATGTGTCATGCCAGCTACTTTGTTATGTCTTTCCAGATAGTCTGTTTGGGTGATCTATCTTTCTGCAGCCACAGATTATGTATTTCACCATTTCTTCAGCCTCCTTACACACTTGCTGTCTTTCTGGCTCTTGTCTATCTTGGCCTTTATCGTATTTGTTCGCAGTGCTTGTTCTTGGGCTGCTAGTATAAGGCCTTCTGCTTCTTTCTTATTATAGATTTTAACACAGTTAGGAAGATGTTGTTGACTGGTTTGATTTATCTAGACATCAAGTCCTTTCCAAGGATCTGGGATGCCTGGCTTTTATTCTGTTTTGATTTCATAAATATCATGGCAAGATGTAAGCTGTTCCCAGTAAAGCGGCTTATTGTAGTCGGTGGATGGTAAATTCTGTGGCATCAATGCTGTTCAGGGGCTCTTCAACGTGTTTTGGAATACTATCAAGGACTCCCATTTTTGTTATTTTTATTTCTATTGTTATTTCTGCTGCAATAATTGAGGCTGCAGTGGCTATTGGGTGTACAGTGGCTCAGTGGTTATAATGCTAGCGTTAGAACACTGCTTGACCAGAATTCCAATCAGCAGGTCAGCAGTTTGAGACCCAAGTACTGCAAGACAGGGTGAGCTCCCATCCTTAGCCCAGCTCCTGCCAACCTAGCAGTTTGAAAGCATGTAAATGCAAGTAGATAAATAAGTACCACCTCAGTGGGAAAATAACAACGTTCTATGTGCCTTGGCATAGTCATGCAGGCCACATGACCATGGAAGTGTCTTTGGATAACACTGACTCTTCAGCTTAGAAACGGGGATAATCACCACTCTCTATAGTCAGACAAGACTAGCAATGCAACCTGTGGGGGACACCTTTACCTTTACCTATTTCTGCTGCATTAAAAGAATCTGATTTGGCAACTTTTTAATTTTTTGGGAAAAATGACATTTTAAGTGTCTCATGACTTTGATCCAAATAACTGCTTTGTGAGATTGTACACAAGAACTAGGAAAAGACCTGTTGCAGTGCAGCTCCATGACATCTTGGAGAAGCACTGTAGTAGGAAAAAGAAAAAGGAGAGGATATAGGCTGTAGCAACAATCCCTTCTTCGCAAACAAGGTGTACAAATAAAAGGTAAGATTGTCTTTAGGTCTGTGGTTATTTTTGTCATGCGGAGCTGTTGTGCTGGGTAAGAAGTAATCTGTTAGCAAAAGGGGACGGTTAGGTGATATCCTATTGCCCTTTCTGAGCCAAACCTGAATCCTCTTGGACTTGCGCCAGCAATTTATTAAGCACAGGTCCAAAAGGCATAGGTTATGAATAGGATTATGCTAGGAGAAACTAGTCTGCCTGTTCCAGCACAATAGGATTGTGCTGCCCAGTTAAAAACAGAATGGCTTATGATATCATATCACTAAAAACAGTTCTAGAAAAATTAACAACAAAAAGCAGAATCCAAAATAAGCTTTGGGACTTCAGTGATTCCTATATAAAAACATCTCAAATGATCTTCTAGACACATAATTACATGGTATGGATCATTCATGGATGAGTTATCCAGTAAACAAGGGATTAATTCCTCAAAATATTGTCAAGACACCTCCCATTCTGTGTAAACAAAAGAAGGGATGAACTGAAATGTTTTTCAGAGACAAGAGGTTGGAATTTCCACTTCATTTTTGAGCACAGCTGAGTCTCGTATATTATCTCTCAGATCAGTCAAAGAGGCCTGGTGCAAAAAGTAGATCATTTGTTTCTTTTTTCATGCACTCCTCACCACCCAAGAACACACGGAGGAAGAACATACAGTTAACACGTGTTTTTTCTCAGCCCAGCCATGTCTTGGAAAGCATTCTAAATGCATCTGAGTTCACTTGATATTCTTTCCTGTCTTAGGTACACATGAGAAGTCCAGGATGGCAGGAACACCAGAGGCTGGAACAGGCAGCTGGGTCAATTATCTATCCTGCCACATAAGGTCAATGTTCATACATTACTAGAGCAAGAGGTGGTGCAGCCAAATTTAGACTCTTAACTTCAGGAAAGTCACTATGATGGGCAGCCAAATGCAGTACAAAACTCTAAGAAGTGATACATCAGTGCCAGTAGGGGCTACATTGCATCCTGCATGGGAATTTTGCATGCTGGAGGTATCTGCCAGGTAAGGAGACATTTGGCTTCTTGCCCCAGCAGCCACAATGTGGCAACTCAGAGCTGTGTCTGCTAAGATGCTGGAGTAAGTGGACATTTCCCAATGCAGGGCCTGGAAATGGTGATGCCACTTATCCCATCACCCAGGCCTGATTGACCCATCTGTGTGCATGTCACTGTCTTCCCCTGTGCTGATACATCCCACCGCTCTTTGCACAATTCTGCTTCAGTGTTTCTCAGCATGCAACTCACCAGCCCAACTCACTATTTCCTGGATGTCCACATTTGCACAGGGACCTGGTGCACATTCATGTGCCGGCCTAATTCCCTGAGCATGGTGCAAAACTACTTTATGGCATTTTCTCAACATTTTGATTACCTCATAGTGGGCTGTGGGTGGCGCAAGAGGTTAAGACGCTGTGCCTGTTAACCAGCAGGCCAGGGTTCAAGACCCGGGTCGGCCCCACAAGACAGGGTGAGCTCCTTTCCTTAGACCAGCTCTGCGACCCCAGCTGGATCCAATCGTATTGGCTCTGCCTTTCCATTGGACTAATTCAGTGGTGTGGAGAGGGGGGATTTGCTGCTTGGGTAACAGCCTATCCTCCATAACAATCCAACCCAGGCTTTCGTGCTTCGCATGCAGCGTATGCAGCACTGACCACAAAACCATAGTCTTTCAAGACTGATGGAGGCCTGATTACCTCATGATTGCACCTTTACAGTTTAGATGAAGTGTGTATTTGTTACAGTGGAAAAATACATACTTTCATTCTTTTTGCTATTTGCAGAAATGGTTCCATGTGCCTAACTTTTCTTCACACCTCTGCATTTATTCATTAATATGGTTGGTATTTGACTGGCAGTATAATGTGTCATCATCATCCAGTTCACTGGTTGATTCACACACTGGATAAGAATACCCATTGGCAGGAACATGCTCCAAGCTTACAAAGCAATCAAGGGAACCAGTGGCACCAAACAAGTGTACAAGTACTGAATATTTATGGAAAAAATTTCAATTTCTCTATCTCAACAGTAAATTTCTATTAATTAGGGTGTGATGCTAGTTCACCTCCTCCTAGTGCACCCCAGATACCACAAAAGTGTAAACTAAACAACTAGCAACAATTGGCAGTCAGACTATGGGTGCAATCCTGAGTAACTACGGGGAGTCCTTGCTCTGGTGTAAGAACAATTTGCTCTGGATTGCAATATGAATTTCCCATAGTTTTTCACTAGGTGGTGCAGTAACTACGGGTGCATGTAATGTCTCTTACGTGCTTCCGAGTTATTCTGGATTGTAGGGTACATTGAAGAATTGGCAGTTGGCAGCCAGACATCAGTGTGGAATTCGTGGCACCCAAAATACATGGCAATGGAACAATAACATCTGATTTACCATAAGTCCATGTATTTGCCGTAAGCTAAATAAAATAAATTCTATTAATTGTTGATCTTGACTTCAAAAATTAAAGTTAAATAATATTTGGTGCAGATTAAGGGCAAAATCCAGAGTAACTACTCTGGAGTACCTGGGAGTAGTTACAAAATCCAGGGGAGTACCTGCTCCGGTGTAAGAACAAGTTACTCTGGATTGCAATATGAATATCCCATAGGTTTTCACTAGGTGGTGCAGTAACTACGGATGCACGTAAAGTTTCTTATGTGCTCCCGTAATTACTCTGGATTTGGGGATAAATAGATTTTTAATGCTATTTCAGTATATATTTCTGGTGATGATACTGTATGGTGGATAACCAGTGGTTTCTTTTTATTCAGTATTCCCTTGCACAGATTCTAGAGCAACATTTTGGCACCCTTTTCACCAGTTGTTTCCTTCTTTGAAGAGACAGTACTTCACAATTGCCATAGGGGGAACTGTTGGCTTAATTTTGCATTTGCAAACCTTGGTGCCAAAATTATTAAACTAATAATTTAGTCTCCTGCGATACAACAATCTCTTCTGTTTCAATTGGTTACTATGTTTTGTTTACTGTTTATGACTACAGAGTTATGTTCACTGCCACTAATTCTCCTTGCCAGTTTGTATGGTTTATTCATCCCTCCAGATTTTCACAAGCCACTGATTGATATAGAAAAAAATATTAATTTATGGAGTTTCAAAAAAAAAAAAATAATCCCACGAGTTCTGAATTAAACACTGTTCTCCCATATAGAACTTCCATTGACACTGCACAATGGATGTCAAAACTAACTTATATTAATGCTAGCTTCTGGTTTTATCATAGTGGAAATTCTGAGTCTTTTGAAAAAGTTCTATGACTCCATCAGTTTGGGGTTATGAACTCACCAGTTTTTCCCTTAAGATATTTCTCTTCATGTCAGTTTAAGGGCTTAAAATGTGCTTAAAGAGTCCAATGTTTTCATGTGTTCTTTATATATTGCTGCATATGCAAGATTTTTAAAAATGAGTTCTTTGGAGATATTTTGATATTCTGCTTGGGTCAGAAGGACAATATAGCCAGTACTGTCCACTCCAAAATTTTGGCAGCATTGAGGTTTGTAGTGATGCTTGTCCTTCACATTTATTCATGATCTCACTACTTTCAGGCCCATTAAGCAGAACAGGCTGTGCCTCTTTGTTTTTAGCATGAAATGTTATTTTACTTATCTTTTACATTTTTATACCATCCTTCTTCCAAGGAGCTCAGGGTGGTGTAATGAGTTCCTCTTCTCTGACTTTACAGTAACCATTGGAAAGTGAAGCTGAGAGATAGAAATTGGCTCATGACACTCAGGAAGCTTCATGGTTGATCAAGGATTGAAATCTGGATCTTCTAGATCTATGCCCAAGTCCTGCCTGTAACACTACACTATTTTGGGCTCTCAGGAATTTAGCAAGACAAATATACAGTATCTGACATGGTGGAGATGCATGTAATGTCAGCTGCTGCTACCAGATCAGTCATATATTTAAAAAGAAGCAGCAGAGTATACAGGTGTCCCCCTCTTTCTTACAGTTTGTTTTCTGATTGTTCTGCTCTTTCAACACCTTTCAATTATACCCAGAGCTCATTCATTCAACACATGTTCCATTCTTTCAACCTCACTCTGCTCATCTAAAGGCTAAAATTGTCATCCCTAATGTTGATTTGCAAGTGACATGGTGGTCAAACTGCTTTTGACATTTCCTTATGACTTTCTTCAGTAAATAACCATCATTCAAATGCATAGGATATTCATTGCCCACACATGACTTTGTTTATTTTACTGTAACTGGTTATGTATTTATGTGTGTTAATAAATATGTATTATTTAGGCCTTGCAAGTTATATTTATGTCTTTTTTGGAGGCCATTTTGCATTTGCAAGCTGAGAAAGACTAGCCCCCAAATCCAGAGTAACTATGGGAGCATGTAAGAGACTTTATGTGCACCCTTAGTTACTGCACCACCTAGTGAAAACCTATGAGAAATTCATATTGGAATCCAGAGCAAGTTGTTCTTACACCGGAGCAAGGACTCCCTGTAGTTACTCTGGATTTTCCCCTAGGTTCCACTTTTCAATGGTTTTCACTTTTAGATGGTGCTCTGGTCCCTAACCCATCCAATAAGTGGGGGATGCCTGTAACTGAATCCACATTAACAAGTACATTCAGCAAAGAATGCCAACTCAGGCGCCAGTCCAAACAGGCACTGAGTCACTGGAACAGTGATTCTGGTGGTACAGCTGCCTTTCAAACGTCAATAAATGCAATACAGTCACACACACAACTGAGCTACAGGAAGAACTGGTGAGCCACCATGGGGGTGGGATGGGGGCAAAGGGTGGGCAGAATGGGGCGAGGAGGGGGAACAGAGCAAGACAAAGAGGGGATATATTGACAGCAGGAAGGAAGCATTATTGTCCACAGTAGCTCCACTGATATTCTGTCCACTATCCCTACTTTGATCACCTCCCATAAACTATTCAAAGTTGAATAAGCAAAAGAAATGGTGCAAGTCTGAACAGATCTATTGTGGAAAGTGCAGGTGTACCTCCAGGACTGTTTCCCTCCAGGATACAGTTTGAACTTGCTCTAGAAATTGAGTTAGGATTTGGTAGTCAGATAAACGTAAGAATGTGCTTGGAGTTTGTACTTCAGCTGATCATTGGAATGGGAGACTTGTTTTATATATGAACATAAAAATTGACTTGTGGGATTAAACCAAAGCTCAGCAGGATGGCTCCAACATTGGCCAGCCAGATGCTCAAAATTAAGGCATTGGTGATCATGTCTTGCGTTTTCCCCAGCATCTGGCACTCAGATGTATGTTGACTTTGAACATACTGTTGAAGGATGACTGTTGTTAATGTTTGTTAATATCCCACTTTTCTACAAAAACAACAACATTGTACTCAGTGTATACTCAGCACATTAAAATTTAAAAAATAGCGAACAAGTAAACAATGAAAAACACTAAAGGCACACTCCAAACCAATTTAAGCCAGCACAACTCGCCCATCTCCCCGTTCCTGCAGTTCCTGGAGTTCCTTCCCATTCCTGGAGCTGGGGAGACTGGTGCATGTCTGTGCACTGGCCTAAATCACCACCTACCAGGAGTGCCTTATGGCATGTTTGTGACATCTCCAAGCTGGCATGTGACTAGTGCTGGCCTAATCAGGTGTTAGGATTGCACTGCCAATGATAAAAACATAAACAAGTCATATCATTTTAAAGTAATGCAGCAGCATCGCTTTTATGCAGCAGCATAAAGAAGCAACATCACCAAGGCAGGCAGCCCAATCCAGAGCAACTAATCTGTCCACATAAGAGCCCTTAGGTTGCCCTATCTAACACTAGGTTGGAGCAACTGCAAGATGCTCCAGCCCAGTTACTCTGAAGGAGGCTTAGGGCAGAGCAAGGCAAGATAGGGTGCCCTAAGAGAGGTGGACCTGCTCTGCCCTAACTGGGGCAGCCTAAGCAGCTCAGGAGAGGCAAGTTGAGGGCATGTTTAACATTGCCTAGGGCAGAGCAGTTACTCTGAATCCAGAGCCTGTTTCCAAGGCAGAAATGCCCTCTTCCAGCCCTCAGAGTTATACCACCTCAGGAGCAGGTATAGTAATGAGTAGACCCATAGGGGTCCATGATAAGGCCCGAGTAAGAATGGCAGTGATGACCAAAAATCTGAGTTCTTGGCCAGCCTAGGTGCAACCCCTTCCTCTCAACCTCAGGATATGGAACAAACTACGGCTGCCCACAAACCTCAGGATACAGCAGGCCACTCCAAGAAGCCCCTTGTATTCACTGTAGAATGTACTGGCATCTCATCAGGGACTCCTTATAAGGCAGGCACCCAGTGGCGTCACCAGACAGCTGCAGCTGGTGTGGGCTGCATTGGGGATGCGCTCCGTATGGGGTGATGTGCCAGAGGAGTTTGACTGTCCTTTGGCAGGCCCGGGCGTCAGCACCCCCATTCAAGCCTGCTCCAAGGCGGAGAATCAGCCAGAAGCTGCCACTTGTCTGAGGAGCTGGCCTGAACGGCCATCTGAGGTGCACTGCGCAGAAACACACTGAGCATGCCGAACAGCTTCAGAGGAGACTTCCTTAGAGCAGAGAAAGTCCGCACCTCTGCACAGCCATTCGGCCTCACTCAGGAGGCGGAGCGGCAGCCGAATGGCTTCAGAAAGAGTACTGCACAGGCACCAACTCTGACGCCTGCACAGTCTCCCCCGAAGCCAAAAGGCTTCAGAAAAGTACTGCGCAGGTGTCAGAGATGGTGCCTGCGCAGTACTCTTTCTGAAGCCAGTTGGCTTCAGAAACAACTGCGCAGGCGCCAACTTTGGTGACTGTGCAGTCCAGGTGGGGGGGGGGGGCGCATCCCAGGAATGACGCACAGACTTCCGCACCAGGTGATGTGCAGAGTCATGTCACCACTGTAGGCACCATAGCTGTTCCTTGTTCAGTGTGATCTGAGGGGTATCTCCTCAGGAGCAAGTCTTCCCCTTGTGTCAATTACTTAGCATGCTCTGGAGCAGTTAGGGCAGCCCAGGCTTCCTGACTCTCTGGATTCAGCATAACTTTCTGCTCTGGATACAGAATAGTTAGGAGAGTGCAGTTAGGTCAGAGCAGGCTGAATTTGCTCTGGATTGCTGCCTAAAACATTTATTTTACAGAATTAAATAACAAATGTTTAATCTTCTGCAAATTTCAGTAAATTATTTAGATAAATTTAAATTTCAAAGATTAAAAATGTCCTTATGAGAGCCCCTCATGTATATGGATCTAGAGCAGTGGTTCCCAGTTTAGCATTGGGACCTACCTAGTAAAATGTTTTGCTTTACCAGCCACTCAAGTCTCTGTGACTATTGTGAACTTGTTAGTTGAAAAGCGGTATATAAATACTGTAGATAGATAGATAGATAGATAGATAGATAGATAGATAGATAGATAGATAGATAGATAGATATAAGGTGACGGAGCCTTAGTCAACCCATCAAGTAGCAAGCTGATTAACTGTTGATGCACATAGCTTAATTTGCCTTGTCCGTTTTGCAAACCAGCAAAAATTGGGTCACGGGCCATGAACCCCCAGTTTGGGAACTACTTTAATAGTTCTGGGTCATCAATCTACTATGCTGAATAATGATTACAGTTCTACTTATAATATTTTTTTTAGCATTTGTATAGCAGTCTTGGGAGCTCAAAGAACACATGTATTATCATGACGTACTTCCTAATAAAAATCAGGTAAATCATAAGGTGCAATCCTTAGCTAGGCAGGCACAACTCATCAGTCTTCCCATTCCCATGGTGATGTATAGAGGCAAGCACATGTCTGTGCACTGCCTACTACACCCCCAAGAGTGGCGCAAAGAGGGAGCACCTTGACTCA
Organism: Cryptoblepharus egeriae; assembly: GCA_030015325.1. Lineage (NCBI taxonomy): Eukaryota > Metazoa > Chordata > Lepidosauria > Squamata > Scincidae > Cryptoblepharus > Cryptoblepharus egeriae. Next base: position 214,551,478 of record JAREYC010000001.1, read on the forward strand.
GGCCCACCAAGATTGTTCAGAAGTGAGATTCAAATCAAGAGGTCCTGATTCAGTCTCAAAGCTGTTCTGGTACACCACCTCTCACAAAACTAGGTTTTGCTGGTGAGTTATAAAAACCCCAAATTCAATCACTGCTTTTTAAAAATCCTGTTTCCACCCTGAGTACATGACAGATAAACTGCTTCTCTGAAACACAGCCAGTTTTCAAGACAACTTTTTATGTGCCTATAGCCAAAACGAAGAGGGGGAAACAGTTTTTAGAATTTTACTGGAAACCCCCAATGTGTTTTAAGGCACCATTCTTGATCAGCCAGGAGAGAACCATATAAAGATGTCTCTAGTGAAATGTAAGGTGTTTCAGAACCTTTTACCAAGCTGTAAAACTTCATGCTAAGAGGGCAGTGTAAAACTGAACATTTTCAAAAATAATTCACAAATACATGACTTTTTTCAAGTCTGCTGTTTTTGAATGTAAATCTGCCCTATTAAATAAATAACTATATAACTGCACATATATATTTTTTTCCTGTAAGTGCAGCTTGCTTTATTGCGGAATATAAAGAATGGCTATGCGAATATGGTTTTAAACAGCTTTTACCGCTATATAGTAATAAAAAGATCAACTTTGAGACAAGTTATGACATTTTCCAAACTTTCCTCATTTAACTCTAAAAGTGCTCTGGGCTGCAATTAACAGTTCTGGGGAACATCCATGTTTCAGCTTGATGTCACATCCCAAATGCAGTGGGGAAGTGTGGGGGTGTAAGCTTATATCTCTGTGAGTAGATGTTCTCTGAAGTTTGCTACTTACAAATCAGCACACGTGTCGTGAACATCTGGATCCAAATGGAGGCTAGGGTCTGAAGGAACTAACCCTACAATCCAGAGTAACTATGGGAGCACTTAAGAGACATCATGTGCACCTGTAGTAGTTAATGCACCACCTAATGAAAACCTATGGGAAATTCATATTGCAATCCTGAGCAAATTGATCTTACACTGGAGCAAGAACTCCCCGTAGTTACTCTGGATTGTGCCCTAGATCAGAAGAAGTCTAGGGTCTGAAGATCATTGGGTCTGAAGGAACTCCTCAACAAATTGCATGTCATGGGCTTCTTCCAATCTGCCTAGGTCATTCTTTATCTAAGCTAAGCCTGGGGGTAGAGGATCCCAGGTATTACACCTGAGGGTGCATCTAGCTGATGGCATCTCAAACAGTTGTTGTGCCCCTGCAAAGCTTTAGAGAGCCTCCTGGAAGCTCCTGAAAGGCAATTCCAGTTTTCACCAAAAACCGGAATTGCCAATTGGAGAATTGCCAATTGTCTAGAAGAAGCCTTCTAGGGCCCAGTCGGGACACAAAAATTTCATATGGGGTGCAGCAATATTGTATTTATATGTCTAGGTGCCGGATACCTTAGCTATACCACTGGTAAGACACGTGTGATAGAAAGGAGGGAGATACACAGTGTTATGTAGGTATGTTACTGTGTTTTGAGAAGGTACCTCCTCTGAGCTCTCTCCAATCTAGAAGTCTATAAAATAAAACAGTTGCCTGAAAGAGAGGAAAGCTGTAATTTGAGAACGTAGGAATCAGTTGGAGGAACAAGTGATGGGAACAATTTTGTTACCACAGAGGCTTGAGGGGAATGTATTTCAGGTGTGGCAGTGCATGCCAGGATACTGTTCAAGTTTCTGCCACCCTGCTCTCCTCAGATTTATGCCAGTTAGCCAAATATGTCCAGGAAGACCCACTGATGGCCAGGTAGCCTGTAGAGGAGTTATTTAAAACTCTCACACATTCATTCCACTCATTTATTCCACACATTCATTCCACCATTGCTTGCAGCGTGCAAACCATCAGAATGGCTGCAAGGCAGAAGATAGTTGAGGATAGGAATGGTCTCATAATGTCTTTTCACCAAGCTACAAATCTTCTTTTGATCTGTACATCTACTAGCTGGTGAAGGCTTCATCCTTTGGAAGATCTATAGCCCTATCTTTGAGGATGCGCATGTACCCCCAAGTGAACTCTCCACCTCAAACAATGGGGCTGCAAAATGTCCGAGGTTTTGGATAAGTCCTACCAGTTGGAGTTGACAGTAGTGGACAGGATGAACCAGTGACCACAGCTAGGGTAAGGCAGAAATCTCTTTAGGAAAGGCTGTCTTTTAGTCCAATGAATTTCAGAATGGGATGTGGCCATAGTAGCTAAAGGAGAAGAATTGTCGTTCCTTCACATTCTCTTATCAGGCTACGATCCAAATTATATTTGACAAAAGAAATCAAGTACACTTGCTTTGCATTAACTGAAAAAGGAGCTTTGATACAGATGTGAGGAAACCAAATGTGGCAAGTTAGCGCTGCTAAGGAAATGTTGACCTTAACTTCAAAACCTGCATCTCTCTGTATATGTTCCCACTGAGACAGAGGTATCTGAATTCTGGACTGTGCTGCCGTGGGGAGAATAAATGTTTGTCTGAAAGGTTCCCCCACATTCAAAACTCCCTGTATGCAATAAACTAGAAAATGAATCTCCAAATATTTCAGCCAAAGGGCCACATTAATATCTGGCATGGTGTTGAGGGCTGAAATATATCTTAAATATAAATATAAATAAAACTTAAATATAAAATTTAAATATATACATTAGAGATGGAACTCAGATGAAAGAGCTCAAATTTTCAAAATTTCTCCAAGCATCAACTTACACCACAGAAAAAGTAGATGCTTAAACAGACTCCCAATCTCCCAAACTGCTTACTAAAAACTGTATTTATTCGAATCTAATACTCACCATTTCCAGCCAAATTTAGTCTTTAAAACCAGGGTTTGCATTAGATTCAGTGTTTAATTAGATTCAAATGAACATGGTGTTTTGATTATAAGTATAGGGTGTGCATTAGATTCAATTGTGCATTAGATTTGAGTAAAAACGGATATACAAGTAAATAATTCAGAACCAGCACATCACAGGAAACACCTGGCATGTGTTCTGGGGCCAGTGAGGCTACCTCCTTGGCTCATCGAAAATCTTCTAAGGCCATCAGAGGGTATATATAGCGTTTAGGTATATAAATGTTATATATACCCACTGATGGCCTTAGTACATTTCCAACCACTCCTTTTATATACTACTTTATATACCAGGAGAGTCACTCCTGCTGACACCGCCATTTTGGGATAGCATATTGGACACTCCTCCGGAAGCCTGCCACCCATTCCAGGTAACCCCCTTTACACACCATTGTGTACAGATTATCTCTTAGAGCTGTACAAGCTGGGGATATAGACCTGTTTATATTGTTGTTGAAATGGAGTAATCATACATGGTCTTTTGCTTGTTTTTGTTGCTTTGAGCATTCCCTAGTCCTCATTTCTTTGGCTGAACATTTCCTGTGTCTTTGTTGCTTCCCACCCTCACTTAACTATGTGTCAGCAGCATCTGTAGTGTTTGAAGTTGCACTTTCGCACTCCTCAAGACCATTCATAAACATGGTAAACCAAAACCGGATCTCAATATTGACCTTTCCAGGCACACCACTCATTACCTCTTCCTACTCTCAACTCTTCACTTTGCTAACGCCTTCTGTTTCCTGTCGGTAAGCCAATTTTTACATTGACAATATTTATATAGTCGTCCTCCACATGGGTTTCTGAGGGCAGATTATTCCTGACATTAACAGGGCTTTGGAGAAAGAGAGGTAATCGCTGCCATGAATCTTCAGCTCCTAAGCCCTTTCCCAGAGTTCCCAGATTGTAAAGGCCCAATAGAATTCTACTCTTGTTCGTGGGATGACTACTTGGACTTCTTCATACCATGAATAAAGGAGCACTGATTTCAAACTTTGGAAACATCAAATTATAGGCAGTTCCCTACAAATGCTGGTCACATCTCACATTCCTGCACTAAAATTGGAACTTTAACTGATATTACCTATGCAAGCATGCCTAATACATAAATGAAATAGTGAAAAACTTCCTGTGGTGCCTAAAAACAGTTCAGAAACATTTATTTCATTAGATTAAACAAATTACGGTATTCAGCTTGTTAGGGTTAAATATCAATAAAATATTAATTTTATAATTATAACATTTTATATTTCATTGTCCCTTTAAAAAAGATGTAAAGGATGGCTATACATCCAAACCGTATCCTGGGCCAGATGTGGTCTGCAACAAGCCTCAATGTGACCCACAACAAGACCCCTCCATCCAGCCCACATAGTCCCTTGTAATCCCCCAGCTCTGTATACACTGTATGTAATCCCCCAGCTCTATATGTAAATTTATGCAAATATATGCAAATTTGAAATGTGAGGCATTTTTTGACCCCCAACATAATGACAGAGAGATGATGTGGCCCTCCTGCCAAAAGGTCTGGACACCCCTGCATTATACGAAACTAAAGTCTCACTAATTACCTACAGACAAGATTGGTACTGCTAGGAGTGGAGGGAAGGTGAGATACCAGTAAGTTTAACACATACATGTGTAAGTGGAAGATTGTATAAAGGTGGCTTATTCTTTAAGGGTGCAATCCTAAGCAATTTAGGGAGCACTTACTCCCTGTTCCTGTGGTGGTGTGGGGAGACCAGTGAACTGACCCAGTGGTATAGCTAGTGGGAGCAGAGGGGACAATCTGCCCCAGGTGCCATGGGGTGTAACTAAACTTGTAACTTTGTGAAGGATCAGAGTAACCCCATTATGTTATCTATCATTGGATATGTCTTTAAGAGCAGAATCCAATGTAAAAATTGATTTTGCAATATCTCCTTCCTATGAAATGTTATTGCTAAAAAATCTGAAAAACAAAAAGTAAGCGTTGAGCTCTATGGAAAGTGAAAGTAAAATGTATCATGGCTTTAATCGTGAGTAGGTTAACATGTCATAGTCCACCAGAAAGGGCAGGCTGAGAGAACTCCAAGGACACTGGAATGGTCTTAATCCAATAAACACAGCCTCTCAGGGGGATATGATTGCAATCTCAGGGTGCAATCCTAACCAATTTAGGCAAACACAACTCTCCCATCTACCTGTCCCTGCAGTGGCATGGGAAAGCAGGTGCATGCAAGTTCACTGGACTAAACCCATTCCAGGAGTGGCACAGAATTGCTTTATGGCACTTTTGTGACACTCACAAACCAGCACCAGACTTATGCTGGCATTTATGCTGTCCTGACCAGGGGTTAGTATTGCACTGTCAGTTACACAACTGGTATATATAGCCCAGCAGTGTTAACTAAGAATCCAAAAAAAATATCTGGTTATGCACACATCACATTTAAACAAACATTATTTTAATGTAAGTACCTGTCCAGACAGTCTTCTAAGTAAGAGAGCGTTTATCAACTGTAACAAAAGAGAAGATACAAGAATGCATGACAAAATTGGGTTCTTAAGGCCCACACCTAGGGACCTAGCACCGGCTAATACTGAGCATCACAGCATGCTCCTTTTTGGTATGAGTGCACAAGCAGAGGTAGGAAGGATAGGATTGGATTGTTAATCAACCAAAATTGATTTGAGTCAGTTTTTATTGCCATTATTCTCAAAGAATGGAGAGGATATATTGAAGACTTGGGAACTGTAATGATTAAATGTAAATAATGAGGTCAAGTATGCGTGATACCTCAAAAATGCTGGCAACAACTATCAGTAAACAGTTAAATTTTACTTTAAAAGGAATCTGGAGACAAGTTCCCAAATGCTTTCTATAACCTAGCATCTCCTTCCAGAGCATAATCAGGAGAGCTGTTCAGCATTGGTTGGACCAGCAATGACGGCCCAAAGCAATACTCTTTTTTAAGAAAACATTACAGTTTGCTTCCTCCAGAGATCCAATAAAGATTTTATGCATTCAGTTTAGCTTTGTTCCACTTCCATTGCAATGTTAAACACATACAATCTTTTTTTTATTTATGCCATACTCCCTGCATGTCTGAATATATTTATATATCACTGTAAATACATATTTTATTTTCCATGAAACTAATGCTTTCCGGTAAGTGTTTATACTATATTTTTTGAAGAGTGTTGCAAGTGGTTTTCATAAAGGATCTTTGGTGATGGAAGGTTGTGTTTCCGAGTATCAAATTCTTTCCTGTATGTGTCTATGAGGCCCAAGGATTGCCTAATTGGAGAAGTGCCATCTGGAAATCACCCTCTGACCTTCTCCCTAATCCCAGGTGTGTGAGAGCTGGATATAATTATCTTGTGGCAAAGTTATGCACTCAGTGCATAAGTGAAGGTCTTCTGATGACTTCAAATGTTCTAGAATTGAACTTTTAAAAGGTTCTGGGTCTAAGCAAAACTACTCAACAATCGAAACCTGACTGCTAGTATTTGGTGTTGTTGAATAGGTACTAATTATTATTTTTTTGCAGGGGTGGGGGATTAGTTTCAGGATGCAGAGTGGTGCGGGAGCTGCATAATAATAATAATAATAATAATAATAATAATAATAATAATAATAATAATAATAATAATAATTTATTGTCATTGTATAGACATACAACGAAATTCATAAGACATCCAGAGACCAGCCCCGACAACAACACCCCCCGCCCAGACCCTCTTTAAACACACAACAGCTGCACAGCACACCAAGCATGCTGCACTGGAGTTTTGAGGTGCAGGAGCGGTGTTATCAGCCACTTCTAGTTCTGTCAGTACAATACTGTACTGTGTTTATTTCAGGACTTGGGATCCTAAAAGTCTTTGCACGCAGGACTGGGTATTTCTTCAGGGAAACAGATCATGGCACAGAACTGTAAAGATAATGTGTCAGTTGGCAGGCATTGCCATACCCTGACTTAATTATATTTTGATTGGGGCTGTCAAAAGCCATTCCCTCTTTCCTTAACTGAAACATTGCACTGCACATAAATCCCAATTGTTTCATTTGTATGGCAGAGAAATTTTTGGAGAGGGGTTTTGACTGATAAGATTATTTCTATAAAGGCTTTCTATTTCAAGAACAGTGATACTTTTGCAAAAGAGAGTTCCTTTTTAGTGCTGGGTTTATGGCCAACATTTTATTTGATTAAACAGCCTAGTTATTACTGAGAATTCTTTTAATCGATATTATTTACTCTGTGGTTTGCCTATACTGAAGATTACTCAGTAGATAAGGAGCTACATTACCCAGTGAAGAGAAAGTTCATCTGTGATACAGAACACTTTGCAGTTTGGTGTAATGGGATGAATGATTTTTGTGAGTACTTATTTCATGCTACAAAATGAATTGGGTCCTAATAAGTGGCAAAGCAAAGGAGATTCAAGGGGTAGCAGTTGCACTAGGTAGCAAGCTATAGGGGCAACCAACTGAGCATGATTCATTACTTCCGATGGCGACAGCATTTCTGGGGCAACATTTTGAGTTTGCACTACAGGATCATTGTCTATGCCAGTGGTCTTCAAAGTGGGTGCAGCGATCTTGGAATCTGGCACTGAGCATCTTTACTTCCAGCCATGACATCACTTCCGGGGGCAGACAGATTGTCATTCTCAGAAGGGGGTCCTAGGCTGAAATGCATGAGGCTGAAATGCTTGCTCAGTGGTACTTAAGCATTTCAGCTTGAAACGCTTCAAGCTGAAATGAAGAGATATGCCACTGGCCCTGTTTACATTACAGTGGTACCTTCGTTACGAGCATAATTTGTTCCAGAAACAAGCTTGTAATGTAAAACACTTTTATATCAAAGCCAATTTTCCCATAAGAAATAATGGAAAATCAGACAATTTGTTCCACAACCATAAAATAAAACCATAAAACGATTTGTTCCACAATCATAAAAATGATTACAATACTGTAATATAAGACAAAATAATAAAGAAAATACAAAATATAAAGAAAAAGAAAACGATTTAACCTGCACTTACCCTACAATCCAGAGTAACTACGTGAGCACGTAAGATACATTATGTGCACCCATAGTTACTGCACCACCTAGTGAAAACCTATGGGAAATTCATATTGCAATCCAGAGCAAATTGTTCTTACACCAGAGCAAGGACACCCCGTAGTTACTCTGGATTGCGCCCTTAGTCTCTTAGGTCTCTCAAGCTGCAATCTGCCCCCCTTACACAGGAGTGAGTCCCATTGATTATAATAGGGCTTACGTTAGAGTAGACATGCAAGGCTATATATGAAGTTTATATAACTCTCTGCTTCATGTGAGTTTTGTTGATATTAGGAATTCTTAGAGCACAATCCTAACCATGTCTTCTCAAAAGTAAGCCCCATTGTGTTCAATGGGTCTTACTCCAGGAAAGTGTGGTTAGCATTGCAGCCATAGGCTCCTTTCCATTGCTCTCTTTATACAGGAGTGAGCCCTTATGATTATAATAGTGCTTACTTCAGAGCACACATGGGTAGGCTGGTCTCTCAGGAAAGGTTGAGCAGGTGCTGGTAGAGCACTGAAATCAGCTGTATCCTGGCCGGGACTTTTTTGCTTGTTTATCAAGACATTGCTTGTGTATCAAGTTAAATTTTATTAGAAATGTTTGATTGTCTTGCAAAATTTTCTCAGTTCAAGTTACTGTCAATGCAAAAAAATTTTTGAATGTTGATAAAATTGTGTTGCCCACCCTAAGCATGATGACCATATGTCCTCTGGAAAGTATAATAATGGCTTGATCATTAACAATGTTTTATTCCTACAGCTGATGAAAACAAAAGGCTGCAATCCTAAAGACACTTTCCTGGGAGTATGACCTATTGAACACGATTGAGCTTACTTTTGAGTAGATGTGATTATGATTGTGCTCTAAGAATTCCAAGTATCAACAAAACTCAACTGAAGCAGAGAGCTATATAAACTCTTGCTATACAGGTCTCCGTTTTTGCTTATGCAGCTTCAAATAGTTCTCATTCTTTATTCTCTAATGCCTGAGGTCCAGAGTTTGGTTTTGATGGAAAAAAAACCACCCAAGAGGTTTATGTGATGTTGATCCAGAGTACCTAGCTCTTCGGGGGCCGTTTTTTTTTCTTTAGGTATAAATCCATAGAAGTTAATGATCTTGAGGAGTCTCTCCATTTTACTATGAAACCTGGTGAATAAATAAATGAATTTATTTCAATGTGAGGTAAAAACAGTACTCTGAACATCAATGTACATGTGTGCTTGGTAACCAGGTAAGGGAAAGGTAACAATGCTAGCAAATAAAAATCATCATCATCATCATCATCATCATCTTCTTCTTCTTCTTCTTCTTCTTCTTCTTCTTCTTCTTCTTCTTCTTCTTCTACTACTACTACTACTACTACTACTACTACTACGACTATGACTACGACTATGACAAAGATGACAATAACAATGGCTACTGCTATTGCTGATGCTCCTCAGATCTCTCCCAGTGACCGTACCTGCTTAGGTTTAGCAAGGCTGTGACATCATTTACCTTCAGACCATACAATGGGACCCATGCTTAGACATCTGATATTCCACACCTGCAGTACCAGTGGACTAATTTGCTCATGGAAATTACCAACCACTACTCTGAAGTGATGAGGGGAATTTCCGCACTATTAAACCTTGGGGGTAAATGTACCTGAGTTCATCCTGTACCACCCTCGCTGAATTCAACAGAATTCATAGTACACCAAAGTGGTGTACAGAATATAACAGTACACCAGGACCACTGGTCAATCAACTACTACATGCAGTGGTGGGCTCCAGCAGGTTCGCACCTACTCTACAGAACCGGTTGTTAACAAGAGATAGGGCATAAAATGTTTAAAACTAGCCATTTAAAAGTGGCTGACAGAAGGGCATAATTTCTTTGAATTTCTTTGAATCCCATCACTGAGTACATGGTGCTGAAAAACTCCCTGATCCACTGTTTTCTTTTTGGAATGGCCCAGTAACTCATGATAGTTTCTGGGCTCTTCACTGACCATCACTGCATATCAGTTGTAAGCAGGGCCATAACAATGCAGTCTGCCTCACTTGCTAAATCCACTCATAGAGTTTCACAGAAATGTGGCTCACCTTCTGGATCTGGCTTCATCTACCAACCCATTGGATGCAGCCAGGCAGGACAATCCAGAGCAACTAATCTGTCCACATAAGAGCCCTTAGGTTGCCCTATCTAACACTAGGTTGGAGCAACTGCAAGAGAGGTGGACCTGCTCTGCCCTAACTGGGGCAGCCTAAGCAGCTCAGGAGAGGCAAGTTGAGGGCATGTTGAGCATTGCCTAGGGCAGAGCAGTTACTCTGTATCCAGAGCCTGTTTCCAAGGCAGAAATGCCCTCTTCCAGCCCTCAGAGTTATACCACCTCAGGAGCAGGTATAGTAATGAGTAGACCCATAGGGGTCCATGATAAGGCCCGAGTAAGAATGGCAGTGCTGACCAAAAATCTGAGTTCTTGGCCAGCCTAGCTGCAACCCCTGCCTCTCAACCTCAGGATATGGAACAAACTACGGCTGCCCACAAACCTCAGGATACAGCAGGCCACTCCAAGAAGCCCCTTGTATTCACTGTAGAATGTACTGGCATCTCATCAGGGACTCCTTATAAGGCAGGCACCCAGTGGCGTCACCAGACTGGTGCGGCTGGTGTGGGCTGCATTGGGGATGTGCTCCGTATGGGGTGATGTGCCGGAGGAGTTTGACTGTTCTTTGGCAGGCCCCGGGCGTCAGCACCCCCATTCAGGCCTGCTCCAAGGCAGAGCAGCAGCCAGAAGCTGCCACTTGTCTGAGGAGCTGGCCTGAACGGCCATCTGAGGTGCACTGCGCAGAAACACACTGAGCATGCCGAACAGCTTCAGAGGAGACTTCCTTAGAGCAGAGAAAGTCCGCGCCTCTGCACAGCCATTCGGCCTCACTCAGGAGGCGGAGCGGCAGCCGAATGGCTTCAGAAAGAGTACTGCACAGGCACCAACTCTGACGCCTGCACAGTCTCCCCGAAGCCAAAAGGCTTCAGAAAAGTACTGCGCAGGTGTCAGAGATGGTGCCTGTGCAGTACTGTTTCTGAAGCCAGTTGGCTTCAGAAACAACTGCGCAGGGGCCAACTTTGGTGACTGCGCAGTCCAGGTAGGGGGGGCGCACATCCCAGGGATGACGCACAGACTTCCACACCAGGTGATGTGCAGAGTCATGTCACCATTGTAGGCACCACAGTTGTTCCTTGTTCAGTGTGATCTGAGGGGTGTCTCCTCAGGAGCAAGTCTTCCCCTTGTGTCAATTACTTAGCATGCTCTGGAGCAGTTAGGGCAGCCCAGGCTTCCTGACTCTCTGGATTCAGCATAACTTTCTGCTCTGGATACAGAATATTTAGGAGAGTGCAGTTAAGTCAGAGCAGACTGAATTTGCTCTGGATTGTATCTTAAGTAACTGTTGATGTGGTCATCACAAATAAGATTCTTGCAAGTACAGCTTTTCTTTATAAGGAAAAGCAAAGATCATAGCTACTAGAGTGCTGGAGGCGATCATGATTTCAACATTTAAGGAGAGATTTTGGGCTCCCTAATACTGGCAGGACAGGAGAGATTATTTTGGTGTTTGGATATTCATTGTTAATTAACCCGATTCTATCTGTGCAGTGTATTACAACATATGGACTTGTACTCCACACTGGGCTGAAACACTGCACGCCAAGGATGTTGATGCAACCATCCCTTTGCTACCATCAACGTTGCTTTTTTTGCAGTGTTTTGTTTGTTGTTATATAGTGTGTGCACGCTGGGGAGTGGTGGGGGGAAGACACAAATGAACAGGAAACAAACTGTATGCATACAGAACTGAGAAATTAAAACAATAGAGGATGTTTAATCCATTGGTTCCATTTTGGAAGCAAGACCAAATAGTTCAGAACTCCAAACTCTAGTGAGAAATTTGGATGAGAAGGCTATTGAAAGCATCCCTACATTCTCCAGCATGCAGACATTTCCTGCCTGTTCAGGCAAGCACATTCTTGAGCCCGGGAATTGTTTGGATGGCTTTGGTAATTCCAAATGTTCTAATCACAAAATCCCTACAGACTTGTTCCAAGTCCTCTCCCTCTTGAAGTCCTGATCACCCAAACATCATGACATGGAAAGCAATTGCACAGCCTTGCTTGCTGTGGAAACAGCCATTTTTGTGGCTTCTCTGTGCTATTTTTCAGCTTTTTGGTTTTACTACAGATTTTTTGGCATGCAGAATGTTTTTCTTTCTTTACAATTTCTTTTTCAGTTCTTCCCTCTCTCCCATAGTCTTTTTGTACTATTATTTATTCCTATCCTTATATACCTTTGTGGGCTCTTGCTGTTTCTATTTCCTATGTTTCCAAACCTACATTTTTTCCTACTTTCCTTTAAAAGATATAATTAACTAAGTCCTCCTTAATTGTTTGGCTTTTAATCTTTTTGTTCTGTACCTCTCCATTCCTGTATTATCTGCGCTGGGACATATGAGTATAAAAATTCTAAAATATCCACAGAGCTATGGTGGGCTGTGGGTGGCGCAAGCGGTTAAGACGCTGTGCCTGTTAACCAGCAGGCCAGGGTTCGAGACCTGGGTCGGCCCCATAAGACAGGGTGAGCTCCTGTCTTTAGCCCAGCTCTGCGACGCCAGCTGGATCCAATCATATCGCCTCTGCCTTTCCATTGGACTAATTCACTGGCGCGGAGAGGGGGGATTTGCTACTTGGGTAACAGCCTATCCTCCATAACAATCCAACCCAGGCTTTCGTGCTTTGCATGCAGCGTATGCAGCACTGAGCATGATACCATAGTCTTTCAAGACTGACGGAGGCATGCTTTCTTTCTTTTCTATTAAGGTTTCTGTCAATATAGCAAATTTGACTGAGAACACAGAGATGTCACCTTTGTTTCAGTACTAATTTTAAGATGTGAATATTTGAAATGCACATGGAATTAATTTGGATGCTGGTTTCAAGCAAACATCTGCATGTAATGTAGTGCAAAACTGTATTACCATCATTCACCTTGAGCAGAGGGAATACAATAGCTTGTATTTAAGCAGAGGGAATACAATGATGCTCCATGGCTTTTCTGAAGGAATACCAAGCTATGTTCAGTATTACTTAAGCAGACATCCATAGTTCACAGAGGCTAATAACGATAAGCACACCCTTTCTTTTTATGGTAACTGTTTTCACTGGTTTAGGGAGATAAAGTTTGCTTTGGTCATGCTTTCACAAAAGTCACTTGATTTCATATTTGTCACAATACGTTGTACAAGATGGTGCCACTACCAATCTGGGGCTGAAGACTATAGCTAGATTGAAAGAAAAATCTCTTTGTAGATACCCCTTCGGTATCCAGGCAGAATGCTGTGCCAGCACTTGGTTGTAATTTGGAGGATGTACAGAAAAGAACTGGGGTAATCTTTAGAAACAACTTGTTCAGTGGCTCCTGTCAAGAAGTCCAAAGAACTGACCTATGATACAGGCACATTACACAGTTCTTGTACTCTGGGGCCAGGTTCTTATTCCACCTATCCAGTCAATACCATTTCACTGTAGAAATTTGCTTTATTCACAGTCAAGTCTTTAGTCCATTTATGGCCCAATTCTATTTCCTATCAGTTTACTATGTAACCAAGCTGCTGGAGAGCACACCACTAGCACTGGTGGTGGCGGTGGATGACTAATAAACCCAGGAAAGATAAATAAAATATTGTTTTATTTACCTCTGCCTAGGTGCTTTGTTGGTAAGGTATGGGGCATAGAATCATGAGATATACTTTGGCTGTCAAAATCCTTAACATTTACTTCCAAACTGTTCTCTTCCTAGCCTGATCCCTACTCCAATCCTCTCTCCTTTCTTCCCTCCTGTTGCCCCTCTACCTGCTCCAGTGGCCTGTAGGATCCACTGGCAGGTGCCCAGAACCTCCAGCCTTTATGCTGGTTATGATACAGAACATAATGGTGGTGACCTTTCATACCACCATAACAGGACAGCAATGGATCTGTCACCACAGGCCCTACCTTGAATTGGGCTCTTAGCAAAGTATTTTGACAGCAATATTATGACAGCAGTTCAGGTTTTCAGGCAGCTTTATTTAGAAATGCCAGAGACTGAACCTGGACCTCATTCCCTTCTTATAAATGCACCAAGTCCCTTATTTCCCTGTGCTCCCTCAATTCCTATCAACCCTTCTTCCATCCATCTCCAGATAGATGCAGGATACTCTGAGATCTCTAAAGGGTCATGATTCAAAACCTTCAATCACTCCAAAGTGTTTTCCAACAATGCATGCAAATCTACACAAATTTACTAATGACCCCAACCTTTGCTTGTTTTTCCCACGCAACTTGGGGGCAATGCCTTCAGTTTAAGGAATGTTTTTTATTACATGTAGTCCACTTCTGGAGTAATAAAATCTTGACCCCAAAAAAAGTAAAAAGGAAGAGAAGAAGTTAAAGAAAACAAGTACAGAAAAATGGCATTAAAATTAAATTCCTGACTGCAGCAAAAGCCTCCAGCCAAACTGCTCAAATGGGCAGCGGAGTGAAAGGAAATGGTAACATATTTTTGCAGAATTTACACTTTTCATGCTATTGATGGAACACACAGTTCTGTGCATGGATTATTGGAGCAGAGCACTGGAGTCAAAAATATTCCATGGAGACAAGCAAATGGAATAATTTTCATGGTGTAACTCTTGAATGCAAGCTTTTAACCATAAAACAAATTAGGTCCAGTATCAGGCACTCATGTATTGTCCAAGTCCCTGCAAATTAAATGTCTGTGCTGTGAATGTGTGGAAAAGAAGACTTGATGGTTTCACTTTTTCCTCCTGATCCTGCTTTGGCGTGGATGCTACCTGTATGCTAGACATATAGAATAAACCTTTACTGATTGATGATTTGACCCTGAGCAGTTTGGACTCCTTTGCCTTATTATGTCTTATCCATGCAGAAATGGCCTATTCTTCCCTGCCATCCAAACCCAGATGCATGGCATGGAGATAAGGGAAGGTGTGGGGCTAAGGAGTAGGAGGCACACTTGCACTCTTGACTTGCAACTACAGTCGCTCTCTGTCATCCATGCGGCTCTTGTTTCAAATGAACATGGGGCACAGCATAATGAGTTCCTTTGAAAGAGAAGTTGTGCAGAGGATGGAGGCAGAACATCAAAACAGAGTGACCAGATGCCAATCCCAAAACTGTTGCTTGCCACAATGCTTTCAGTTTGCTTTGTGGTGGTCCTGCATCCATGTCGTGGCACTGACATGGCAGTTTAATGGGAACCAAAATATTCCCAGCTTCAAGATACCTAAAGGCCCAGTGCTATTCATTTTTCCAAAACTGAGACAGTAAGGTAAGGCAACAAATATCTCCCTACCTTAAGGAGGTCTTCCCAACCACTGCCCTCTGGCTGCAAGATACCACACATTACCCACAGTATGGCTGAGCTGGTGCTGAAAAGTTGGATAGGACTGGGCTTCTAGTTTACTGTATCAAACCCCATTCCTGAGAATTTAGACACATTGACTATATTGGTTCACATCCCTGGATTACAGCATAATACAAAAAGCAGGACAGAAGGCACTCCAAGTACTTGTATCATGTTGGAGTGGAGTGACTCTGGAGTGGAGTGATTTTGGGTGTTGCCCAAAGTCCTGTTTTCCACCATCTTTGGCCATACTGATGTGCAGACAGCATGGACACTGCATGCAATAATATGAGGGTGGGTGTGACCAGGCAGCTTAGAATGGGCAAGTATAATCTTTTCTTACTTGTAGTTTACTTATTCTTACTTTACTTTTTTCCAGTAGAATGCCTACTCACCAGTGGGTCTCTATGGACTCATAATTGCTGGCATAAGTCCAAGGACAGCCTGGGGTGTGTTAGGCTGGAAAAAAGAGGAACAGTATATCAGTGCATGAATCTTCTGCTGGCTTCCACAGATCTTTAGCATATTTCTAAGTCCCTCTACCACAACAAATTTGGTAGTCCACTTGGTTGGCAATTACCATATCCCAATTCCATTAGATGATGGACTACAGACAAGGATGGATCAAGAACCTTCTTTGCCATATGAATGGGCTCTGAACAGCTCTTAATGTTGGTGTTTAAAAAGATCGGCATCCTCAGTTTATTTTATAAGCTTGCTTTGAAATGCATTCTATTAAACTCATAGGAGGCTGATATATAAATCTTGCCATTACTGTAATTTAGAATGATAAATTGAGTAAGCTCTCTCTCTCTCTCTCTCTCTCTCTCACACACACACACACACACACACACACACACGCACACACACACAACTCCCTCTCTTGTTTGCAACTGACAGGGAAAAATAGCTAATTAGCACTAATGAATCACCAGTTTTATGATCTGGCCTTCCTTCCAACTCTACCAAAACAATAAGGATGATTTAATCTGTGATGAAGGTTTAAGTATCTTTTTATGCAACAATCTTATGACACCAGCATTTATTTAGCATTGCAATCACAAAACTCTTCAAAAGGTTATAGAAGGCAGGATTAAGCTTCACTCTTTCCTAACAGTTTGTGCTCAGAGCCAGTGACATGTAAACTTTCTAGTGCTCTTTGTTAGTTAGTATGCTCTCTTAAATTATTATGCTGTCATGCAATCTATATTACAGCTGAGATTTATAACTGCAGCAACCGATGCTGCTTCAGCAAATGCTCAGGTACTGACACAAAAGTCCATATGTCAAACTTGTGTTGGAGACAGATTGGATTGCTGCACATAGTGGTGCAGCTGTATTGATGGGAAGGAGTGAATAGGAGTGGATTTCATAGAATCATTTCCCCCCACAGGGACCCAGTGGTTTCCAATCTTGAGAACCAGGATGGTGTAAGGCAGTGGTATTCAGGCATTTCAACCCGGGACCCCTTTCAAATTTAAAAATCTGTGTCAAACTTATTGGGATGTTCTTCCATGTCTACTCAGAAGTAAACTCCATTGTGTTCAGCGAGACTTACTCCCAGGAAAGCCCAGTACCATATTGCAAGATGGTGGATCCCGCCTTCTTGTGGCTCCCCTGGTCTGCGGTCAGAACCCCCAAGGGGGTCTCCACCCTCCACTTTGAGGTTGACTGGTGTAGCATGTTGCACTAAGCATGTTGCACTAAGACCTGGAAGATTCAGGCTCAAATCTCTCTTTATAAGTGGGAATTGCAGATAGACTCACTGCTGGTGTTGTTATATTAGGGGAGGCATTGTGTGGCATCCTGTTATAACTTTGTACCGGAGGCCCAGGGCCCCTTAGGCTCCCCCAAAAGTGATGCTACTGCCTGGCAGAACTTTCCAAAGCAATTGGCTTGAAAGATATTAGGCAGCACACCTATCTAAAGTATTTTATATTCCACTTTTCAACTAAAATGTTCACAAAGCAGTTTACAAAGTAAAACATGGACTGAAAAGTACATATGTCTGGCCCTTTGGCTCCTGGTTTTGACCTTTGACTCTCCATGGTTGCTGCCCCAGCCCAAACCCAACCATTCATCTGAAAGGAGGTTTAAGTTCCTGAGATATGGTGCACCAGATCCTATCACCTCTTTCACAGGATGCTCCACCTCTTTCATCTCCTCAGACATAAGGTGGCAAAACAGCTGCTGTAGGACTGAGGAGACTAATTGGCAACTGGGCAGGCTTCTAGGGGAGAGGGGTAAGTAAAAATAATATCTGTACTAAGTACAAATTTAATATTTTTATGTACTTCCTTTTGGCTGGAGGACCCCATCATTGAATGCATAGCCTGCTCTGTCAACAACAGCAGCAATGGTGGTGGGAAAGGATTGGGCCATAAGTTAACTAACCTAAAGAGGAATCTTGAATGATCCCCTCCTCTTGCCCTGCTATCTCTTCTTTTGCATTTTGAAGCATTGCTTTTGCTGGACCACAAGAACAGATTTGTTTTGGACAGAAGCTGTCTTTTAACCTCTCAAGCGGCTCAAGTGGTCCAAGATATTTTGGCTGTGGAGGTAGAAAATTCAAATTCCCCCACAGTAAAACAACAACAATAATAAAATAAATAGCTGACAATGTTCCATCCTTTAAATGGTGCTTGAAATTTTCCAACCGAGGCAGCTGCCTCAGATTATCTCACGATGGACCAGCTGGAACTCCAAATGGAGATGGTCTCAGGTTGGTCCAAATGGAGATGGTCTTTATCATGGGTGAGCACAAGGTTACTGAATTAATCCTGAGATGTATGATAGAACACAGAGTCCAGCAGGCATACCACGAACACTCTAATAGAAGCATCTGACACCATGCATCACCAAGTCTTAATATTTTTGTTGGCCCACAGCCTATTTTCAGTTCTCTGACAAGTCATTAATTTCTAAAAGACCACCCCAGAGAGTTCTCCCCTTTTATACAATCAGGACGTGTTAACCCAAATTCTGTTGCTGTTGTTTCCTCCCCAAAGAATTTGAAAGGTTGTGCATGGTTTTTGAAAGGCAGTGCTATCTGACTGCCCTCCAAGAGTCTACCTCCCTGGTGTTTCCTTCTTACATAACAGGGTTGCACAATGATTTGCAAGTGAAAGACTGTTTTTCATCAATTGTCAGTAATGTATTTCCCAGAATGGCCTGCCTTTCATTCAGGCTGTGAACTGGTTGTAGTGCCACTTCACAGTGTGGCATGTTTGGACGGGAGGAGCAAATTCAATATATTAAGAATGGATTTTCATTCCAATCTGCCTGTATAAGTGCCTCTACATTTGCCACTTGCACCCAAACATTGAAAATATTGCTCAACATGGTGACCATTCCTATATTGTACAAATGTCCCTCATTTCCACTATGGTTCCATTACAGAATCTCCTTTGGATAACCTCCCACAGGACCTCCTAGGTTTCTTGCTCCTCCATTGCTCCAAATGGAATAAGGCCAATCATTAATATCTGCAAGGATTTGATTCTGGAATTCCCTGCTTATACCAAAAATGTGTTAAATAAAATTAGTTTGAAAAAAATAAAAAGTTTGTCTCTTTACAATTGTTTAAAAACAGCTTTTCTAAGAAAAGCGGTTTTTTTAAACTGTGATTTGCAATTTGCAGATTTGCAGCCATTTGTGTTGAGTCAAATCCATGTAGAAAAAAAATCCAGATATAACAAGGTTTAACCTGTATGTTTTCACATGTGGCAGTCTATCTTGTTTATGAAGATACGTGTATCTTGTAACATGGAAATGACAGTATACAGTGATGGGCTTCAAAAAAATTAAGAACCGGTTCTCTGCCCATCTGGCAGCCACTTTTAAATGGCTATTTTTAAACTTTATATGTCCTATCTCTCGTTAAGAACCGGTTCTATAGAGTAGGTGCGAACCTGCTGGTGCCCACCACTGACAGTATATCAACTGTATACTATTCATTCTAAAAGTATTGTTTTGTTTTCATGCTAATTTTTTATTGTATTGTTTGAGAGTAAACAATTGGCAGTATTGTTTTCATTCTAATTTTAATACTTATTCAAAAGTTTTGGATGCCACCTTTATTTCAAGTGGCAGTCCAGGTAGCCAGACAAAATTTTATAAAAACATCACTGTCTTAATAGAAACAGTATAGGATAAAAGCATACCATTCTACTAATATAATCAAAATCTACTAATATAATCTACGAGTATATATATAAAAGAGAAAAGTCACTGACTGACTGACTGACTCACTCACTCACTCACTCACTCACTCACTCATCACCGCCCTGCCAAAACTGGTGGGCCTAGAAGTGTGAAATTTGGGGTGGGTGTTCCTTCCATGACCGAGGGGTGCACTAAGAACCGGTTTTTGGAAATTCCAACCGGAAGGGGGTGAAAAGGGGCGCAACGCGTTTTCCTCCCTATACTTTGCACTGAGAATTGCTGACTCATCAACATTCCGTCCAACTGCTGGGCCTGAAGCATGGAATTCTGGGAGTTCCTTCTGTCACCTGAACTCCCACCAAGAACCATCTGGAGAAATTAACCCTTCAGGAGCTGAAAAGGGGGCAACGTGTTTTTGTCCTGTACTTAACATGGAAGACTTACGAACATCCAGCCAATTTGGTGCTCAGTGCCTGGTGCACCAGGGGATGTTGTTAGGAGGAATAGGGGGGAAGTTGCACATGGGGGGAAGTTGCACATGGGGGTTGATGTTCATGGGGGGAAGTTGTGCATGGGGGAAGTTGCGCATGGGGGGAATTTGTGCATGAGGGTTGATGTGCATGGGATGTTGATGTGCATGGGGGAAGTTGCGTATGGGGGTTGATGTGCATGGGGGGTTGATGCGCATGGGGGAAGTTGCGCATGAGGGGAAGTTGCGCATGGGGGAAGTTGCACATGAAGGGAAGTTGCACATGGGAGTTGATGTGCATGTGGGTTGATGCGCATGGGGGAAGTTGCGCCTGGGGGGAAGTTGCGCACGGGGGGAAGTTGTGCACGGGGGGTTGATGCGCATGGAAGGAAGTTGTGCATGGGGGTTGAAGCACATGGGGGTTGATGCGCATGGGGGTTGATGCGCCTGGGGGTTGATGCGCATGGGGGAAGTTGGCATGGGCGGTTGATGCACATGGGAAAGTTGCTCATGGGTGTTGATGCGCGTGGTTGGTTGATGCACATGTGTGGTTGATGCGCATGGGGGATATTGCACATGGGGATGTTGTGCATGGGGGAAGTTGCGCATGGAGGGTTGATGCGCATGGGGGAAGTTGCGTATGGGGGTTGATGCATATGGGGGATGGCATACAGGGGAATTTTACTCCCACAACGCGGGTACACTTTTTGCTAGTCTACTAATATAATCATAGAGTCCCTTCCAACTCTATGATTCTATGATTCTATGAAAATACACTAGTGTTTCATCAGGCAGTGAATCATTTATGGATCTAGGCAAGTGTAGTGAAACCTAACTAAAATGACAATGAATCTAAATTTATCCTCCATAATTAGCTTTGTTATATTAGCACCAAATCCAATTCGTCCCATTTTGGAAAACAATTTCTTAATGAGGTGACAATCATTCAAATGTGGCAAAGTTAAATGCGTGTTGGGTCCTTGTTGCTATACGCCTGTACCATTATCCACATTAAAGCCTTAAATTAAAAGAGATTTGAAATTATATTGGAGGAGGAATCTGGGACTTGTATGATTTTCTGTAACCTCTATAAATTTATTTTTCATTATTAAGTTTCTCTTTCTCCATGAAACTCAGTTTCTTCCCTCCTTTTGTTCTCAGAACAACCCTGCAAGATAGGCTGAGTGATAATGATTGACCCAAGAAGCTTTGTAGCTGAGCTGGGAATCTGGATCTTCCACCCTTAATTAATAAATCCTGTCATCAGGATTTATTGGACAGGAAGCCAGGTTGGTAACAGCTTGTTTATGTTTTATAATTTTGATATTGTGAGCTCTTTTGGGACAGGGAACCATTAAATATTTCATTTTCTTTGTAAACTGCTTGAAAACATTTTGTTGAAAAGCATTATATAAATACTGTTGATGATGATTTTTTTACTACACTATAGTAAATTTTTTAATGCTAATTTTGTTCATTTGGAATTAAAATTGGGGAAATTATTTTTATTTAAATTGTTTATAAAAATGCATTTTACATCTTTCCACTATGTTCAAAATGGGTTACAAGCAATAAAACAAGAAAAATAACAGGAGACAAGACAAAAGGGTTAAGGAGGGGATATAATTAAAAAAAATCATATATGGAGAAAGTGGATAGAGAGTGCCTTTTCTCCTTCTCTCATAACTTGAGATTTTCCTAGGAACTGGACTGGTGGAGGATTCAAGATAGTCAAAAAGGATTTTGTCACACAGTGCATAATTATCGCTCAGATTTCTCATGACTTGGACTGTATGTTAACAATGTCTAATAATGACCTCATGGCACCTGTCAGTTCCAACTTGTGGGATTCTTTTCAGCTTGTAGAACCCGAGGATGTGGACAGGACCCTCAGGAGTGTGAGACCTTCTGCATGCCTGCTGGATCCTTGCCCGGCATGGCTCATTAGATTTGCCCAGGAGAGACTGGCCATGTGGACAGAGAGGGCAATAAATTCATCTTTAAGTGAGGGGGTGCTCACTTAAAGGTGCTCACTTTCTTTGAGAAAGCAGCGCTTCACCCCCTCCTGAAAAAGTCCTCTCTGGACCCTTCTATATTCAACAGTTATTGGCCAGTCTCAAACCTCCCTTTTCTGGGCAAGGTGATCGAGAGTGTGGTGGCATCTCAGTCCTGGAAGAAGCAGATTATCTAGATTCCTTTCAATCTGGCTTCAGGCCTGACTTTGGGATGGAGACAGCCTTGGTGGATGACCTACACTGAGGACTGGATGGAGGAATTGCATCCTTGTTAGTCCTCTTGGATCTCTTAGAAGCTTTCAGCACCATTGACCATGATGTCTGTCTGGGTAGGTTGGCTGAGTTGGGGATTGGGGGTACTGTTTTAGAGTGGTTCCACTACTTATTGACCAACTGATTTTAGATGGTGCTTCTGGGCGACTCCTGTTCAGCACCTTGGGGTGTGGGGTGCCACAGAGTTCCATACTGTCCTCTGTGTTGTTCAATACCTACATGAAACCACTGGGAGAGGTCATCCAGAGATTTGGAGTTGGGTGTCATCAGTATGCTGACGATACTCAGGTCTATCCATCCTTTCCACCAAATACCAGGGAGGCTGTCTCTGTCTTGGAGCATTGCCTGGAGGCTGTTGGGATCTAGTTGAGGGTGAACAAGCTGAAATTAAATCCTGACAAGACAGAGGTCCTCCTGGTTCAGAAATCCTCAATGCATACACTGGATTATTGTCCTACTCTGAATGGGGTTGCACTCCCCCTGAAAGAGCAGGTTCACAGCTTGGGGGTAATCCTGGATTCGCAGCTGCTCCTGAATTCCCGGGTGTCAGCTGTGGCCAAGAGCACCTTTGCCCAGGTTTGGCTGGTGCACCAGCTGTGGTGGTACCTTTCTCAGACAGATCTGGCCCAATGGTTCATGCAATGGTGACATCAAGACTAAATTATTGTAAACATGCTCTGTGTGGGGCTGTCCTTGAAGATTGCCCGGAAATTACAACTCATGCAGAATGTGGTGGTGTGGTTGCTGATGGTTGGCGGTTTGACTCCGTCATGCCATTGCTCCGGTGATTACACTGGCTGCCCATTCATTTCCAGGCCCAATTCAAAGTGTTTAATATGGCTGATAAAGCCCTAAATGGCCTGAGCCAGTTTGAGAGAGCGCCTGCTTCCATATAATCCAGTCTGCTCTTTGAGGTCATCAGAGGGGGCCCTGTAGTTTGTGTTGCCACTGAAAGAAGTAAGAGGGAAGGGGGCCAGAAACAGGGCCTTTTTGGTGGTAGCACCCATTTTGTGCAACTCCCTCTAAATTACGGAAAGCCCCCTCAGTGTTATCCTTCTGGCGAGGATTCTTTTATTTAAACAGGTATTTGATGGCTTTTAGAGGGTAATATTATTGTATTGTTGCCTGGCTGTTTTTAACCTAGGTTTTGTTTTTTACTGTCTTACGCTGTGTCTGTTAACCAGCAGGTTAACAGTTCGAGACCCGGGTTGGCCCCACAAGACAGGGTGAGCTCCTGTTCTTAGCCCAGCTCTGCAACGCCAGCTGGATCCAATTGTATCGGATCTGCCTTTCCATTGGACTAATTCAGTGGTGTGGAGAGGGGGGGATTTGCTGCTTGGGTAACAGCCTATCCTCCATAACAATCCAACCCAGGCTTCCGTGCTTTGCATGCAGCATATGCAGCGCCAAGCACGATACCATAGTCTTTCAAGACTGACGGAGGCCTGCTTATCGTTTAATTGTATTTTAATTGTATTTATTATCTATTTTTAATGGTATTTTATTGTAGTCTTTAAATGTTGTTAGCCTCCTTGGGTTTTGTTAAGGAAGAAAGGCAGGATATAAATCAAATAAACAAACAAACAAATTATTGACTGCTTAATTACAGCCCAGCTTGTGGAGATCCTGGAAAACACTAGTTGACCACTGTGCAAACTAGAATATAGGATCAGTCTGCATGGCTTTTTATGTGTTCTCTTATGACATGTCCATGATTTCCAGTTTGACCTGAATACAGTTGTGAATGTTTTTTCTGAGTAGCAAAGCCAGATCCTGACACATTTCCTTTTCAGGCTGTTATCACGCATCAGTACAGCAACCGAAGCCCTGATCTATGTGATCAAGGACATCAGGCCTATGAAAGCTCATGTGCAACTTATTTGTTAGTCCCAGTCTTAAAATGCCAAAGGATTCATTGTTATGTTAGCCTAAAGCTAGGTTATGCATGGTTTTGATGCATTGTGGGCTAGGTGGGCTACTGCTCCTTCCCTTTTCCAGAGTCCTGGGCTGAATATGTTCTGATTGTAGTGGTAGTGCCTTATTGTTCCCCTAGAATATAACTTTTCATTGCAACACAAACGGCTCCATATCACTGGTGTTCTAGTGATCGTTTCTATAGTACATCAAGATTTTCAGGCTATGTTCATAACTCAATTGTACAAACATGTTCTGGGCTGAAGTTGTGGATATAAAATTTCAGCCCAGGGGATACTGAATGAAAGGCATAACATCATGGATTTCCTAATTGAAGTACTTCTAGTACTTGTGGGAAAAGCCTATGTCTCACTTCCAGCTGTGTGACAATGGATAACACTCTTGTATGTTTGCATACACTCAGTGGAAAGAACACTGCCAAATTGTTCTCTTGGTTCTGAGTACATACAACGACACACAAAAATCTGTGTTACCAAAAATCTGTGTTACCAAACACATTTTGGCACCCTGGTCTGGTTTAACATGTGCTTATACATGCGTGCACACATGCACGCACAAACACATACACACACTCACACATGGATCAAAGTCCTGTTTCAATTTTATTTAAATTAAATTTGGCAAGTACCCTAACTCGTGTTTGAAGAAGAAAAGCAGGCATTTCATAAACTTCCATGACAGGTATTTTTCTTTTAAATCAACAAAACAGGAAATTTCTTTCTTTTTTCCCCTCACAAGCAGAATGAAGTAACATTGAGGCAGTGATGCTAACAAAGAAAAATGCAGAGATTCCAAGCTAGAAAAAGTGTCTTCTGACACATTTTCTGCAATGTTTATCAGTCTGTTTGTACTGAATGAGGAGAGACACATCTGTATGAGAAGAAAACAATGTATTTATGTTTACTCTTCCATGACAAAGCAATGTGGAATCATGACATTCTTTTGTCCCTTATGAATACAACGTATACTGGAGCCTCATGTAACAAATGCCTCCAGTAAAGTATATTTCACGTAACAAACAAAAATTTATCTAGGATTCTCCTTTACCTAACAAACTGTGCTTCACATAACAAACAAACTCGTTGGCAGTTGGAGCAGACATGCTGGCCGGCAGCCCTTTGAAAAAGCGTCATGGCTGCCTAGTGCGCCTGCCCATAGTGAAAGCAACACTTCCGCGCTGTTCCTTCTGTGGCTGGGCTTCCTCTGAGCAGAGGGAGAGAAGAGCAGTGGAGAAGAGGGAAGCCGCTCAGGGCTAGCCAGAAGGGAGCAGGGGAGGGAGAGGCTCAGGATGAAGAGAAGGAGAAAGTGGGGAGACACTTGGAAAGTTCCTTGGATTGTAGAAGAAAGTGTCTTTGATTCCAGCCTCCTAGCTATGTCTACCCAGAAGTAAGCTCCATTGTGTTAAATGAGGCTTACTCCCAGGAAAGTGTCTTTAGGATTGCAGCCTATGTAGACTTCATAGGCTCATGCACACTGAATGCATATTTTGAATTCAATTCCAGTGTTTTGTCATCATTTTTATATCCAGTTAATATTTTATATGAATATTTTTTGGGTTGTGGAACCAATCATCTGAATTTCTACTATTTCCTATGGGAAAATCCACTTCACATAAAGAACGTAAACATGCCTCCGGAATGAATTCAATTTGTTACATGAGGTGCCGCTGTACTAAAACAAGGTCCAATTTCCAAGGACCCTTAGTACAGCTTCTTTCCTGGCTAAGAAAAGCATGGAAATATGTGGATTGTACCTGTTGTGCATCAGGAACAAAAGGCCAACTTGTGAGAATGTTGCAGTACCATGGGTCTTCCATGGCTATATATTTCTCAGAGTATCTATATACTGCCCAGAGTATTGCATTTGCAGGATTGCCTTCCATATTTGTTCCAATGCCCAGTTGTAACTTACAATCAACATATATGTTCCATTCCTCTGTGACCAAGGGCTTTAAGGAAAAGGCTTCAAAACAGCTCTGCTCACATGCACTACTGCAAGATCACTTGAAAGTGCATAGCACACAGGCAATACTTATACAATGGGCACAGCAATCCTATCCCCCGCCCCCAAGCCAGTACAAATTCCTTGTACCAGCTACAGCTATTGCAAACATGCATAAAGCAGGAGGAGTTGAGGAGAGAATGTGCACCAGGCTATAACAGAGCCATGCCAAAACAGAGTAAGTTTGCACTTACCTGGTACAGAGGTTTGGGGAGGGTTTAGAGAGGGCATATTAGGGCAGGGAGAGGGTGGGTGATTTGATGGCTGGCAGGTTAGTGAGTGGACCAGGCACAGGTGGAGGAGTGGGCCCAGGATCCAGCACTTTGGCCAGATCTGCTCCTGAGCAGCCCTGCTTTACGTGGGCTGTTTAAATCTGCACTACCAATTTAGGTGCTAGTTGGGAGTAGACTGGATGTCTCCTTAGGATACGTTGATTTTTCCCTTTACCACTTTTAATGCCCCAGTCAGCCCTATGGGGTACTTGGACACCAGTTATTTAGCTAGAGAAAGTCTGAACAGCTTTGTATAAGGCTGCCTGGCCTCTTGAGGCGATTAGGATATGACAGAGAAGGCCAATGGTGATCCTGCCTCCCTCCCAGACTGGATCCACCCCCTTCTGCCCTATCCTCCCCACCACCTTTCCACTTCCTTGTGCTGCTTGGCACTTTACATGCTTGAGTGGTACCTGAGGGCTTAGAGTATTACATTTGCAGGACAACGCAAGCTTATTCTACTAGTTCAGACCACTGGTGCTGCTTACTCACATGGTGTAACAACACAACCAACAGCTTATGACACATTTGCAATAACTTTTGTCCAGAAAATTGATTTTTAAAATAGATCAGCAGTTACAAACTCTTCCCAAGCAATGCTAACAGTTTACTTCTTTCCAGGGAAATGATCAGGCTCACATTTCCATACACAAATGAACCACCTAATCTGCATTTTTAAACATGAGTTAAAGGCACTTTCATTTATTAGGCATAATAAATTGAATCATTTCACAAAGATTTCACAAAGTTCTTTGTATATCCTTGGGACATAAAGTGTTGCCAGTGAGAATTCTTAAGGCCTCCATTGTTCATGAAAGTTATCTGTGGAAATTTGTGGTTTTGAAAGTCTCTCCTTCAAATAGCTTTTGTCTGGAAAGGAACATTACGACAGGAAATGCAGGACAAACAAAGCTCTTTGTTCCATAGGCTTGACTTTAATGTTTTGATTCACTATAGAAGAAACAGTACCAAACCGCCTGAGATCAGGGGTTCTCAGACTGTTTTCTGGGGAATCCCGGAGTTCCCCATAAGCTTATCAGGAATGATTCCTTCCATGGGAAGACTATAATTATTTTCATTTATTTATGTAAAATGTTTTTATCCCACTTTCCAGATAGAAATCAAACTTCCAAAGCAGTGAAAAGTTGTTAAGAACAAGCCAATAAAATAAAGAATAAAAAACAAAAAGCAGTAATAAAAGTAGACCACAAAATAATCAGCAGCCGTAAATAAACAACATGCCAGCAAGAGCAGTACTATATTAAAAACACTGTCCAGTAAAAACTCAGGAGAACAACATGTTTTCAGCTGGTGCCTTAGGGCTATACATTTGGTGCTAGATAAGCATCTTGAGGTATAGTGATCTTTAGTCCGGACACCACCACCAGGAAATAGATGACATCCCCCTTGGGGAGGGCTGCAGTTTCAATTTTGGGGGGTCACAAAAACTGGGTTCCTCCATCTTGGTATCCGGGACTAGTGCCACTATCTTGGAATGGGACAGTCAGTCTGCTTTACTGGGAGTAAGATTTATTGAACACAATGGGACATACTTCTGAAAGGGGTCCCAGGGTGAAATGTTCAAGAACCACTGCCCTTGACCATGTTTCCAGAGAAATAACAGACTCACTGCAAGACAAATGCTGCTGGGCGTTGCCGGAGGTGGGTGCAAAAGTCCTCACTGACTGGCAACAAGATATCTCCATTTCGTTCTAGTGGTCCAGAATGTCTCCAACAGGGAGGGAAGAGGCAGCATGCGCACTGTCATGAAGTGCCATGTAAAATATGGTGCTTTGCACCCCTTCTATCTAGCCCATGGGTGAGCCCTGTAATCCTCTGGAGGCAATTGGAGCTCCACTCTCCTCACTTCCAGAAGGTGTTCTTCAGCATGTGAAGGTGAAATCATCTCCTCTATCTGTGAAAGTGATTATTTGCTGGTTTGAAAATCACCTCCTTTGTGTGCTAGAAAGCGATTATGAACTAAATTGTATTGTTCATTCATTCATATAAGTCCTATCTCTAATATATTCATTTATTTACTTCCATGTAAATTTACCCAAATAAAAGAAATCTCCCCCCCCCCATATTGTGTCAGAGAAATGAGGTGGCCCTCCTGCCAAAAAGTTTGCACGCCCCTTCTCTAGGCTCATGAGTCTAAAATTTTCCATGAACCATTGCTACTCTCTAATGCACAAGCCATAAACCTTGTCCTGTGATAAGCATGACATGAGAACTAAAGCAACTAGTAAGTTAGTAGTCATGAGAAAGTTATGGTAATAGATCTAAAATGGAGCATTATCTTTTGTCTCCATGCATTCCCACAACAAGCCTATTGACCAACAGTAACAGTCGCGTGCAGCCAAAACTTTAAAGACAACGTTTTGTAACTTTCAAAAAGGAGGGGGAACTTGATATAAAATTTTTACATCTGCTGCTTGACTGTAACTGTAGCGGGATAAATGGGACTTCCTCCAACTTTGTTCTTTGGTGGATTGCGATTCGCTTACATTTGAAGTCTCCGTTGGCTACAGTTTTCACGTTGTTCTTCCAAATGTAATCATTTCTTCCTTTTATCTGATCTCCTACAGTCTCTCTGTTTTCATCAATATTTGACAGCAATTCCCAAAGATCCACTATAGTCCACTCTAGTATCCTTGTGTGTTCTCTTCTCTCCTTTGAAATCCAATACCTAAGCAGTGAAATAATTTATTGTGCTTTATTTAGGTTTTTATTTTTCGCATGTGTTTTGATACTGTCCCTTTGAAATCAGGGCTATTTGGAAATTTAAACCAACTGTTTTTGAAAAGGCATTGTGAAAGCATGCTGAAGAATTTCTCTGTGTCTTTCCCTCAGAATATTATTTATACTGTTCCAAAACTGTAACTTTTCTGAGAGTGGTTGTTTATAGCTATCCTTCTGCAGACCATGGAAATAAATACAACTATGCTACCTTCAGTCAAAACTTTGTTTTTGAGATTTGCAGAATTATTGCTTTATTTTACAGGTGAGGTTGCTTTTCTTCCATTGAAATGCCTTGTCATGTTTATGGGTTTTATCTTTCACAAGTACCACTCTTCAGCCTTGAACTTTCTCCCTGGATGCTCTAAGGAAAGGACATGATGCTTCCTTTCCTATTTTCTTCCCCTCTATCCCCTTCCTTTTCCATTCCACTCTTTTGATAATGGGTAGCTTCCTGTAAGTATCTTAGGGTTTTACCTATACAATCATTCCTTTACCTGTTTTATAAATTGATATGTCCTATCAGAACCACTCTTCTTACTCAACAGAACTTCACTTTTGCTCTCCTGGTGACCAGTGTGATCTTTTTCATAAGAACAGTAACATCATACCATGTCCCTATTTTCATTGGTGAGGTACAGAATTGGTATTATCTAAGCCAGAAATTATAACATAACATAAAAGTATTAAAAATGACAAAAAGAGAAAGCAGGATGAACAAATTACAAAGGATATTGCAATCTATGCCATAAGTTAATGGCATAAATGCAACTGTATGTTGGCCATTTTACAGCAAAAGGTGGAGGAGAAATATATTATGTGCAACTTGTGCAATGGATGCAATATTTAATATTTTTCCAACTCAACATGCAATTTGCATAATTATCAAACTTTTATAATATGCACATTCAACACCTCAGGTTTAGGAAACTGGAATATGGCCACCCTAGCATGGCAGGTCTGTATCCTCAAAACTGGCAATCTTTTAACATGTGAATTGAAAAATGGCCTAAGAAACTCTAAAAATGACACTTTCCAGGAAAATAATACATTCCATGTAGACAGTTTTCAGCTAAAATTTTAGAATGAATTAAAAAAGTTCTAAATTCCAAAGCAGGGGAAAGGAGGAATTCTGTAAAATGATAAATATTTCAGTCAGATTTAATTGAACAATATTTTGCTTTTGGGTGGAATCCCAGATTAAATTATTGTACTGGTTTACAAGCTGCAAACAGCAAATTACAAAAATGTGTTTTTGAGGACTTTAGCAGATACCACGGCCGCATTGGCGAAACAGGAATATTGACATGGATCCAAATGGAAACTTCTGGGTCCTTACACAATGGAAGCAGGACCACCACAAAGACAAGAGACCCAAAGGCTGTCTACCAGCGTCTTTAACAGAGTCGAGGCTGATCAAAGAGTTGCATCAACAAACAGAGGAAAGCCCGTAGATACTGACTGCCTGCAGCATAGAACAGCACGCATTTGAGAGAAGTTAGCCAAAGGCCACTTGCATAGTTCTGCGAATGACGCCAGGATTCTAAACCCAGCACAATATGGACTGGAGCCAGAATATGGGACAGAAAACAACATTAGCAGTGCTGATGGACAATCTCCTGCTGTTGTTGGGTGGAGGGGGAATGATTCCATTCCATTCTCTCTGAAGAATTCCATGTAGTTGGCTTCAAGATACTGTTCTCTTGCCTATGGGAAAAAGCAAGAATCCAAGGACATTATTCCGAACTTGCTTACTTCTTAGAGGATCCCACTGAGCAGACTGTAATGCTAAGCTCTGAAGAACCAGTTCTTTCACTCTTTGAATTCTGTCTCTTGCTGACTGAAGCCTAATTTGCATGGACAATTTTTTTAGGGCTCATTTTTGGTTAGTCTGAATGTGTGCATTCCGGAGCAGTCGCCTTGGCAGTTGTCTTTGTCTTCAGAAGCTTTTGCAAGTGACCCAAAGTGTTGGAAAATATGTACACAGTGCAGCATTCTGACAACCATTTAACTGCACATGCGTTCAGTCTAGACTGGAAAATAACGTCCATGCTGGTACTACTTTGAGAATAGACAGCAAATGTGGTGTCGTAGTGGATAGACCTGAACCAAAGAAACTTGAGTATAAATCCCTGGTCAGTCAAGTCAGTCATGATGATCTCTGGGATGATCTCAGTCCAGTATGGAACTGTTTGTCTCTGACAGCTTAACCTACCTCATAGTGTCAGTTTGAGGGAGGAAAAATTGGGGGAATTGAACTTATATGCTGCTACAGTGGGGTTACCTATGCAGGTGTTGTTCAGTAATGGAGAAAGTAGTGGCTCAAAAATATAAAAAGGGAAGCTGTTTCTTCATGTGACATAGTTTTCCTGACCTATATCTAGTTACATGGGCTAAATTCAGCTAGTGGCCTCTCTTGGGGATGTCTGTACTCAGCCACATCCACAAATGTATCCATCAAGTTCAGCAGGATCTAGATAAGCACAGCATGACAGTTGTGCTTATTTATCCTCATCACTTGTGTGTGGGAATCTTCCTTACTAGTTGAGAGACAGGGCTTCAAAATATTAGAGGTGATGTTATGTTTGAACTCCGACCTCATGGGATTAAATTCTTATTTTTATATGAACTGATTTATCTGCCCTTAATTTTCATCATATCCAACACATGTTCCTGGTTTGAAGAATATAATGGAAAAATTGATTTGACTCATACATGCACTGCAGAGCTTGATTCAGTGAACAAATTCTGGAAAACATATAGGATTGCTTTATAATATTTCACTGGATAAGGCATTAAATATTTGTTGCTCAGTATGGAAATAGCTACTGATAACAGGTGAGGTTTTGGATTGGTGTACATAAATAACAGTATATCTTCTGGGAACAGAAGATTGATCTGGCATTAAATCTGAAACTTGGGCCATATATTTCAAATTTATCGGCTACCACCCAGCAAGTATCAAGATTCCTGGCGAGATGAAACATGGATGATATTTTCTTTATTTTGACATATGTGCTCTGGGCCTTTTATGTCACTGGAAGTGAAATGTTGCATGTTCCCTATAAAAATGTCAATGTCAGATCTTTTCTTTCCTCCTCATTCTGTTCCAAAAGATTGAAGGGCATTGTATGTCAAAAGAAGATGTAAGCCCACAATATAATCTGTGCCAAGATACTGCAGCAAAACAAGTTTATGGTACAAGCACATTATGCAAGGTGCCTGAAGCATTAGATACCTTCTTCTATGCTTATCCACAACAACACATTAAACAGAACCATAAATTACAAATCCAGCATGAATTGGCCAAATCAGTTTTGCTGCTTTTGGTTGAAAGTGCATAATTGTAGGAAACAGTTAATGATCAGGTTAGACAATTTTGTAGTAAAGATAAAGAGGCCAATCCTTCATCATACAAGCATTGGCTATGGTTACATAGCAATTATAATTCTATCACTCAAAACATTGGAATTGAGATGGCCCAGTAAGTAAAAGTGTACTTTTTACTTCACCAGGCTCAAGTCTTTTGCCCTGATTCTCAAAAAGACAAGCATGTATTATTTCCTAGTAGTCAATATAATGGCTACAGAGGAGGACTATAGGCTACCAGGCTGTAGAGGAGGTCTATAGGCCATCATGAGCATGCCTGGCTGAATGGCCCTTCCGACATTGTGAACCATTCCAACAAGCCTGGATGCCTTTTGTCATAACCAAAGGAACAACATGAGGCTTGAGATAGAGGATACGTCTCTCATGGAAATGGTTCTCTAAACATTAAATAGGTGATGACAAGATAAGCACAGAATAGCTGTTTGGAGGCAAATCCTGCCTAGCAAGTGAAAAATATTCATAGTCTCTGGGCACCCACCCCCAACTGTCTTTTAAATAAATTTTTACAGGCAGTTGACAAATGAAAGTCATGCTAATGGCCTGACCTTACAAAACAAATAAACATCTTTATCTTGAGGGTTTACCTCTCCTGGGCAGGAGATCAGTTCACTACTCATGTGAATTCACTGCAATATGTGAATCACTCTCTTCCTACAAGGCATTATTTATATAAAGAAATTAACAAGGATAAGAAAGATCTGGGTGTTCCACTTTGTCAAAGGCTGGAATGAGCCTAGCATGATAAAGCTATGCACTGGAACAGGCCCATTGATGAACATGGTTTTTTTTATTTTTAAGGGAACATTCAGACACTCGTATAAATCTGCAGCATCATAGGTCATGCTGACATGAACTGTGGCCCAGTGCTGGGAATAGGAGGGGCTCTGTGCGCATGGTGCAATCCAGGTGATGTCTTTTTCCCTGAACCTATTGGGTCTGCAGCATTAGAAGATGACAGGGAAAAATCGTTGGAGGAATGCTGTCTAAAGTGATGTCTCACTGATGGTGCAGGCTATAGTTGTTTGATCCAGGCAATTGATATGTACAAGGAGACAGCAAAAGAATTGTAACATGCATTTAAAATGAAGCTACACATATCCTGGGAGATCTGTCCCTGGATTTCAATCCTAAAGACACTCTCCTGGGTCTAAGACCCATTGAACACAATGGGGCTTACTTTTGAGTAGACATAGTTAGGATTGTGCTCTTATCTAGGTTCAAACATGCTGGTTACTTCTCTCTACATCTAACTAACAAACATTTTCTTGCCTGTTTGTGTTCTGCCTATTTTAGCATGTCTGCAATTATCTCTGTTATAGTAAAGCTCTTACTAAAAGTCAGTTTTGCTATGTGAGGGGGGTCATCAGATTCCACAGTTCTGCTATCAAATTGTACCTTGCTAGAGTCCATTAGCCATGGAGGAGTCACCATACTGTGCATGTATTTTTCCCTTCTGGAGCAAATAGCAGAAAATTAGTATTAATCCCCCCCACACAGAGATACACATACTGCAGGGCCCTTCACAACTCTGGGCCATTTGCAGTGTTTCAACAAAATTAAAGTATATCAGGAGATCCTATACCAACCATCCCACATTTGGTGTGCTTTAATCCTAGACAACTACCACCAACTCCAAAATTTGTCATACACCATCAGTTCACCAACTGGTGATATAAATTTATAACTACAGTGGTATCTCGCTTAACAAGCACCTCGCTTAACAAGCGTTTCACATAATAAGAAAAAATTTCCAAGAAATCTTGCTTCACATAACAAGTTCTACTTCACTTAACAAGCAAGCGCGCTATGGGCACTTGTGCTATGCAGCCCTGACGCTCCGCATGGAGGCTCTTTAAAAGGGCTGCCGGCCAGCGCTGCTGCCTCTAACTGCCCCCAACTTTGGGGCAGTTGCCTGGAGGTGCCAGAGCCAGCTGACCTTAACTGTCCCCAAGTGCCCCCACTGACCACGTTGAACCTCCAGCAGCAGCCCAGGTAAGCCTCCTAGGAAAGTGTCTTTGATTAAGTACAGCCTCTTAAACATGTCTACCAAGAAGTAAGCCCCATTGTGTTAAATGGGGCTTACTCCCAGGAAAGAGTCTTTAGGATTTCCATGTGAGTGGGTCCCAGTAGGCAATTCACAACCTTCTTGCAATTAATAAATTATAGATAAATAATTTATTAAATTTAATAATAAGTAATAGACCGATCACATGAAATCAACAGAAGACTGTTTTTAGCATTTGCTTTGTTATTTCCTACATTTTTCTTGGATGTCTTACATTTTGGGGTGCCATGTCCTCTTTTGTAGTTACAACATCGGGTCACCATGTACTGATTTCAATGTATATTGCAAAAATAACAAATTACAATATTTAGACATACAGTATTTAGACTTGGGCTACTCTTCTTCTTCTATCCATTCAGTTGTGTCCGACTCTTGGATACACTATAGGCCAGGTCCCTCCATGCTTCCCTGTCTTTCCCAGCTTCTTTCAGTTGGGCGATGTTCATGCCAGTGTCCTTCTTAATGTTGTCCAGCCAGTGGATCTTTGGTCTGCCCTGTTTTCTTTTGTCACTGACCATTCCAAGTAGCATCTCCTTTTCCAATGAGTTTGCCCTCATCACATGTCCAAAATAGATCAACTTCTGTCTGGTGATTTTGCCTTCCAGAGATACATCTGTGTTGATGCAATCCAAAACATCTTTATTGGTGACTCTGGCCATCCATGGGATTCTTAAGAGCCTTCTCCAACACCACAGTTTAAAGGCATTAATTTTCCTCCTGTCCCCTTTTGTCAATGACCTTTTGTCAATAGGCTACTCTGCACAAAAAGCAGGGAAGGAAAACAGAGGTGAGGACTCAGAAATGATTTGTTCTCTGTCAGGTAGTCTATTCATATTTGCCAAGGAATGATACACAAGCAAACTCTTTTCACCTACTCCTAAAACTCAGACATGAAGTCTACAATCGGCAGTAAACTTTTTAAAAATCTCAAACCTTTAAAAATAGGAATGTGCCTTTGATTAGATGGCACATTAGACTCAAGTAAATACAAGTATATCTGAAAGCAGAAACCCATCCATGGTCTCTCAAAAAGAGAAACATTTCTCCCTACCCCACTCCACCCGCAATTTCAATAGCTTTATAATAATTTATTGCATGATAAGAATATTCTCTAACTCTAAGTAAACTCTAAGTAATATTCTCTAAGTGACTTTCCAACTGATGCCAGAAGATCAGAGATGAGAAGCAGGCTCTCATCTTTAGATGAGAAAGTGTCTTTAGGATTTCTCATCCTGCAGTGGGCTGGGCATGATCTTCCTTGCCCTGACTTGGAAAGACAGAGCAGTCAGCAAACTTAGTTCTCCCCCTTGTAATGCAAAAGGGGATTGCTGATTGCCCCTCGGCCTTGACCTGATCTGATTGGACCAGATTTCCTGCTGGGAAAAGTGAACACTCAGGGAACAAAAAGCAAAACTGAGGACATCCATTCGAAGTTTAAGAAGCTAAAAAAGCAGGACAGGTCTGTGAAAAAATGCTAGGAGGGGCAGGCTGCTCACTCAGAGGGGGCCAACACCAATAGTGACCCCCCAACTATGACCATGGGGGCATAATTAACACTGGTTTAACAATCGCATCCCAGCTGAGTTTCTTTTTTCTTATATGAAAAGCCCCAAATTTTGTAGCCATAGCAAATACACACTGATTTTTTTAGTTGCCTGTTTCTGTACCTTTTATCAAAACTGTACATAGTTCTGAAGTGGGAAACCTATGCTCAGTGACACCATTCAGTTGACTAGCTGATTGTATACTTACCACAGGATGTAGCACTCACTATTAGGAAATAATAAAATCATCAGGGCTGTGCAAAACTAATTTCATAGCACAAGCCACATCTACCTAAAGGAAATGGACCTATTAAAAACAATCTTAGTGCTTCTAGCTAACAAGAACAGCACTGATTAATATCACTTTGTAGCAGCAGGAAACATGGGCAGAACTCATCTCCTGAAGGAAGATGGCTGGGGCTGCAGAGCAGACTTCAAGGTTGAAATCCCACCCCATGAGCTCACCCAACGAACGGACAGGATTTCCTAGACAACTCAGCAGATGCTTATCAAGAGTGGAAGAATGATTTAAATGCACTCCATAAGTTCCAAAATGAAAATGCAGATTAAGAAACACAGAAGAACTGAATCATGAATTCTGCAAGGAAAAGGTACTGTGTGGGTTGCAAAACAAGGTAAAGAGGTGAATAAAAGGAGGGTAATAAAAAGAGAGAATGCAAAAGAAAACAAATAATGTTCTAACAATGCTGTTAGGTTGCCACCATTTTAAGAACAGACTCTGTGCCTTTAACAACTGGCCCAAGAAGCAGAAAGCATATGAATATTTTTCCCATCACAGCATTTTTGTGAGGGAAAAAGTTTCATAGAATCCTAGAATTGGAAGGGACCTAGTAGGTCATCTAATCCAACCCATTGCCTGCAGCAGGAAATTCTCCTAGAGCAGTGGTTCTCAACCTTCCTAACAGCGTGACCCCTTTATAAATTCCTCATGTTGTGGGGACCCCCAACCATAAAATTATTTTCGTTGCTACTTTATAACTGTAATTTTGCTACTGTTATGAATCATAATGTAAATATCCGATATGCAGGATGTATTTTCATTGTTACAAGTGAAATGTGTGTTCTATGCACACATTGAACACAATGGGATTTATTTCAGAGTAGGCATGCATAGGATTGGGCCCTGAGGCTGCAATCTTATCCACATTTACATGAGAGTAAAGGCCCCCCTGACTATAATGGGATTTATTTCAGAGTAGGCATGCATAGGATTGGGCCGTGAGGCTGTCAGTCAGCCCCAGTGCACGTGCAGCTACAGCTGGAGGTCTGGCAGGCCTGCCCTGGCCCCCTCCACCAGGGGTCTTTAGGTGACCCCCAGGAAAGCTCTAGGTGACCCCCAGAGGGGTCCCGACCCCCACTTTGAGAAATGCTGTTACTAGAGCATCCCTGACAGGTGCTGGTCAAGCCTCTGCTCGAAGATCCCCAGTGAGGGAGAGTCCACCACCTCCCTTGGCAATCTGTTCCACTGCTGAACCACCCTCACTGTCAGGAATTTTTTCTGGATATCCAACTAGAATCTCCTTTCTTGCAGTTTGGTTCTAGTTCTGCTTTCAGTTCTGCTTTCTGCAAACCACTACCTCTTTTTTCATCTGAAGTGTTTTTGAATTTTTTGTCATTGTTGTGGCAGATAGGTGTGGACCAAACCAGAGACAATGAATTTAGCAAATGTAAAACCCACTTCTGCCCAAAAATAATATTAAAGGAAAGAGACCAATGTACTGATACTTTTTGGGTACAATCCTAACCTAGGCCAGCACAAATCATCAGTCTTCCCATTCCTGTAGTGAAGTAGGGAAATAAGCACATTTCTGTGCATTGGCATAAATCCCCCTCCCTCCAAGAAGTAGTCAGCACAGGACTTATGCCAGAGCCTAGGCCAGCCTCGGTGGAGGTTAGGATTGCAGGATTTATCTCTTTAAAAGAGTTTGTAGTCAAGGAATTCAAAGTGACAGGTTTGGAACAAATATGTGGAATTTTATATAACGTCCATAAATAAAAATACAATCCAATGTGATGTTCTGAAGTGTAGGTGGGAACACAGTGGAAGAATTCTTATGTGGGTGTTTGTCTCATCACCTCAAAGCACAGAAATGTGACTGAATGGGGAGACCCACTGTCATGTTCTTGTCCACATCCCGTCTCCCTCTTTGCTCTTTGAGTGACATGACTCCCTCTAGTCAGGGTATCTGAGTGTCATCTTCTTCTTCCATGTCTGATATACCCAAGGAAAGACTGACCAAAGTAAGTGTTGAACAAAGGTTACTTTTACTTCATGGGCCCAGAACTTGACGGTTGCATAAATTTCTTTCTTTTCAGGTACAAACGTTCCTTCAACAGGTCAACTCTTACACGCAGGTAAGTACACCAACTTTTCCAACTGTCCCCTTCCCAAACAACCATAACTTCATTTGACCAAACTGTCTCTTTCAGGTGTCCTTCTCCAGACCTCCGCCTTCCTCCTCCTTCCACATCTCTCGCTCGACTTACTCATCTGCTGCGCTTTTCCCTTTTTAAGCCTCCCCTCTCAGGTTCTGTCTTCCTCTTCCCCTTTGCCACTTCCCGGGCAAATGTTGCACCCCTCTATGGGCGTACCATCTAGGGGAGGGTCCAACTGTAATCCCCCTTCGAGGTTGGAACCGACCCCGTCCCCGATTTCTCAGCTCCACAATTTCCTGGAGGGACCATACCTCCACAGCGTTGGGGAACAAGTTAATGTCAGGGGGGGGGATACGGAGGCATCTGGTGTACATATAAGCTCTCCCCCATATGTATCCCGTATGGTTCCATATTGTGCTCTTCCCAGTCCTGTTCACACCCATTTTAACCAGAACACCTGGTCCCAACAGGCATTGCAAAAATGCTCTCTTCTCAGGCACTATTTAACAAAGACAGCAACATCATCATATAGCCAGGTAACCTAATAAATGTGAGCCAAACAAGCAAAAGGATCCCCACAAATCCATAAACCATCCGCTTTGTAACCCCGTGAGGCAGTTCATAGCTCAAGGCAGAATTAGCAATGGAAATATCCAGCTAACAATAGGCTCTCTCACAGCAGAAATGTGTAACCCAAAGCTAGGAAGAAACAAAGGGAGAAAATAACACCTCTCTGTATTGTAGAAGTTATGCAAGGAGCCCATGAGAGAGTTGGCAATTACTCAGAGTTTCCATAGTATTAAAGTCTGAAACTGTAGACTTGTTCACCTATATGAAATGTATTGCTAATCATATCAGGCTCACAGCAACGTTATGAGTCAATATCACTCAGTTGTCTTCCTATGAATATATGCAGTCCGACACAGTCACGATGAATGTATATGCATACCGGCTGTCTATTTTTCCCTGAGAATTGTTAGCAAACATGACCTCCCTTAGGGCCACTCAACAGGCAAACTTCCAAATATACAAAGCTAAGTTTGTCTCTCTGTGTTCTTAGAAATACTTTCTGTGTCATTGATTCAGGAAGCATTCCCCTGCCTGAAAAGAATTTGACCTTTCTTACGATCATTTCACATGCAAGACTGTGATTCATAAATAATTTGAAAGTAGGCCTGACTTCTACTACTACATCCAATATCCCTACAATTCATTTATCGGACAACAGAATGCATCCAGTGACTTAAAACTGGAAGCATTTGAGTAAAGTGCTGAGATTAGAACTATATGTTGCAATGTACATGTATGTAGAGTTGCTATATTTCCCGGTAAACCAGGGCGGTCCCAGTTTCAGGGATTGTATCCACATGCTGGCAAGTTTGACAGGGGGTCCTATCCCATTTCATGGAAGAAAATTATGGCAACCCTATATGTATGTAGACCATGAAAGACAACAGAAGTATATTTATTTGAGGATTTCTGCCCTCTTTAATGTCTGGCACAACTTCTCTGTGTTTCTAGAGAAATGGTATTTCTGTGTTTCTACCTAAAATGGTATCTGGAAACAAGTGGCACAGAATGCAATGGTGAGTGTTCATAGGAATCTTCTCCTGGCTTTGCTGTTTAATGGACACTTAGAATCATAGAATGATAGAGTTGGAAGGGACCTAGTGGATCATCTAGTCCAACCCCCTGCCTGCAGCAAGAAATCCTTGTCTTGAGGAGACCCAGATCTCGAACCCTGGATTGTCTTAACCACTTGCACCTCATTTTCCTATAGACTATTGCCGTAGAAGCTGAACTGCAAAACCCTGGACAAGTCACTCAGAAGCTGGAAGTCACAAGAGATGAAGATCATAGAGATCAGTCTGCTGTGACAGGAAAAAATTATCTTCCCTTGGTGGTGTAGGGAGGTCATAGTATGTTTGTGCACTGGCTTAACCCCTTCCCCCAAAGAGTGGGGCAGATGTGCCTCAGGTTGGCACAGGTTTATGCCAGAGTTTATGCTGGCCTAACTGGAATTTAGGATTGCAGCCTTAGTCAGTTGGAGGATAGATGCAGAACAAGGTCTCAGAGAATTAGTATGGAGAAAAATCAGTCCACACAATATTTTATGGATTTAGGGTGCAAACCTAAACTAGGCCAGCATAACTCATTGATCTTTCCCATTCCTCTGGTGATGTAGGGAGGCAAGCGTATGCCTGTGCACAGGCCTAACCCTCTCCCAAGAGAGGAGTGTCTTATGGCACTTTTGTGACACCTCCCAGGTCAGCACAATCTTATCCTAGGGCTTAGGCTGGCCTACGTGGAGCTTAGAATTGCAGGCTTATTTTTTTTTAAATAAATTATATCTCACTTTTCCATAAATAATACTCAAGTTTGACACCAAGAATAAAATAAGAATACACTTAAAAAGCAGGAGACTGATTTCACAGAGACAGACAATAAAGTTCAATAAAATCACAGCATAATCCTAATCCTTGTTGGGATGGCACAAGTCCTAGCACAAGTCCCATGCTGACCTGGCAAGGTCACAAAGGTGCATAGGGCACTTATGAGCCACTGTTGGGGGTGGGGGTTAGGCCACTATGCAGACATGCATTGGCCTCCTCACCCCACTGCAGGAATGGGGAAATGGATGAGTTGCATTGGACTAAATTGGTTAAGATTGTGCCCTCAGTTTTAAAACAGCCTAGAGAAATGTCCTGTGAGGCAGAGTGTTTCTAAAAGGAAAGATCTTGGTTGGACAGTGGAAGATTAAGCAAGGAAAGCATGGCAGGCCTTGCTCAGGACGGAGTTCCAAAGTCCAGTGCCACTGGAAAAAGGCTCTCTCCCACATCCCAACCAATATAATTCATGATGTTAGTAGGATTGATAATCAACTTTTATGGTTGTTTGATATCTGTGGGCTTTGAGTCCCCAGAGGAGAATATTGCCAGGGGAGGGACCATAATGACTTTCTCCCATGGCTAAACTAATAGATTGGAGTTGCAAAGCCCACATGGGTTGATACTCATGGATGTGACTCATGGGTGTGAGTTCCCATGGATGCTTTGTATGTTTGATCTAGGATTAAGATATTCAGAAACACAGATGATCTGGGGTGGGGGGAAATGTCTTTGGCATATTGCTTCAGGACTTGGCTGTATTTCTTCAAGTTGCCCGCTATTGTTTGTTTGTTTATATAAAGTGCTGTTTCGTGCAAATGAAAAGCGAAGCCCCATCTGATCCTCTAGAAACATTAACGGAATACGTCAGTGATGTGGAGAATATCCACTCAGGGAATATGCTTCAGCAGGAACGCTAATTTAGTTATAGTTTTTAAGGCTGACTGCAAACAGCTGGCTAGCATTAAATAGATTAGGGGAAACAAGAAAGGTGGAGCAAAAGCTTGGGGACTGAGGTACAATCCTGCCAAAAGTATGGAAAAGATTTGGGAATACAAGAAATGAACTACAGTTGGACCCACAGTTTGTAATCATGGTGGTGAATTGTGGTGTGATCCATGGGACTTCCCAGCACATGCTCAAACAAACAAGATTTGTTGTGAACAATTTCTGTGGCTTGTGGCAGACCACTTGCCAGATAACCAATCTGCAGAAGAACATGTGTTCTGCTCTGGAAGGGATCTTGGTTTGATCAACCCCGTAGATGGGCTGCTTGTGGAGAGGATGAACCCCTTTGCCATAAACTGAAGCTAACTGGGACTCTCCAGAGCTTTTCCTGCGTAACAGGAAAAGTCACAACACAAATGTTACTGAGAAAAAACCACCGAGGTTCAACACTGATGGTACCTGAAGGACAATGCACAGTATAATGGCTGGATAGGATGAAATATCACATATCCGATGTCCTGCAACCCATTAATAGGAGCAGGCTTATTGCAGTTTTCTCTCTTAATTATGGTCTCCTCAGTTGTTTGGGTAAATGGGCCATCATCACTCTGAAGAGTTTCAGATATCTTTGCCACTCCTTTTCTTTACAGAGTAAGAGAGAGTCTTGGCTCTTGGTCAAGAAAAACTTCCTACTAGAGAGGAAACAGGAATCTTTCACCTTGCAAAAGAAAGCAACCAGCAAAATGAAAATTTTCCCACCTCAGCAACTGCACAGCCTTAACTATTTCTATAAAAATCTCATGTCCCTCCACTTTCTAGCAACTTCCAGTAATGATACTCTTTCCTTCTGGAAAGGAGCTGGTCTTGCAATATGTACCCCTCTGTATTTTTGTCATAGCCTCTATTAGGCAGGGGTTGGAAAGGTAGTATGGTATAGAGGTTGGAGTCGGAACAAGGATGTCCAGATTCAAATCTGGTGATGGGACACCTGGTGACATTTGTTGTCAATCATGCTAAGGATGGTGATGATAAAATGGGGGAGAGATGGAAGAACTTTCCACAAGGCCTCGAGCATCTTTTAAAGCAGGATAAAACATTACTAATAATATAGTGCC
Organism: Cryptoblepharus egeriae; assembly: GCA_030015325.1. NCBI lineage: Eukaryota > Metazoa > Chordata > Lepidosauria > Squamata > Scincidae > Cryptoblepharus > Cryptoblepharus egeriae. The sequence goes on from JAREYC010000001.1 coordinate 214,594,538, forward strand.
TGTGTTATTCAGTTAGATTTGTTCTATTCTGACATCCTTAGCAAAGGAATTTGGCATTTGTTAGAAACAACTCTCTTTTTTGTTGTGCAGAATGAATCTTGAAACTGAAAAAGTAATTGAAAAATCTTTCTCAGAGGTATCCAGGGGCACGTTATGAATAAAATTATTCAGTATTAATATTCATGCCTGTGAGCTGTCAGAACAAATAAAGCTAGCATTTTACAGCTGTTTCTTTTTTGATAACTTTCAGAGGAAGTAGCTAGCCATTATATGATTTGGAGGTTTCCAGTATTTGGCCCCTTCTTCAAACCTACCTTTCAATATGGGCTATGCATGTCACTTTCTAGTAGAAATCATTACATTTCTTTTGGCTGCCCAAAATGGACATAGATCTTATCTCCCCTTGCATAAACGGAGTGCAACAGTTGTAAACAAGACTTAGGCTGCAATCCAGAGCAAATTCAGCCTGCTCTGACCTAACTGCACTCTCCTAACTATTCTGTATCCAGAGCAGAAAGTTATGCTGAATCCAGAGAGTCAGGAAGCCTGGGCTGCCCTAACTGCTCCAGAGCATGCTAATTGACACAAGGGGACGACTTGCTCCTGAGGAGACACCCCTCAGATCACACTGAACAAGGAACAGCTGTGGTGCCTACAGTGGTGACATGATTCTGCACATCACCTGGTGCGGAAGTCTGTGCGTCATCCCTGGGATGCGCGCCCCCCCCACCTGGACTGCACAGTCACCAAAGTTGGCGCCTGTGCAGTTGTTTCTGAAGCCAGAAAGAGTACTGCGCAGGCACCATCTCTGACACCTGCGCAGTATTTTTCTGAAGCCTTTTGGCTTCGGGGGAGACTGTGCAGGCGTCAGAGTTGGTGCCTGTGCAGTACTCTTTCTGAAGCCATTCGGCTGCCGCTCCGCCTCCTGAGTGAGGCCGAATGGCTGTGCAGAGGCGCGGACTTTCTCTGCTCTAAGGAAGTCTCCTCTGAAGCTGTTCGGCATGCTCAGTGTGTTTCTGCGCAGTGCACCTCAGATGGCCGTTCAGGCCAGCTCCTCAGACAAGTGGCAGCTTCTGGCTGATTCTCCGCCTTGGAGCAGGCCTGAATGGGGGTGCTGACGCCCGGGGCCTGCCAAAGGACAGTCAAACTCCTCCGGCACATCACCCCATACGGAGCGCATCCCCAATGCAGCCCACACCAGCCGCACCAGTCTGGTGACGCCACTGGGTGCCTGCCTTATAAGGAGTCCCTGAAGAGATGCCAGTACATTCTACAGTGAATACAAGGGGCTTCTTGGAGTGGCCTGCTGTATCCTGAGGTTTGTGGGCAGCCGTAGTTTGTGCCATATCCTGAGGTTGAGAGGAAGGGGTTGCAGCTAGGCTGGCCAAGAACTCAGATTTTTGGTCAGCACTGCCATTCTTACTCGGGCCTTATCATGGACCCCTATGGGTCTACTCATTACTATACCTGCTCCTGAGGTGGTATAACTCTGAGGGCTGGAAGAGGGCATTTCTGCCTTGGAAACAGGCTTTGGATACAGAGTAACTGCTCTGCCCTAGGCAATGCTAAACATGCCCTCAACTTGCCTCTCCTGAGCTGCTTAGGCTGCCCCAGTTAGGGCAGAGCAGGTCCACCTCTCTTAGGGCACCCTATCTTGCCTTGCTCTGCCCTAAGTCTCCTTCAGAGTAACTGGGCTGGAGCATCTTGCAGTTGCTCCAACCTAGTGTTAGATAGGGCAACCTAAGGGCTCTTATGTGGACAGATTATTTGCTCTGGATTGGGCTGTAAATTCTCAAAACAAGCCACAATCTCACTAAGGAAAAAGCATCTTGGAAAAATGCAAAAGCCAGCTTCCCACAATGCAATACATAATTTAACTTGAAATTTCAATCAAATTTCACTTATAATTGTCTACTTCCTAAAGGGGTCCGCCATTCTGTCCACAGCTACATCCTTGGCAACTTTCTTATGGATAATTTCTTCAATGTCTACACAACCTTCTTCCATGCCTATCTTGTCTGGCCAAGCTTGGGATGAGCAGATACCACATGCTTTATTCCACAATAGATGCACAGATGGTTATATGTGTAGTTCCTGCTGCACTGAACTTGAGGGTCTGCCCTCAACATGACTACATAAGCAACTCAACATTTGCACTGGGAGAAAAGATGTGCATGCTGTGGATGTGTATGCAGTAGGAGAACAGATGAACATGCTCATCCTTGTGCTGTCTGTGTCTGTATGTAGCTCAAGGTAGGAGGTTGGGTTTTGGTGTGTTTTGCCACCCATCTTGATCCCCATGCCTGATCCACTTTGCTTCTCCCTTATCCCTTTAAAACCTCATTATTATTTTAAATTGATGTATTTCTAGATGGATATATAACAAAGTATCAGCTACTTTTATTCTGGTCTGAGACTGTAATAAAAATTGAATTGAATATCACCCCATTCTGCCTACCACCCCCTTGTTGCACCAATATGCTACCCCTCAACCTGTTCATCCCATCAGTTGCTCTACTCAGCCCCTGCTGACATACCTCTTCTGGAGGGTCTGTGTAGATCTGCCAGTATGTACTGGTGCTCCAGCAGCGCATGAGGATGGAACATGCTATATGGCTACATTATCGTAGCTGGTGCTGGCAGAACAAATGTTCTGTTGAACAAACTTATACACTTCTATCAAGCACTACAGTTGTTTTATGAAAGTTGCTACTTTGATTTGTTCAGTTTCTGTGATGGCTACATGTCCATTTGGTTGTTCAGAATGATGTGTCACTGAAGATGTATGAATGAAAGGCTGCTGGAGAGTTTGTTGGGAGGTGATGGGATGGGAGGCTGCTCTGGGCCACACCATATATCCTGTGAAGTGGTTTGTTTGCCCCTGGTTTCTGTCCTGTTTTAAAAACAGCTGCTGTGGATGGCCTCATCAGGATTAAGGCTACGATTCAGAGTAAGTACGGGACCTTTTACACAGACATAGTTATGGTGCCACCTATGGGAAACCTATGGGAAATTCACAGAGCAGCGTTTCTCAAAGTGGGGATTGGGACACCTTTGGGGGTCGCCTAGAGCTTTCCTGGGGGTCGCCAGAAAAACCCCTGGTGCAGGGGGCCAGGTTAGGCTTGCCAGACCTCCAGCTGTAGCTGCGCGTGCACTGGGGCTGACTGACAGCCTCAGGGCCCAATCCTATGCATGCCTATTCTGAAAAAATTTCAATAAAGTCAGGGTGGCCTTTACTCCCACGTAAATATGGATAGGAGTGCAGCCTCAGGGCCCAATCCTATGCATGCCTACTCTGAAATAAATCCCATTGTGTTCAATGTGTGCATAGAACACACATTTCATTTGTAACAATGAAAATACATCCTGCATATCAAATATTTACATTACAATTCATAACAGTAGCAAAATTACAGTTATAAAGTAGCAACGAAAGTAATTTTATGGTTGGGGGTCCCCACAACATGAGGAATTTATAAAGGGGTCACGGTATTAGGAAGATTGAGAACCACTGGCATAGAGCAATCCAGGAGTAAGTGCCTCTTACATCTTCCCATAGTTACTCTGGATTGTAGGGTTTGTCTGCATTGTAGGGGAGCTAACAGCAGCTTCCCTGTACTGGCAAATATCTTTGGGAATGGACTGTTGCAAGTGAAAGCCATCAGCAAAATTCTCCCACGTCAGCAAGAATTTCAGGAAACACAAATTTGCTTGACTTTTCTCATGTTAAAATCTCTGAAACTGTCATTTAATTGCCACATGCAGCACAGTCCTCAGCACTCAAGATACTAGTAACTTTTCCTTTTTCCATGCATGGTCCAAATCCTGCTCTTTTTTCATGGTACCTTTTCTGAAGAATAAAAAGAAAAAATGAAAACAATACAACCAATTTTTTTCTTCTCATGATGGCAGATTTTTTTTTCCTAATTTTTGCATACTTAAAACACCAGAAATCTCCACAGAGTTTTCCAAGAATGACATTATAAGCAGTTATAATCTTGTGAATATTTTTCAGCTGTATGGGAGCTTCAATGTAGGAATAGGGCTCAAATTCCGCCCAGGAATACACACACACAATAAGAAAGAGTCAGGATGAGGAGAAAAAACATTGAAAACAAGAAAACAGTTGATATTCCTAAATTATAACAGCCTCAAAAGACATTAAACCTAATAGGAACTTTTTACTACCACCAGGTTGGGTACGATTACAAACATATTTATGTCCTGTGTAGTGAACATTAAAGACACAGGTGTTCCACAATTTCTGTTTGAATTTGATGCAGGTTTTATGAGCACAGGTGGAAGCGAGGATTTTAAACATGAGCTTATAGTTCATGTTACCCAAAGCTGTGTCATCAAGAAATACTGAACTGGAAGACAGATTTTTTTCACTGACTAAAGGAAAGAACCACTGTTGCATTAAATAACATATTTATCCTGCTAACCTGCCAACAGGACAATCAATCATTTGTGCTGACACATACATGATGCATTGAGCTTCTTCGGAGTTAAGACGATGTCATATCATGTGGATAAACAGGTTTAGATCTGGAGGCAAGAAGTCAAAGGTGCCTTATTATTATGCCATGCCATTATAAGGCCGTGCTTTATTATTACAACAGTCTTCTGCAACAGTGTTCCTACATGCCAGAAGGCATTAAACTCACATGGGGTGTTTTTTAACATGAAACATTTAGCTGCAGGTGTTCTGCACTGTACAGACTCTTCAAAGATAACTCATAAATGTTTCTGTTACCATAAAGAGGATTAACAGGATTTTCAAATATAGTAGCTTGGCCTGGCTGATCACACATTTGTTACAAGGAGAAAAGACGGGAATTATAGTAGATGAAAGAAATGGGCATTTCAGGACTAATCAGTTGTTCAGTCCCTTCTAGGAATAATAGTGCTTTCAATCCACATTCATTTAGAATTTGTAAAGCGACAAATGCTAATATCTCTGCAAAGAATAACTTCACTTCAGAGACCCAAATTGAAATCCAGTAGACAGCAGTGCTAGTTATTAATTATGGCCAAAATCCACACACAAACGTCCCTCATATGGTCAGACTTTTAAAACTTAACACTGTGTACATGTGTTCCATTTTAATTTTCTATTTTGGAAACACAAGGACATTTCAAAAAGAGATTTCCAAGGTGGCATAAGGAACTTCTCATGTGATGTAGATGTGAGCATATTTAGAGATACGTTTGATTAGCCAAGTGCCATTACTTTGGCCTTGATCCTTGGAAGACCTCAGGTCTTCTAATAAGCTGAACTGCCCCTGTGATGGCATGGTACACATTATGCATGCGCATCAGAACTGCAGAAATGCCCAGGCAAGGTGGCAGAAGGAATGGTATGGGGAAGGTTCAGGACAGGGAGTTGGAGGAACCAGGGCTGTTCAAGGGAGGGAGAAGTAGATCCCAGTGGTATCAATATGCACAGGATACTATTCCTCTTTTGCTGCCAGACATACCCTTTGCTTTGATATTATGCCAACTCCATAGTATCCCAACTCCAATAGCTGGGCATTAAATAATTACTATTAAATGAAAATTTTGTACTTTCCAGCCAAGCTTAAGCAGTTTCCAACAGCTTATACTTTTACTGCCTACATTTTCTCTTTTGCATTTTGACTTTTAATGAACTAGTTTCATTTTGACCTATAAGTTCCCCTAGCTCATGGGTAATCTCATGGAATGCCATATCTCTTCACCCTACAGACACTACCATGAGTTTGATTTTTAAAAAGAATCTTTGGAGTTTCCTGTAAGGGAGGTTTTTCCCACATGACAACTGGTTGTTGTTTTTTTAATAATTCAGAAACAGCCATTAACACAACTTTGAGAATATTTAATACAGTTCCCAAGATTGTGGCCTGCATCTTATTTACACAAGCCAAGACTGTGGTTCTTCTGGAAGACATGTGTGGAGCACGCTGCTGGCAATTTATTTCTATTGATGGAATGACTGGGACTCAGAGAGTTACAGGCTGTTGTAGTGACCTAAGAATGACACAATTCATTGTTCTACATATTCAATAAGAGTATGATTTTTCCCAGGAATGCCTTTTAATGGTATTGTACCATTTTTCTTGTAAGACAATAGTTGAGAGATCAAAGAGAAAGTTACTGTTTTGATAGATCTGGTCAACCACAAATGCCATTCTCAGATCAAAATCTAAGCAGTCAGAGGTTATCATGATGTGATGCAATTGCTATACATTCTTACTGGGATTCTTGTGCTTTGGGTAGCAATGTGGCTTATTTTCTATCTTATTTGCTACACAGATTACTTTTCAAGTTAGTTCAGCTCTGTTGATGGAAAAGGGCCCCCAAAAAGGCACAGAGTGTAACAGAGTGTAAAGTATTGACCAGAATGTCTGAAAATGAAAATCCAGCAGTAAAATGAGTATAATTTCTTATTTTCTGAAACTACAAATGCAGAAACCCTGTTACCTTTCCCTGGTCATGATGTGACAATGATATGAAATGTTCAGTTCACTTCTGACTCTGGAATCACAGTGGGCGCATTTCCTGTTTAATGATGTCTCTTCTAGCTACAGCATCATTTCCAGTTTGATTATATCTACTTCCAGTATGTCCAACTGGACTGATTGTCATTCTCAAACGTGGGTCCTTTGCTAAAAAATTTAAGAACCACTGATAACATTATAGATACAGATACAGGAATACACACTGCAGTCTATGTGGGGGGAGAGAATTATATTCCCTCATGAGCTTACCCCCTTGTCTTATTCCATTATTAATTATTATTACTATTTGTATACAGCTTTTCAACCAGAGTACAGATTGAACCTCGACCCCCATGAAGTTTGGTTCCAGGAACCTCTGTGGAAACCCATTTTCACAATTGTTTTAATTGTGATAAAATAAAATAAAATTTAATTGTGATAAAATAAAAAGATAAAATAAAAAATAAAAAATAATTTTTTTAAATTGTGATAAAATTATGATTTAATAAAAAGCAATCATTTACCATGGTAATGAGGCAGGAAATAAATCAATATGAATCATGTTACTTTCAGAGGGCTTAAAACAGCTTAGTTTCAGCTCAGTGACTCAAATATTTTGGCCACCTCATGTGAAGGGAGGACTTCTTTAAATGTTGAGAAAATCTGAAGGTAAAAGGAGAAGGGGACAGCAGAGGATGAGATGCTTATATAGTGTCACCGAAGTAATGATCTTGTATTTTGACAGGAAATGCCAGGTTGTCTCCGGAAAAAGCAAGCTGGAAAAGCCCTGCCTTTCTCCCGGTTCTGGGCATTTCCCCAGTCATCTTTTAAATTTTGTATGTTCCAGAGCAGGAACCTGAGGGGTGGGACCAGGAGGAGGTCCCACCCCTGCCTCCTGGTTGGCCAAAAGGCCATCAGCAAGGCATGGCCATTCCGCCCAGTCATCTACCCACCAGCCTGCCCACCTGCCCCAAAACATCTCTGCTTCCCCTGCTACCCTCCCACCATTTCCCCTCTTGCTACATGGTTTTCCTTCTCCTGTCAATCCCCACTGCCTCCTTCTCACCACACAGCTTTCCCACTGGCCACACAGCTTCCCCTGTTACCACCTGCCATTTCCCCACCCCTCCTGTCACCCCTGGCTGCTCCCTTCCCCTGCCACTCCCTGCCGCTTCTTTGCTCCCCCCACCACCCAACTGGGCCTGTGCAACCACCATCTCCACTGTTACAAAGGTAAGTACCCCCACCTAACTTCTCTACTTACCTTTCCCTCTGGTCACCTTGATTTGGACAAAGTTCAGGAACTAGTGAAACATAGGCTGGCATAGGGTCACTAAGAGTCAGACATGACAATGACTGAGCAAATATTTACCATGATTATAATTTTAAGGTTAGGCTGCCACAGCTCATCAGTCATCCTGTTCCCATGTTGATGTTGGGAGGCAAGCACGTGTCTGTGCACTGGCCTAAAAGGAGAGGTGCAGAAGTGTCTTACAGCACTTTTGTGACACTCCCAGGCCAGCATGGGACTTGTGCTGGGGCTTATGCCAGCAAAACTGGGGGTTAGGCTTGCAGCCTTACAGCACAATCCAGGGCAACTAATCTGTCCACTTAAGAGCCCTTGGGTTGCCCTATTTATCACTAGGGTGGAACAACTGCAAGATGCTCCACCCCAGTTACTCTGGAAAAGGCTTAGGGCAGAGCAAGGCAACATAGGGTGCCCCAAGAGAGGTGGACCTGCTCTGCCCTAGCTTCTCTGCCCTAGGCAGTTCAGGAGAGGCATGTTGAGGGCATGTTTAGCATTGCCTAGGGCAGAGCAGTTGCTCTGTATCCAAAGGCTTTTTCTAAGGCAGAAATGTGCTCTTCCAGTTCCTCAGAGTTACACCAACTCAGCAGCAGGTATAGTAATAAGTTAGACCCATAGGGTTCCATGATAAGGCCCAAGTAAAAATGGCAGTGTTGACCAAAAATCTGAGTTCTTGGCCATCCTAGCTGCAACCCTTGCTTCTCAACCTCAGGATATGGAACAAACTACGGCTGCCCACAAACCTCAGGATACATCAGGATACATCACTCCAAGAAGCCCCTTGTATTCACTGTAGAATTTACTGGCATCTCATCAGGGACTCCTTATAAGGCAGGCACCGAGTGGCGTCACTAGACTGGTGCAGCTGGTATGGGCTGCATTGGGTGATGCGCTCCGTATGGGGTGATGCGGCGGAGGAGTTTGACTGTCCTTTGGCAGGCCCCGGGTGTCAGTGCGCCCATTCAGGCCTGCTCCAAGGTGGAGCAGCAGCCAGAAGCTGCCACTTGTCCTCGGAGCTGGCCCGAATGGCCAGCTGAGGTGCACTGCACAGAAACACACTAAGGATGCTGAACAGCTTCAGAGGACACTTCCTTAGAGCGGAGGAAGTCTGCGCCTCTGCACAGCCATTCAGCCTCACTCAGGATATCAGGAAAAATTTCCTGACAGTGAGGGCGATTCGGCAGTGGAAGAGATTGCCAAGGGAGGTGGTGGACTCTCCCTCACTGGGAATCTTCAAGCAGAGGCTCGACGAGCACCTGTTGGGGATGCTCTAGGGGGATTTCCTGCTGCAGGCAAGGGGTTGGACTAGATGACCTGCTAGGTACCTTCCAACTCTGTGATTCTATGATTCTAGGAGGCAGAGCGGCAGCCAAATGGCTTCAGAAGAGTATTGTGCCCGCATCAGAGATGGTGCTTGTGCAGTACTCTTTCTGAAGCCAGTTGGCTTCAGAAACAACTGCGCAGGCGCCAACTTTGGTGACTGTGCAGTCCAGGTAGGGAGGTGTGCACATCCCAGGGGTGACACACAGACTTCCGCACTGGGTGATGCGCAGAGTCATGTCACCACTGTAGGCTGTTCCTTGTTCAGTGTGATATGAGGGGTGTCTCCTCAGGAGCAAGTCCTCCCCATGTGTCAATTACTTAGCATGCTATGGAGCAGTTAGGGCAGCCCAGTCTTCCTGACTCTCTGGATGCAGCATAACTTTCTGCTCTGGATACAGAATAGTTAGGAGAGAGCAGTTAGGGCAGAGCAAACTGAACTTGCTCTGGATTGTGCCCAAAGTTGCCTTAGCAAGTATTTCACCTTGCAAGAGCAGGATAGAATCTAGAACATAAAGAAAGATGAAGAATTTCAGTTAAAATGCAAGTGATAATATGAGCTATTATAGATAATATAACATTATCTATAGTGCTATTGTCACTACAAAAAAAGAATAAGGCTGCAATCCAGAGCAAATTCAGCCTGCTCTGACCTAACTGCACTCTCCTAACTATTCTGTATCCAGAGCAGTACTTTTCTGAAGCCTTTTGGCTTCGGGGGAGACTGTGCAGGCGTCAGAGTTGGTGCCTGTGCAGTACTCTTTCTGAAGCCATTCAGCTGCCGCTCCGCCTCCTGAGTGAGGCCGAATGGCTGTGCAGAGGCGCGGACTTTCTCTGCTCTAAGGAAGTCTCCTCTGAGGCCGTTCGGCATGCTCAGTGTGTTTCTGCGCAGTGCACCTCAGATGGCCGTTCAGGCCAGCTCCTCAGACAAGTGGCAGCTTCTGGCTGATTCTCCGCCTTGGAGCAGGCCTGAATGGGGGTGCTGATGCCTGGGGCCTGCCAAAGGACAGTCAAACTCCTCTGGCACATCACCCCATACGGAGCGCATCCCCAATGCAGCCCACACCAGCCGCACCAGTCTGGTGACGCCACTGGGTGCCTGCCTTATAAGGAGTCCCTGATGAGATGCCAGTACATTCTACAGTGAATACAAGGGGCTTCTTGGAGTGGCCTGCTGTATCCTGAGGTTTGTGGGCAGCCATAGTTTGTTCCATATCCTGAGGTTGAGAGGCAGGGGTTGCAGCTAGGCTGGCCAAGAACTCAGATTTTTGGTCAGCACTGCCATTCTTACTCGGGCCTTATCATGGACCCCTATGGGTCTACTCATTACTATACCTGCTCCTGAGGTGGTATAACTCTGAGGGCTGGAAGAGGGCATTTCTGCCTTGGAAACAGGCTTTGGATACAGAGTAACTGCTCTGCCCTAGGCAATGCTAAACATGCCCTCAACTTGCCTCTCCTGAGCTGCTTAGGCTGCCCCAGATAGGGCAGAGCAGGTCCACCTCTCTTAGGGCACCCTATCTTGCCTTGCTCTGCCCTAAGCCTCCTTCAGAGTAACTGGGCTGGAGCATCTTGCAGTTGCTCCAACCTAGTGTTAGATAGGGCAACCTAAGGGCTCTTATGTGGACAGATTAGTTGCTCTGGATTGGGCTGTAAATTTAGTAAGGACAAATCCAGCCAAGAATGATGGTTAATAATTATGGCCAGTCTCATTTTTTTGGCAACACTTCAAATTCACTGGAAACTGTATCTATCACTGAAATGTTCTGTTTTGTAACACATTCTGCTGGCCTCCTCTCCATACAGCCTTGCCACACACGTAGTAATGTAACAAATACCACCCAGAAGAATGTGGGTAATAGAGTTATATGGATAAGTAATTCTGGTTGCTAGCCAGAGTGGTTTAGAAAAGATGTCAGAATTAGTAGAGCTGAACATTATCTTTTGATTCTGAATCTGGCCCACATGGTGCAAATTGGCCCACATTCTTTCTGGATTTTAGTTCTGTTCAATCCTCAACTAAAGGATTTCTGATGTGAGAAAAAATGGCTTGCAAGATATGTAAAAATGAGGAGGACTGTATTCAAATAGAGAGCAGCTGTGCCACAAGGCTGTGGGAGACCCAGTGGCAGAAGGAGCAGCCCAAGAGAAGGACTATGGACTATGGAAGTAACCCCCTCTACTAGGACAAGTTCTGAGGTCTTGAAGGACCAAGTTCGTCCAAAACCTAAGAGGCCTCATGCAGGAAAACTAGAAGGGCTGGCAGGGACTCTGACTGACTTATAGCACAGTCCAGAGTAACTACAGGAGCTCTTAAGAGACTTTTATGTTGATGTAAGTATGGCACCACCTAGTAGAAACCTATGGAAAATTCATAGAGCAATCCAGAGTAAATTTTTCTTATGCCAGCGTAAGAGCTCCCATAGTTACTCTGGATTGTGCAGTTAGAGCTCCAAAGCCTCACAGTTTCATGGTTGCAACCATAAGTCTTGAATAGGCAAACAACCTACAAAAATATTTCTGAAAGGAGACATACATGGTATGCATTTCTGTGAACCAGAAATGCATACCAGTTTTACATTTTTCAAATTAATTCATCAAAGCATTTAGTTTTGGAATATGATGAGCTGGCTGGAATGTTGAATTTGGTTGTGGGAAAGCACAATTCAAATTCTAGCTCAGTCAAGCTGGTAATCTTAGGCTACATATTCAGAATTGATGTTACTTTCCTCCCAAGGTTATGGGGCTGTGGGTGGCGCAAGCGGTTAAGACGCTGTGCCTGTTAACCAGCAGGCCAGGGTTCGAGACCCGGGTCAGCTCCACAAGACAGGGTGAGCTCCTGTCCTTAGCCCAGCTCTGCAACTCAGCTGGATCCAATCGTATCGGCTCTGCCTTTCCATTGGACTAATTCAGTGGCATGGAGCGGGGCGATTTGCTGCTTGGGTAACAGCCTATCCTCCATAACAATCTAACCCAGGCTTTCGTGCTTCACATGCAGCGTATACAGCGCCGAGCACAATACCATAGTCTTTCAAGACTGATGGAGGCCTGCTACGGAGATTAAAAAGTGGATAATCCCATGAGCCATTCCTATTTCCTTAAAGGAAGGACAGCAAATGTAGAAAATAAAGTACATGATATTGGCAGAATATTTCATCCAGTGGCTCATTATCACTGCAGTTTATATGTGTCATAGGCTGCAATCCCAACTTAGACTTGCACAACTCATTGGTCTTCCCAATGTGATGTAGGGAGGCAAACGTATGTTTTTACATTGGCCTAACCTTCCCACAGGAGTGGCGCAGAAGTGTCTTACTCAGAATTTTTGTGACATCCCCAGGTCAGCAAAGGACTTATGCCAGGTCAGGGTGACCATATAGAATGGATGATAGAGTGCCTGTTTCTTTAACCATTGCATAGAAGAGGGAATTTAGGCAAGTGCTGCATTTTAATCCCTTCTGTGATGAGCTAAACCTGCCTCAGTTCCCTTTTATATGCAATGGTTAAAGGTAGAGGCACTCTGTATGGTCACTCTGTATGGTTCTATATGGTCACCCTGTGCCAGGTGACCATAGGTTAGGATTGCAGCTATAAAATCAAGTATCTTTGAGACCATTCAGTGTCATTCTAAAATTGTATGGGACTTGGCCCCTGGTCCAGAGAACTTCTACGTGATTAGTGGTCCTACTGACATAGGGAACATAGATCAGTTTTTTTCTGCTATACTGAGATGTTATCTAATACTTTATGAAACTGGGCAGTCAATGACTGTAAAAATGAAAAAAAATGAACCAGGTCTACTAGCAGCCTACAACACTGTTTCATCTAACTGAAGCTATGTAGGTCTAGACTGGCTAGTCCTTGGATGAGGAACCCTACAGTATATATGCCTCCAGTATATATGAACACAGGGCAGAATAATTCAACCAAGGACTCTTCAGATTTTTGCTTGAGATCATGCCTTTCAATTTGTGATGGGAAATTATTTATGACCATTATCCAAAAAATTGAAGTGGTGAACTTTCCTAGCAAGCTAAGAGGAAATAGAGAATTTGAGTTTGGAGAATAAAGGAATAAAGATGAACATCTGTGGGGTGAAGGGTCTGCATTCTCCATCACAGAGACAGTTAAATTTCCATACAATGCTGGGATGCTTATTTACTTTATATATCAAAATCACCAGAGGACAGTTGAACTGCAAGAGGTCAGGAAAAAAATATTCCCTCAACCTCTTAAACCTTTGCTACATGTCGGTTATAGTTTGTGATGGAAGCCAATCCTTGATCTTCAATGAAGCCATTTTTTTTACAGCAGCAGTATTCAGCCTGTGACGGGTTCAGTGTCTCCATTTTTTTCCTTTTTCAGCATGTGAATTCACTTGGCCATTTCCAGTATCTCTGGTTACCTCCAAACAACTCTTCCTTTTAATTCTTATTTCCATCTACATTTATGGCCAACCTACAGTGAAATATTCCGTAGGGCTTATGAATTTAAGGAATGCTGTGGTGAACCACAGGATTCCCCCACCTACAGCTCCCCCTTTCAGCTGCCAACGGCTTGTCAGATTTTAATTAATGAGAAAGTCACTAGTAGTTATTCATTTTTGGTTCTTTCTGTTCCCCTCTGGAGGATTCTTAAATAGAATTCAGAATGCTGAATGTACACTCCTTTGAAAAGTGTTCTTCCCTCTCAGCAGTCGCTAACACATGTTATTAGTTGTGTTTTCTTGCATCCAGAGTTCAGTCACTGGGAGGTAGTGTTAACCAGCCAAGAGAGGCAACTTCCACTGACCTTGGACAGTGCCAACAATTGAGAATGGGTCTGTTCATGGACAGCAAAAATTATAATTTCACCACTTATGAGGGTATGCAGACCTAGATCCTCCACCCAACATATTTGTGCAACAATTTAGAAGGAAGAAAAAAAATTGTGAGCAGCCATCTCAGGTCATTAGAAAATATTCAAAGATGAATGGTAGGTGATGCCTTTATAAGGAAATAGAAGTCACAATCCCTCCTTAAGAAGGGACTGGACAAATTCCTAGAAGAAAAGATCATCATAGGTTATAAGGCATGAATCATTTATATGTATGTGTGCGTGTGTGCATATATGAATGTAGATGTGGGTCACCTCAAAATGCCAAATGCAGTGGAGGGCACCTGGATGCAGGTGTCTTGTGTGCTTCCTGGATACTGAGTTCAGACCTTTATTCTCTTCTTTTAAGAGGGAGGGATTGCACATACAACATTCCTCAACACCATGGGGGTATTACAGAGCGCTTTAGTTATGAGCCCCCACTGTGGTGTCTAATCAGATTGGGCATGCCTTGCCCTCTCCTTGTAGGAAGGAATGAAGTTTCACTTGGCATTCAGAAGTAAAATACAGTGGTGCCTTGGTTTACAAGCATAATTCTCCGTGAGTCCCCTGGCCACTGAAGCCTGTTCCAAACTTCCTCAGAAGTGCTCATCTTCCAAGACAGTGCTCATAAACCAAATCAAAATTTCTAAGAAAATTTTACTCTTAATCCAAGATACTCTTAAACCAAGATACCACTGTATAAGAGAACTAACTAGACTGCATTCAGCATCTTTCAAATTAAATCTGATTTAAAAGTTTTAACCTGCGATCCTATTCACACACATTGGGAGTAAACCCCTTGAGTATAATGAGATTTACTTTGGAATAGACATGCAGAGGCTTGCCCTCTGCAAATTGGACATAGCCCTCTTCTTCTGAATATGTATGTTTGAGACAAATCTCATGTCACATCAAATCTCCTGTGGAAAGTTGGCACAGAAATTCATATAGAAAGGAATGCACTTTATGGTTTCTGAGGTCCAGGTCACCTTCTGATTCCTGAGGTGGCACCAAATGCTGCCCTTCCCTTAGCCAAAGATGCATCAGCCTCTATGCCTCCCACTCTCCAGTGTTCTAGCTCAGCACTCCCCTCCTCTTGACATTTCCACATCCTCTCTGCCCCTCTCTTGCCTCTCCAGTTCAAGAAGGAGGAGGACCAGTGAAAGTCAGAGATGAGCACCTCTACCTACTGGTTGCCATTAGCTTCATGGATGGGCTGATTCTGCTGAGGTCATATTAACTCATCAGAGCTGTACCATGTGTCAATCCTGAATGACATGACCTTGATTTACTGATAGCCCAGTCCTGTGCAGCTACCATGCAGTTAGTGTATAATCTTTGGCAGAATGGCCTCCAAATCCAACCACTATCTGGTGACAGGCTGGTCAAGAACAGGAAGAGGGGTTAGACCTATGTTCTTCTCAGACCCATGGAGTGCCTTAAGCTACATCAGCTCTTGCATAGCACTGCAGAGTTGTTAGAGTGATGTCCAGCGTGGGAAGATTTGGGAACCGTCAGCTTCGTCCAATGCTCTTCTCTGTCCCTTTCCTGCATGGGCACTGGAAGAGGCCCATGAATTAGCTGCCCATTTATGAAGCGGAAACTTTGTTCCAACATTTCTTTTTGTGACAAACCCTTTCCTACCTCCTTCCCAAAGTTCAGATTTGTCTGATATTTAACTGCTCTGGTCTCTAGTAGTACACAGAGCAAGACCCTTTAAGGAACTAGAGAGGCTGTATAGCATAATGGGAAATTGCTACCTTGGCATGTCTCTTGGATGCCAACATGTATTAGCGAAAGCATTCCTTTCCTAAGAAGAAGCTGTTCCTGAGACAAGTGAAGGCTTTCTCCCTATCCAAACTCAAGCATAGGGCTTTGTAGATTTTTCTCCACCCACTTTTGTAAGTCAAATTAAAACCAGCACATTTTGAGAAGCAATATTTATATTGGGTGGTATAAGAAGAGGGCCTGTGTTAACAGTGCGAGATAGGCAAGTTTGTTTACATGCATGAGTTTGCTCCTTTTAATTTTTTTAAATTGGCAGATCTCTAAATCTCTTACTGAAGATAGCACCTTTTATGCTGACTCAATGGGCAGACTGTATTCCTTCACATTGGCTACCAGTTCTTGAATATTATTAAAATGCAGCAATATACAGCAGCCTATTCTACCTGATCCAGCAAGGTTCAGAAGGCATTTGTGTACCCAGGCTTACAAGGTAGGAGCAAATGACAAACATTCAGTGCCAATGACTCTGCTTTAATAACACCAAGGAACTGCAAAGGCCTTTCATGTTGTTTATTATAGAGGTTTCTGAAGCTGCCCTACAGTGAGGGTTGTAAAAGTTCTCATTATAGCCCCAATTTTGAGTCCTTCCCCATCTTCCACTAAAAGTGAAAAAGCTTTTCCTTTCTAGATGCTCTGATGGGTGGTCCCTAATAAGAGCAGTCTTTGGGAAGGAAGCTTGGCGTTACTCAGAAAGGCATGCATGGGAAAAATAGGGTTGCAAAACAGGTTTTCAAAACTCAGCTGATCCAAAACATTTTTGATCTATTGACAAATGTGTTTTAGACCCATATACCAATGCAAATAAAACAAAAATATCAGTCATGAAAATTGGATCAAGAACGGATTCTATAAATGACGCCTAATAGTTGCAGTGAGAATTCATGGCAGGCAATCTCTTAGGCCCAAATCAACCATTTTCAACCATGTTGTGCCACGGTACACTGGTGTGCTGTGAATGGTCCCCAGATGTGCTATGGGAATTTGGGAGAGGGTCATTTATCTGTTAGGCCAGTGGGGATGTGAGATGTGATTTATCTGTTAGGCCATTGGGGATGTGAGTGTGCCTTGACCAGTGTGTCCTGAGATGAAAAATAATAAAAATCATTGCCCTAGATCTGGGGTCTCCAAACTGAGGCTCAGGGCCAGATGCAGCACATGATCAGCCTCTATGCAGCTTGTGGCCACTCTCTGGTTCCTTGCAAGCTTCTGGTCCACTTGACTAAATAACTGGAGCTGTGCTCTGTCATGTCCGGAGGATGTTCTAAGGTCCTAAAAAGAGGCCCAAAAGTCCCCAAAAACTAGAAGTATCTTTTTGTGCCATTTTAAGGCCTTAGAAGATGCTTGGGAGATGGGGAAATGGAAATCCATTTGAATATGTGTTTTATTTCTGTGATGTGCATTGATGTTTAGAGAAATCCTAGAAATTTGAACCATTCATTCTCATTTACTTAGGGCGCAATCCAGAGTAACTATGGGGAGCCCTTGCTCCGGTGTAAGAACAATTTGCTCTGAATTGCAATATAAATTTCCCATAGGTTTTCACTAGGTGGTGCAGTAACTACGGGTACACGTAATATCTCTTACGTGCACCCGTAGTTACTCTGGATTGTAGGGTTATTCATCTAGGTTCCATCTCTACTGTATTTATTTAAATTTTATTTTTACAGCCTTTGACAACATGTCAGGTATTTGATATGGCCCTCTGGCTGCAAAGTTTAGGAGCTTTATGTCCAATGACTTCAGGAAAATTTAGAAATGCCTGCCTTAGATGATGCTGTAACTATGTATGTCATTTTCCAAAGCCATCAACAACCATGAGAAATGAAGTCTTAGGAGCTCTATTTTGTATGGCTCCAAAATAGCTGGGATTGGTCTGTGGATACACATTGGTGATCATAGGGCCTGTCCAGAAGTAAAAGTTTTTACTGCCTTCTGGTTTTCTTCCTGATTGGCCCCATTTCCCATTATAGCCTGCAGCATGTTCTCTGTTGGAGTGGCTATAGGATGGCGGGAGATCGGATTGGGTTGTACATGTACAAAAAAGAATGTGCACAAAGCTTCAAGCCTCCATAAGCCAAACTAACTGTATTTGGGAAGATTAAGAAAACTCAATTACGCTACTGTTCACCTCGCTGGGGAACTAAAGGCTTCCATTCATCAGATGAGGTTTTTCTATCTTTCTTTAGAAGGTTCCCGTAAATCTGCTTACATAGCCTTGGTTTTAAATAAAAAAGATGCCAGATTAAAATCACACAAACTGCCATGCAATCCTGTTTCAGCTGGGTCTGTAAAGGTCTTTCCATTCAACAAGACTCCCTAAGGAGGCTAAAACTTCAGTTTCGATAAGGTCAGCTAAAGTCCCTCTAAGCTCCTGCGGAAGCTGTGACTCATCGCTTTATCAACCTTTCAGCTTTTATGTACCCCAGAGATGATTCAGAAATGAGGTGGTAGAGGTCCCATGCTGGAGGTTAAAACAAAGACTCCTCTGTGGATTTCCCTGTTGTCTGTGATGATCAGCTTTTATTTCTTCTGTGAAGGCGGAATGGTTGATTTTTTTAATTGCCACATTTTTGTCTCCTGCACATTTGATTCATAGCATCCTGGCATTCTTTAACTCAAGTAACTCCTTTTTAAAGGGCTGTAATTGCAAATAGTTCTTTCTCCCCAAGAAGTTTCATATACGGGTGAAATCCCTGGGGCAATAGTAGCAGCAGACATCATCTTTTCTTTCTCCTCCGTTGTTATTGCAGAAAATGTTTGAGTCTCTGCTTCTACACTTTCATAACCATGAACGAAGATGTGCTCGCTGTGAATTAGTTTCACACCTACTTTTTATATGTGTGGTCTGATCTTCTCCAGAATTTGACATGTTTCAACCCAGTGACTGAGCAATCCTATGCCTGTCTATTCAGAAGTAAGTCTCATTATATTTGTTGGGGCTTACTCTCAGGAATGTGTGTTTAGGATTGCAGCCTTATATGGATTCGATGGCATTCATTTTGCTTAGGATCAGGATGGCTTGTAAATCACATTAGGTTAGCATTTTTTAATTAGGACCCAATCCTAATCCTTTATGACAGAAGGATTTCTGTCACAAATGGCCATGCAATGGAGTGCTGCTTGTGCTACTAGTGGCCACTGGAACCAGTGCTGAAAATGGCAGCACCTTCTGCTGTAGCTGGCTACCTATGGGTGTGCAGGTAAGCAAGTATGGGGAAAAGATAATGGGAGAAATGGGAAATTGAAGAGTATCTGGGTGGGAAGAGATTTGGCAGGAGGTAGAGTGAGAAGGGATGAGTGGATCCCAGCAGCACCAGCATGCACCAGGATCTAATATGCTTTCCCTTTCATTTTCCCCTTCTTTCACTCCTTGGACCTTCACCAATAACATGGTTGGCACAGATGTGAAAAGATCAATTAAGGCAATGGACACTAGACTTGCATTTGCCCTCCAGGGAAGCTGAGACTTGCACTTGCCCTCCAGGGAAGGGAGAGGGGAAAGAAGGAAGAAAGGTTGGGAAAAGTAGAGAGCAGTCTGATCCTTCTCCTGGATACTGGTTGGCATACGGTGGGGGAGGGAATGGGGATGATTGGGTTTCTGGACAATCCATAAACAGCAGCAACAGCACTATGGATGGTAAAAGATGAGCATCTGTAACCCTTCTTTTTATGGCAAAAATCCCCATAGTGAAGCATAAATCCTACTGCTGAGCAAATGCATCAAGTGCTCTTAATGGGCCACCTGCCAGCTTGAATTTCTGATGGGCCACCTGCCAGCTGCACAATCTCTGCAGTTGTGCAGTCTGCAAATCTTGATAGGCCACCAACCCTTGATGGGCCACCCCCAGCCTGAGATGGTTATCTCTGCAGCTCAGAATGCCTGTGCTGTGGTTATCATTCAGCTCTTGATTAAGGCTGCAATCCAGAGCAAATTCAGCCTGCTCTGACCTAACTGCACTCTCCTAACTATTCTGTATCCAGAGCAGAAAGTTATGCTGAATCCAGAGAGTCAGGAAGCCTGGGCTGCCCTAACTGCTCCAGAGCTGCTTAGGCTGCCCCAGTTAGGGCAGAGCAGGTCCACCTCTCTTAGGGCACCCTATCTTGCCTTGCTCTGCCCTAAGCCTCTTCCAGAGTAACTGGGCTGGAGCATCTTGCAGTTGCTCCAACCTAGTGTTAGATAGGGCAACCTAAGGGCTCTTATGTGGACAGATTAGTTGCTCTGGATTGGGCTGTCTGTGTGCAGTGAAGTTGGTGAGGGCAGCCAAGGTTGAAGGCATCTCTTTGGCATGCAGCAATTACTTTGTTTATTTTAAAGTCTAAGAGCACCCAGGATGCAGCTTGTTTACCGGTTTCAAACTGATAAACTTACTAAGCACAGCTGGTTATGGAATTTCCTAAAAAGAAAGAGGAGGATTTTCCTAAAAGAGCCCGCTCATATTGTGGGATGGGGCTGCTCTTTCCTAAAGGTGACATATTTGGGAGCTGATGCTTCCATGTAGCCCAAGCAAAATTCCATGAGACTGGTTTGGGTCATGCTTTCCTGGCACACATTCAATACCATGTTCACATGTAGATAAATGTGACCAAGAAAAATATGAACATGACCTTGTGCCCCTTATTTAAATGCGGGAAGTGTGAAAATGGGTTTCCTATATGAGCTGCCCAGGGTGTAGCCTTAGTTCAGCACCTTGGACAGCATCCCATTCGGAGACCACCCAGTTTGGAATACTTTGGCCACATTTTCCTGAGAGTAAGCACCATTGACTATAATGGAACTTATTTCTGAGTAGAGAGGCATAGAATTGAATCTTAATGACCTGACACCCTGAGAACCTGGAGGGAGGGGAGAACATCTTGCAAGTTGGGTCCAAATAAAGAGCTCAAAAATGAAGATATTTTGTGGCCTTCCTAATGGAACGACAGTGTTAAACTTTGTCAGGACTCTTAGTGAAGACAGACTTTATTGTGTCTGCTACATTCCTTATGCCAAGTGACCCATTTATCTTGTTTGTTAATATCTGGTCATAGTTTGCCTTGTTTTGTGAAGCTGAGAACAAAGTAGGCATTGAGCAATTTGGCCTTCTTTGTATACTCTGTGAATAGTTTTTCACTCAGAATGAGCAATGAACCCATAGTTTCCTTTGTCTTTCTCCCCTAATATACCTTTTATTATTCTTAACATTCCTCTCTAACATTCCTTACAAGCTATAACAACCCCAACCCTGGTGTATTTTGTCACTTCACATTTGTGTTTGAAAAGAAAGTCTCAATAAGAGCCATCTTTGGCTGTGTGGCAAGTTCAGAGACTCAAACTTGAAAGCACATCATTAGTTTTTGGCAACTGATTTGGCATACCATCATGCCTCTGTGGGCTCACATCCCCCAATAGCTCTTCTAATAAATGATGTTCTTTCAAACTCCTGTGGCACACCCTGTGGACCTTCGCGCCACCCCTGTGAAACAATCACAGCACACTGGTTGAAAATAGCTGCTTTTGTGCTTCTGGGAGCAGACAGCACTTAGATCTGTACGTACAAGAGATGTAGACTTCTGAGCTAGTAAATTCTTCATATGTGAACATATGTGTATATGTGTAAAATCTGTGTATGTTCTGTATACACAGAATAATTATAGGGAAAAAAATGAGGCAATACTAATGTGCGTAGCTTCTTAGTAAAAAAAACAAAACCTGAACTTCTACATGTATATGAGAGCCAGTGGATTTAGGGTTCTTAGGGTGCAAGCCTAACTTAGGTCAGCAAAACTTATCAGTCTTCCTATTCCTGTGGTGAAGTAGGGAGGAAAACACATGTCTGTGCACTGGCCTAACCCTTCCACAGGTGTGGCACAGAAGTATCTTATGTACTTTTGTGACACCCCCAGGTCAGAATAGGACTTATCCCAGGGCTTAGGCTGGCCTAACTGGAGTTTAGGATTGCAGCCTTACAACACAATCATAAGCATGTCTACTCAAAAGTAAGTCCCATTGTGTTCAATAGGACTTACTCCCAAGAAAATGTGGTTAGGATTTTAGCTTAGTTATTCAGAAAATCTCATTTCATGTCTTTTAGTCCAGTCCTTCCCAAATTTTTAGTACTGGGACACCTTTTTTAAAATGACACTCTACCAGGACCCACTTAGGCTTTTGAGACTGAAAAAAGAGATCAAGAAAAAATTATTCCCATTTCCAGTAATAATAACCAGGGAAAAGATGTCAAAAAAATGCTATCTATTTATTCAACTTTGCAAACAGTGGGTGCTGAGTTCCCTGCAAACTGTTCTTTGTAGGACAATTAGCAGCTATTTGATTTTTAATAGCTTCAGAGCTTCAGGAAATTAGTTATCTGTAGTTTAACAAACCCTCTTCCCCCAGTGGAGGTTGTTTTATTTCATTGATCTGGGCTTTGTGACCTACCAAAAATTGGGGGTCAAGTAGGGAACAACTGCTTTATACCTTTTTCCAGCATAGAAGTACCGTATATACTGGAGTATAGTTTTTGAACCCAAAACGTCTGCCTAAAAAGCCTCCTCGGCTTATACTCGGGTGAGGCAAAATTTAAAAATAGATCACCTCTCCTGGTGCTGCTGGTGGTGCTGGTACTGGTGCTGTTCCTGCTGGCTCTTACCGGCTTCAGGAGGAGGAGGCAGGGGAGGTGGAGGAGGAGGGGAGATCACCTGCCCTCCCCTGCAGCCTCTACAGCTGCTGCTAATGCTGGCTGGCATCTTGCCCCTCCAGTTTGCAGCCTCTTCAGCTGATGCTGTTGGTACCAGCTCCAGGAGGAGGCAATGGCCTACCCAGCCTACCTTGCACCTTCCAATTCCTTGCACCTTCCACTGTGGATGCACTGGCTGGATGCCTTGCCTGGCACTCACTCATCACACACTCAGAAATGGAGCCCTCCTTGGACACCCCGCTGCAGCCAGGTCCCTCCACAGCCTCAGGTAGCATTACATTACTTCTTTGTAGACATGCCCAGGATTGGCCCTGAAGCTGCACTCCTGATTGGAGTGGGCCTTACTTCTGTGTAGACATGCCATGGGTGCAGCCCTGATCCTGCAAGGCCAGCCACACTTTGCTGGGAATAAGCCCCATTGGCTGGAGTGGGCCTTACTTCTGAGTAGACATGCCATGCATGCAGCCTGAGCCTGCAAGGTCAGCCACACTATGCTGGGAGTAAGCCCCACTGGCTGGAGTGGGCCTTACTTCTGAGTAGACATGCCAGAGATGCAGCCCTGAGCCTGCAAGTGCACCCTACCCCAAAAAGAAGGCCCACCACCCATCTCTGCCTGATCCTGAACCCTGTCCCCACTCACTCACCTGCCTCCCTTCCCCACTCACTCACGCATTCAAAGTATTTTCTTTTATCCTGTTAGATGTGGTTCCCAGTACTTCAAATCCTTCAAAATTCAAACTTTAAAGTACTGTTTTACTGTTTTTCTTTGAAAAATATATTTAAAAACATTTAACCTACTGATGCTTCAGTAAGTGTTATTTTATTGGTATCTATTTTATGGTATTTTGAAATGTACCAGTAGCTGCTGCATTTCCCACCCTAGGCTTATACGTGAGTCAATAAGTTTTCCCAGTTTTTTGTGGTAAAATTAGGTGCCTTGGCATATACACGGGTCGGCTTATACACGAGTATATACGGTAAGTGAGCAGTGCAATTTTTCCTTCTTCACTTTGAAACCAAAAAACCTCTGGAATGTTTCTTTGAAGACACATCATTTACTCCTATTAGTCTCATTTCACCAACACACTATTTCACATAATCTTGCAGTGTTATTTGCAAAATACAACTTTTCACATAGAAAAGTGTTTGTCTCCCCAGGTGACTTGCATCCAGCCCTAAAATGCTGAAAGAGATGTTCAAGATTCAAAACCACCTTCCCACAACAGCAAAAGTACACAGAAATCCACATGTTTACATATATACATAGCACACATATATACATAGGGGCACACATATATACATAGAAATAGAAATGCAGTAAAGACATCAAATCTGACACACCTGGAAACAGTATGACTAATAAAATTTGGAAGTCACAATGGGAAGGAAGAGTGACTTGTGGTTTGTGGTGGACCAGGAGCTTCCTGTTATCACACACTTTGCTTTTAAATGATGGGTGTTAATGTGATCCTAGCTTTGCACACTGATGGAACTTATCAAATGAATAATTATGGATATGGAGCATTGTTTCATAAGACATTATTTCCTAAATTATGATGACAGTTTTGGGAATGTGTTGTGTTTCCAAATTAGTTAATCCTTCTCTTTTGGCAAGTACATTTATCAAGAGGTCAGCCTAAGTTATGGGAACAATCAAATTAATGAAAGCTAGGTTATCAGAAATACTAACTGAATATAAAGCCTTGCAAACAGAAACCAATCACCATAAACCTCAGGAGTTTTGGGTCAATGGAAATCTCAGCATTGTTCTCTACTTTCAATAGCTCTGTGTCAAAAAAGGAGCTGTTAGAGCTATCTCAGTGTAACACAAACCCTGGAAAAATCAGAGAAAGTGATGGAAAAATTCACTTGTTAGGCATCAGGTGACGCACATCAATAAAATGAAAGGCAACAGGATCACGTAACCGATGGTAGAAGCCAAAATTTTAAACATTGCTCCACTGATCATTAAGTTCTCCCATTTATTGATTATAGCAGCATTTTCCAAACTTTTTCATCTCTTGGTACACTGACAAAGTGCTGAAATTATCATGGCACACCTTCAATGTTTTGTCAATTGACAAGGCACACCATGATGTTGGTCACCCCCCAATAGTTCTATTTATTACCTCTCTGTTCTCTTCTGCGGCATGTGGCATACCTGCGGATTATTCACAGCACACTGGTTGCAAACTGCCAGATTACACTCTTGGCTGTGGTTTTTCAGCTTCATTAAATAGAACAGATCAGTTTAATGCATTTTGCACAGTGGCTCCAGAAATCCACCATATTTTTAATAACTAAAAATGGCAATGATGAACCAAAACAAAAGAGACTTTTTTTGTCTCTTTCCTATGAGATAGAAAGTTATTATTTTCAGCTGTAAATATAGTACATCCTGTATTTTTTAAATAATTAGGAACAGCAGTTTCTCTTCACTGCAGAACCATTGTGGTCCTTTTCCACAAATGTTTAACCTTAAAATGTTAAGAATTGTGTTCTGTTAAGAACATCTACGGCAGGCTTGAATTTGGAGAAAGATGTTCTTATCATTAAAGAAGATTACAGTACAGATGAAATAAGCCAACACATTATACTAACTTCCAGGGAGTGCCTAATTGTCCCTGAAGGAGTTTTATGAAGAAGGCTACTGGAAATCAAGACTGCTGTTGTTCACAAACATCTCACCATTTTGAAGGAATGCTGAAATTGCCTGCTTCCTTATACACGTCAAATGTCAAAATACAAGTCAGAAATGTTGGGGAAGGATCAGCATAGTTCAGCATGGAAAGAGGGGCAGGCAAGAAGTGGTTTGGGTTTGGAAGAGAGGGGATCTCAACAGTATCCATGCACGCTGAGATCCTATCCCATTTTCTCTGCTTTGAATGTTTCTGAAACTCCTCAGACTGATGTCATTAAAATACCTGGGAAAGGTCTAATGAGACTATTGGAGGCCAAGGAAAGAGAATTACTTTTCTTGGACCAATTGGTTATTCCCTCCACCCTAAAAAAATTCAGTCCATACAGCACTGTGTGCTATAAGCTAGCAGGGGATAGGTTTGGTCCCTAAGTATCTGAAAGGGTTTGGAAGAATGGGAAATTATTTATGGGAAATAAAATTATTTATTGTGAAATAATGGGAAATTATTTAATGGGAAATAAAGTAATCTTTATTTCATTCAGTAAGGACAGAAATGTGGATTTCCTAAGTTTCATATATAATTTTTTCCATTTACTATAATGGCATTTTCAGGGTTCAGCAGCAGATTTGAATAGGTGATTTTTAGTAGGGAAACAAACCAAAGGTTAAGTACTAGGGGTATAAGGAAGCAATCTTCAAGGCCAATGTCTGCACTGGTAACAAAGAAAAACGTAAGAAATTGAAGACTTGAACACCATAGAAAATGTGCATACAGAGGTGGTTCTGTCCAGAATTGGGAAATAAGAAGATGGGAAGATTCCTTCTCCTTCCCTTGTGCTGTGGAAACAAAACCAGGTGGTTGGAAATTCCAAAATGTCCGGGAGAAAAATAAACGAGTTGGGAACATTTCAGTGGTACCAACCACAAGACCCCAAGTATTCTCAACTTACTTTTGGGCTCACTTTGCTCTCTCCTAATCTTTCATTGCAAATCCAAGTTCAAGTTACACAGACTTCTGCTCCACTTGTGCAATAGGTACATACGTACACAAGGAATTTTCCTGGCCAAAAAGGACCCTATTGAGAAACTCTGCACTAAACAGCATGGATACTGATGTCAGTCACAGGAGCTGGCCTGGAGTAAAAAGTTTTTTGGTGTTTTTTTTTAAACTCAGGAACTTACTCTGGTAAAATAGTTAAGGTTGTATTTTGAGGACAAAGGGGAAAATGTGATGAAAACTTCTTAAAATTGAAGAAACAAAATCCTTGAGTCAGATCCAAATCTTCCAAAACAAGATCCCATATGGTAGCAGCTATATGTAGCCCTAAGAAGAGGGAATAAAATAATTGTCTGTCTGATGTAGTCCCCTTGCTGAAACTTTATTTTGGACACTGGAAATCAAGTCCACACCATCTGCAGCATACATGCTTACAAAGAACAGCTGTTTACACAAGAGAAATGCTTCCAAGTTGGCAGTGACAAAGGTTACTGCTTACATGGTCCATTTTCTTATAATGGATAAAATGAGTTTCTACCCTCACAAAAGTAGCACTTGTGCTTCTGTGTGTATGTTTATTGAAACAATAAACTCTTTTTCTAAGTTGTCCTCCTGGGACTGATTTGTCATCTCCCTAATTTTCATAATCTGGAATAAAAATATAGTAAATACCACTTGTGGAAGCCTATAGGCGAACACCCTAAAAAGCAGCGTTGGGAACTCAACTCAAATGACTCAGACTCAAGTAGAGAAAATTTGCATTTTTCACTGACTCACAAGTTGTGAGTGTGGGAAGATTGGACAAAACAGACTCACAGCCCCTTGTATTCAATTCACTTACTCCTGTCTGCCTGGGTCCAGGGAGTGCTTGCTTACTGTTTCTGCAGCATAAAAAACCTTGTGGGGACTATCATTCAGACCAGGTAAGCAGCAGAGAGTTCCAGGCACAAGGCAGGGAAGTGTTAATGTGTCCTTTTGCCTTCTATGGAGGGTAGTGAAAGCTCTTTAGCCAGATTCTGATAGGAAGATAGAAATGGTTGATCATTGGACAAAGGACTGGGTTTTAAATATTTTCATTGACTGAAGGAGGCCAAGAGGATTCTTGCAACAATTGGCTTAAGAACACAATCCAAACCATGTCTACTCAAAAGTCAGCCCCATTGTGTTCAATGAGTCTTACTCCCAGGAAAGTGTCTTTAGGATTGCAGCCCAAGAAGCCCAGCAAGGGAATAGGTGATACACTTCATAGCAATCACATGGCTGGTAGAAGGAGGAACTCTCATTGAATGATCAGCTACCATGGGACAACTTTTGAGGAGAGCTTCCAAGATTTGGGTTGTGCTGCCCATGAGCCTCATCCTTCCACTTGCCGCTTCCTTCCTCACTCTATCACTCCCTCTCACCTTTCTCACCCTCCTTAAGGATGGGTGGGGACAGTGGGGGAGTGTTTAAAGAGAGCTCCAACACACACATAGAGCTTGGCACAGCCCAGTTTTTTTCACAGCCAATTTTTTAAAGAGATGGAGTGACTTGAGTCCTACAGAGTTGCAAAGGGATGACTCATATTCTAGTAACTAATGCTCTATTTTCTCTTTTATCCAGACTTCCATTGTTCTTCTATCTTGTGCAAGGACTGAGGTCTTGAAAGATTTTGCAAATCCGCCAACTTTCTAAACAGAGAAGCAATAGTAGCAGCTGCCACTTTTGGCCAACTAGGCTTCAGACAGTGGCCAACTGGGTTACTGTTATTGTGGCAGTGAACTTGCCCACCAGTAGAGAGGTCGTTTAGCTCCAAATGTCTTGTCCTCAGTGGTGATACTTACCAGGCAGAGCTTACTTACCAGGTTAACAGATACTTACCAGGTTAACAGAGCTATTATGCAGTGTAAGAGGGCTGGACAGGATGGCAAAGGGGCAGCAGGGATTTCAGCATGAGTCAAAGAAGAAAGCAGGTTCACTGTCAGCGGTGATCACTGAATCCAATCCACCCTCCTGGACCTGATCCTAAGGTTCGAGTCTATGCACACTTGCAGCAGCAAATTTTCTGACACAGGTCCAAGTAGACCCCTTTGAACTGCAGAGGCTTACCTATCCAGAGGAGACCTCTGGGATTGTATCCCCCATCAGGTTTTGGTGTGCCTTTATTATTGAAATAGGAATGAAGCCTAGTTCTTGTTCTCTTCTTGAATTATCTTAGGTTAATCTCTACTGCCCTGATATCTTTTACCAATAGGGGGCAGGAAGCATGAAGGAAGGTGTATGGCCGTGGCCCTGATTCCTGATGTCAACTCTGCATTTAATTTTTCTTGTTTGAGCTCCTTTTTGTAGGGAAACAGAAAACAGAGGAAATCAGACATTTAAAAATGTTTGTATGATTTAAAACAACATATCACCAGTAAAGGAGGAGCCCATGAAGGAGCCAATAATAGTTTATAATGGTCCTTTTTAAAGCAAGTATTTCAGCTTTTGCTCTCGCTCCCCTCTCTTCTTTCATACTCAAGCAAATATTCAGGCCGTGCAGGAAACGGTTGAAAGGCCTGCTTGCAGCAGTGTCGAAAAGTAGTGGAACTGAAATGTCTGGAGCTGTTTCCACCAGTTATGAAATCCTTGGAAAATTCAGCCAGAATTGAATTAGTTTGATAATTTTGACAGGGTGATTTTATGATCTTCCCCACAGATTTTTGTGAGAGGAATTCATCACAGCTGGATTTCTGGAGGTAGCTTGTATGGATCTTATACTCTCCAGTGGAACACAGTGAGTCCTCAGCTGATCAGGAGCAAAGTAAATGGTGGATGAGTGGATGAGGCAAGCAATGGAACAGAACCAGCCTCTGTTGGCTTTCTTTTTTGTACATTCAATACTACAGCCAACAGCTGAGTACAGTGTAGGTCAATAGAAAATCCAGGTGGTGATGAGAAACTAGGCCAAATTAACCCCAACCTTTGCAGTCCAAATGCAAATGTTGCTTTGGTTCTTCCACCCTTCTCAGAGGTTTTGAATTTAATACAGAATCCAGTTGTGATGACCACAGCAACAAGGGACCCTTCCACCCTCTGTTTTACGAAGTAATAATGGGACAAGGAGGAGATTACTTCTACTTTTAAAAGCTCTCTTGTTAGGTGGTGCTACAGAAATTTCATTACATTCTCCATCAAACTATGCAGTAAAATCATGCTCCCAAATTGCTTTGTTTCATGTGTACGTATGTTACAAATTACCCTTATTTCAACCCTTCCCCCCACAAGTGAACATACTTTTGAAGGCCAGACAAATCCTCCACGTGGTTCCATTTGGGATCATGTTATGTTGAAAAGGCTGCTTGAATTGTTTCACAGGCTGGTCATTCTCTTACAATCTAATTCTTTTTCTATATATAGTGTAAAAAAATGGTTTAAATGAAATGAGAAAAAAATCTAAGCGCTAATTAAATTAGTATCATACAACCCAATGATTGTGGTTCCTAGGGCTCCCTTTTAGCACACTCTCAGCACAATCCTTGGTATGTCTACTTGGAAGTAATCCAATTGAATTTAAAGTATTTACTTCCAGGTAAGTGAACATAGGATTGCAGCTTATGTGAATCAGCTAGGAAAGTTCTTTTAGAGCAAAATTGTGATTCAGGATATGCTTGTCTCCAGTAAAGCCTCTGCTTTAAATGCATAGAGTTCAGGACCAAGCCCTGCTGCCTCCGGACAGGGCTGAGAAATGAATGAAAGATTTCTGGCTGGTATGGAATCCATATGGGTATGTCAGAGTACCCACATCTCTGTTGTGGCAGAAATGCACTGTCTGAATATCTCTTTCCCACTTTTACAGCCCATTCTGTTTTCAGTGTACCCATGACCCACCAGTCAGAAAAGCACTTATCCCAGCCACTT
The DNA here is from genome assembly GCA_030015325.1 of Cryptoblepharus egeriae. Taxonomy (NCBI): domain Eukaryota; kingdom Metazoa; phylum Chordata; class Lepidosauria; order Squamata; family Scincidae; genus Cryptoblepharus; species Cryptoblepharus egeriae. The sequence continues at coordinate 214,624,479 of JAREYC010000001.1, forward strand.
CTCTGTGTGTCAGAGTTCTTTTTAAACACTCCCTTGCTTTCTCCACTCATCTGTAAACAGGGTGTGATGTGTAAACAGGGTGTAAACAGAAGAACTGCCTCCCTCAGCCTATGAAAATATTAGATGGTTAGATCCTTTGTCCTGTGATCATCCACTCCTGCCTTCTTATCAGAATCTGGCTAAAAAGCTTTCTCCCATGAAAGGACACAGAAATTCCCCCTGATACTAACCTGCTCTGAATAACAGAGCTGTGGGCTGTGAGTGGCACAAGTGGTTAAGACATTGTGCCTGTTAACCAGAAGGCCAGGGTTCGAGACTTGGGTCCCCACAAGACAGGGTGAGCTTCTGTCCTTAGCCCAGCTCTGAGATGCAGTTGGAACCAATTGTATTGGCTCTGCCGTTCCATTGGACTATTTCAGAAGTGTGGAGAGGGGGAATTTCCTGCTTAGGTAACAGTCTATCCTCCATATTAATCTACCCAGGCCTTTGTGCTTTGCATACAGCATTGAGCATGATACCATAGTTTTTCAAGACTGATGGATGCCAGTACTACTGAATAACAGCCCAAAACAGTAAGCAAGCACAGGCAAATTTTACTTGGTGACTTGAATATGAGACTCAAGTCAATGGGGGCCTAACTCAAACGTTCTTCAAAGACTTCCCACTCGTGCCACTCACCAGTGCGAGTCAGCAAAAAATGCAAAATTTTCATGACTCTAATCTGCATCATTCAAGTCAGGTTCTCAATGCTGGATATAGGTATTGCCAATTCTTTCATCACGGTGAACCAATGTCACTTGGCTTTCCTATTCAAAGAACCTATGGACCATCACTTTATTCTTCAGAATTTTTTAGAACTGGGAGGAGATGAGAACATACATTTAGGAAAACCACCATTTATGCAGAGTATTAATTATGACAAGAAGCCACTGCCCCAAAACAAAAACATCAGCTCGTTTGACCCTTTCAACTTCATCTTATAAGTTCTATAGTTCTATGTAGGACTTTCTGCTTTTTCTGTGTCCATGCAGCTGTCATGGCCTAAACTTCAGAGAACTCAGTAAATCTGTTTTATCATGATCCCTTTTCAACAGATTGCTGCAAGCCATTATTTTTGTTGCGTGGTGATTACATTTTGGGGGTATCTGACTGTTGGCAAAAGTTCAATTTGACCTTCAGCTAGTTTTTGAAAGACGTCGCTATTCTTTAACAGCTCATTTCCCAAGGATCTGTACGTGAAAGATGGAAATTTTTTGTCCTTATCTCTCCTTATTTTTTGTCCTTATCTCTCATCTCTCATCTAAATTAAGACCATTACCTTTTAGGAAAATACAGTTAATTGTCTTCCTAGAAGAAGAAACATTCCAGAAAACTCAAGGACTTAATTGGGGTGGAGCCCGGGGCGGTGGCAGAATTACAAGGACCTTACCACACCCTCTTAGCAATGCAGGAAATGAAGAACTTTTTCGGTTGTGTACGGTATTGTGGAGCACAAGGAAAGCACTCCAAAGGGCAAACTTGATTCTTATTGTTCGGAATGCCATTTCAAAAGGAAAGTTATGTTATATTTTAGCACTCAACACCTACACACCAAAGTACATAGCCCAGATGAGCTAATCTTTAAAACGAATAGGAATGAGCTCATGTTGTTAGGGGATTGCATGCACAATATGGCAAGAGATCAGTAACAAAAGGAAGGAGGGTGAACCACCCAAAACTGCTCAGCTGCTAGCAATAAAGAAGCACCAAGTTACAAAATGCATTAACCATTTCTTTGCTTCGGTTCACTGAGACCCTTTTCAGCAGGCAAATGAAAAACGTGACTTTGATGCTTGGGCACAGTTACGTCAGGCCAGGCCTGCTTTTGTAATTGTGAGATAAATATATATGTTATTGCTTTGGATTGATAAAAGGACATCTGTCATTCTGCACTACCTGGACACTGAACTAACAACATCATATATCTACAGATATTAATTTTTTTTAAAAAAAAAGAACTCTTAATATCCTAATTTTAGTTTTAAGAGCTTGAAGTTGGCCTCAGAAGCTTAAGAAACTGAATTTGTGAGCTGTTAAATGTCAGAACTGACCTCTGGGAGTTTTGAGGAGGGATGATGTGGTGAAGGTCAGGCTTCAGGTCATGTTTTATTATACAAGAAGTTTAATTGTTCTGGCGAGGAAGCAGAAGTGACTCATTTACTTGAAGTGGGTCCCTGTCTCCCAGTGCAGATTTTGACTGGAGGAGGATACGGCTCGCAATAATATCTTTAAAAGAACGGCGCTGCTTTGCTTCACTGTTTTAACTACTTCCATCGAGATTCATTTACTTTGGACACAAAATTTGAGAGAGGTCCAAGGATAGCAGAAAACAGTGCCTTTGTCACCCTTTTTGAACCCTTTTCGCTCTATTTAAATTATGCCTTTTTTGCCAAAGAAAATTGTATATTATTGGGCCTTTTCCGAGCCCCTTTTTAATGGAAGGACATTAAATCGTTTATAGCCATTAGCACTGAAAAGTCATCACATTTGTGGCATGGCTTTTTAGTTACCATCACAAAAATCTCCAGCCTGACTTTAGTGAACAGCAGGCAAACAATCACAACAACAGAATATATAATGCATGGAGAGGCCATTTTTCCTCATTAGATTGATTTCTTTCATGATATGGACCCTGTAATAGACATGATGGTATATTGTGCCCAGTATGTCCTACTACTCATTACGGTTTGGCTTTTGAAAAACTATGACTGATCAAGCCATCTTTCCCTTCCTTCATCACCTTTCCATCAATCACCACACAAATGCACTTTACGGGACCCACCAACTACATTGAAATGAGGCCAGAGGTGGAAGAAACATGCAGCTTGAAAAATGATGCAGCTTCTTCTGCACAACTCCATGGGAATTCAGTTCCTAGCAGTGTGTATTTTGCAAGAACTTTCTTGTCTATGGACTAACATGACATTTTGATTTTGTTTTTAATTTTGTGTTAACAGCTGCAGTACACCACAGTGAAGCATCTCTAAAACAACTAAGGAACAGAGTAAAATAGTCAAGAAATAAGGCTGGCTCTGTTGGCCCATGTGGAGGAAGTGCATGTATATCCTTCACCCACAGACTGCCTCCTTCCAGCCACAAGACAAAATTATTTGCTTCCTTCTCACCTGAGTGAGTAGTTCATCCTATTTATTTATTTACATTATTTATACCCCACCATACTTGTAAAGTCCCAAGGTACCCTTTACTGCCTATCTTATCCTATCCTTATCATGCGGTCTATACCACCTACCCCCATCATAATTCAGCTTGCATGGCTTCCTCAAACCCATACATGTGGGGTTTCTGGTTTTATTGCAAAAGGACCCCTGCCTTTGTGCAGCCCCTTTAGATGAAACTGGAAACCTCACATTTCTGGATTTGTGAGAACAATGCAAGAAGTATGGTACTGGGTGCTTTTTTCTACAGGAGGAAAAATAGGTAGTCGACCAAGGTGGAAGTACTAGCATTTTGTGGCATTCTACATTGCACATCTCTGTTGGACTGGGATGAAATCACCATAAGTTTTGGAGCCCTGTACAGAGGCAACAAAGATAGGGTTACAACTAATAATTTTCAAAGGGAAAGTATGGAGTACTAGAGATTCCTTTGGCAGTGTGCAAATCTTTCAGCACAGCATGACCTAAGAGTATATGTATAGGCCTCATAATCAATAAGCCTGGTACATGCTATGTACATATTGTTGTTTTCCTGAAGTACAACCAGAAGTATTGTTGATACGTTGTGAATTGGATGAGGTCATGGATGCAGTGGTTGATGTTGCACTGTGCCCATCTTTTGCTTGAGAAGCAACAAGAGATGCAAAAGCCATTGAACATTGTCTTCAGCAACCTTGGAAAAGTTTTCAACCATGTGCTACACAATGTCATCTGCTACATGCTGTATTGCAGAGAAGAGACACAAGAGCTAGTGAAGCTCTTGTACAGTATAGGGATCCAAATAGCAACATGCAAACTGTTGCTGTTATGCCAAAAGATGTTCATATTACCATTGGCATCCACCAACGCATCCACTCTCTCCACTGCTATTCATCTTGGTGATGGATGCCATAATCTGTGATCTACAAAAGCCAGCGCCATGGATGCTCCTATGTGCATATAACATTCTCCTCATGTCTAATAAGGCAGACTAAAACAGCAAGCTTGGTGTGACTGTATCACATTGTTTGACGTCTGTCTTAATGTCAAGAACCTAGATGGCATAATTGTGGAGCTGAATATTGTCTTAGCATCATGGAGACAAAGAAGCTGCGTTAGCTCAGTGGTAGCACTTATTTTGACCATGTGGAAATGATGACATCTGGAAATGATTGTGGTGGGGAATAAGAGGACAACCAGAGTCACACGGTGGCATGATCTTTTTATATGATCATGATTTTGTGAACAAGGAATCTAGAGTGAAAAGCAGTCTGCTTGTCCTAAAGCCATAATGATCAGATATCTTTTCAGGCTTCATGCATTCATCAACCTTTCAAGGGATGTACACCCACCATTCTGATGTCAGTCAAGTTGTGCCTTTCAAATGCCTCTGAATCTAAGCATTCGTCATTTACATGGGCTGGAAAAAGCAGATCGGTCTGTCCAATTCACTTTTCACTTATAACCTTTTTGATCAAATTGGTTCAGAAGGGACAGACCAATTTTTCACATGATATTCCCTAATCTTTCCCTTGGATGTGCAGGGCTGTACAAATTGACCACATAATTTGCCTTCCTGACAGGCTTTTGAATGTTTCCTTATGTACTGAAATCACAAGCAGAAAAAACCTGTTTCATAAGCTAGATCAATATGTCAAATTACTCAAATATGTGAAAGCAGCTTATAGTATTTCATTCCTTTTAATAGTGCAAGACGTCTTCTTGGACCCATTTTTTTTAAACTAAGAACTTGCCTATGAAAGAAAATCTAAACCAATCCTTTCCAAAAAGCACCACCACCTAAAAATTATTTCCCTGAAGACTTCAGGACACTGGCATACCAAGAAAAATTGGCACCCAGGTTCTAGAAATTTTTGGCATGCCCCATGAAAAAAATTATTTTTAGTAATAGTCATGACATGAAATGTATAATAGTGGCCAGAGAAGTGCATAACACGAACATTTTCTTTTATCTCTCTCTCTCTCTCTCTCTCTCCCTCTTTTACCACTTTATTTAAAACTGTATTTACCACTTTATTTAAAACTGTAATAAATACTTTATTTAAAACTGTATTTACCACTTTATATAAAACAGAAAAGCCACTGACTGATTGACTCATGAAAGCCCTGCCAAAACTGTCGGACCTTGAAGCATGAAATTTGGGCTGGGTTTTTCTTCCATGATGGACATATCCACTAAGAGCCAATTTTTACTCAGAAGCATATTTACTCAGAAGTAAGTCTCATTATGGTCAAAGAGTCTACTCCCAGGTAAGTGTTGTTAGGATTGCAACCTAAATGATCTCTTAGAGAGCAAACCTAACTATGTCTACTCAAAAGGAAGCCCCATTGTGTTCAATGGGTCTTACTCCCAGGAAAGGATCTTTAGGATTGCAGCCATAATTAATTTTATCATAGCAAGCATATTTTCTGTTGAGAAGGAAGGATGGACATCATTTTTGCATCTTATGAGGCTGGAAACCTTGCAGTATAATTAATACAACTAAGCTGAAAAAGGGAAGGAATTTACAAGACCAGAAAAGCACTGCCTAAGATTTTGTAGGGCTGATTGCAAAATGGGAAAAAAGTGTTCTCCCATTGGGAAACATAGTGCAATCCTAACCATGTCTACTCAAAAGTAAGCCCCATTGTATTCAATGAGTCTTACTCCCAGGAAAGTGTCTTTAGGATTGCAGCCATACTCTGGTCTCTCTCTGAATTAGCTTCATTACTGGTATAGCTAAGGGGGTCCAGAGGGTAGTAAGTGAACCAGGCAACAGGCATTGGCGGGGGACAACAACCTGAGCTTGATACTAGTGGCCAAAATTGTGAAACCTTCCTATTTTCAAATACCCTCATGTTATATACCATTTGATATGTAATTTAATGCAGAATGCAATGTAAGCAACATCAAAATATCTCTTCTATCAAACATTATAGCCAAATCACAAGAAAATAAAAATACAGTTGTATTTTTCAGAATTCAGAAAATTTAGAAAAACTGACCAATGAGACTGATTATTCTGAGAGCCAATAGGTTTTTTCTCTCTGAAGTTCCTTTCCATGAAAAAATGATTTGGTTACAAATATTCAACAGAGTCATAATAACTAGTTTATGTAATGCCATATTGGGGTAAGAGAGGAGTAATTGCAAAATTATCCTGAACTGAACAGAGGTAAGTCCCAGAGGACAACAATTGGAGCAATTATTCCTTTCTCCTTCTTAGCATTATTGCCCTGGACAAAATTCTTCACACATTACCCTTTTTGTCATTAATAGCAGCAGAGAACTAATATTTTAAGAAGAGTTTTACCAATGCAATTACAGCAAGGCATTGTAGTGTGGATTGCACATGGGTAAACATGTGCTTTCACACCCAGAGAAAAGTTTAGCTTGGCAGCTGAAGATGAAGACCATGACTTGACTCTCAGTCCAAGCCAAAACTGCAGAAAGCCAAAGCCATTTCCAAAAATAATATCACAGTTGGAGTCCAGATCCTCCTCTTGGACTAGTCATGCTGAGCATGACAATTCATGGGCCAACATGCCACTACCCTTCACCTGTGATCTTCTGTAAGCCTGCAGTCATCGTGCTGTATAGTTGTGCTGCATGAAAATATTTCCAAAAGTGGGCAAGGAAGCTTAGAATGAAATTATGGGCGCAATCCATAGTAACTATGGGAAGTCTTTGCTCTGGTGTAAGAACAATTTATTCTGGATTGCAATAGGAATTTCCCATAGGTTTTCACTAGCTGGTGCAGTAACTATGGGTGCATGTAATTTATTTATTTTTTATTTACTCAATTTATACCCCGCCTTTCCTCCCCCATAAGGGGGAGCCCAAGGCGGCTAACATTAAAGAATAAAACATCATTAAAATTGCTAATAAATACAAATTAAAACATCATTAAAATACCATTAAAATACAATTAGAATTATAAAACTAGGAACAATTAAAAACAAGCTAAAAACATTTGTTAAAATAATAAAATACAACACTAATGCACTGCCCCCCCCTGCCCCGTTTAAAACACTTTTTTAAAATAAAAGGTCTTAAGGCTCTTATGTGCTCTCTTATAGGTCTCTTATGTGCTCACGTAGTTACTCTGGATTGTAGGGTATGTTTTCAAAAATTATCTCTTTCTCCTCCAACACTTATTGGCTTAGGCCCAACTAATGGTTGCCATATTTCAGTTCTCCCATCGGGCTTTTTAATTTGCATATTATTCAAATCAAACTTTAATTTGGAAGAGAGCTAAACATTCCCCCGACTACACATTTCCATTCTAAATTACTGTCAAGGCTGCAACAGAACATGGTTTTAGGAGCTGAAGTGTTGCAATATCGGCAACCAGATCATCTCAGCCTCCTTCATCACAAAGTTTCACTCACATAACTAGTTTATTGTTTATTGTCACCCAATAAACAAAATATTAATTAATTAACCAAATGAACTTAACAGCCTGATCCTATGGACCCTGGATGACAGTAGAATGCACAGTCTACTCCCAGCCACTTCTTCAAAAGTGCCTAAGAGCACTTTGCAGCAGCACACTCTGTAATGTGCTACCTTCCCTCCTAGGACTTGGTGCTTCAAGAGAAAATGGATCTGGTGGCAATGCTATGTGCTGGATCCTACCCTCCATTTTCACTGCCTCCTAACCCCCTTTCCTTGAGTCTGTGCTAGCAATTTTGCTTTAACTGGCATAGGTCCATTGGTGGTAGAAGAGCACACAGATTTTCTCTTTTCCTTCCCAAACCTTCCCCTCAACATCTACCATAGCTCACATGCTATGGTAGGGAAAAACCCTATAATTGGGATGTTGAAACCCTACTATCTGCATGAGTGCTTTATGACTGCAGTATTCCTGTTCTACAATATGTAAGGTCTATATTTGCCAGCCCTCCAAAATTGGTCTGGAGTCTTCGGGCATTATCATCTATTTCCAGGTAATGATGTAAAGGTCATTCCTAGGTAAAGGTAATATCTGGCAGATTGCCTTTCTAGTCGTGACTGACTCTAGAGTGTGGTATTCATCCATGTTACAAGGCCGAAGAACCAGTTCTACAACACTAACCACTCAGCCACCACAGCCCTATTCAGGAATAACAGCAGCCCAAATCAGCAACCCAATGGAAGAATACAAGATGACACAGAACTGACATCATATCTCCACTATCCACTGCACACAAGATGACCCCTTGTTCTGGAGATATTACACTAACATAGCTGGTATGTACTGCCCAACTGAGAATGGCAGGACCTGTGGAAATCTCCTTTGAGATGCTTCAGCTCAGCCTCTGAACGCAAGTCCCTAGTGATGTGAAATTTGGCTTGGCATGGTCTTGCGCTCACTGAATCAAAGCACAACTTTTATCAGGCCAAGTTCCCTTGTGGATTTTTACCAAAGATGAACAAGGCCCATGCTGTTGATGGCTCTACGTGAGCCTCTGAGCAAAGACTGAGGTGTTCAGGAAGGCAGTAAACAGAGAGCTATCCATGCAATAGCCTCTTTGTGTGCCTGTGTGCAGTGCATCCATGTTCATTCCTAAGAGAAACACATGTTCACCAACACTTATGCACAGGTCCCAACTCTTCAGAAACACAATAATGTTTGCTGTAGCATAGAAACCAATCCAAACATGAACACAAATCAATTCCAGAGTAACTGAACATGAGAAACACTTCCATCATAATGCAGAGACATTAATCCTTTATTAAATCTAACTGTGGGATTTGTCCATCAAGACTTTTATTGGAATGGACAGCAAAAATCATGGTTCTTATTAATCTGTTTTAAATGAATTTCATTTTATGGCAAGAAAGAATTTCATTTTATGGCATTTTATGGCACTTGTTTGATGCAAATATATATTTTGGCTGTGATCTTCCAAAGTGGCACTAATGCAAGGTAATAGACAACTGTCAACCTATCTGGAAGAAACAGTTGGGTGATTGCTAGTTTATGGCAATTAAGAAGGAATTAGATGACAGCATTGTTTTTTTACCAACTGAATTGGCTGTTGGCTCTATTCCATTGGTCTATAGATGAGCTTGGCACCCTTCAAAAAAAAATCACTGACAAAACAGAAGAATACTGGTATTTAGGCCACAAATGCAAGTAGGAAATAATGCAGCCTATGTGTGCTGAGTTGGCTTATGACACCAACAAACTTGGGCTTTTGGAAAATGCTGCCTGGGGAGCCTTTCATATTTGCTAACTTGAAAATAAGAAACAAGACCAGCAGGACATATTTTCAATCCATGTAAATACAACAGGAAAGACCCCAATCAAATTGTTCTGTAGAACATGAAAATCCCAAGAGTTTGTTGCCCATTTATATGGTCAGCATTCCCATGAAATATGCAAAGATCTAGCTGTATCTTTAGAGCATTTAGTTTGCGGGGAGACACAAAAAGGCTGATTTTTATGGCTGCAATCCTAAGCCCCAGTTAGATCACAATAATGATAATATGATGATGATAAGTATTGATTAGTATGATTAGTATAATGACTGTATCCAGCACAAGTTATGGGTCTGCTGCTGCACTACCACATGTGACAATTATCTCCTTTCCTACAGTAAGGCTGCAACAGCCCCAATGGGCTTACTCTCACTGAATGGGTCTACTTAGACATAGGCCACATCTGGAGGTGACCTACATCTGAGCAAACTGGAACAGCCTCCACACCCCCTCAGATGGGTGCTTGGATCCAGCCTAACTGCCAGTCCAAGTCCTGCCTTTAACTTTCCCTACCCATCCATGGTTCTGCTCTCTCTCCACCCACACACCGTACCCCATAACATGGTCTCACCTAATGACTCCTTTCCTAATCATATCAAATATACCCAGAAACAGATGTTGAACACCCCACTCCATAACAACCCCATCCCATCTCCTTTCCACCCTATTTTAGCACCTTGTCTATGTGTCAATCAATTTGAAAAAGTTGAAAACAACTGCATTAGAAGTTGCTTGCAAGCAGCACTCATGTATAACCTGGCATCGGTGAGGATGCCAGATGTGGAAGACAAGGAGTGGAAAATATCAAATGTACTCCAACTCGTTTTCTCAAACTTTCCTTACAAGAGGCAAGAGATGGTCAAGACCAATTTCACTGCAAAAAAATATTGGAGATCAGTAGCTTTTCTCCCCTTGGTCTCCTACATTTTTGGGATATTGTTCCAATATTGCTGAACAAAAAGTTAACGATTTCCATTGTGGAAGAACATAGAACTGTGGTATGAAATGGGTATGTGAGTGTTGAGTTGATGCCCTTTTAATTATACCTATAGGATAAGTGTGAGTCACTCCTTATTTGCATATATAGGTTTTATATTCTGTTTTATATTCTGACTTCATCAACTGGCAACATCGACATATTGTCTCATGAAGAGTTTCAGTCCTGGTGGTGCCAGCAAAAAGCCCTCAAATGTCAAAATTCATTACATTTGCACAGATGATTTGATTACATCTTTATTCCAGCTGCATGGATAATATTTTTTTAGATATGGTTCATTGAGCGTACTTACAATTTTCCTTTTTTTGCAAATGGTTTGCTAACTCAGTTGATATAGAATGTTGCCATCAGATAACTTGGAGTATATAATCTCAAACATGCACAACCTGTGTAGTTTCCAATTTATTTCCAGACCAGATTTAAAGAACTTGATGACACTGACCTAAAGGAAATATCCTTGTCCAACTTACAGCACAATCCTAACCATGTCTACTCAAAAGTAAGCACCATTGTTTTTAAAGACACTTTCCTGGGAGTAAGATCCATTGACCACAATATGACTTACTTTTGAGTAGACATGGTTAGGATTGTGCCCTTAATCTAATTGAACCATTTGCTCCTAACTGGGCCTCACCTAATGACTAGGATAACCTATTTTGGCTAATCTAATCAAAATATCAAACAATAGATAATGCTACATCTTATAGAGAAACAACATTTTTCTGAATTCTTATAAAGTCAGTAAAGATATAAAATCAATAATAAATTTCATTCATTTATCTATGATTCTACAGGCGTTGGCTGTGAACATGGGGCTCTGCAAAAATTTTCTTATTGGGTGCCACAGCTCCTAACTCTGGCCTTACCTGCAACTGTCCAAAATACATTTGGCAAATACCAGGGATTAAGACCTTCTTGGTGGTTGCCCCAAGGAGATCCAAAGAGCTTTCTCACAGATGGTTTTGAAAAAAATATTCAAAAGCTATCAGAGATTGAATGTTTAAAAACACAGGGAACTGTACATTTATGTTTGTACTTCAATGGCTGCAATCCTAACCGCTACTTAAGCCAGTTTATGCCCTGGCATAAGTCCTGTGCTAGCCTAGGGATGTCACAAAGGTGTAGTAAGACACTTCTGCCCCAATCCTAGAGGGGTTAGGCCAATGCACAGGCATGCCAACCTCCTCCCACCATCATGGAAAGATAGGCCAGGTGAGATAGGCCAGCCTAAATTTCTCAGAATTGTGCCCTAGATGTCCTTGGTTGTTAGGAAAGATTTGATACTTAGAAAATTCCTGCCACCATCAAGTGGGTTGAGACTAACAAAAATAGCAATAGACTCTGTAACTTTCTGCATACACTGTGCTTCACCATTGACCTAAGAAAACTAGTTTTCCATGTTCTGTGGATTTCCATACTAGCTTTCATGGTGGATAAATATGCTTTCTCTTTTTGCCTAAGTCTTGTCTGGATTTGGCAAGATCCTCATGGTTGACTATTCAATGAGGAGAATGGTGCACTTCACAAACATAAACCTACTTGGAGGGACTCTAATTCCCCAATGAACTACAGTAACAAAGCCACAAGACTTACAGTTTACATTGCACTTGTTTCCTTCTGCTTTTTCTAACACGGGGCGGGGGGGGGGGGGTGGATATATCTGGGAAATGCTACTTTGGGGAGAATTGCCTTTTTGGACTCAGAACAACAGAGTGCCTGTTTAGGATAAATCAGTTATGATCACTACATTCATAAAGTGATCCCAGAGTGCTTTTATTTTTAAAAAATTCTTTCAGTGACAACGCTTACTAAATGGTCACATTCTTTGCCAGTTTGCCTGCAGATCCCTAAGGAATAAACAAAATTCCATAGTGGATATCAATATTAATTTTTGCATGAAGCCATGCTATACTGAGTTTATCCAGGCCAGGATTGTCAACATGCCAGCATTTCAAGGGATGGAAGAGACTTTTTGTTTCTGTTCGCTCTGAACTTGAATAATTTCTTTTGATTGCTGAGCCCTTCTCTTCTACTAAAATTCCTTACAGTACAATCCTATTCATGTCTACTCAGAAGTTAGCTCCATTGAGTTCAATGGGGCTTACTCCCAGGAAAGTGCTCTTAAGATTGCAGTCTGTCTTTTTTATTCCTCAGAAATATTCTATGTATATTTGTGAGCATACATACAGTTGGTGCAGTGGTGTGCTACAAAATACACATTTTCTGTATGTGAGTGTTCACAGACATGTGGAGAATGAATGAATCATCATACATAATAGAAGTATATTTAGCTTCTGGTCCAGGGTGGTGTAGTGGTTAGGGAGCTGAACTCAGACTTGAAAGGTTCAGGTTCAAATCCCCCCATCAGCCATGAAATTTCATGGGTGAACCTGTTCATGGGTGAACCAGTCACTCATTCTCAACCTTACAGGATTGTAGTGGGGATGGGAATTGGAAAGGAAGTTATAATATTATTGGAGAGAAGTAGTAGCCAATAATCTGAAAACTGAAATAAACTGTATAACTGAGGATGCAATCCTAACTAATTTAGGGGATGCAATCCTAACCAATTTACAGGACTGAAGTAATGGCAATAGAAGTCTGATGTATGGGAAATCAAATTCCTTTACATTGGTGAGGGCTTTTTCCTGGGGATACTCACTGGTACTTAGTACTAGCACTTTGCCTACCAGAATACTTCTGAATAGACACACCTAGGAGTCTTCATGGTGAGTACAAGCACTTTTTCCCCTGAAAAAATATATACTGGGAGTGACCAATGTTTGTTGTCCTTATTTCTCCATCTTCTTGGAAAAATCTGCATGAATATTTCCCTATAAAGTTGTTTTTCCAACAATATATCTGTTAGTAGCTTTGTCTCTTTAAGACTGAAGATGAGACTAACAAAATATGCCTTGCACTGGGGGCAGAAGGTGAAAAAATTTATGGCACTTCTTAAATCAAGACAAGCCTGAATTCCATCCTTTTGGATTTGTGCCCAAACCAACTACATCTTCTTTACAAGCTGTGTTGAATAGCAGAGATGTACTCTCCAGAGATAAGAACAGGATGAATAGCCATAGACTTCACCTAGGCTTCATCTTTTCAGTGCACTGCTCATACCCTGAAAGATATTGGAGATATTAGCTGATGGAGGTCTCCACAGGGTGGGGGAACATTTGTCCCCTTGCCTGATGGAAAAACAGTCTCCACTGGTGCCATTTCCCAAGTTGTGGCAATTGGAGCCGCAGCCGCAACCACACACACACACGCATGCACATTTTTCTTCCTGCCTCTTCCCTTACATTTTCTCTCTCTCTCTCTCTCTCTCTCTCTCTCTCTCTCTCTCTCTCTCTCCTTCTGCTCCCACCTTTGCTCACTCACCCATCTGGCAATGCTTCTTTCTTCTTTATTCCCAAGGTCCCTATTTTCTTTACTAGGATGCAGCTGTGAATCACACCCATTGCAAGCCAAATTCTGGTTTTAACTCTATACTTCCCAGATTTGTCAAAACAAGCAGCTTCTGCTGACACCATACACTAACTTTGGGGACGGGGATATTCTGCATTTCCATTACAGTATCTTGTCAAAAAGTGCTATATTATGGCACAGTCTTTACGGTATGGCTAGCCCTACAATCCAGAGTAACTACGGGAGCACGTAAGAGACATTATGTGCACCTGTAGTTACCGCACCACCTAGTGAAAACCTATGGGAAATTCATATTGCAATCCAGAGCAAATTGTTCTTACACCAGAGCAAGGACTTCCCGTAGTTACTCTGGATTGTGTCCATGGTCTTTACAGTCTGTGACAGCAGAGCAGTTGCTCTGGTACAGAGATGTACCAGATGACTGTGCCCTCAGTAGAGCCCACAATTAAAATTCACTTTTTAAAATTTTTGTAGAAGACTGATTGGTCATGAAGCTTTGGATGAAACATTTCCTAGACAGAAAAAACTGGTTGTTGTCTATAGGAAAATGTTTTTTTTTTCATGAAAGTATTTGTCTCACCTATTCCACATCTTAGCACTTTCATTCCTGTTGGGGGACTTCCAAGTGTGATAGCATTTACTGTTATGTCTCAAGTGTTTTTCTCTGGCCTTTGTTTCCTGTGGAAGAACAAAAACTCTGACTATGACAAAGTTATGTTGAATCCCAGAAGAATTCGGTTATAGCAACACATTCTGGGTGATACAGACTGCTTAGAAACAAGAACCAGCACTGTATTGCCTTGATTCCTGGTGACAGCCTCAAAGGTGATTGGAAATGAATTTATTTCATAGGGTTTGGTTACCTTAACATTTTCAGAAGATTTTTTTTCCCTACAGCAGTTGCTATTTCAGGAATTTCTTTAACAGCTAAAATACATATAAACATTTTGCACACATCAGAATTGCTCTTTTGGAACTATTTTGTGAGATGCAAAAGAGCTGCTTTCCAGACGGACGCAATGAAGAGACAATAAGCAAGAAACCTCACAACATCTTTATTGCCATCACTTTGAAAAGAACAAATGCGCACCAATAAGTATTTGCGGGTTCAGGTCTGAAGCGCAATCATAAAAAACACCTGGTGCCTAAAACGGTTAGTGCCGCAGCACTTCCATGAGAAACAGATGCGCCTTTGAAAGGGAAGCAGAGATTTGTGGAGATTTATAGTGTTTAAGTCAACAGTTGAAATAAAATAACTTGCGCCATCTTGCATGCTGTGCGCTAAAAACCATAAACTTTCCATTTAGAGCCTCTGTATTCCCTGTTTACTACTTACTTCAACAACTAACACAAAGTCCAGGTTTCAGCAAGAGCTGGAAAATTGACAGCCAGTAACTTGAAATTCTTCATATGACATTCACAGCATCTGATAAACTCGTCCAGATTATGTAAGAATCTTATTTTACACCCAGGATAGCACTGCTGGACAGGTTCTAAAATCACAGCAGCAAAGCATTCAATCTCAGAACCATAATCATTAACATACTGACTTTGAAGGTGTATTGGTTTTGAAGAAATTATCTTTAGCTCACTTTCCTTTACCTCAATTACATAATTGCTGGCAATTACATTCCATTTGGGTCTGGCGAGTTTTGAAAAGAACATTTCTGCTCTAGGTTACTTGTGAACCAAAATGTTCACAAGCACTCCTTGCCTCTCTATGTTTCTTCTCACTAACGACAGTTTGTACTTCTTTTACTTCCCACCCACTTTATGCATGCAGGTGTTATTATTATCCACTAGGGTAATGTTCCGGAGCATCCTGTGGATAAAATATTTGTTGAAAAAAGCAGTGGAAAAATAGATTTAAAAACCCACTTCTAGGTATCTTGCTCTTCATTGCTCCTAATGGAATAAGATCTGCTTTAGTATGTATAGAAGTTTGATTCTGGGTCTCCCTGCTGGTAGCAACAAATATGTTAAATAAAAGCAGTTTTTTTTAAAAAAAGTGTATTCCTTATAATGGTTTTAAAACAGCTTTTCTTACTATTGTAGAGAAACAGTCAGCAGTTAGAAATGCAAAAGACCCCCTGCCTTTGCCTGGCTCAGCTGAAGAATGCAATGATTTTTTTTGTGTTTTTTGCATGACTGCTTCTTTACAGCAGTAGTAAAGCAATTTTTAAAACTGTGTTTTGTAGTGGCCATTTGTGTTGAGTCAAATCCATGTATAAAAAGAAAATCAAGGTTGGTTGTATCTGCTCAGAAGTCTCAGTACTGTCAATGGGGCTCACTCCCAGGCATGTGTGAATAGGATTGTGACCTATGGTTCTTTGTGAGGCTGGTCCCTCATGTTTCTTCACACATCCACTTCTCTAGCTCACATTTACCTTGTATCTTACTAGGACACAAGCCCTAAGGAAACGTAAGAAGTTGTCATGGTTCAGCATCATGCAGAAGCCAAGACTAATGTCTGACTCACCTCCTAGAAACACAGTCTCTCCTTCCCCCTTGTTAAATGCAGGACATACGCAGGAAGAGCAATAAGGAACGGTCTCTCAGTGCACCATTTATGGACAATATAGCATTAAAAATCGTTTATGTCTGTCCCCACTGTTTGCCTCTTTGAAAACTCCAAATTTACTATGACAGCTTGGGCTGTTGTCAGACAAGTCTGCCCTGTCCATAGCTTGCGATAGTATCAGGTTAAAAGTTCCCACACAAAGAAACATGGAAAACATTTCCCTCCCCTAAACGATACTGCACAGGCATAAGTCTCACCTAAGAAACTATAGGTAGCAAGAAGGTTAAATAATAACTCTATCAGGGGACGGGCATATTGGATGTTATCTGATATCGTGGCACCTTAAGCATGGATTTCAGTTCCTTCTGGGCTGAAAAAAACAAAATTGTTGATTTTGATAGTAGCGAAAAGCTTATAAGATCAGTCATTTGTAGCTGGTCAGTTGTTTCTTTGTCTTTTCAGTGGAGCCACCATTGTTTCAAACACCAGCAAAATTGTGCCATTCAAAAATACTCCTTTGTACACTTCATAGATTACAGCCTCCAGTACAATATATCTCTCTCAATGCTTTCCTGTTTCACAATCTAATAAATATAGAGCTATTGTCTTCATGTGTTATGGAGACAGAACATTGAGGAAAACTGGACTGAGTACACAGGAATTCAGTGAGTCTCTGAAATTAATCCACTGCTATATGGAAGCTGGAAGCTCGGTCCTGGAACTCACGTCTCTCACAATTAAATAAACAGCCCATTTCCCACCGGAGTTCTGTTGTTACACTTGGTGGTCCACACAATGAACAATGAAATTATTACATGGACATTGAGGTCACAGCATTCGAGCCCAAGAAACATCCATGTGCTCCAGAACTTGTGACTCCAGAAAACGCAGTCAAAATAATTACTCCATATATCGTATCTTACTTGTGTCATAGACTATATGGGAGCTCCAAGTTTTGTTTCAGCACATTCTAGCCATTATTATCAAACCATATGTCCCAGAATTAACTGAAGCTGTAACAGCTGAACAGGTACAAAAGTGACATATGTTTATAGTATGGGTATGCCTGATGGGGGGATCCCCTTGGTCATTCTTGCAAAGCCAAATATAGGAGGAAAATTGGCTTGAAATATTTATGCACAGGATCCTGAAATGTATGCTTTGTGTTCTTTCTCTATTTTTCCCATAATAGCTAAGATTTTACAGGCAGGGAGTTATGAAGTGGGAACATGCATTTGCATTCAGTATTCCAGAAGATGAGTTGTGTTGATCTGATACAGCAAAAGCAACCAAGAGTCCTATCAATCCTATCTTCAAGGCTAAAAAAATGTACTTTGGCACATTTTGAGTTTTAGCGCTCACTTCTTCAGATGCCACTGATGTGTATAGCTGTTTAGTGAAAAGTACCATATTTTAAGCAAGTTTTCAGTCACATTCTATTGTCAAATATATGCATAGATGGTAAAACAGAGCCAAATAACCAAACAATGCTGTGGGACTCATCCTGTTGCAGTTACAAGTTGGAGAGCAACAATGAAAGAACTTTTCTCTTCGTTGCCGCAAAGTTTCCCAAATAATCATGAATTATAGCCAGGATTTATTTTATTCTACGTATCTAACTAAGCAATGAAAGGCTGAGAGTGGTATGGATTGGTACTTCCAAAAACACCACCTTCAGTTTTAAAATATTCAAACCAAGTTGCCCCAGAAGTGATGTCACAATGGAAGTGATGGCATGCCCAAGCTTTTTAAAAAAATGGGGAGAAAATCTGCCTCCTCCTTCCCAGCAGCCTGCCCTCCATTTGCTTTTCTGCTTCCCCCAGCTAGTGGCTGCTCTGTTTATCTGCTCTGTATGGTCAAAGAAGATTTTCTAGCCCCCCAAAAAACAAAATCGAATTTAATTATGTAAATAAATAATGTACCCCTTATTGGTTGGAGCCACTGTGCAGAGACAAATCGTATGGCTATTCTCCCCCTGCTAAATTTAAGAGGAGCACTTGTAAAAACTGCATCTTTACCCATTTAGCAGGGGTAACTATATTGTAATATATGGAAATGGGAATTGACTCTTATCAG
Organism: Cryptoblepharus egeriae; assembly: GCA_030015325.1. Lineage (NCBI taxonomy): Eukaryota > Metazoa > Chordata > Lepidosauria > Squamata > Scincidae > Cryptoblepharus > Cryptoblepharus egeriae. Next base: position 214,642,946 of record JAREYC010000001.1, read on the forward strand.
CTCCATACTGTATAATAAGTATATCTCATTGGCTCTCAGTGCAATTAGTCTTTTGGATCAGTTTTGAGTTAAAAAAATCCACTTTTTGTTCCATAGGAAGTTGTGTTTTCATTTTCTGTTTAATTGGCTATAACTTTTGTATAATACAGAAATTCCAATGCCGTTTGTTTCTTTGCATTCTTCATTATATATTCTTCATTATATTCCAACCACATATATAACATGATGGTATTATTCTTCACATATACCCCCTTTTTCACAGTTTTAGCCACTAGTGTCAAGCTCAGCTTGTTGGCCCCCTAACTAAAGCTTGCTACCTGGTGCAACTGCACCCCTGCACCCTCTTAGCCCTTTGCTGCATGTCCTAACAACCCACCTGCCCAAAATATTGTTAGTCACACTTTTGCACAGGATTGCCATACCCTGATAATCCCATGACTGAAGCTGCTGGTTTACCAGCAGAGCTGGCCCTGGTTATAAGCTCAAATATCTATTTATCTACAGTATTTATATACTGCTTTTCAACTAAAAAGTTCACAAAGCTGTTTACAAAGAAAATTTTAAAAATAGCTAATTAACAGCTAATGGGTCCCTGTCCCAAAAGGGCTCACAATCTAAAATGCAAAAAAGAACACCAGCAGAAGCCAATTGAACAAACGTTGCTGGAGTGTGTAGGGCCAGTTACTCTCCCCCTGCTGAAATAAAGGAGGAAAACCCACTTGAAAGAGTGCCTCTTGCCCAGTTAGCAGAGCTATGCACCCCAGAGCCTTTTTTCAGAAGTGATGACAGCTTGGATGCTCGCTACACAATGCACCTGTCCTCTCAATAATGCACCTGCAAAGCCCACCCCCACTGTTCTCATGAAGAACGATACTCTCCCCAGGTGTAGCTTTCTACCTGACACCTCTTCCCACAGTACAGACAGCATCCATGCCATAGTCCTTTTTGACCAGGGCTAAGTTTGATCTGCAATATCTGTGTCCAGTCCCAGTACAGTCTGCAACTTTCCAGCCTGCATATTCAATTTTTTCTCCAGCAATATGAGAACAGTTTAAATAATCCATCCTTCTTTGGCTTTCTACTGCTGTGGCTTTCTACAACTGGAACATCATGTGACATGTTCCCGCAAAAAGGGGAAAAGCCAACTCCTGCCTTTTTTTCTGTCATTGCTTGCGTTGATGACCTGACACCCTCCAGTCATAAACTATGTCAGCATTAAGCCAGTTCTCAAACACATGCTCTGCAGAGGTTGGATTCCCAAATACCAGTCCCCTTTTTACAGGCAGGGAGGAAGGTTGTGGTGCTGAGAGAAATCTCATCTTTCTTCTCTTTCCTGTGTTGCTTCTAATGGCTGGGAAAAGCCATAAAGCTATCACCACCCCCCAAATTGTGCGGTTGCTGAACAGCCTCGGAAACCACATTCCTTTCTTTATCTAAGGAAGAGGTAAAATATGGGCAGGGTTAGCACATTCTCTCCGGTCACAGTGTGCCTCCCTAGAGTGCAATGTCCTGAGTTAGAAGTTCAGCTTCTCTGTGCCTGATGAAACTCACCTTGAGGGCCGATGTGAGGCTAGAAAACATGATGGCCATCTTTGTGAGGACCACTTTTGGGTGCGGCACATGACAGTGCCCAGTGGCAGATCCCAGTGACAGTTCCCCCTTCCAAGCTCAGGGCAAATATGCAATAAATAAATAAATGTCACAAGGCATAAGTGACTCACTTGTCTTTAATTCAGCCTGGAATTTTGCAGATGAAAACAAATTCTTTCCATAGGGATGAAGCTGCAGCCTCTCAACTCCTGTTTATGGTGAATGTCTCAAAAATGCCTGAATTGACTTGTATGATAAGCAGAATTGAGTGGTGCCAGCACTTTTTGGACTCTACCGCTTTAGACTGAAAAGGGGACATGGTGAGTTTGAAAACACTATCTTATAAAACAAATAATAATTGGAGGCTCTTCACTGTCTACCAATTCAAGCAACTGAATTGGAGGTAAACATAAAGATAAGGGATCCTTTGCAGGTTGCCCTGATAGCTGACCAGTGTGACCATAGCTGTGACCAGCAGTTTCAGGGATGAAGGGCCAGCATTGTCCAAAGTCACCTCCATGGTCATGTGATTGGCATAATACCTCTTTTATCTACTTGCATTTTCATGTTTTCATGCTAGGTTGGCAGGATTTGGCCTAAGGCTGGGAGCTCACCCTGACTTGCAGTACTTGGGTCTTGAAATGCTGACTTGCTGACCTTTCAGTTAAGCACAGAGTTCTAACCTCAGCGTTCTAACCACCGAGCCACTGCAGCCCTCTCTGAGTTGGAGGGGTCCCAATTGCTTGCCTCTAGTGCCTTACCAGAATACCTCCACCATATTCTTCAGTACAAGCAGGAATCTGTGCGACAGGTGAGAGTTTGTCCCAGGAAACCCAGGAAACTATAATATGCAACACTCAGTAGTATTTCTTTGAATTTTTAAACATTAAATGGAACATTAAAAACTTGGAAACAAGTTTGGAGACTCCCCCATGCCTCTGTGCCTCCTGCTTTTCTTCAAACCAAAGGCATGATGCATAAATGCAAGAAAGAGTGCCATCTTCCCAGAGCCCTCTAAAATGATGCTCTCATAGTTGTTCCAATACAAAATGGATTCAAACCAATCCACAGACAAGTCAACTACAACCAAAGTCCAGCAAACGGAAATTATGTCATCTGAAATACTCAAGTCCATCCTCTGTAAATGGCTCGTCCATAATACTCTGTCGATAGAGTGTTATGTCTCAGCCCCTTTTGGTTCATTTTTTATCTACCTTTGATTTACCAGGTTGTGAACTGAGACTTGGAGAGTCCAGTAGACAAACTAACTTACCTGGACCCCCCCAAAAAATGTGGCCCTAATAGGACAGTCCAACAAGACCACATGAAGAAACAAGCCGCAGGTAAGTCTAAGTCTACGCAGACCTGAAGAATAGTCTCCAAAATTTCCAAGAGAGACCTACCCCACATCTACCCGCAGTACTGTTACCAGAAAATCAATCTTTTATTATTTATGAAATGTATAAGCATGTGAATTATACTTTCAAGCCTCATTCTTTCTATAAAGGTATCTCTGTAGGACGCTAGTTCGTTTATCCATCAAAAGGTCCTTTGTTTGATTAAAACCCTTAGATGCCCATCTAAAAATAGCCCAGTTTGCATAAATTTGCATTTCCGGACTCTGGATCCAGATGGGCATCTAAGGGTTATGAGCAGTTGCAAAATTCCCCTTAAAAGTATAGTCCTGCTCTTTTGGTAACTGAACCAGCGTGTCCTTACAGAGCCAGAGTTAATTTAATTGACTCCTCAAGAACAGTCTATTGCAGCTAATGAAGAACTGCTGCCATAAAGCCAAATCAGCATTCGTTTGATGAGTAACACTAATAAAATGATGGTGGAGGGGGGGCTTTCACACCCTCCATAGAAGGGAGCAGGAATGCACAGAAGGCACACCCAGGCACCACCATCTGACAAACGAAATTCAAGTTCTCTGCCAACCTCTGAAAGTCATAAAGTGTGTCCTTCTGTGCTCCTACGCAGACTGCATCCACCCCTGTAAGCTCTACAATGTGGTTGCTGGCAAGCAAGAAATCAGTCCATCCAAACGGAGCTCGATTCCAAGGAAAGTGAGGGGCATAGATAGTCCTTCCAACTTCTTCTGAGCTAATGACCAGCAAAAGCTTCCACACAGCTCTTCAAAATGCTACAACTTGTGGCCATAGATGTCTGATCCAGCCCTATCTGCAGACACACACAAAAATGCAAATATAATGAGCAACAGCATAATCACCTGACTTTCCCCTCAAGCAACATTCCAAAAGGAACTAAAAAACGGCACAAGAAATTGATCAACCAGTCTAATCAAAATATAAACCACCCTCAGACGCAAAACCCAGCAGGTTGAAGGTGGGTTGTAGATCACACAACTATCATGGCATCTCCTCCCAAAGTCTGACTCATGACCGCAGCCAAGTCAAATGTTGCATCCTACAAGAAGATAGTTCTGGTTTGATAGCAGAGACGGATCATATCCAATGAGGTGAACAATGCATAACCCTGTATGTCCTGGCTGCCTTCTTAGGGACTTCCCCTCAATAAAGTCTTAGGGATTTCCCCTCAATGAAGAGCAGGCTGCACCCTCGGGTGCAGTGCTTGCAAAGAAGCAGGAGAGTCAGACACCTGGCCTTTGTTCACTTCCATCTTGCCACATCAGTCTCCTCACCTTGGCACCATCATGTTTGCAAGCACAAGTCTTCCTGCATAGTAAATTGGCAGCCCAATCATAACCTGTTGTGGAACAGGCAGCCTACCTGGCCAGAGCTATATCCAGCACAGGCGGCTGAATGGCACTCAGGTAAAGTGTCTTGAGCCAGGGATGGAGGTTCACCACTCATTTGCAGCAGTTCATCACCAATATACCAGTGCTGGGAAGTTGGTTAGGATTACGCTCTGTATCACTGAAGGGACTCATGTCCTACCAGCAGCAACTGGAGTTCCAACAATGTACGGAAGGTTGCATTGCCAGAATTCCAGCAGGATGGTCACAGCTACATCTTATGCAGTGGTTGCTCCACTGGAACCCAAAGATCAAGCAAGTCGTTGGTGGAGGTGGGGCAGGATGGAGATAGGATGGAACAGGAGAGTGATGAGGACAGATCAGTTCTGGGAAGGGAGCAGATTTGGCAACAGTAGCGGCACCATATCATAGCCTCCACAGCCTGGGTTCACATGGAACTGTGGCAACAATCTCTCTATTCCCTTTGCACTGTGGAGGCTGACAGCCAGGGATGGGAATGAATGTTTCCTAATCTAGAGAAGACGCATCATTCAGGATGCAGCATGAACCATTTTTGCACACCTGCATCAGTGGAGGGAATGTACGAGTATAGGATTAGGCTCTTAGTTTCTTTTTTCTCTTAACTGGAAATATTTGGAAAGTGTGGCCAGAAAAAGAAGACTGCTTTTGACCTTATGCCCTTCCTCTGTGCCATTTTTTTAATCTACATCTGCTGTTGTATCAGAAAGAAATGCTGACAGATTCTACCAAGTTCTGCCCCAACAGCTGCAGGCATTCTCTTTCTACAGAAATAATTGTCAAGATTACAAATTTTTCATTGTAACCTCATTTAACTTTGCAGAACTGTAAAGTGAGCTGAGACAAGTTTGCACTGATGCTGCAAAAACTGGTGTGCAGTCTTCACCAACCGCCCCTGACTTTGGCTTGGTGCCTTAACCGGTACCACCCTCCACCCACAACTTTCCAGAGACATGCACTTCTCAGCCTCAGAATTCACTGGTTTCTCTGAAAAACACAACTTCTCACTGCTAAGTTTTTCAGGCTAACGACTTTCAGATTTCAGATTCCCAATTATTTTCATGGCCCTGCTAGACATTCTTCTAACACTTTCAATGATTACTAAAAATAAGCTGATTTGTGGCTGCCAGGCTATAAATGAGTTGAAGGGCAGGGGCTACAAAGTCTTTGCTTAGAGGTACCTGGTTTTCCCCATTCTGTTCCTTTCTGTTAGCTAGTTCAAAGTGCTCACAATCATGTATGAACAAAGCAATATAACCAAATACAATGAATAGATCCTAAGCGTGTAATCCTAACCAAATTTCCAGTTCTGGAGTAAGGGCAGTGCAACTCTGAGGTGAGAGAACAAACATAGCCTTTCCTTGAGGTGGCCTCCATGAACTGCAGGATGCGGTACATGTCCCATTGGCACAACTATATCAGCACTGGAAAGTAGGTTGGGATTTGAACCTTGTTATCACAAAAATGGTGGCTTTCCATGGGTTCCTTCACACTTTGATCTGTGAATCATAACATGTAAGGAAACCAACTACTTATATGCATGAATGGGCAATGTTCATGAAAATGAGAATATGGTTTTTATGACTAACTATGAGGAAAAGTTGTTTTTCCACACACATGCAGCCTACATGTGATGAGGTAATAAGAGCATTTAAGAGTCTGCTGGATGAACCAGGCCAAAGGCCCCTCTAGTTCAACTTCCTGTATCTCATATATACCCATACCCATCATGGGGTGGGTATACACTACAGTTTACGTTTTACAGTACAGTTTATTCTATTATGAGTAACCAGAGCATTGGAGAAGTAGTGCCTCATTGGCAGTGAAATGAAAATTCCTCATTCCAATGAAAAAGAAAGGGGAAAAAAACCTGAAAAAACCAGGTTGGCTCCACAAGCAACTTGGGGATCAGCTGAAGTTAAAGAAAGAGAAGTATAGGGAGTGGAAGACTGGAAAGATCACCAGGGAGGAGTACAGGCAGATAGCCCGGTCTTGTAGGGAGGGGGTCAGGAATGCTAAAGCTCAGTATGAGCTGAGGCTGGCCAGGGGAGTCAAGGATAACAAAAAGAGCTTCTTTAGATATGCCCAAAGGAACAGGAGGAGAGACGAGGGGCTGGGGCTGATCCTGAACGAAGAAGGACAGCAGGTGTCTGGAAACCAGGAGACGGCACAGCTGCTCAACTCCTACTTTGCGTCCATCTATTCTCGAAAGGAGGGATTTGCAAATGGGGGTGCGGGATCATTGGCTGATGCGGGGACGTGCTTACATCCCCTAAGAGGTAATGAAAACATGGATGGTGCAGAACAGCAGATTAAGATTGACAGAGAACTGGTTTGAAACCACTTAACTGGCCTAAATGAATTCAAGCCATTTGGACCGGATGAGCTGCATCCTCGAGTTCTTAAAGAACTGGCAGATGTCCTTGCAGAGCCTCTGTCTATCATCTTTGAGAAATCCTTGAGGAGTGGAGAAGTGCCACTGGACTGGAAGAGGGCAAATGTAGTCCCAATCTTTAAGAAGGGGAAAAAAGAAGACCCGGGAAATTATAGACCAGTCAGTTTGACTTCAATCCTGGGCAAGATATTGAAACAAATCATAAAGCACACAATTTGTGCACATCTAGACAAGTACTCGGTGATCAAAACAACCCAGCATGGATTTACCAAGAATAAATCTTGCCAGACAAATCTGATCTCCTTTTTTGATCGGGTTACGAGCTTACTGGACAGTGTCAATGCTGTGGATGTCATTTATCTTGACTTCAGCAAAGCATTTGACAAGGTCCTACATGACATTTTAATTGGGAAATTGGAAAAATATGGGCTAGACGAGGCATTTGTTAGGTGGATCTGCAACTGGCTTAATGACCATACACAAAGGGTTTTAGTAAATGGTTCTGTGTCAACCTGGAGGTTGGTTTCAAGTGGGGTACCCCAAGGCTCTGTTGGACTAGATGATCTACTTGGTCCCTTCCAACTCTATGATTCTATAATTCTAGGTCTTCCATATATGCAATAAATATTCAGCTCTTTTAAAGTTCTCTTATGCAAGTTGAACCTTCATGACATTTATGGATGGTGCTTCTACTGGCAGGGAATCATCAGACCTCTAGGTGCTACCCTATTTTTATACCACTTTTTACCTTATATATTGTTTGCAGCGTAATTAAAATCAAAACATCTCTAAACTAATATTAGTAAGAAAACCACAACTAAGATTCCTGAGGCTAGTAAAGTAAAATAATTAATGGGGAAGGCTCAGACATGATAACAGGTCTAGCAGAAAGGAATAACCTTTATATTTGGCTCACACAAGAATGACTTTGGTCTGGGTCTTGATGGGACATCATCTGAGAACCAGAAGCAAGCACTGGAGAAGGGGTGAATTTTGAAGTGCAGGAGTCTACTGTGAAACCCCTTAGATTAGAACATTATTCACTAGAGCAGCGTTTCTCAAAGTTGGGGTCAGGACCCCTTTCGGGGTCGCCTAGAGGTTTCCTGGGGGTCACCCAAAGACCCCTGGTGCAGGGAGCTAGGTCAGGCTTGCCAGACCTCTGGCTGTAGCTGCACATGTGTTGGGGCTGACAGCCTCAGGGCCCAATCCTATGCATGCCTACTCTGAAATAAATCCCATTATAGTCAGGGGGCCTTTACTCCCATGTAAATGTGGATAGGATTGCAGCCTCAGGGCCCAATCCCATGCCCAGTCCTCTGAAATAAATCCCATTGTGTTCAATGTGTGTATAGAACACACATTTCATTTGTAACAATGAACAATGAAAAACAATGAAAATACATCCTGCATATTGGATATTTACATTACGATTCACAACAGTAGCAAAATTACAGTTATAAAGTAGCAACAAAAATAATTTCATGGTTGGGGGTCCCCACAACATGAGGAACTTATAAAGGGGTCACAGCGTTAGGAAGATTGAGAACCACTGCACTAGAGTGTTTTCTTTTTCCACTGCTTATTCTGACTTTTGAACTCATTAGAGGTGCAATCCTAATTACAGCACTACCCAGGCCAGGCCAGCACAAGATTTGTGCTGGGGCTTAGGCTGGCCTAACAGGGAGTTAGGATTGCAGCCTAGGTTTCCTTAATACTTTGATTAAGTATTACTCTTAATCTGATTAAGGTCTAGCTCTTTTCATGCCAGATCCTTGGAATGGTTTGTAGCAGTTCATTGCAACGTTATTTTTAAAAATAATGGAAAATGGGATATCATCATGAGACAAAGGTGGAATATACAAATGTCATATATGTATATATTGAAACTATATAAACCAGTCCAACTATATTGGTCAAGTACTTTCAACAACTGTCTAGCATTCAATCAATTGGGACCCATGCCTATACAATGTGGCAGCAACTGAGTCTTCAGAAACAAGGAAAAGACTATTATTAATAACTATATATGACTCTCAGCAGACTCTGTTAGGAGTATTTTCCTGATCTTTCCTCCACCCAATTCCAATACTGAATCACGGATGACCTTTCATTCATGTGGAATGGAAATTGAAATCTCTGTATTGAAAAAGTTTTATTGGTTTTAGAAAAAAAAAACCATATTGTTCTCTTCTTTCATTGCTCATGTCCCTCTTCATGCAATGCTGGAATGGGTGGTGTTAATAAAACTGGTTGGGTGTCTTTTTCTGAAGAAAGATTGAGAAGACTAAAATTGACCAAAAGTGTCTTGGGCTGGTTATGTCTTGGAAAATGTTTGCAGTACAATCTGGTGCAACTCAAAGCATGAGAGTGATTGTAAAAAGCTTTTAATGCACAAAAATAACACATACAGAAATTTTGAAAAACACGAAACATTCCCAAGTTTTTGGATTGGTGGGTTCTCAAGAACTGTTGGATTAGTGGGTTCTCAAGCATTAGAGTTTGCCCCGAGACATTATCTGTTCAAGACTGAAATGTAGTTAACCACTTGTGGCTAACACTATATGGCTGCAATGGTGCTCATCTTAACTGAGAGTAAGCCCCACTGATATAATGGGTCATGCATATTGGGATGTAAGTTTATCACGCAGATGCAAATCTAACCCAGAGTTAGGCTGGCCTGAGTCTTGGCACATCCCGTGCTGGCCCAAGGGGGGTGTCACAAAAATGTCGTAAGGCAATTCTGCAGCATTCCTGGGGTGGTGGTAGTTAGGTCATTACACAGACATTCAGTAGCTATCCTACCCCACTGTGGGAATGGGGAGCATAATGGAGTTATGCTGATCTAAACTGGTTAGGCTTGCACCTTCATTTCTTAGCACTTTCTGGGTAGTTGTTTCCAATGGCAATGGGAATGCCATTGCTTAGCCTTTGCATACCAGTGCTTATGTTATGTACATCTGGCTCCCAAACGTGGCATACTAATGAAAATGCCAATGCATGGGGAGGGCATCGCTTGAGCATTTGTGCCTTTGATTTTGAAGTGACTATTGTATATTCTGGTCGAGGTGACTAAATTGAGAAATTGCCTTTCCTGAAGCAGCACTAGATTGTAAAACTTCCTTTGAATGCAAGCTGTCTTGACTTGTTCATTGATTTAATATTGATTATATCCTAGGCTCAGGGCATTGGACGCAAGCTTGGCTCAGGGCATTGGATGCAAGCTTCTGTACTGCATAATCCTTACTGGGAGATAGCGATTGACTCAAGAGCACCCAGTGACTTTCATGGCTGAGAAGCTACTTGATCCAGAATTTCGCAGTCCTAGACCCACAATATAAAAAGTTATGTGTCAAAATCATCACTGTGTTGATGGGAGTTAACAAGTTAACAAGTTCAGACTCTTCCAGAAGCAATTCTAGCATTTAACAATTAATTGCCTGATTTGGTCTCTCTTTCATTCTGCAACTGTATTGCTACTGTTCTGTGCTTTGGTTGTAAGTTTACAACTGGTTTGCATGTTTGCACTTACATGGCGGTTCAGTCACCTTGTGGGTTCTGGTGGGTGGAAATACTTCAATCAATGCATTAATTAACTAATATGCTGGCACCGCTCCACTCTGCTCTCTTTCACTGCTCGTCCCTGCAGTGACTAGCTTTTCATAATGCACCCAAGTAAATCCTACGCTCACAACATGTAAAACACCTCAATTAATCTTAGGATGTGTCGTGCAGATCAGCCTGGCGCTTGGCCAGGACATTCCAAGACTCTCTAGTAGCATAATCTAATTAATTGAGAGAAGGAGAAAAAAGAACACAGAGGTCATAAACATAAAGTAATCTGAAACACGGAGGACTCTGCCAGCTGGCTCCCATCTCTTCTCTGTTGCTTTGCACTGTAATTTCCCTGCCATGTACGCAGGGCCTAAAATCTCTTTCCTTGGCTAGTAGGCTGTATTATGTTACACAGCGTTCAGCAGAGATATTTTTAATGAACTAATTACATGTTAGTTAATAATAGAGTGTTGCTTTAGTAGACAACTGCTGAACTTCATACCAATGGAACTCCTGTAGGCTGGGACGGCTCAGGAATGTTTGGGAACAGGTTCCAGTTGTGAAAGCAATACATTTTGCCTTGAATACAATATGCATAAAGCCAAGTGGGCTCTGGGCTCCCCATCACTCTTGGGTTTTTGGGTTGCTTGCTCCACTTGGTGTGCATTAGGAATGAAGGTCTTAAAACGGCATATAAATAGAACTGTGGCATTGTGTTTGGGGGTGGCGAAGCAGTTGCCATGTTGCCATGTAGCACTTTGCATGGTAAGAATGTAAGAAGAACTCCACTGGATGAAACCAAAGGCTCATCTAGTTCAGCTTCCTGCATCTCACAGTGGTTCTCCAGATGCCTCAGGGAGCACACACTACAAGATAACTGTGTCTGTTTCCACTCCCTTGCTTCTGGCATTCAGAGATAAGGTCACCTCTAAAACCAGGAGTTTGCACATACCCATCATGGCTTGTAATATCAGTTGTGTTTCTTCCAACACCTTTGAAAGGTTTCCAGGCCAGATGCCTGTGGCAAGGAGTTTCGCAGATTAATTACATGCTGTTGGGTAAGGACATTTTCTTTTGTCTGTTTTGAAACTCAGCTTTAATGGAAACGTTACTGGTGGGTTTAACTGGTGGACTGGACTAACACTGCTAGTCCTGTAGAAGTCCTCCCTGGTCTCTCCCCAAAGTTTGTAAGAGGCAAGTCTTCAGGAGAACCTAACTTTTTCTCTTTTCATCCACACAGGATATCATCTTGGTTGCTTGGAAAAGTAATATTTTGTGCGTATTGCTGAACCTCACTATGGGTTTTTGTTGGTTGCTCTTTGGCAGAGCTGGGAAGGAGACTTTCCAGCACAGAGACTACATAGAGTGTGTTTTTGCTTTACTGATCACATGATAAGTCACATCATGTTGATGTGGGAAGTTTGCTTGTCACTATCACTACCAGCTGCATTCTATCTCTACAGGATTCGCCTCCATTAATTTGCCTTTGGATTGATACTGGGCTGTTTTGAAACAAATGCCCTACTCTACTGTAGGACAGGCTAATGCAGACAACTGCCCTGTAAACCCTTCTGATCCAGTACAAATTAAGTGCTGATACTGCTCCAGTCCAAGGCAAGGAGAAACCTTTTCCCTTACTCTGGATAACACCAAAGCAACCCCAATGGGTCTACTCAGATCTGCACCATTAAAATTGATGATGCAAATCCATGCATCATTGTCCCAGGCTGCCTGGGGCTAGACCTGGCATAACTGCCAAGTTCTGGCCCTGCCTTCTGGCCGACAGTCCACCCTCTGCCTGCTCTTCCTCTGCCTTGGAATACCTCCCTCCTACCTCCTCCCCAACATCCCCACACACACCCCCAACCCCTGCTGTGGCTGAGCTCAGCCAGCAAGACCTACTCCTTCCTGGGTCCATGGCTGCATTGGGAAGACAGTGCAGTTCCTTGTGGGGGGTTCCCTATAAAATGAGCTTTATAGCATATTTGTGATACTGCTTGGCTAGCACAAGGGACTTGCACTGGCCCAAGGGCACTTTAGGATGGTACCATAATTAGTTAGGGGGCAAGCTGAGGGAGAGGATCTCAGAGGCAACAGGAGCCGCTGAGCCCAACAGTCCCCCTTAGACCTACCAAATTTATACCAGTAAAAAACTTGGCATCCATCAGTCTTGAAAGACAATGGTATCGTGCTCGATGCTGCATGCAAAGCATGAAGGCCTGGATAGATTGATATGGAGGATAGGCTGTTACCCAAGCAGCAAATCCCCCCTCTCCATGCCACTGAAATAGTCCAATGGAATGGCATAGTTGATATGACTGGTTCCAGCTGTGTTGCAGAGCTGTCTTGTGGGGACATAAGTTCACCCTGTCTTGTGGGGACACAGGTCTCGAACCCTGGCCTACTGGTTAACAGGCACAGTGTCTTAACCACTTGCACCACCCACAGCCCAGCCCAGTTTTTATGCAGGTAAAAGAATCTGTGTAAATCATAACTGGCCCACTGGGGACAACAAGAGCAGAATAGGTTAGTTAAAGATTTATTTTCTGTCTGCTACTGCCAGCTTGTCATAGAATGCAGGTGATTCTGTGTTGGTTCCACTGCATCATGCAGGTCAACCAAGCATAGGACTGGACCTATGGTGTCTTCAAAGCATTTTTTAATGTTTCACTAATTTTGAAATATGCAAACATCTACAATCTTGTTTCACTTTTCATCTGCTTCTCGGCAATCAAAAACAGATTGCAAAACAGATTATTTCCTTTTGGGTGGTCGCAATCATTATACAGGCAATTATGGGGAGGGAACTGTGCCACTTTTCAATAGAACCTTGGCCCACAAAACCCAAGTGAGGTAGACCTACTTGGGTCATCTTTTTTTCTCCATTGCCCACTTTATGACCTTTCCATATAAAAACACAACTTAGCTTCATCGACACAGACCTGGCAAACGCAGTGAGTTCTTATTAGTTAAAATAACACAGTCCTATAAACTTGTAGTTCAAGTCTAGGTGTGTCTACTCAGCAGTGTGTCCCAGTGAATTAAATGGCACAAAGTATCGGATCACAGGCTGAGATCTTTTACTTCCCAAACTCCTGTTTGAAAAATGAATGAATCTGCCTCTTGTTAACGGACAATGAACACTGCTGCAGAGAGGATCATGAAGAGGACTGCAGTTGAGGAATTATAGGGTTCTGATTGATACCAATAAGCTGTGGATCACATGACATTCCTAGCACAGACCTGACATCTCCCATCTCTCCCCTCAAGTTCTCAAGATTCCTTTCCCTTGTTTTCTGCTTTCCCAGAAGTAGGCATTTCTATCATTTTGGTTCACTTCCAAATATCTTTACAAAATGCTCTTGGCTAGCATTCCTCACACAAAGTAGTGCCAAAAATTTTGCATGCTGGTTTTTCCTTTTATGAACTACTAGCGAAAAGCGTATCCGCGTTGTTGGAGTAAAATTCCCCCGTACACCATCCCTGCATGGTGCATGAATCCTTCACACATGTCATCCCCCCACGGCGCATCAATCCCTCACACACATCAACCCCCCAATCGCAACATCCCCCCATGCACATCCCCATGCACATCAGTCCCCCATGAGCATCAACCCCCATGCGCAACATCCCCCCATGTGAAACATCCCCCCATGCGCATCATCTCCCCATGTGCAACACCCCCATGCACAAACCCCCATGCACTGCATCCTCCTCAGTGCAACCACTCCCTTTGAACAACAACCCCCACTGCACCGGATACTGAGCACTAAATTGGCTGGAGTTGGTCAGTCTTCCACGTTAAGTATAGGACAAAAATATGTTGCACCCCTTTTTAGCCCCTTAAAGGTTAAATTTCTCCACATTGGATCTTGGTGGGTGTTCATGTGACAGAAGGAACACCCTCCCCAAATTTTATGCTTCTAGGTCCGGGGGTTGGGGCGGAATGTTGATGAGTCATCAGTTCTTCAATATAAAGTATTGGGAGGAAAACACATTGCACTGGTTCTATGCCCGTCTGGCAGCCACTTGTAAATGGCTATTTTAAAACTTTTTATGTCCTATTTCTCTTTATATGTCCTATTTCTCGTATAGAGAAAGAGAGTAGGTGCAGACCTGCTGGAGTAGGTGCAAACCTGCTAGAGTAGGTGCAAACTTGCTGGAGCCCACCACTGGTTGTGCCCCTTTTACCCCCTTCTTGTTGGAATTTCTGAAAACCAGTCCTTAATGCACCCCTCTGTCACAGAAGGAACAGCCATCCCCAAATTTCACACATCTAGGTCTGGCGGTTTTGGCTGGCCATTGATGAGTCAGTGAGTGAATCAGTCAGTGATTTTTCACTTATATATTATATATATATTGTGGCACTGAAGGACTTTCAAATATTTCATCTTACTCCTTGATCGCTGTCCCAAGAAGTTTCGCTTGCACTGGCTTCCAGGTAGCTGCAAACCCACCATGTAAACCCACCATGTAAAATAGAATGTAAAATAGAAGTTGTAACGGAGAAATTATTAGTATCACAAAAACAGAATTTGTCCCCAAATTTTAGTGCTTTTTTAAAAACCCAAATTAAAGATGCACATTTTACTATTTTATCTCAACTGTATTCTTTCAGGTACAAAGTGGAGCACACAGAAAGATTTCTGAAGTTTGCATGACTTTTTTGAATGCAGTGCAATGGATTGGATCCAGATTGGGACTATGTCAAGAGGAGCTTTAAAAAGCATTTTCCTCTGAGGCCAGTTTGATTTGAATCCCTACACAGCTGCTATTCACCCCAGGAATGAGCTCTTCTGGTGTGAAACAAAACTGCCTTTCCATGAAAAAATGTTGGGGGAGTTGTATATTCTGGTCGAAGTGACTAAATTGAGCTCACCCTGTCTTGTGGGGCCGACCCGGGAATTGAACCCTGGCCTGCTGGTTAACAGGCACAGCGTCTTAACCGCTTGCGCCACCCACAGCCCCCAATGATCTAATATGGCCCTAATATGGCCCTTTAGAGCACAATCCTATCCATGTCTATTCAAAGCCATTGTGTTCAATGGGTCTTACTCCCAGGAAAGTGTCCTTAGGATTGGAACCTTATTCCTAGGAAGGTGTTCTTTTTTAGGATTGCAGCCTATGGCTTATACACACTTTCCTGAGAGTAAGTCCCAAAGAACCAAATGGGACCTGCTTCTGAGTAGACATGCTTATTTGACTGAAAGTCAAATAAGAACTATTGGAGGAGGAGAATCCCATCGCTGCATGTGGAAGAATATCTAGAATATCACAGTGACTCATGTGGATATCAAACAGGCAGTTTTCTCTAATGGGAAATAATTATATTGCATTGTTGCATTGCTAGAATCATGCCCAGCAGAGAGAGAGAGAGAGAGAGAGAGAGAGAGAGAGAGAGAGAGAGAGAGAAGGATTTTGCACTACTGACAACAACTGAGTGGAAGGAGGCAATACTAGAATGATGCATCATGCAGTGGCTTATCAGACACCCTCCTGGATACTCCTGTAAAGGAATTTGGGCTGATTAGAAGCATTTAATTATTTTATGTTATGCCATTCTTCATGCAGAAAAGCAACTTTCTTAGCCTATGCTGTTGGGAATTACAGTGCTCAGGCTGACTTATCCTGGGGCATTCAGTGGCATTGTTCAGGGGTCTTGTGTACACTCCCAAAACTCAGAGAGAGCTCTGTTTCAGAAGGCTGTGCACACATCCCTTTGTGCATTCAGTGCCTCCATTCCCTTATTGAACCTTGTCTCTATGTACATATCGCATGCCACAAAGAATGGCTGTATCTGTGTAAAAGCCTTCAATCTGTTTGTTTTTCCATGATTACCAGGTCATCATTGGCAAGAAGCGGAGAATGTGATGTCGGAGGAAGGGTTCGGAGAATGCTTAGACAAGATCCTTTAAAATATGTTCAAATGGAGGATGAAACACTAAAACGACTGACTTTCAAGATGCACCAAAGAGATGGATGGGGCAGTTATCAGCACAGGGATTTAAAAGGTCTCGGCTGTTAATTGGAGAGCATTTACAGCAAAATACAGAGCCAGCCAGATGACAGCTGCCTGGAGGGCACTTTTATCCTACTGTTCCAATGAGTCACCCAGGTTGAGTAGGGCATGGACTGCATGATCCAAGGGCATTTTTAAATTTTAGACCAGTTTTTCACCTGCATCAAAAAGCAAAACAAGAAGGAGATGGCAAAGGATGAAGTGATTAGATAGAATCACTAAAGAAATGAACATGAATTTGGCAAACTTCAAAAGTTTTTGGGAGATAGAAGAACCTGGCATGCTGCAGTCCATGGAGTCACAAAGAGTCGGACATGACTAAGGCTGCAATCCTAACCCCGCTAGGCCAGCCTAAGCCTGGGCTTAACTCCTGTGCTGAACTAGAAATGTCACAAAATTTCTTTGCCACTCCTGGGGATGGGTTAGGCCAGTGCACAGATGTGCTTGCCTCCCTGCATCACTGTGGAAATGGGAAGACCAATGAGTTGTGCCATCCTAATGTAGGATGGCACCCTTAATGACTAAACAACAAGTGATAGGTGGTAAGGAAGTCCATTTGGGAAAATGCTAAATGTACTGAAACGATGATGACTTTCCAAGCAAGTTGATATATTTCAAATTGATATATTTCAAATTGATGTATTTCAAATTCAGGTTCTACAGAAAATACATTTTATTATACATGTAAAAATACATTTAACTCTATTTAAATCAAATGATGAAAAGATTTATGCTGAACGATGAAAAGATGCTGAAATGCTTCCCATTCATTTCAGGCCGAGTTTCAAGGTGTTGACTGTTACTTATAGAGCCCTAAATGAGGGGCCAGCCTCTTTGAGATAGATACCACCTTCGTCTATAAAATCTGGTCTGCTCCCTGGGGTTATCAAAGAGGGCCCTGTTGGTTGTGCTGCCAGTGAAAGAAGTAAGAGGGATGGTGACTAGAAGAAAGGCCTTCTCAGACCCACCTTATGGAACTTCCTCCCCATTGAGTTAAGGAAAGCTTCCCCTATATTATCCTTCGTTCAAGACTTGAAGACTTTTATTTAAACAGGTTTATGATAGCTCTTCCTAAATAAGATCATTTTATTTCTATCTACCTGTTTTTAATCTGGGGTTTTATCTGCCTGTTTTTAATCTAAGTTGTTATTATTTTACATAGTTTAATTGGAAGGCTGTGGTTAAGACACTGTGCCTGCTAACCATCAGGCCAGGGCTCGATACCCAGGTCCTAACAAGACAGGGTGAGTTCCCATCCTTAGCCCAGCTCCTGGCAACCTAGCAGTTTGAAAGCATGGAAATGCAAGTTAGGTAAACAGGTACCACTTCTGCGGGAAGTCTCTTTGAACAACTCTGGCTCTAAAGTCCTAGAAACAGGGATGAACACTGCACCTTACAGCCAGTCACATCTAGCAGTATAACCTCTAGGGGACACCTTTACCTTTATTGTAGTTTTATAGTTTTTATTTAATTTAATTATATTTTAGTTGTTTTTAACTGTATTAGTATTTGCATTTTAACTGTATTGTTCTATCTGGTTTTAATAGTATTTATTGCTCCATATGTTGTTACCCACCTTGTGTTTCCTTTTCAGGAAGAAAGGGGGACATTAAACAAACAAACAAACAAACAAACAAACAAACAAATAAATAAATTTATTTCACCCTGGGTAAAATTTCCACTCCCTTTTGTTATTTTTAAATGAACTCTACAAAAAAAGAAGTCTCTTAAGATTTTATCTAGCCTATGCTGTGGTTCCCAATCCCCCATTCTTCAAAATAACAAAAAAAATGCATAAAGGATTTGCATCGGAGATATACCAGCCTGTGAAGTGCCATCAATTGTACAAGCATGCCTTCCACCTGTTGCTGCTTATAACAGGCTCAAGTGGCATCAGGCGAAAAGGTTCAGGTTCTATTTATATGGAGCTTTCCAAGAGATGCCTGAAGTGCACGATAAATGTACAAGAAGCTCCTTTCATCTCTTTTGTTAGCCCCTATAACAATCTATTCTTCTCTCTGAATGCTTCTGTAGCCATCACTGACATTACCGGATAAGAAGTACTTCTATCAAGGACTACTACGTTCAGAGGATAAAGAGCTTGTGTTCAGGAAGTCTTTTAACTCTTTCAGCTACGGACAGGAAAATGTCAGATGTTCTTATCAGGGAGTTTGCCTGTTACAACCCTTCAAAATGCCAAATGGGAAGGGAATCAGATGACCCAGAACTTAGCTATTATCACATCCCATGTACTGGTTTGCATTTGGAACAAAAGCCTTGAGGTCTTCCATTCTGATTGCACCTAAATCTGTGACACTGTACATTTTTTAAAAATTCATCTTGTGGCTTGTTCAAAATATCATGAAAAACTAGGGATAAAAATATATATTTCTCAACAAACGGAGTACCACCAGTCCTGCACCCTCCCCTTTAATCAATCTCATGTGTGCTTCTGTTGACTGTCTCAGCATTTTATCCAATTCCCCTCATCTCATCATGAGAGACAGGATGGTACAGTGGTTATGGAGTTGGAAGGAGACTTGGAAGATCCAGATTCAAATCCCCCCTGAGCCATGAAGCTTCCTGGATGACGTTGAGGCTGTCACTCATTCTCAGCCTCACATACCTGACAAGTATGTATGAGGAAAAAAGTTTTGTAGGTATTTTGATGGGATTTTCACATCATTGGTACAGACTCCTGACTCCTGACTTTGCATCCTAGGATTTACTTCAGATATACTCATCTTTTGG
Source organism: Cryptoblepharus egeriae (assembly GCA_030015325.1). NCBI lineage: Eukaryota > Metazoa > Chordata > Lepidosauria > Squamata > Scincidae > Cryptoblepharus > Cryptoblepharus egeriae. The sequence continues at coordinate 214,662,008 of JAREYC010000001.1, forward strand.
TCAAGTGACCACTTGATGGTGTTGTGTCATAGATAGGAGTTGTGTATATCACCCCACAAGCACGAGACCAAACATCATTCCTTTAAAAAAAGTTCACAAGAAATTAGATATTTTGCATATGAATACTGAAAGAATTAAAACATGCCACATAACCTACCCAAGATTATTCCTGCATTTTGTGCAAAAGTATGGTGGTGAACCACTGTCTGTGGTGATTCTTTGAATAGTGTTGGTTCACAGAACAAGGTAAATAATGCCAAATAATGTTTATTGGCTGCAATCCTAAAGATACTTTCCTGGGAGTAAGACCCATTTAACACACTTTTGAGAAGACATGGTTAGGATTGTTCTCATTATCAGATGTCAAGGGATAATCTTACAGAGACCCAAATCCAGAGTAATTACGGGAGCACATAAAAGACTTTATGTGCACCTGTAGTTACTGCACCACCTTGTGAAAACCTATGGGAAATTCATATTGGAATCCAGAGTAAGTTGTTATTACACCGGAGCAAAGACTCCCCATAGTTACTCTGGATTTTGCCCAAAATGTGTTTCTCAAACTGTGGGTTGGGATATACTAGGCGGGTAGTGAACCTATTTCAGATGGGTCTCCATTGATTTAAATGTGTATTTTTACAATATTAGATTTGATGCATTTGTAGAAAAGTTATGCTTCTGCACTAATAATAGGCTGCTGTTTATAGGCTTCTAACAACGATAGGTAATGGTGCTTACTTCTGGATAAGGATTGCAACCTTTGGAATGTCAGGATAATTTTTTTAAATAGCAGATCGTCAACTGCTTGGGAGATTTTAAGGAGGTTCTTTATTTTAAATGAATTTTTAAACGTATTGTAAACTTTTAGTTTATTTACTTGATTGATTTGATTTTGTTGTATGCGGAGGTGTTAAAAATTTTCTTTCTCAATGATGTCCCTTCCAGTCATAACATCACTTCCAGGTTAATGACATCAATTCCAGTGAGTCCTGATAGATTCTAAAAAGTGTTTAAAAGTTTGGGGACCCAAACACTAAAACAATGCACTAAAATTTTTCTCTAAAAATGCCTCCTCCCTCTTCTGTTCGAAATCTCTGCTGGGTCTCCTGTTTTTATTTTTAAACTGACATCATTTCCTATCCTCCCTCCCAAACTTCAAGGCTACGTGTGTTGGTTCAGATTTACACCAGCTTTTACAGATCCAAATAGCCCCATTAAGCAGGATGGGTTATTACTTGGTGTAAGGAGAAAATATCCCTTTATCCCAAAGTCACCACCACTCTGGTTCTAACAAGTGAGGGATACAACACTGGTCACTAGCTCTAGCTAGCATTGGGTTGCTTGTTATTTATTTTGGTGGTGCAAATGGCTTTGTGAATGTCGGTTTGTCAATATGTAGTACAGAAATTGTTGTAACAGTAATAAATTCACTGTGGGTGAAATCCTGAGTAACTACGGGGAGTCCTTGTTCCGGAGTAAGAACAATTTACTCTGGATTGCAATATGAATTTCCCATAGGTTTTCACTAAGTGGTGCAGTAACTGTGGGTGCACGTATTGTCTCTTACGTGCTCCCGTAGTTACTCTGGATTGTAGCCTAAGAAAAAACAACCACCACAACAGTGAGGAGTCAATCTTTTACGTGCATATCATGACTTGCATTCTGAATACATGATTTGCAGTGTGAAAATTTACCTTTTCATGTAAGAGGACAAAATCCTGGTGCTCATGTTTTTTGATGTGAGCTCTGGATCCTCTCCATCGCAACCATGATGTGTTGACACTCTTTTGTTCAAGAACTTTATCACCTAAATTCTCAAGAAGCTGAAGACAAGGAAAAAGATCCTGAAATACCCCAGTAGGAAAACACTGCTGAATACTGAACGGAGTTTGCCACATCCGTCTGGTGAATTGGTCTTAATTGCAGTCGACAGACTGCCATGCTTTTGAAACCGGAAGAGGTCTTGAGAATGGAACACTAATTGCTGCACATCAGCATTCTTGGAAGGGCCTGATAACAGAAGACAGCATTCCTATGGCATGGTGGCAGGATGGAATCCACTGGGAGAGCAATCAGTTGTAAGCAATGAGTCATCCACAAACTCAGCATCCTCCAAACTCATCCAGTGACATCAAGGCTGAAGAACTTGAGGCCTAAGTAGATTTAAGGATGTGGACTATAAAAAGCAAATGAAGCATGAATAAGAAAGTGGCACACACTCTTCCTTTGTTATCTATGGCACCGGTTCAACTGTGGGAGAGGTTGATGTGTTCCCATGGTATCTAATCTTCGAGATGTATTATTTGCTCGTAAATTTTCTGAGTGCATTTCTCCAGTGCTGTTGCTGAAAAGAATTGGGTTTCTTCAACAGAAGTGGTGCCTCTCCCCTTTGCCATGGTCCCAACTCGTTCCTTTAAAAAAAAATACTGATTCTATCCTTCCTTTTCTATTAGGCAAGGGAGAGTAAAAAGGGTGAGGCACACTTTACAGATTTAGAACTTGCTACCCCTGCAGTTTGCCACAGTGTAAAAGTGAATTAAAATCCCCCCTCAAAAAAAAGTTAGAATTCCCTTTATTTGTAATCCAGGTTCTTTTAGTCCCTTTTAATTCTCTTGTTCCCAAAATGAATATAAGGCAAAGGAAATTTTTAAAAAGAAGTCAAGGTGGCATGACTGTAAACACACCAATTTTATTTAACAGTTGATTTGCAAATATTCTGAAGTGTTGTGGATTTTAATATAGATGTGGGTGTTGGGGCGGGGGAGGAAACTCCTGTAAACAAGGGAAACAAGAGAAATGTTTTCTGAACATAAAATAAAATGTTTAAAATATAAAAATAAAAATTCAATTTGTATTTGTAATGCAGTGAAGTCAGTTGTTCTGAGCCAAGATATTGGTACGATATCCCACACCAGCTAGCCAGCCGCACAAGCCATTTCATTTCTCCAGTGAAATGCTTTGGACTTCACTGCTTTCCTATCCAGATTCAGACCATTCTTCTGTCAAAATAGATTGACATGTGATTTTATGTGGTATCAGACAAGGGGTCTTCCCCAGCCCTACCTGGAGATGTCAACTATTTAAAAAGGAGACTTAGAGCTCAAGCCTAACCATGTCTACTCAAAAGTAAGCCCCATTATATTCAATGGGTCTTACTTCCAGGAAAGTGTCTTTAGGATTGCATCTTGGCAGTGCAGGTGTTTGGGTCAAGGTGGATCTTGTTATCTCAAAAGTAGGGATGAACATTTCCAGACTCTAGCGTTCTCAACTTGTGAACTTTACTAGACTTCATGCCACTTCCTACAATCTGGTCCCATTAGTACCCTCCCTATTATTCCCTCCAATGCTCCCTTTACTTACTGGTCCTTCGCTAGCAGAGGCGGTTGCAAAGAGAGTAGAGGGGGCAATATTTTATAATCAGATTTTTAATAATCCAATGCACCGGGGGCGGGAGGCAACCAAAATCTCAAATCAGGATTAATTTTCTGGGGGTTCAGAATGATCCACCATGTTATATATACCATTGGATATGTATTTTACAGCAGAATTAAATAGAAACAAGAGCTGTGGGTGGCGCAGGTGGCTAAGACACTGTGCCTATTAAACAGCAGGCCAGGGTTCGAGACCCGGGTCGGCCCCACAAAACAGGGTGAGCTCCTGTCCTTAGCCCAGCTCTGCGACACCACCTGGATCCAATCGTATCGGCTCTGCCTTTCCACTGGACTAATTCAGTGGCGTGGAGAGGGGGGATTTGCTGCTTGGGTAACAGCTTATCCTCCATAACAATCCAACCCAGGCTTTTGTGCTTCGCATGCAGCGTATGCAGCGCTGAGCATGATACTATAGTCTTCCAAGACTGACGGAGGTCTGCTTTTAAATAGGAACATCCATTTTGAAATATCTTCTTCCTATCAAATATAATGGCCAAAAAACCCCTGAAAAACAAAAAATACATGGAGCCTTATGGAAAGTGAAACTTAGCTTTATCGCACCTTTATTTGTAAGAGACAAACGTGCCTTAGACCATTGGAAAGGGTGGGCTTAAAGGAATGCATCACCACCAGAAAAGTCCTGATGCAAGGAACACAGCCCCCACAAATGACAACAGGAAGAAGAAGGAAGACCCTCTGCCAAACAAGATCTCCTGATGCTGGGGCAGTATATCACAGAGTTCTATGCATGGGAGCAATAGGAGGGGTAAATACTGACGTTCATCCACTGCTTGTGAGGAAATATTAGCTGCATTTATTTTATGGCTGTAATTATTATTCATTTCATCTCATAACTATTACAGTCTCTCAGCTTCACTTACCTCACAGGGTAGTTGAAAAGACAAAAGCAGGGGAGGAACTTAGCACATCACCCAGAGCTCCTTGAGAAAAAGGGTGGTATAAAAATATTGTCTTTAAAATTAATTGTCTTAATTAATACTTATGATAATTAATTAATTTTTCATATGGGGGTGTCAAAAATTAAAATTTATGTTCCCTGGGTGTCAAATGCCACAGATTTGCAGTACTCAAAAATCGTAAGTACTTTTAGTTTTATTTTAGAAAAAAACTCTTTAAGATTGCTCCAGACGCATCGGAAGGCTTTTTGAGTTCTGCAGAACATTGAGTGAGGCTCCTTGAACCTAGATAAATGTCAATTTGGTGGGGTGCTTGATACAGAGGGGTGGCATGTTTCAGACCTGCACCCTGCAAATCACATATTCCAGAGCAAAAGCTATGGTAAAGCCAATGATGCCTCCCCCCATCAAAAAGAAATGGGGACAGAAAAGGCACAAAGTCCGTTTCTAAGGGCTGAACTCTGTCCCATATATTTAATATTCTGAAAGAAAAATAACTGTGTAATCATATTACTTTAAAAGTATTATTTTAAGTGCACAATCCCGAAATTGCACTGGTCCAGTGCAAATCCCTACATCCAGCCCCAAAGGCAGCAGAAGGAAGGACCTTCACACCAGCCAAGCATGGCCAATGCAAAGGTCTGAGAAGGATGGAGGGAGGCAGAGAAGAGATGGCAGGAGGCATTCTGGGCAGAGGATGTTCTTGTGGCAGTGCAGAGCAACATCTAGCTGCTCTTATCTGCTTGGGTCTGAAACACCTTCATTGGAGGCACAGAATCAAGTAGACACATTAGGGTTACTGCTCTATCACTCAGAGAAAGGAAAAATTTTCCCCTTGCCCTGTGGCAGCAGCCAGATTCAGTGCAGACATGTTAGCCTGCCTCCTCCAGCATAAATTAGGATTGTGCTGTTAGTGTTTCTTTAAAACAGGTGCTTTTTAGATTACAGTAATGTCTGTTGGATACATGGAGTTTTGCACTCTTGACTGGAGAAAGCCCCCCACAATGAGACAGGAAGTCTGCAGAAAATATACGTATGGATCTTCAAGCCCCCCCATCACCAACCCTGTCCTGTCACCACAAAATGATCTTATCCTACTTGTCTGAAGAGTTTGTTATTTTTTGTGATCTCAGCATCATGCTGTGAAGGTATCCTTCTGACACCCAGCATGCACAAACTCCTTGCAAACCTGGCATCCTGTCCAACAGTCCAAGCGTCTGTGTTTTGTTTGGTTCAGTTTCTTGCGCAAGTGTGAAAAGGAATTTGAAATTATAAATCACTGTTGCACGGTCTCGACCAGAGGTAGTAACCACATCCCTGAATCAACAGTCTATTTTCCTGCCTTTGCACCAATAGGCTGAAGCGCCAGATTTACAATGCATTATTGCACCCATGTTCCAGCTGCGTTTGTGGATTGCATCACAGCCTGTCGCTGGCAGTGGAGCTGAGAAAGGGCTTCTCAGATGAATGGTGATGGCGCAGCTGAAATTTCCTCATGCATCTCACTGAGTGTGCTCTTTATAGGAGAGAAAACAACCTGTTAATATAATCATAACTGCAAAAGCAAAATATAACACACTTTCTAATTACTTCCTTCCCATTTCCGATAGCTCCATTTTTCATAACCTGGCACTTTATGATTATTGCTTCATTTCAGACTGACTTATTTTCGGTAATGGGTCTGTTCCATTTCCTCAAATTTCAGTTATGAGTGACTTGGATGCTATGAACCATTTGCTGGCTTGCAAGGATGTTGAAATGATACAGGCAAACAAGACTTCGACTATGCTGCTTCTACAACCTTATTTCCCACACACGATTCTCCCATAAGCATTCTCTGTGCAGGCTTTGAGTGCCTATGTTTAACATGGCATCAGGTACCATCTCATGGTGTTTTTTAATCTTTTAATGGGTGTTACATTCTCTTGGAATAAATGTTCCTTTATCTTGAGGAGGCCTCCGTGACTGTATCCTCCACCTCAGAATGTCACATTGCCCCACTGGCACAGCTTGCAGTACTGGAAAGTTGCATGGGATTGGAACCTCAGTTTAATAGCACCAGTGGTTCAGATGAACTACTGGTCTGACACCATAGAAGGCGGGTTCATGTTCATTGATCATATGGAACAGTAGGCTGTTCCTGAATGAAAGTTATTTATTTTTAAATATATGCCTTTTTAAAAAAAGTGCACTAACTGGTTAATAACAAAACACAAATGTTTCTTGCATTTTAATAGCACTTGTAGCTTGGAAGAGACTTATGTGGTACTTACAGTGCCACCCTGGGGATAGAGTACCAGAGATAGATGGTACTTATGAGACAAGCAGACAGGTCTGGAGCCTATCTTGTGTTTGCTCAAAAGTAAGACAATTGCATGCAACTGAGTAAGTGGTATCACTAGGGTTTGCATCACCTAGTGTGGGAGGCCAGCTCATAAGCCCCATGATGGACCTCCTCCTATGGAAAGGACTGGGCAAAAACTTGGGTGGTATCTTGATGATATACCATTACCCTGCCCCTGCTTGGTTTTTGGTCCTCCCTTTCGATAGAATAGATATATTTCAAGCAGTTTGTTTCATGGCACCTAAGGAAGGTATTATTCCTACAAACTACAACTTTAGTGACTTTGGTCAGTAGGTTTCGCCTTACTAATATCTTATTGGTTCCATGCTCTTAAAGCATCACGTGAGCACTTTGAACACTAAAAATCCCAAGTCCCGTTACTTGTGCCAGCCTACAGGTGTCGCAAAAATTCCACAAAGCACTTTATGGCCAGTGTGTCGGCCTAACTCAGTTGGCACAGGCTGGCAGAAGAGGTTTGATGTGATGGCTCAGCTGATCCATTGCAGCAAGCAAGTGGGTGGGGGAAGGGGAGGGTGATGGGTATATTGATCAAAATATCAATCTGTAGCATCAGCAGGGGTTTTTTTCTGGGAGTACTCATTGGTACTCATTACTGGCACCTTTTTCCACCTGCTCCCCCGTCCCCCAATAGAATAATTAGTCATATGGGGAGAACCTGTTGTGAGTACTGGCACCTTTTTCCCCAGAAAAAAGCACTGAGCATCAGAATGAAAGAATAAACAACCCAGTTAAACACCAGCAATGGTCTTATGGCCCAATCTCTATTAGATTGCATTGCCAGTAGAATACATGTACCACTGGGACTGACTGTCAAGAAACTGCCAGAAAGTGCATTGCGCAAGTACGAAGAGGAAGGTTGGAGCCTTTTCACCTGTGTCAACAAACTCAAAAGGACCCACCAAGGCAGGTAAGATAGCAGGGGAGTCAGGGAAGGGGTGGGGGTGAAACTGGACAAGGAGGAGGAGAAGGAGGAATTGGGGACTAGGAAGATGAGAGGAAGTGCAACCAGTGGCTATGGTTCTGTCACCAATGCCAGATCCAGTCACCAAGGGCAGCAGCCTCCCTGCCCCCTTTCTTTCCTCAAACCCCAGTGATTTTTCTGGCACAGGTCCAAGGAGACCCTTCAGGAAAGGAGACTTACAAAGAGGAAAGGGGGACTCCTTCCCCTTCAAAAGCCTCCCATTCTGCCCTAGCCTCAACTTCACCCCCAATGGACACAGCAGAAACCATTTTGGCACCAGTGACGGAGGAAGGAGAGGATAGGGCTGTTATTAAGGCTCTACCTTTTAGCTCAAGGTGGTGTACATGTTGTTCCCTGGGGATTTCCCATTGAGACCCAACCAAGCCCTGCTAAGCTTCAGCATGTTGGCAGCTTCTGTGCCTTCAAACCACACCCTGGGACTTATAATAACAGGACAACCTCACTCATGACCCACCAAGCTAAATGCGGCTCACAGTATTGTTGTCTGTTCAGTATTTGGCAGTTTCTCCCTTCCCAACCCCATTTCTGCAATCTCAGGCAGTCAGCAAAATTAGCGACAGACACACATACCATGTATCCGATTCCAAATTAGTCTGGAATATCCTGATTCTTGGGTTAAATGACTTTTTCCAGGAGTGGATGAGGAAGCAATCAAAGTGAGTGTTTTTCAGTCCTTCTCCAAATGACCCTTTTCACGGTAATTGTCACTCTGACATTTATGAAGTACGTTGTGCTGTTTTATGAGGCCTTTTATCACTTTAATATTGCAATGTTTCACTTTTTGATGGGAAAGAAAGAAAACCAACCTAGTTGCAGAAGAAAAGGTAAAAGCAATTATTTTCCATGCACGTGTGCATATGTCCACACACATACACACACGCATACAAAGACGTGAACACATGCACTCACACATGCACACACAAGGCATTGCTACTTAACTTCCAGAATGCTAATTCATGTCAGATTTGTTTCTGGCACAGCTGAAGCAAACATTTCCTACATATTTTTTCGATCTTATTATGGGAAGTTAGACAGCATTGGGTCACATGGGCAAGCTTTTCCACCAAATAAGAGTCAGATATGTCAAAGAAAAATACCCTGGGAAAGTTTCCCTGCTCTCATACATGTGAGAGAATATTGTGCATTCCCCTGTCCAGCCTATAATTAAGATGAAAGGCATATTTCCATTTGATTTGCTATTCAGTGGCATGGTTTGCATTCCACTTCAGCTGCGTCATCTCCAGTCTTCTAATAGAGTGCAAACAAAACAAAACAAAAATCACCCTTAATGGCTAAATAGGATGACATATTGCAGCTGAGACTATTTTAAACTCGCAGGAGAGAAAGCAAGAAAGAATGCCATTGCAATGCTTTGGTTGGAATGAAAAAAATCCAATGCTGTGGTTGGGTCTGCAGGCTCCAGACTCGTGGTTTGTTCCTCACCCTATTGAGAGAACCACTTCTCATAGATCCACCTTCTCACTGTCCTGTTCATGGACAATTTGTACCATAATATGAAGTCCAAAAAACTTCACGTATCCACCCTCTTTCTTATTTGTGCTCAAACTTTCCTGAATGGTGATAATTTCCTGGGGGAGTTGCAATTTGAGCTTTGGTTGCATTTTGAAGAGAGAGTCCTAGACACTCATGACTGGTGGTATAGCTAGAGAAAGCAAAGCAGTCATTGTTGGAAGGTCATTGGAGCCATTCCATATGGGGGAGCAAAATGAAGCCATATGGGTCTACCCTCTGTAACTACACCACTGCTTATGACATTTCAGTCATGTCTGCCCTACTTACAAATGTGTAGATAGCACATAAGTGAGGCAAGTAGCATCTTACCTGGCCACTCATTTCAGATCTTCAAAGAAAGAAATCCTATATCTCAAGGCACTGATGTAGTTAGGAGGGCACAAGGGGTAACAGTGGCAGCGGATAGCAACCTTTGGGGGCAATAAGGTGAGCTTGACACTAGTGGATAAAATTGTAAAAAATGGAGTATATATAAAGAATAATACCATCATCTTGTATGTTGTTGAAAAGATAATTTATTGCAGAATGCAACAAAACAATTTTCATTGGAATATCTGTATTCTGTAAAAAAAAGTTGTGGTATTTAACCAGAAAATGAAACACAAAAGCTTATGAAAAAAAAATGTGGATTTTTGTTCACAAAAAAAGTTCACAAAAAATGAACTCAAAATATTCCTACAGACTGATTGCTCTGAGAGCCGGTGAGTTGTAACTATGATACTGTATGGAACTAGTAATGTGAACCACCTCTCATTTCCATATGTTATAATGCAGTTTCCTACGCTAACTGCATAAAGAGGCAATACTAAGTGGCATATATTTTATTTATTTTTATTTTCTGTTTTTATTTACCTATTTTTCTTTACTTTTATACAGTTTTTATTTATTTATTTGATTAAAATTGTTTTTTGTTGGGGATGAGTGTTACAAACTCTTTGACTCCAGTCAGCAGATTGATGCCTTAGCTATGCCACTAGGTGTGGGGTGGGAATAGAGCAAATGGAGGTTGAGCTGCTGGGGAGGAGGAGGCAGGTTTTCCCCCAATTTTCTTTTTTTTAAAAAAAAAGCTCAAGCATGATATCACTTCCTATTGTAATATCACTTCCAAGGCAACATTTTGAGCTTTGCACCAGGCTATACGATTATTAGTTATGCCACTATCTCAAGGTATTTTTAGTCTTCTGGCTATATTTGACCCTAAGCTGTTGTTTTTCATGCATGCAAACATACCTTTTGAGTCTCATTGACTCAAAAAATGGGATTTATTACCTTTACTATGCCCTGCCTTTCATTCTAAATTTCCAGAGATCCCTGCCTCAAAACATTATCTTCTAACAATTATCTTGCATAAGAAGAAATCAATTGACAATTAGAACATCAGGAGATCCCTTCTGATTCAAGCCAACAGTCTATCTACGAGTAGTCCAGCTTCTTGTATCTCACAGTGGATGTCAGATGCCTTAAGAAGCACACAAGATACTTGTAAATACCCTTGCAACTGGTATTTAGAGGTAGGCTAGCTCTAAAACCAGGAGGTTGCATAAAGCCATCATGAGTTGTGGTGACATTTCTATACAGATCTGTCCAATCAAGTGGTGTCACTAGGGTTTGTGTCACCTGGTGAGAGCGGCCAGTGCACAGCCTGCATTAAAGACCGTCTCCCATGCAGTGAACAGGGCAGCAACCTAGTGGTGGGTGGGTTGATGATTCATTTCCCTGCTTCCCATTTATTTTTTTGCCATACTTAGCCAAGCCATTTTTTAATGGGGGAGGCTGCCTTCTGGAGCATTTCCTGAGCTCTACTTTCATTGGATTGGGACCATGCTGGTGGCCTTACATTCCTCTTTGCAAGACTTGTACATGAGCCAAGGCACGTTTGCTCACTCACAAGTAAATGCAAACATGTGATCCGTGGCATAGCTAATGATCACATAGCCTGGCGCACAGCTCAAAATGTTACCCCAGAAATGATATCACAGTCAGATGTGATGTCATCCTCAGGTATTTTTAAAAATAAAATTGGGGAAAATCCTACCACCTCTTACCCATTTGCTCTGCTACTGGCATAGCTAAAGCACCTATTTGCTATCTAAAGTCGAAGAAAATTTTGTCCCCACCTCCTCTCCCTGTAACAACAAAATCAAATTTAATTAAGTTTTTAAAAAATGAAAATTGTTTCCCTTATTGGTCAGGGAAACTGCTGGGGCAAAGAGGAATGGTTATTCTTTCCCTGCTAAATATAAGAAGAGCACCACTTAGAAGTGCCTGTATATCTAGTTAGCCTGGGTACCTATATTATGATATACGTATATGGAAATGAGAGCTGATTAATATTGACACCTTATTAGTTCTATATAGTATGAGAATTACATCTCATTGGCTCTCAAAGCAATCAGTATCATGTGAAAGTTTGAGTTTTAAAAATCCACCTTTGTTCCATAAGCTTTTGTGTTTTCATTTTCTGGTTAATTGGTCATAACCTTTGATAGAATATAGATATTCTGGTGCATTTTTCATTGCATTCTGCATTAAATTACATTTCCAACAACATATAACATGATGGTATTATCATTCATACAAACACCGTCAGTCTTGAAAGACTATGGTATCGTGCTCGGCGCTCCATACGCTGCATGCAAAGCATGAAAGCCTGGGTTGGATTGTTTTGGAGGATAGGCTGTTACCCAAGAAGCAAATCCCCGCTCTCCATGCCACTGAATTAGTCCAATGGAAAGGCAGAGCCAATACAATTGGATCCAGCTGGCGTCGCAGAGCTGGGCTAAGGACAGGCGCTCACCCTGTCCTGTGGGACAAACCCGGGTCTCGAACCCTGGCCTGCTGGTTAACAGGCACAGCATCTTAACCGCTTGCGCCACCCACAGCCCATCATACAAACACCATTTTTCACAATTTTAGTCACTAGTGTCAAGCTCAGCTTGTAGCCCCCTAGAGCTTATAGCCTGGTGCAACTGCACCCCCTGCACCCTTCCTATCTATGCCACTGCATGTGGTTTACTTTGTCTTTTTTAAGGATTCATTACATTCTTCAGCTGGAGTGGAAAACTTCTTTTTGGTGTTTTTGGGAACTGGGACCATTCTGATGTTGTTAACTCTCACCCCCTGGATTTTAGGACTCCCCCCTATCCTAACTTTAAAAAAAGATGTTGCTTTTCTGCTGGCTTTTATTTGTTGGTTTGTTAATTCACATTATTTTGTCCATTGTTTGATTTATGTTGCATTTTTCCTCCCTTGGGTTATTTACTGATCTATTGTAAGAAGCTCTAAATTCCTGCAAAATAGTAAAAAAGCAGGATATAAATACGTTTAAATAATTTAAAAATACTCCAAAACTCCTGGAGAGACAACTGCTTAACACAGTTGCAAATTCAGATTGAAATGTTGCTGCTTGAAGTCTGGAGTTGGCAACTATAGGGTCCTGTTAAAAGGAAACTGTTTCCTTTCTTGCACCCTACAGAATATAGCCATTTTCCCTGCAAGCTGGTTTATAGTTACATCAATTGAAATAAATCTTACACTGGGATTTAGAGATTAAAATGAGCTGTAGTGTGTCCTGCAGGCACACAGAGCAGGTGACGCTGGGAGGATGATGAAATGATTGATGACAGGCAAATCCTTATTCCATTTTGAATATTAGACAAAGGAGCAAATGGTCAATATCATAATTATCGCTGAATGTCCCTGGATGTAACAGCTGCATCAGCACTCCTGCTTATTGAGGAATCCCCATTGCTCTCAGCTGGGGATTTCTTACCCAAATCCAAGCCTTTAATGTTGATTCTCAAATTGCTATCTGCAGTTCTCTTTCTTTGAAGGAGGTGCATGGTATCATGTACGGGATGCACCTGTTCTTGTGCTATGGCCCTGGAGCATACATTTAGCATGGGCAAAGCAAAAGTGTGAGGATCTTTCGCCTGGAGATAGCCTCCAATTTAAACCACATGCCCTGCTTGGATGCTTGTTTGCAAAGAGGTCCATGTGCTTAGGCCAGTGATTTTCAACCTTTTTTGTCTCATGGCAGACCAAGGTGCCAAAATTGTCAATGCACACCCTCAATATTTCACCCATTGACAAGGAACACCATGCTGCTGGTGGCGGTTCAATTAAGCCTCTTAATAATTGATGTTTATTTAATTAATAAATTGTCCAAACTCCCACAGCATACCTATGGACCACTTGCAGCACACTAGTGTGCCATGGCACACTGGATTAAAATCACTGCTGTCGAGTCAGCGCGTATATCATGCCCCCAAGTGCAACAGTGAACTGCAGGTTCACAGCCATCTTTAAATGCAAGTTCTGGCTGTTGCCATGTGGGGATCTGGGACTGGAACCTTAAATGACTAGTTACGGCACTGGTGGAAAATACAGCCTAAGAAATCTTGAAACCACATTTGTGGTGAAAGAAGCATTTGCACAATGGGGCTTTCAATAAGATATCTTAGTAAATGTAACCAGCCATCTTGCAAATGTAACCAGCCATCACTAAAGAGCCCTTGTTGATTTAGTGTTGTTAAGTAGCACATGATCTAAATACAGTACATCTAAATGCAAGCTCAGCTTTTTACAGCTAGTATAAACAGTTGTTTGCCTCCTTGAATCTCCCCCCTTCAGATTCTATGTAAGCAACACTTGGGGAATTAAGTAATTGCAAATCCCTTGATGGAGTCTTGGCACCAAATAAGCTTTGCCAATGTATAAAGCATTAATCATAAACTATAAATATCAAATTGTTTCCACAGTGTTTTACAGGCGTAATTGCAGTATGCATATCCATTCAGCTTACTGAAGGAAAAAATTCAAACAAGAGGGCACAGTAATATGTATGGGGATATAGTCCTCCCAGTTAATGAAAAGTTTACAGCAGCAGTTCATATGTTCCACTTGTACTGATAGTGCTGAAACCTTACCTTGATATTCGTATATATTTAGGACTCGGCTTTCTCTCCCCCTATATAACCCTTTTATTCTCTATTAAACAAAACTTTATGGCTGTTCACATACCCACATTACTTTACAAGGCATCTCATAGACATTTAACTACTGCAATCTTGGTTCCCACTGCTATTATCCCCAGCAAACAAATGGAGTGTGTAGAGTAGACATGTATTCCCAAACTGGTAGCAGATATGGCCAACCAACCAACAAGGAGTCCCAGTATACATCCCTTGTACTCACAGGCAGCCAATAAGGGATCACATTATGCATTTTGGGGTGCCATAGAATGCACATATTCCCATCATCCATGTTTGGTGTAAGTCACAAGATCATAATTTCCATGTAGCCACAGCAAATGAGATTCCAGATGGACCCTCACATTTGATGTGGGAAACATGGTGGCAATTCAAGAAAACATTTGAAAAGTTTATACAAGGAGCTCACCTACCACAAGAAGTGCTCACCAACTACACTATAAGTAATGTAGTTTGTGACAACAGCATGAAAACAATGAAAACAGCTGAAGCCTTGTTGCTGGAAGGAACAAATTGTATTGGGGCACCCATAATATAATCCTACCCAAAGTAGTATTGTACCCCAAATACAGTACTTACCCCAAGTAGTGCTGCAATTACTACCCATATGGGGCTAATCAGATCTGCTTCAATGAATTCACTGGCCCAAATCTGAGCAGCTTCTATAACGCTATTTGGGTTAGGGATGGGAGTTAAGATTTGCCATGCGTTGTCACAGTCATCCCCCCTCTCCTAGCAAGCCTCTGGACCACTGAATCTCCACCACCATTGGATGCAAAGTGGCTGCATTGTCATTGATTCTGGGGACAATTGGGCTGTTAGTCCTTCAAATTAGATTCAAATATCTATGGAATTTGGATCCCAAAGGAACAGCTTTTCATCACCATCATCATCTTCAACTTTTAATATATCTTATGAATGCAGGGCCAACATTCCTAGCATGTTGGAATGAGCTGATTCTTAATCAACTATGCTTTTAAAATTAACACTTCCTTTTTTATGACAAGCTTTTCACATCCTATATTTTCCTTCCTGCAATTTGATCTAGTCAGCCCTTTGTCCCAAATAAACATGATGACTTGGCCAAGGGAAGGAAATTTAAACCTGTTAAACTGGTGAGGCAAACTTTGATATGAACTTTATGCCATCTCCAGTCCTATAGCAACTGAATTCTATGAGACAGCGTGTGGACAGGGGCCATAATAAACTGTATAGGAGACACCCATTTCCTAGAAAAGAATAGATATATCCCATCTCATAATGCAGATGTTCTCAGGTTCTCCTGGCATTTCCAAGTAGGACAAGGAAAAGATCCTGTAGAGACACAGTTTATGCAGACAATGCTTAGCTAAACCATCAAGTGTTCTGATTCAGTATCTATGGATGGAAAGGAAAGAAAGAAATCATTTGTTTAATTTTGGCAATTTCTCTCAAAATTTAAAATAAGAGAAGTAAATTAAAAACAAGAACAGCCTAAAAATTAGAACAAATAGAAACACATTAATATACAAAAAATAAGAACATAAAAAATTACAACAAATAAAAATATATTAACAGCCCAATCCTATCTTGTTCCGGTACAGGTTGGCTGGTGGGGATGCAGTGTATTCAAAGCAGGTTTGAGGTTTGAGTTGGGGATGCACTGTATCCAAAGCAAGTTGTGGGTCACCCTGTGGCAAGGGGAAACTTTTAGCATGGGGAGAGACACTACAGCTCCATTGGCAAAATCCAAGCAGCCCAAGGCTGAGTCAGGTCGCTTAGGACCAGAGCTAGGTTCCAGTACAAGTGCTGGGTTCTAACTCAGCCTCCCACTCCCTGCCCATCCAACACCAAGAATGCCCACCACTTTTCTCTCTGCTCCAGTATGTCTCCCTCCTGCTTCCCTAACCCTTCCCATGCCCCCCCTTTCCCCCCTGATTCCCATGCCAGCCTAGAAAGGCTGGCACAAAGTTCCCACATTGGCGCAGAGAAGCCAGCACACATCCATGCACCAGCCTATTTCCTCTTATATTTTTGCAATGACATTGGGTTGATGAAAGTGACTTGCACCAACCTAACCAGAGGTTGGGATGCCCCAAAAGTAACATCAGCATGTGTCAATGAAACTTTAACAAATTTCTTTCAGCCTGATGCTTAAATCTCAGTATTGCCAGGGGAAGAATGTTCCAAATTCTAGGGGCCACCACAGAAAAGACTCCCCCCATGATCACCACCCTAAAGTCTTCCTTGAGGGGTACTAGAACCTCAGATGATTATCTTGATAAATGAGCAGGTTTATGTGAGAGCAAAAGAGTTTGATCAAACGCAGAGCAAATGCGTCAGAGAAAAGGTCTGCAAGAAACCTGAAGTTCTGGTCAAGTTGAACGACAGAACAGTCTAACCTTTCTGCGTACTTTTGCACAGCCTGTAAAACATTCACTATTGGAGGAAAAGAATTGCCTTACCACATGTGTGGCTTGAAACGCTGCCTACCATTTAAATGTTTCATTTGCAACCTCATCTAACAGCAGTTTGGGTTTTCTCTTCCTCTGCAACAAGGTCGATGTGACACCACAAATGGTTAAATCATTCTTGGCAAGAGGCTGAATTTGGCAGTCATTCTCTAATGAGAAATCCAGATTACTAGTATCATTTGTAATACAAGCGATGAGCACTTTAAACTACTATCATTTGGGGTTCTTCCTCTCTTCCTTCCCACTTTATTTTGAATAACCAGGTCTTAAGAGTGCTCATGCAGAAGGACGATATTAAGCCGCTTTGATATCTATGCCTCCATCTGTGTAATTTTGTTTAATCAGTATGGGATTGTGGGATCTTTTCTGAAGTGTGTTGACAGAAATGTTCAAACTGACAATGTGGCTTTGTTGATGCTGGCACAAATCCTCCTGGATGGTATCTCTCTGGCATTCACGAGGCTCTCATTGATGGTTATAACCAGATCATCAGGACATGTGGACTTTTATTTGGTGAATATCTCTGTATTGAGGTCCATTCTCTCAGCTTTTCTTCCCCCAAACATTTTATGTGGTTGCTACTCTCTATCACAACCTAAAGCCTGCTCTGCTTCTTAGGTGATTCCTAGGCAGGGGAAACATGGCAGATGGGCAACCATATAAATATAGTTAAATTTCCAACTGGCTCACAGTTGTGGCTGATACTGGCAAATGTATGAGACATCCAGAAGAGACTACTGTTAACATTTTGAGGTTGTCCTTGAAATGTTCTTGGAAACAATGACCCTTAAAAAAACTCGCTGAAAAATTAAAATGGGCTACAGACTGTGTATGTAGAAGAAACTACATTAGTTTCTTCTGGACCCAATAGTTTTGATCTTTAAAAAAATGATGTAGGTGGATAATATATGGATGACCATTTACCCCCCCCCCCCATTAAACCTAGTTTTAAGGATCTCTTTTGGAGGCCCCTTGCTGTTTGATTATGGCATATATCCCAAAGTGAAATTAAGCCCCTTGCTCCAGAGCAGTTAAGATGACTTTCCATAAAATAACACTAGAGGGTGACGTAACTGCTTGGACCCGTAACTGCTCTGGATTTTGCCCTATGTCCCAGGTAAAAGTCCCAAACTCCAAGCCTTTCCTTTTTCTCTTAAATCACCCCAGGGCAGCTCATGGCAGCATCAGCTTTTGCTTTAAGGCTTGGGTATAATTCTAGGCATGCCAAGAAGCCTGGAAATGCTTCAGTATAAATAAAAAACGTAATTCTTATGTTTCCTGGCATCAGGAATAGGCGTACATACATGTAGCCCATGTATGGCACAACAAGATATAGGCGCACCAAGATATAGGCACACATACATGTAGCCCAGTGGTGGGATTCAAATAAATTAACAACAAGTTCTATGTCCTAATAACCTATGTCCATAGAACAACAGGTTCTATGTCCCATTAGTAACTGTTCTCAGAACCAGGTGCTCTTTGGTAAAGGGTTCTATATAACTGATGAGAACCCCCTGAAGCCCACCACTGATGTAGCCCCATGCTTGTGCCAGGAAGCATGAGAATGACATAAACACAAGGTCTTCACTGTGGTGAAAACTCTCCATTGCATTTCTAAAAAAGGGGGTTCATATTGAGCTCCCCTCCCCTATTTCAGTCTGCAGTACCACTCTTATGATCCTCTCAATTGGCACTTGAAATGGGTGACATGCTCCACTTATACCCTCTCCACTAATATACCCAGTTTCAGCTCTGTCCCTTAGATAAAAATGAATTGCACATTCAGAGGAATTCTACTTTATATTCATTAAAGATATATTGCCACATTTTTGTATTTAGTTAGCCCTTATCCCTTAGCCCTTGTATTTAGCCCTTATCCTGCACTCCCAGAAAGTTTCAAGAAAGGTAGCTGTGAATATGGAAGGCTGATGTTGTAGATCCAAAGTGATGTCAGTTTCCTGTTTGAGACACAAGATCCCAAACTGCTGGGAAGATGCCTAAAATTGAAACATGTAGCATTTGCACTCTGTGCATGTATTGATGGTGCAAAGAGATGATGTGGCAGAGTTATTGGCCTTTGTGGAGCAGCTTAAAAGGTCATAACATGGGAAATGCAAATGTTCTACATATAGAGATCTACCAGCAACATACCGGTAACTGAATGGCAGGAGTTATATGGTCTCATGCTTTAACTCCAAATTATTTTGCAAGCTTCTGTTATGACTCCTACCACCACAATTGAGTAGTACTAGGTTTAATCTTATTCAGCATCATGTGGGATCTCGAATATGACTGATTTCTGTGTGAAAGCAACATAATGGAAACAAAATAAAACTCTCACAGCAGCCTTTAGTATGTACTGTACATATCAAGCAAAGGAAGGAACTAGAATAATGGTGCAATCCTAACCTAGGCTGGCACAACTCATTAGTCTTCCCTTTCCCATGGTGATATAGGTTGGCAAACGCATGTGTATGCACTGGCCTAAGCCTCCTGCAGGAATGGCACAGAAATGCCACAAGCGTGGGACTTGTGCTGGAGCTGGCCAGCCTAACTGGGGATTAGGATTGCAGTCTAAGGGCAAAACCCAGAGCAGTTATGGGTCTACACAGTTATTTCACCCTCTAGTGTTATTTTATGGAAAGTCATCTTAACTGCTCTGGAGCAAGGGGCTTAATTTCACTTTAGGATATAGGCCAGACTACTGATTCATACTGCAAGGTTTCATGCTACATACTCCAAAGTTTCTTCAGTGTTTCTCCAATTCTTCAGGGTTTCAAAAGGCTCCTTCCCAGACTTCCTTGCCAGTGCGAAGGACAGTCTTCAGAGCCAATGAGATTTTCTAGGAATCCGACAGAATGAGAAGGACTCCTACAGCAACCCAGTAATGAGTAGTCAGGGCCCATTTCTTAATGCTGCTGGATGCACTTGGATGTCAGTTCCTCTGAACACTACCTGCATGGTCAGTTTCATAATCCTTGGCACTGAAAACAGGATTTCTCTGAATAAATTAAGGAAGTGGAATATTTCAAAATCAGTTCTTTATAAGCATTCCTTTTTGCAATTTTTTTCTTGCACTTTCACAAATTTATTTTCCTGTGGGTTTTTTTAAAGGTGACAAAGAAAATGCAGGCGAGTGGAAAGAATGTTGTTCATTTTTTTAACCTTAAAATATTATATTTGGGTGGAGATCAAGACTTGCATCTGGGTCCATATACTTTCACGCCGTCTAGTGGGGATCATATCTTAATATACTATTGCAAATGATTCCTAACAGTGTTGATCCACCTTTTCCGCTTATTCATGAATAGGACATTCCTGTTCTCTCAAAATATACATACCACCTGCTAAAATTGTGATTCCCCCAGCCCAAACAACTCTCTTTTACTGCATTTTGGTAAAGGAGGAAGAAAGTGAACAGCCAAAATCCTGTAGGTCATTTGTAGTCTACAGTTCAGAAATGTCTATTACCTGTCAAACCTTTTTGACCTGTCAAACCTGCGTGCCAGTATACATTTTTTTCTACTTAACCCACAGATTTGAACCCACAGCATGGCATTGTCCTCCTCTTAGCATTCAAACCATTGCAACTGCAATGGTAGATTGCATTTGCAATCTAAAAATGGTAGATTTTTAGTAGATTCATGTAAGTTTGATAAGGTATGTGTGTAGCACAATCCTAACTTACGCTGGAAGAGGCAGGGTCGTATTCCTGCACTGCATCCACTGGAAGTTAAGGGCTGCTGCTTTCCCAGCCTGAGACAAGAAGAACCTTTTCCTCTTACACCATATATCATCACAGCAGACCCAATGGGGCTATCTAAAATGGTGCCACAAAATGGGTGGCACAAATCCAAATGGCTTGGGACTGCCAAGAGGCTAGGATCTGGTATAACTGATCTGGCAGTTATGCCAGATCCTAGCTTTGCATCCCACAGTCCACTCCCTGCAAACTACCTAATTAATGCTTCCCTTGTATTTTTGTTGTTGTATGTGTTATTTACATTTTTGTTGTTGTTAGGTATCTTTTGTTGTTTATAAAGTAAGTTTCGCACCTACATTTTTGGAAAGGAAAGTCAGGCTCTGCATTTTTATAGAAATAAAGTAAAATAGTGAGGTTGTGCTTATTTAAAAGAAAAAAATCCAAACCAAACCCCAGCAATCTTTCACTGCAGAATACCGTCCTAAATGGTGAAAGCCCCTTTGCCTGACTCATTCAAAGGGAGACTGGACAACAGATTTGAGAATAATCCTTCTTTGGCATAGTATGATCCAGCATTGGCAGGGAGATGGAAAAGATGACCTAATAGGTCTTTTCCGTGTCTGATTTCTATGATTCAGTCAAGGTATGTTACAATGTGTCATGTATCAGGGCATGCCCAGGCCATAAACCCCCAAGTTCCACATCAGAGTGGAAATCTTGAACTATCGGTTTGGCTGAGAGATTAATATTTCAGTAGACACTCGGGGTTTTAGGTTCCTAATAAGATTTTCATTGTATGTGTTTTTCTAAAGACTTGTGGCGTAGACTGCTGATAGCCTTGACAATATATTTAAGAAATGCTATTTATATAACAAAGACGTTGCAGGGAAAAGTCATTTTTATTACCTTGTCCTGGAATTTTTTTATTCTTCTTTTGCATTCCTAGACATTCAATCATTTTTTTCTGTCAATGTGCAGAGGCCACAATAAACTCCCCCCTAGTTCTATATACTGTATTCATACATGGCCTTGTATAAGAACCATCTTAAGAATCCAGCAGCTTCATTCACTGGGCATCAATTTCATGCGTGCAGACCATAGAACTGTAGTCTCCTGAACATGTCAAGTTATCAAAACACATGGTAAATGACTTGAATCACTAAAGGTTTCCATGAGCCCAAAATGTCTTGAGTGCTCCCTGAGGCAACTCATGGGCCACTGTGGGATACAGGGAACTGGACTTGATGGGTGTAGGTGGATGTAGATGTAGGCCGTATCCAGATGTAGGCTGTATCCAGAAACTGTTTCCAGGGCAGACATGCCCCCTCACAGCTTCTGTGACTTAGGCCACCTCAGGAGCAGGGGGAAATCTGAGTAGACCCACAGGGGTCCATCATAAGCCAGAGTAAAAATGGAAGGAAAATTATCCAGCCTATGCACCACTCCTGCCTCTCCATCTCAGGGTACAGCACAACTCCAACAACCTACCTCAAGATATGGCAGAACTCCCACAGCCCAGTGGGAGTGCCATTGTGGGAGTGCACTGGGAGAGCCCAGTGATCATGCTGCCATTGTGCCTTCTTTGAAAAGGTCAACAGGCAGGTAGCTGAGGGAGAACCTGTGGACATTATATATCTGGACTTTCAGAAGGCATTTGATATGGTCCCTCTCCAAAGACCCCTGAGGAAACCCAATAGTCAGGGAATTAGAGCACAGGTTCACTCATGCATTGGGAAATGGTTGAGGGCCAGGACAGAGAGTGGGCGCCAATGGGCAATTTTCACAATGGAGAGAGGTGAAAAGTGGTGTGCTCCAGTGGTCTGTCCTGGGACTGGTGCTTTTCAACCTGTTCGTCAATGACATAAAGACAGAGTAAAGCAGCAAGGTGGCCAAGTTTGCAGGTGATACCAAATTATTCCAAGTGCTGAGGACCAGAAGAGACTGTGAAGAGATCCAGAGGGATCTCTCCATACTGGAAAAATAGACAACAAAATGGCGGATGCACTCTGTGAGTAAATGTGAAGTTATCCACATTGGGGCAAGAAATCCTAATTTGGCCTATTGGTTAATGGACCCTGAGCTACCTTTGACACAGCAGAAAAGAGATCTAGGGGTCCTAGTGGATAGCTCAGTGAAAGCGTCACCCTAATGTGTGGTGGCAGTGAAGAAGGCAAATTCCATGCTTGGAGTCATTGGAAAAGGGATTGAGAATAAAATGCCAAAAATTATTACGCCATTGGACAAGTCAATGGTGAGGCCACATTTGGATATTGTGTCCTGGTCACCACATCTCAAAAAGGATATAAGAAATTGAGAAGGTTCAGAGGAGAGCAACCAAAATGATTGATGATCTGGGACACCTTCTGTGTGAGGAAAGGCTACAGCAGTTGGGGCTTTTGAGTCTAGAAAAGAGGCGCTTGAAGGAAAAAAAGGGAGACACGATTTAGACATACAAAATTAGGATTATGCTCAAAAGAGCATAAGGCTGAAGCACCTGAGAAAGAGTTTGCAAAAACTGCAGCCATGCACAGGTGGTAGGAGCCTGTACAAGCACATCTGCATGAGTGCCTCTTCTGAGCTTGCCTGTTTCTAACCAGGATCCATGCCTTGAATAGCAACTCATACAGAAAGATCAGAGTGGGCTCCAGTTTGCCTTGATAGTCTGTATTCTTCTTTTTTTTTAAAAAAAAAAAAAGGTTTAAAATTGGAGTGTGCCTCTTTTACTCATTCAGAAGAAATGTGTGCCTCAACCATCAGAAGTTTGGAAAATACTTCCTTAGCACCCAAGAGATTCCCCCATCTCAGCAATAGATTGTCTACAATCTTGCTGAGTGCTTGCTTTATTGGTTTACTTTACATGGGAGCATATTGTCTACTTTTCTAATATAACAAAGTGGGATTTTCTCTACTGACGTAAGTTGGCCTTACTCCAAAGGAATCACATCTTCCACTTATGTGAAGTCATCGTCCAATTTTTTTTTAAAAAGTAGAAAAGGCGAAAAAGAAAAGGTATATGGCTTTAGTCAAAAGTAGAAAGAGCAAAACAGGCAGTTCATGAGACTGTCTGAAACAGCTAATCTGGATCAAGTTTCTTCAGTGAAATATATTCCACCATCCATCTCCTTGCTAGAATAATAGCACCCGTGAAGACAGGTCATAACTAGCGAGCCGTCTGGGTCTGGTAATATGAGGCTTTCACAGATCTTTTGGCTGGCTAAGTCAAGGAGCCAACTGGATAGCAAAGCATTCTGAGCAAGTTATAGATTTGTGTGGCCATTGTTATGGGCTCCATGTCTTTTATGCAATGTGTTAGATTGGTTGTCTTCATCATTAATGCACAGTTAAGGTACATGATTGACTGCCCTAGAATGTGATGATGGCAACTAGCTTTGACTGGTCCAGTAGTATTCAAGCATTTCAGTGTGGGACCCCCTTCTGAGGATGATAGTCTGTCCAGGACTCCCAGGAAGTGATATCATGGCTGTGTCATTAAAGGTAACCAGTGGCAGATTCCAACATGGCTGCATCCAACTTTTCATGAGCCCTCTGAAATGAAGCCATGACCCCCACTTTGAAGACCACAGGACTACTCTATCCACTGCCATTCATCTTTATAGCTAAATGTAACCTTTGTGTTCAGGGCCAGTATACCACCGATGGAAGCAATGGCAAGAACAGGCTCCTGCTTTCCTACCCGTTGAATGAACTAACTAGAAGCATCAAGTATGGAGATAAAACCATGGTTCAATGAGTAGAGTACATAATTGGCATGTAGAAGTTCCCATGCAACTGGACATTGATTAGAAAGGCAAAGGCTGAAAAAAGCATGGGCAAATTAGGGAAAAATCCTGAGGGGACCAGCTAACTGCTTTGGGAGGGCCCAATTCCACCTGGCCCCCCTAGCTACGGCCCTGGTAGGAGGCATGTTGTACAACATTCTTCCTTGTTAAAACCACCAACTTTGGGCCATATTTTGATGATGCAAAAGTGGCAGAAGCTATTACAGCACTGTGGCAGATTCATGCCTCCAGCCCCTACACTTTCAAAATGCCCACCCCAGAACCTGGTTTTCAAGACCGGTGGTGCTCACAGCCCCTCTTTTTACCTAAACATTTTGTGCAAATCAATCTCATCCTAAGATTAGCAACATTGTCATGTGACCAGTTCTCATTGGTAGCATCTCTGTTGACCAAAAAAACAACAACACCCCAGTGACTTTAAATTTAATATACATCAGCCAACCAGGACTGAACAAGGGGTGCAAACAAGGTGAACAAGGGGGAGTTCATAAAACATTCCTCACCCACCCCTATCACACTCAAAATATTCACCAGTAAACACTCAGCATGAACCTTTTTTCAAATCCAAACTGGAAATGCTACAGCAATGAATTCTTGCAGCATTGAATTCAGGCCAGGCCTTGTGTGACTTCTAGGAACATGGCCAAGAAACATGAAAGGTATTCCAACCCTGTTCTGCTTCTTCCTTCATTCTGCAAAGTTCTCCATTTTCCATTCTGATATTTTTTAAAATATCATGGTCATAAAGCAAATTCACAGCCTCTTTGCATCCAAAATGACACGTCTGTATTTTGCTGATGCCTCATGCTGATCCTTCAGGACATGGCAGTCGGAGAAAGACAGAAAATGATACCTCACACTCAGTGGAGAAGACCAGTCATTTATGGCATGACATGCATTTTCCCTAGATGTAATTCATATAGCAAATTTTTTATACCTTAGAACAGGGGTGTCTAAACTGTTTGGCCAAAGAGCCACATCAAGTACCTGCCATAGCACTGAACGGCAGGAAAAATGTAAATATAAAATTTAAATAAACAGATTAGAAATGGAACTTAGATTAATGGATAAATGGATAAATGGGCCCAATTGTCCAGGATTTCTGCAAGCACCAACAAACAGCAGAAAAATAAAGCTCACCCCTAGTTAAATGAACCCCATCACTCACTCACTCCATCATCACAGCTCCAGTCTTGTTTGGTCAACTGGATGAGACTCTTAATGGCTTGCAATGGGCCACATTTAGAGACTCCTGCCTTGAACAATCTGGAGATGCAGAACTATCTTCTTCAACAACCTCATTCCTTGGTTTTCTGGCACCACAAAATATCTAGCCTTGCTGATTTTTTTTTTCTGATTCTTCACATCATCAACACAAGTTCTTCTCTTGTTCTACACCATTCTTAAGTCTTATTCTCCCCATGTACAGTAATTGCATGAAGAAAGCAATGGGATTGTTCCAACCAGCCATGTCCCCCATGCTGCCACACTATCTACCCATTTCCCCAGGTAATCCTAGGTTCACCAGTCCCAACTAGTAGGAGGAACCCCAGGTGCTGAATGGCATGGAATAAAACACTATGGGGTTTTTTCTATCTTGCCATCCTAATCCCTTGGACTGTGTGTGAATTTAGGAGTGGTATCAAGAGTTGACCAGCTGGGGCATTGGTCAAGAGCTCCTGCCCATTGGAGCTAATTAAATATCTTTACTTTGCAAAAGTCACAGGATCTCCTGCTTTTCCTTTTATATAGTATGTTGCTATATGACCTCCTATTTATAGTGATGGGTGTCTCTCAGTTGACTTCTTGACTGTGTGCAGCCTACTCCATGAGCTTCACTTAGGATTAAATGATGGTGAAATTTATATATCTCTCCCACTCCCATTCCCTGTATTCCAACTGCTGTTGAATCATTTTTTTAATGAACTCTATAAAGAAATCCTGAGATTTGAAAGCCAATGCAGTCTAACACCAGTGGAGCATGTGAACTGCTATCATAAGGAGCTTTGTGGCAGCATAAGCTCCTGGCATGTTGGCAGGACTTTCCAACTATACTGGACAGAAGCCTGCAGAGCACATAAGCCTGCCACAGGGGATGGAACAGGATGGGGATTGCAGAACATGGACCAAGGGGGTGATGGACAGATTGGGCCACAAATGGAGAGCAAGTTCAATGTCAGCTTCTGCATCCAGATGCAAACCACTTTCTCAGATCTGATTCCATGCACATGCCAACATGGCCATGCATCAGTTTTATCCAACAGTCCAGTTATATCCGGCAGGATGCAGCGGAGGCTGCACCAGCATTACTACATGACCTCAGGGGCATAAGTAGGGCTGGGCTATTTTATTTTACTTAATTTGTATCCTGCCTTTCCTCATTCACAGAAAGAGCCCAAGGCGGCTAACATGCATAAAAATAAAACACCATTAAAATAATAATAAATAGAAGTTAAAACATAATTAAAATACACTTAAAATACAAGGCTATAAGTCTTGGACATTGGCTCTCAACCATATACTGCTCCAATGGCCTGCCTGATTGCCTCAGTGGCCAGTCACAACTCTGCCTGTGAGTTATGTTCATAGAAGAAACACTGTGATTTTGATCAGAAGATGGAACACAAAGATATATGGAGCTGCATCATCTCCATCAATGATGCCAGTGCCTTGGGTTAACAGACCCAAGGTTAACAGAGAACTATGAATGGTGGTTTCCACGAGCATGGTCTGATGGTAATAAAAAGGCAAACATTCCCAAACAATATGTTGTTGTTTGGCAAGGGGCATGAAGATAATTAATTCATAGCTTGGCTGGTGTGGTGAGTTTACAGGATCCATTTCATAAGACATCTTGACCAAAATGCATCCTAAGGTCTTAGCAATGTGTTTGGCTTTGGCATCTGGCAGGAGGGGTGCAGAAATGTCAAAGCCAGAAATTTCTCCAGAGCATTCAGCATGAAGTACAAGTTTGCATCTCCGTTCCTGTTGTAGGTCTTTGAGATTTACAGCCGATTGGAAAAATGCTTCAGTGGCTGTTTTATGATTCAGTGTGATTTGTATATGAGTAGCTCTGACATTTTTGCTGTCAAATATTTCCATGTTTTACCTTCTATTACTAAACTGTTACCAGAAATCATTTTCATGAAGTTACATTAATTCTGGAAGCAAAAAATGATGTTGGTTCATTCTTAAAAAATATTCTGTCATGAATTTCCGTTACCAGTGAAAATGTACAAAGATGTTTTTAGGGATGGAAGTCATTGCTGGCGATGACTTCCAGCTTGCCTAAGACACTGAAAGTGTAATCCAAACTAGCCATTTGGGCTGATAAGTTACTTGCGCTGGCACAGGGTGTTGCAAACCTGTTGTAAAGCATTTCAGCCCAGGTCCCCCTTCTGAGAATGATAATCTATCCAGGACCCCCCAGAAGTGATGTCATGGCGGGAAGTGTCATTAAAGGTGCCCAGTGCCAGATTCCAAGATGGCTGCACCCAGCTTTTCAAGACCCCCTTGAAATGGTTGCGACCCCCCCCCCCAAAAAAAGGTCCACATTTTGAAGACGACTGCTGTAAAGCATGTCTGTGATACCCAGTGAAAAAGGGCGAGGCAGGAAATTTTGCTGACCACCCTGAAATCTTGGGTCCCAGAGAAAAGTGATTTACACTGATTGATCTCAGACTGTGGGCAGACAGGCAGGCAGGGAGCAGGTGGTAGGGCTGGAAACGAGCACTTGTGCCAGATCCAAGCTCCCTTCCCCACACAGCACAGAGGAGTTCAATTTAGGTGGTACAGATCTGACTATACCCAACTGAGGTGGCACAGAATTGAGAGGATCCATTGGGGCAGTTGCTGCTGGAAGTTTCCCCTTGTCCATTGTAGTGCAGCAAATGCCCCAGGCTGTCCCGCCTGATCCAATGCAAGTTAGGATTGCACTGTTGGAGACTGAAGATAGCTAAGAAGTGTAAATCCCTTGGATCAGTTGTCTTCAGTAGCAACTCCATCTCCAAGCTGAAGGCCTTTGGTTCAAATGCAGAGATGCTGCCAAAATAGCCAAGCCAATTGGGAGAAGTGCTCTGGGGAGAGGTCACACTCTTACTTGGCCATTTTTGGCTGCTCCAAGTAGCTTGTTTTGTTTCAAGAATGTGAAGAAACAAAATGGAGAGGCAAAAGAAGAGCCTGGAGGTGTGGCAGCTGTGGTGCACTCCCCAAACTGGTACAACTCAGTGCATAACTTCTGGCACCCCACTAAAAATGCCTGTTTCCCTGTACAAATTCCACTGAATTGGACACTGATGTGTTCCTTTACTCATGATGTCCATTTCTGAGAACACTGAATTTGGAATTTCTTCCTTGGAAATGCCACTGCTCTGATTTTTAGTGGCTCCTCTACATTTCAGTGGGGGATGATAATAATGAATTAAGTATAAATCTCCCTGTTTATTACAAATATTACTAAAAATTACAAATGTTACAAATAAATATCCTCCAATGAATCTCCTCTGGTTGTTACAAATGTAATTGTATTTTTGTGTGCAGTAGGGAGGGGGTTGGAGTGGGTTGGAGGATTTTAAAATCCTCCCCAAGATTGGATGCCCACCTAAGCTCCTCAACATCATCAGGTCTTTTCACGAGGACATGAAGGGCACTGATGGCTTAACATCAGACTCCTTTCACATCCGGAGTGGAGTGAAGCAGGGCTGCGTCCTCGCACCAACTTTATTTGGATCTTTTTTGCAGTCATGCTGAAGCATGCTTTTGGAAACGCAACAGAGGGAATCTATCTCTGGACCAGATCAGATGGAAAACTCTACAATCCTTCCAGACTAAGAGCAAAGTCCAATGTCCAGCTGAAATGCTTGCGGGAGTTTCTCTTCGCCGATGACGCTGCTGTTACTGCTCACTCTGCCGAAGACCTTCAACAACTTATGGACCGTTTTAGCAAAGCCTGCCAAGACTTTGGACTAACAATCAGCTTGAAGAAAACACAAGTCATGGGTCAGGGTGTGGATCCACCTCCCTCTATCACCATCTCTGAACATGAACTGTAGGTTGTCCATGACTTTGTGTACCTTGGCTCAACTATCTTTGACACTCTCTCCTTAGACTCTGAGCTGAATAAACATATTGGTAAAGCAGCTACTACATTCTCCAGGCTTACAAAGAGAGTATGGCTTAATAAGAAGCTGACGGAACATACAAAGATCCAGGTCTATAGAGCTTGCGTCCTGAGCACACTCTTGTACTGCAGTGAGTCTTGGACCCTTTATGCATGGCAGGAGAGGAAGCTGAACACCTTCCATATGCGCTGTCTCCAACGTATTCTTGACATCACCTGGCATGACAAAGTCTCAAATGACGCAGTATTGGAACGTGCTGGAATCTCTAGCATGTTCACACTTCTGAAACAGCGGCGTCTACACTGGCTTGGGCATGTCGTGAGAATGGCTGATGGTCGGATTCCAAAAGATCTCTTATATGGAGAATTAGTGCAGGGAAAGCGCCCAAGAAGGAGACCACAGCTGCGATACAAGGACATCTGCAAGAGTGATCTAAAGGCCTTGGGAATGGACATCAGCAGCTGGGAAACCTTGACCTCTGACCGTTCAGCGTGGAGGCAAAAGGCCCAGCATGGCCTTCTCCAACTGGAAGAGACACTTGTTCGGCAGGCTGAAGCAAAGAGGCAGACCCGAAAGCAGCGAAACCTGGAGCCTGGGCAGGGGACGGAATTTATTTGTCCTCAGTGTGGAAGGGATTGCCACTCTCACATTGGCCTTTTTAGTCACACTAGATGTTGTTTCAGGACCTCCAATCAGAGCACAATACCATAGTCTTTCGAGACTGAAGGATGCCAATACTAGGGAGGGGGTTGCATGAAATCCACATTGAATTTCAATTTTTGCCTCAGTGGTCTGTGGATTCCTAAAGGTTGGGAAACAGTGATCTAGAGAGACGTTGGTCCAGACGTTGGTCCACCCATAAGAAATATTCTATCAAAGCTGAAACAATACATGGGGGAAGAGAGAGGCAGTGGCTTGCAGAAGCACAGCCTGGATTCTCAAAAAAGAAAATCATGGAAGAAAAGGTTACTGTGTTAATACCCATAAATAGTTGGAAGAAGGAATTTTTGTATTATAGGCTGTATTCATAGTGAGAATATTTAATGTTGAACAATAAATTCTTCCAAATACATACTCTCATTTTATGATGGAGCTACCTCCAAACATCTGTGGAATGAATCATCTTTCAAAACTGCAGGGACATCAAAATGGAGGAAATAAGATTGACCACTTCCAACCAATGTCCAAACAGACCTCCTTCCAAGGCACCCAGGTTCCAGCTTTGTTTCAAAGCAGCCTTCAGGTGGAGTGGGGGAGCTGCCTTGCTCAGACATAGTTTCATACAACATACATACAATTACATAGGCTCAATAGCTCTGAGACATATGCAGGGGGGATTTTCAGGCTTCAATAGTCTAATGCCTTGTCCCAAAGAACTTGTACCTCCGAATCCAGAGTAACTACAGGAGCACGTAAGAGACTTTCTGTGCACCCGTAGTTACTGCACCACCTAGTGAAAACCTATGGGAAATTCGTATTGGAATCCAGAGTAAGTTGTTCTTACACCATAGCAAGGACTCCCCATAGTTACTCTGGATTTTGCTCATAGTGTATGATGACTGTTGGTGGTAAACGAAGTTTCAGTAATATATCTGAAAAGTACCTGATGGTGTATTCTCATTCTTCATGAGGAACACATCTCCAATTGAGGTTAATGACCATTACTTCCCACTGTGGCCATCTGTCCTATCTTTTCCAATTCAGTCCCCTCAGCAATTTGGTTGTTACCCATGGCCCTGCAAACATGGTCTCAATATTTTTTTATTAGTCCTAAAGAGTTACTCAACCAGAGAGTGACTAGAAATCTGAAGATTCAGAAGACCAGAATCCTTGTTGTCTTCAGAAGGCATCCCAACTTTATAAGGATGGATAACATCATGGCTTGTTAAACTGAGGAAATCCCTAGAAAAGCTGAACTAGCACAGTTGCTATTCTAGTTCACCAGCAGAAGGACTGTGTTAACAGAGCCATAGCACGCACTTGTATTCCATTGTCTCCTCTTACTATTATTGTATGTGCTGTGCAAATTCATATTGGCAGTCTGGTGACCAGCTGTTGTCTTAAGCCATTTGGAATCTTAGGCGTCCTGCTATAATACAAGTTTCATACTAACAGTGGTGGCTTTCAATATGTCTGTCAACTCAAACACAAGCTCTGATGCTATGTGAGATCTATTAATATCTGTTCATATTAATGGAGTAGTGCTTTCATTAGCCACACAGCTGGCATAGCTTGTCATAGCTGATCACCACACCAAATTTAAGGTAAAAACATTCGGTGCATTTGCATGTGCTTTCTTCCTTGTTTGCGGCAGAGTGTGAATAAAGTTCTTCATTTATAAATGTTGGCCATCTTACAGTGAAAGAAATAGATCCAGAGTTTTCATGCTAATGATTCTGTTCTCTCCCAAGGGAACTCAATGTTTTAATTGGAAGAGTAACGACTGAGAAACTGTTCCAGAATCTAATTTGAGCTCCACTGCTAAATCAGCTTGAAAAACCTTGGTAGGTTATTATACCACATAACAAAGTAGAAGTGCTGCAATTTTAAGGTCAGTGGCATCTTTTCAGAGGCATCACTGGGGCTTACACCACTCAGTTCAGGAGAGTGTGCCATCTCTCTGATGGACCTTCTTCCATGTGGGCAGGGCAACACCCTGGGCAGTGGGTATGGTGATTTAACATGGCATTGCCTCTTTTTGGTCTATAACTTTTAATAAAATAAAGATATTTCAACACCGTTCATATTATTGCAATCTACATGAAATCGCACATCAGTTGATATGTAGCATATTCAAAATAACAAGATTTTTACAAAGTTTTGAAACTTTGAAAGTTTTTGAAAGTTTTTACAAATCTTGGTATTTTGAATGCTACATATCATTTGATGTGTGATATGCAGAATGCCATTATATGAATGGTATTGAAATATCTCTATTACCCCCCACGCCGAGAACAAAGAGCCGGAGACAGATGCTGGATTTGATGGCCACTTTATTAAAATATAACATATTTAAAACCCAACAAAAGGGGCTGCTAACTTGTCGTGCTGGTAGCTAAAAAATAAGGGATGGCGAAAGCCTGGCTCAGGTGTCACCCTCGCAAGGGTACCCATCAACACCAACCCGAAGGTCGAGACAGCTGGTCGCTTGGTCAATCAAAGCAGCTGAACACTCGGTACACCCGAATTAATGCCCGGCCGAACCAAGCCTAACTTCCCAGGTACAGGGCTAGCCATCCTGACCTACGTCCGGTCTGGTACCAATAGGCAAGGGATGCGTAGCACTGACCCTGCTGTCTCAGGCAGTCACCGAAGGCCTATCCTGCCTACTCCAGCACGACACCTGCCATAAAGTGACCTATTTAAACCTCCCTCACCACTATTACAGTTTAGGGTAGGCAAAAAAGAGTCCTGGCAAGAGCCAATCAGCAAGGACCCCAAAAATTCCTACCCGGCCCAAAATGCGACCAGCAAAGCTTAAACTGCACAAGGGAGGGAGGGTGGGGACGACTCTCCGGCGAAGACTGAAGGGACGCTGCTGGCAGCACCATACAGCGTCCCTCCAGCGCCGCCCCCTGGCCATAGCAGCCAATAGGCTGCGAGCATCTCCTCCGGCCAGACCATCCCGGCCGGGGGAGGCAAAAGGGCCAGCCCATTAACGGGCTGGCCCCATTACCCCCCACGCCGAGAACAAAGAGCCGGAGACAGATGCTGGATTTGATGGCCACTTTATTAAAATATAACATATTTAAAACCCAACAAAAGGGGCTGCTAACTTGTCGTGCTGGTAGCTAAAAAATAAGGGATGGCGAAAGCCTGGCTCAGGTGTCACCCTCGCAAGGGTACCCATCAACACCAACCCGAAGGTCGAGACAGCTGGTCGCTTGGTCAATCAAAGCAGCTGAACACTCGGTACACCCGAATTAATGCCCGGCCGAACCAAGCCTAACTTCCCAGGTACAGGGCTAGCCATCCTGACCTACGTCCGGTCTGGTACCAATAGGCAAGGGATGCGTAGCACTGACCCTGCTGTCTCAGGCAGTCACCGAAGGCCTATCCTGCCTACTCCAGCACGACACCTGCCACACGGGGAACCTGGCTAGAACATGGTTCCACCGCCCCATTAAAGACAGGTTAGCAGCCCCCTAACTAAAAACCAAACATATTCCTCTATGGCCAAATCATTAAGGTGGACCCCATCTGATCTAAAAAACATGGGGCAGCTGCCACATGACGTGACGGTGATCAATCACCAACCCACCCCAACACTCAACAAAAATGCGCCCGTAGGCATAGCCTGCATACAGGCCAAATCACAATCCGGATGTCCTTATCCCCTCTCCAACCCACCTGGGAAGGAAGGAAGACCAGACAAACCGGACAGCTGGGCACCCCACTTCACAAGTGATAGGTCTTATCTAATCTGCACCCTGAGGCCCACCGTCCTCGTCTGGGTCAGATCGTTCTCACCCAGGTGCACCAGCAAAACATCAGGGGGTGGGTTGTCACGTAAAAATTCACTGACTATGGGCAGCAGCTGACCCCACCCCATACCTCTCTGGACAGCCCAGGCAATACACACGTCTGGACCGAGACCATGACAGGAGCCGGCGCCACTGCGTTCGGCCCCACTTCTGGGCCCAGAAGAGGATGGAGTGGCCAATCACCAGGACTCGAAGAGGTCTTGATGAAGAGGAGTCTGCAACTCAAACAAAGAGAAAGTCAGTAAATAACTGCATCAAGGCAGAATACAACTCATCAAACAACACAGCAAATGAGCTCCCCCAAGCATCATTTGCATACATGATACCGAAAAGCAGCCGAGCGCCATCGTCCGATGCGCCGGATGACCTCTTCAGTGAGCCCTACACTAAAGGCCAATGTAGCAGCGCCAATCCGAAGGGAATGGACCTGTAAAAGTCTGGGGAGAGACCAAGAGTGGTCACTACCCAAGCAAAAACAGCCCGAAACTGGAAAAATGTAAGTAGAGCCCCGTCCGCATGTTGGAACAAGGGGCCCACAAAATGAACCACCCTGTCTCTGTAACGAGTTAGAGCCCATACCGGACACAGGGCGTGGCCGGGAATAGCCCTCAACCTGATTACCACTCCCCGGGCCCTCTGGTCAGTCTTGGACCTGCGTAGCCGCAGGATACAGACCGAGCTTTCGAGGGTCACGTCCGACCACCACAACACCCAGGAAGGGTCGGCAGAACGAGACCGCACCAAAACCTCGCTGATCTGAAAGGCCCCAAAGAACATAACCAGAGTCACAGCCCGAAAGAGGTCTCTTTCAAAGTCGGAACTACAGTACCGGCCAAAGGCCTCCAATAAATACCCCAAAATCTTGACAGTCACCGGTTTCCTCTGATCCGGGACCGAGGGTCTGTCCCTACGCATGCCCTCCAGCATGGGTCGGACCTTAAAGTTTTGGGTAGTACCCCCCACTCCTTTCGGGCCAGCCATAAAGGCCAGGGCCAAAAGGTACACAGAAATGGATTTTGGGTGCAGGCCTGATTCAAAAAGGAAAAACTTTCTGTCACAGCTGCTCCTTGTCAAAGGAGCCAGCGAACCCATAATCAACCTTTGCGCCCTCATGGTCCAAGGCTCCACAACCACTCGGGCATGGAGTCTGGGTCCTGACGGGCAGCCGGGGTGAGTTGCCTGAAGCGGTCATCCTGAAAACGAGACAGAGCGTCGGCAATACCATTTTCAAGCCCCGGGATATGACTAATCGAAACTACCAAGTTAATGCGCAGGCACTGCAAGACAAAAGCACGCACCAAACGCATCACCCTTGGAGAACGAGAAGTCTGCTTGCAAATAACATGCATAACAGCCTGGTGTTGCACCAAAATCGAACCATAGAGTTCTGAAATTGGTCGGCCCAGATGTGTACAGCTACTACACCTGGAAAAGTTCTAGAAAGGTAAGATCATGCACAACATCACCGCCGTCCACGAAGGAGGCCATGGATGAGCACATCATCTTCCCCTAACATAAACTCCAAAACAGTGGCCACCTGTAGCATCCGAATTGACCTGCAGGTCAGCCTTGAGAATCTGGACTTCCCCCCAGAAAGAAGTGCCATTGAAGTCAGACAGGAAGGTCAACCAAACCTTCATGTCATTCTTCATGGCAGCTGCTACCCTCACCCTAAGGTGGAGTGCCTGCAAGCCAACCATGGCATCACACAGATGCCGAAGGAAGGCCCGACCGGGGGCCACCACCGTACAAGCAAATTTAAATGACCCACCAACACCAGCAAATCCTTCAGCGAGATTTTCCCCGCATGCAAGGACTGCTCTAAAAGGTAGCGCAAGGGAACTAATTTGTCCTCGGGCAACCTGGAACACTGTGCCAAAGTGTCTAATTCTATTCTCAAAAAGGTCAAGGTGGTGGCAGGCCCCTCGGTCTTCTCTTCTGCCAAGACAGCACCCATCTCTAAACAAAGGCTCTGAAAGGAGGCAAGTAGCCTGTCACACTGAGCAATACCCGCCGCCCCCATAAAAAGAAGTCATCCAAATAGTGGACAACCCTCCCAAAAGGGGACCTTGTATGCAGAGCCCACTCTAAAAAGGTGCTAAAAGCCTCAAAGGCTGAACATGAAACAGAACAACCCATGGGCAGAGCTCTGTCAACGTAATCCCGCCCTCAAACCACATACCCAGCAGGCAGAAAATCACTCGGATGAATAGGGAGCAGCCAAAAGGCTGACTCCACATCGGTCTTGGCCAGAAGGGCCCCAGACCCGCAGGTTCGCAAAAGCCGAACTGCCTCATCCAGTGAAGTATACCCAACTGAGCACAGGTGAGGGGGAATACCATGGTGAATTACCCAGAACTGGCCCGGGGCCTTCCTGGGTACAACACCCAAAGGGGAGACTCTCAAATTCGGAAAGGGGGGGACGTAAAAGGACCAAGTACTCTGCCGGTGGCAACCTCCTTGGCCAACTTTTTACGTACAACAGCCTCCCTACCCTTCACCGACTTCAAGTTCGCCGCCCAGAAAGCCTGAGCCGGGCGAGGGGCCGGAATTCGGAAACCCACAACGAAACCACTCAACAAAAACCTAGCAGCCTCCCTATCAGGGTAGGCCTCAAGCAAAGCAGTCAACACAGACAGCTTAACTGGGGTCGACCCCTTTTACAGCAACCTCTGGCCCTGGCACCTTAAAACCCTTTCGCTCTTGAGCAGGCGCTGGCAGGGTGCTTTCCGCCACACACTGTACAGAGGTGGCTAAAAGAGGGGGGGGCAACAAGTCTTGAAACAAGTTCCTATAGACCAAATTCATAGCAAGCCCTTTGTCCTTGCGCCCCCAAGGCGCCCGAAGATGCCTTGGGTAGCGACAAAGGGTTGCGAGCAATGAGGTAACTGCTGTCTGGGCGGTCACCCTGGATGGGTTCGGCAGTAGCCACAACCTGCATCCAAAGCTCAAATTCCGAGGCTGACCAGTCCAGGGAAGGGTAGGACTGAAGAGGTCGACACAGTTGCCTCTCCATATCTTTTCCTTCACGGACATGGCCAAATGTCTGCCCCCTTTGCTATGTGAAGATCGAGGCAGACCCACCCAGGGACCATCACATGCCCCATGCCCATAGGGGGCTACGTGACGGTCGAGGCAGACCCATCCAGGGACCATCACATGCCCCCATGCCCATAGGGGGCCATGAATAGTAAGGGCACACTTAGCCTGGTGTCCACCAAGGCGTCATTTGAGCTTGGACCCCGAAACATTAAAGCCCCCCGACCCTTCCAAGGTACAGGTGGGCACAACAGCAGAAGGTTCTGCATCCCTGTTGGCTGCCCTTTCCCTGGCCTCCCTCTTCTGTGCCTTATAGCGCTCCATAAGGGTTTGACAATCCAATAACTCCCAACTCCATCCGAGGAAGTTGGCCCAGGAGGGGGGGGAGGAGACGGGTTGGGATTGCGAGGGGCCCTGCCACCCCGTTTCTGCACCCACCTGCCCATGTCACCACCCACAAGGGGTTACCAACCACCACCCTGAATGTAATTAATTAATACAAAGGATATGCAGCACTGTAGAATCAAAGCAGAGTTGCAGCAGAATCTCAGTCACCACCCACAAGGGGTTACCCACTAACACCCTGAATGTCATTAATTAATACAAAAGATGTGCAGGCCCGAAATAAGCCTAGGTCTAGTGGCAAAACAAAATGCAGCAGTCACAGCAGGCCTAGCAGGCCCAAAAGAACCTAGGCCTAGTGTCAGAACAAGTGTTCTTTATTAACACCAAAAAGGATATGGGCTGCTATAGCAGCAACAGTAGAGAACAGCAGAGTTGCAGCAGAAGACCAGGCCAGGAAGCAGGATAAGGTAGAGGCACCAAGGATGAGCAGCAAGCACCAGCAGCTTCCCCAACTGCTACCCCAACTCAAATCAATGCAGAAAATGGGGGGAGGAGGGGCTGGGCAGCAATGATCAACCTAAGGCCCACCTGTCCAGCAAAGCTGAATGCAGCAAGGTAAGTTACCCACAAGCAGATAATTCAACTAGGATGGCTGCCCTGGCCACAAGGCCCAAAGTCAACAAAATGGCTGCCACTATAAAATGGCTGCCACCATGAGGTGCACCCAAAATGGCCACCGGCCATGATGGGCCTGCAGAAGAAGGCTCCTCAGTAGAGGATCAAGGCAGCCAGCAGCAGGGGGGGGAACCCCTCACTAAATTAGCCAAGACCCTGAGGCTCTAGCCAAGCCTCTACAAAATGCAGCAGCCCTGAAGGCCGAGCCAGGGGACCCTGAAGTGAGGGAAGCCCAGTCCTAAAGCTGGAAGGGACCCAGTGGAGCATCCAGTCCAACCCCCTGCCTGCAGCAGGAGATACTCATCTTGTGCCCCCCCCCCAGTCGGCAACAAGGTAAAGAACGGGCCCCAAAGAGCGTTGAGGAGAGTCCCTGGAGAGCTGCTTCTCCGACGACTCTCCGGCGAAGACTGAAGGGACGCTGCTGGCAGCACCATACAGCGTCCCTCCAGCGCCGCCCCCTGGCCATAGCAGCCAATAGGCTGCGAGCATCTCCTCCGGCCAGACCATCCCGGCCGGGGGAGGCAAAAGGGCCAGCCCATTAACGGGCTGGCCCCACTCTACTGGTTATCTTGCCCAGTAGTGATGCCACCACCTCCTGATTGAATTACCCAGTGCAGATTGGACCACTGGACCACTCTAGAGCTGGTCCATGAACCCCTTTACAGGGGCCTTTACAATGGCTCGCTCTGGTGTAATGATTGCTGTACCAGAACAGCATTGTGCAATCAAGCAATTAAAAGGAAATTCTAATGCAGTCAGGTGCTATGAAAGGGCTGATGCTTGAGGTTTCTCTTCTACAATGTGGTTCCTCACTGTGGTCTCCTCCTGACACACTCATGGAATATTTTGGTTCTGACCCTCCCTTATAAACATTACAATGACTATGGATGCAATCCAGAGTAACTATGGAGAGTCCTTGCTCTGGCGTAAGAACAATTTACTCTGGATTGCAATATGAATTTCCCATAGGTTTTCACTAGGTGGTGCAGTAACTACAGGTGCACATAATATCTCTTATGTGCTCCCACAGTTACTCTGGATTGTAGGGATAATATGTGTTGTTCATCTCTTAGAGTAGAACTCACTTGACAATTTGTGTCAGTTAAGGATTATCTTTTGGATATCTAACACAGATGGAAGACATACCCCCGAATCCAGAGTAACTACAGGAGCACATAAGAGAATTTATGTGCACCTGTAGTTAGTGCACCACCTAGTGAAAACCACTGGGAAATTCATATTGCAATCCAGAATAAGTTGTTCTTACACCAGAGCAAGGACTCCCCGTAGTTACTCTGGATTTTGCCCATATTCACTGTGCCAAAAAGGTAACTTATCCAAACTATTACAAATTATTGCATGGATTACTCAAGCATTTGTATCTGTTGTATCCTTTCTTCCATCATGATTGTTTCAGTGACTGTGAGTCACCATACGGATGAAAGAAATATAAATCTGGCACTCAATCTCAAAACAAAGAGTGCCCATATATGTGTGCATAACACAGCCTGTTCAACTTGTCAGAGTTCTCATATGTATTCTTTTCCTTCAGTTTTGTGACAGCGTGACTAATTACAAAGCACACTTTTGATTAGCAACGGCATGTGTGCCATTGTTTTTAGGGCCTCACTGCTATTCAAAATGAAACTTTTAAATGGCACGACAATACTGAATGTCCTAATCACCTATTCAGTTTGACGCACTGCAAATATCGAGCTTGAAGGAGAAATCATTTCCAGGTGCAACTATGAATAGCTTGTCTTACTTCATCTTGATTGTCAGGAAAGTCTTGAGCAAACTAGAATTATGTGTGCTTTAAAAAAATACTGCATCCAAAACTGGAGATCTGTAGAAAATGGACTGACATGCTAAATCCATGTTATTGAAAATTTAGACGTTTGAGTTCTTCTACTAACATGGCAGGTGGGGCAGCGTTGGCCAAAGACATCCTGACTATTGAGACTTTGTGCTGAATGCTGTCCCTTACCTGATAATATGGCAGCTTCTACTCCAGGGGTTCCCAAGCTTTAAGCTATGGCTCGCCAGATAGCAACGGAAAGCAGCTAGAGGAGCTGAAGGATCCTCACAAAAAACCTACAGTGTGACCCTATACAATGTATAGAACTGTAGCCCTAATGGGGAGCAACAGTCAAGAGCCCAGTAGTTCAAGGGAGTCACCAGTTTGGGAACCACTGGTGATAGGGAAACACAGTCTACAGAAAATATCATATTAAGATCACTTAAAACCTTGAACAGTATCATAAAGTTTTCAAAAAATATTTTTTTCCTAGACGTTTCAACCATCCTAGAAGTTGGTTGGCTTTTTGTGAAATGTTTTTGATTGCAATTGAATATTAACATGCATATATGTTGGTGTTATGCCAAAAAGTATCCTGATGTCGTCCAACAGAATATTTTTAGAGACCTCTGAAAGGAAACTTTTAGAATGTGTCCCACAGATGTGCTACGGTATGCACTAAACGGAGAGAGATAAATAGATTTACATGGACACTGGATCTTTCTCGGGCTAATAATGGAACAGTACTTTACATGGCTGTCAAGCTGTGGTCTGTGGAGTGTTTCTTTCACAACATTCGAAAATGAGCAGATTATCCATTAACAAGTTGGGGTGGGGGAAGGAGAACATCACTCTAAAGTTTACAGCCTAACAAAAAGTGTCATCAGATGGCAATGACCAGAAACAGAAACTGCTAGGAAAATGCATATAAGTTCCATCCAGAGCCTTTGCTTCTACTGCTTATGAGAGAAGGACAGATAGTGAAGACCCCGTCAATGGCTCAGATGGGAGCATCTCCTATTCAGCTTGCACCTACACCTAGTGGAAGGTCACAAAGGGTTCCTCGTGCAAAACCATGTGCTTGATCCCTCCCTATGGCTTTCCTGACCTTCCCTCTGGCAGCATATTGGGCTCTCTTGCTTCACTGGCATGTAAAGTTTAGATTAATTTGGGTCAGGTGGGTTGACTGATGCATGTGCAAGGTTCTGCACTTAGGCAATAAAAACCCAAGACACCGGTAAAAAATGGGGTACACTTGGCTTGGCAGCACAACATGTGAATGGGATCTTGGAGTTGCTGTGGATCACAAGCTAAACATGAGTCAGCAGTATGATGCTTCTGCGAAGAAGGCAAATGGCATGTTAGGCTGCATTAAGAAGTCTGTAGCTTCCAAGTCATGAGAAGTTCTAGTTCCTCTTTATTCTGCAACGTTTATTTTAATTATTACCCCCCACGCCGAGAATAAAGAGCCGGAGACAGATGCTGGATTTGATAGCCACTTTATTAAAATATAACATATTTAAAACCCAACAAAAGGAGCTGCTAACTTGTCGTGCTGGTAGCTAAAAAATAAGGGATGGCGAAAGCCTGGCTCAGGTGTCACCCTCGCAAGGGTACCCATCAACACCAACCCGAAGGTCGAGACAGCTGGGCGCTTGGTCAATCAAAGCAGCTGAACACTCGGTACACCCGAATTAATGCCCGGCCGAACCAAGCCTAACTTCCCAGGTACAGGGCTAGCCATCCCGACCTACATCCGGTCTGGTACCAATAGGCAAGGGATGCGTAGCACTGACCCTGCTGTCTCAGGCAGTCACCGAAGGCCTATCCTGCCTACTCCAGCACGACACCTGCCACATGGGGAACCTGGCTAGAACATGGTTCCACTGCCCCATTAAAGACAGGTTAGCAGCCCCCTAACTAAAAACCAAACATATTCCTCTATGGCCAAATCACTAAGGTGGACCCCATCTGATCTAAAAAACATGGGGCAGCTGCCACATGACGTGACGGTGATCAATCACCAACCCACCCCAACACTCAACAAAAATGCGCCCGTAGGCGTAGCCCGCATACAGGCCAAATCACAATCCGGATGTCCTTAGCCCCTCTCCAACCCACCTGGGAAGGAAGGAAGACCAGACAAACCGGACAGCTGGGCACCCCACTTCACAAGTGATAGGTCTTATCTAATCTGCACCCTGAGGCCCACCGTCCTCGTCTGGGTCAGATCGTTCTCACCCAGGTGCACCAGCAAAACATCAGGGGGTGGGTTGTCATGTAAAAATTCACTGACTATGGGCAGCAGCTGACCCCACCCCATACCTCTCTGGACAGCCCAGGCAATATACACGTCTGGACCGAGGCCAAGACAGGAGCCAGCGCCACTGTGTTCGGCCCCACTTCTGGGCCCAGAAGAGGATGGAGTGGCCAATCACCAGGACTCGAAGAGGTCTTGATGAAGAGGAGTCTGCAACACAAACAAAGAGAAAGTCAGTAAATAACTGCATCAAGGCAGAATACAACTCATCAAACAACACAGCAAATGAGCTCCCCCGAGCATCATTTGCGTACATGATACCGAAAAGCAGCCGAGCGCCATCGTCCGATGCGCCGGATGACCTCTTCAGTGAGCCCTACACTAAAGGCCAATGTAGCAGCGCCAATCCGAAGGGAATGGTCCTGTAAAAGTCTGGGGAGAGACCAAGAGTGGTCACTACCCAAGCAAAAACAGCCCGAAACTGGAAAAATGTAAGTGGAGCCCCGTCCGCATGTTGGAACAAGGGGCCCACAAAATGAACAGGGCGTGGCCGGGAATAGCCCTCAACCTGATTACCACTCCCCGGGCCCTCTGCTCAGTCTTGGACCTGCGTAGCCGCAGGATACAGACCAAGCTTTCGAGGGTCACGTCCGACCACCACAACACCCAGGAAGGGTCGGCAGAACGAGACCGCACCAAAACCTTGCTGATCCGAAGGGCCCCAAAGAACATAACCAG
The DNA here is from genome assembly GCA_030015325.1 of Cryptoblepharus egeriae. Classification (NCBI taxonomy): domain Eukaryota; kingdom Metazoa; phylum Chordata; class Lepidosauria; order Squamata; family Scincidae; genus Cryptoblepharus; species Cryptoblepharus egeriae. The sequence continues at coordinate 214,704,645 of JAREYC010000001.1, forward strand.
AGTCACAGCCCGAAAGAGGTCTCTTTCAAAGTTGGAACTACAGCACCGGCCAAAGGCCTCCAATAAATACCCCAAAATCTTGACAGTCACCGGTTTCCTCTGATCCGGGACCGAGGGTCTGTCCCTACGCATGCCCTCCAGCATAGGTCGGACCTTAAAGTTTTGGGTAGTACCCACCACTCCTTTTGGGCCAGCCATAAAGGCCAGTGCCGAAAGGTACACAGAAATGGATTTTGGGTGCAGGCCTGATTCAAAAAGGAAAAGCAGAAACCTGAGCAAGATGTCCACAGGCAGAGGCCATTCCTCAGGCAAACTTTTGGCCTGGCAGAAGACCTCGAACTCTCCCACCTTTCTTTCACAGCTGCTCCTCGTCAAAGGAGCCAGGGAACCCATAATCAACCTTTGCGCCCTCACGGTCCAAGGCTCCACAGCCACTCGGGCATGGGGTCTGGGTCCTGACGGGCAGCCGGGGTGAGTTGCCTGAAGCGGTCGTCCTTAAAATGAGACAGAGCGTCGGCAACACCATTTTCAAGCCCCGGGATATGACTAATCGAAACTACCAAGTTAATGCGCAGGCACTGCAAGACAAAAGCACGCACCAAACGCATCACCCTTGGAGAACGAGAAGTCTGCTTGCGAATAACATGCACAACAGCCTGGTGTTGCACCAAAATCGAACTGTAGAGTTCTGAAATTGGTCGGCCCAGATGTGTACAGCTACTACAACTGGAAAAGTTCTAGAAAGGTAAGATCATGCACAACATCACCGCCGTCCATGAAGGAGGCCAGGGATGAGCACACCATCTTCCCCTAACATAAACTCCAAAACAGTGGCCACCTGCAGCTTCCGAATTGACCTGCAGGTCAGCCTTGAGAATCTGGACTTCCCCCCAGAAAGAAGTGCCATTGAAGTCAGATAGGAAGGTCAACCAAACCTTCATGTCATTCTTCATGGCAGCCGCCACCCTCACCCTAAGGTGGAGTGCCTGCAAGCCAACCATGGCATCACACTGACGCCGAGGAAGGCCCGACCGGGGGCCACCACCGTACAAGCAAATTTAAATGACCCACCAACACCAGCAAATCCTTCAGCGAGATTTTCCTCGCATGCAAGGACTGCTCTAAAAGGTAGCGCAAGGTAACTAATTTGTCCTCGGGCAACCTGGAACACTGCGCCAAAGTGTCCAATTCTATTCTCAAAAAGGTCAAGGTGGTGGCAGGCCCCTCGGCAGCCCCAACTCTTCTGCCAAGAGAGCACCCATCTCTAAACAAAGTCTCTGAAAGGAGGCAAGTAGCCTGTCACACTGAGCAATACGCGCCGCCCCATAAAAAGAAGTCGTCCAAATAGTGGACAACCCTCCCAAAAGGGGACCTTGTACGCAGAGCCCACTCTAAAAAGGTGCTAAAAGCCTCAAAGGCTGAACATGAAACAGAACAACCCATGGGCAGAGCTCTATCAACGTAATCCTGCCCTCAAACCACATACCCAGCAGGCAGAAAATCACTCGGATGAATAGGGAGCAGCCGAAAGGCTGACTCCACATCGGTCTTGGCTATAAGGGCCCCAGACCTGCAGGTTTGCAAAAGCCGAACTGCCTCATCCAGTGAAGTATACCCAACCGAGCACAGGTGAGGGGGAATACCATGGTGAATTACCCGGAACTGGCCCGGGGCCTTCCTGGGTACAACACCCAAAGGGGAGACTCTCAAATTCGGAAAAGGGGGGGGGACGTAAAAAGACCAAGTACTCTGTCGGTGGCAACCTCCTTGGCCAACTTTTTATGTACAACAGCCTCCCTACCCTTCACTGATTTCAAGTTCGCCGCCCAGAAAGCCTGAGCCGGGCGAGGGGCCGGAATTCGGAAACCCACAACGAAACCACTCAACAAAAACCTAGCAGCCTCCCTATCAGGGTAGGCCTCAAGCAAAGCAGTCAACACAGACAGCTTAACTGGGGTCGGCCCCTTTTACCCCAACCTCTTGCCCCGGCACCTTAAAACCCTTTCGCTCTTGAGCAGGCGCTGGCAGGGTGCTTTCCGCCACACACTGTACAGAGGTGGCTAAAAGAGGGGGGGCAACAAGTCCTGAAACAAGTTCCTACAGACCAAATTCATAGCAAGCCCTTTGTCCTTGCGCCCCCAAGGCGCCCGAAGACGCCTTGGGTAGCGACGAAGGGTTGCGAGCAATGAGGTAACCGCTGTCTGGGCGGTCACCCTGGATGGGTTCGGCAGTAGCCACAACCTGCATCCAAAGCTCAAATTCCGAGGCTGACCAGACCAGGGAAGGGTAGGACTGAAAAGGTCGACATAGTCGCCTCTCCATATCTTTTCCTTCACGGACATGGCCAAATGTCTGCCCCCTTTGCTATGTGAAGATCGAGGCAGACCCACCCAGGGACCATCACATGCCCCATGCCCATAGGGGGCTACGTGAAGGTCGAGGCAGACCCATCCAGGGACCATCACACACCCCCATGCCCTTAGAGGGCCATGAATAGTAAGGGCACACCTAGCCTGGCGTCCACCAAGGCGTCATTTGAGCTTGGACCCCGAAACATTAAAGCCCCCCGACCCTTCCTAGCGAAGGTACGGGTGGGCACAACAGCAGAAGGTTCCGCATCCCTGTTGGCTGCCCTTTTCCTGGCCTCCCTCTTCTGCACCTTATAGCGCTCCATAAGGGTTTGACAATCCAATAACTCCCAACTCCATCCGAGGAAGTTGGCCCAGGAGGGGGGGAGGAGATGAGTTGGGATTGCGAGGAGCCCTGCCACCCCGTTTCTGCACCCACCTGCCCATGTCACCACCCTCAAGGGGTTACCAACCACCACCCTGAATGTAATTAATTAATACAAAGGATATGCAGCACTGTAGAATCAAAGCAGAGTTGCAGCAGAATCTCAGTCACCACCCACAAGGGGTTACCCACTAACACCCTGAATGTAATTAATTAATACAAAAGATGTGCAGGCCCGAAATAAGCCTAGGTCTAGTGGCAAAACAAAATGCAGCAGCCACAGCAGGCCTAGCAGGCCCAAAAGAAGCCTAGGCCTAGTGTCAGAACAAGTGTTCTTTATTAACACCAAAAAGGATATGGGCTGCGATAGCAGCAACAGTAGAGAACAACAGAGTTGCAGCAGAAGACCAGGCCAGGAAGCAGGATAAGGTAGAGGCAGCAGCAGCACCAAGGATGAGGCAGCACCACACAACAGTGATCACCAGCAGCCACAGCACCAACAGCAAGCACCAGCAGCTTCCCCAACTGCTACCCCAACTCAAATCAATGCAGAAAATGGGGGGAGGAGGGGCTGGGCAGCAATGACCAACCTAAGGCCCACCTGTCCAGTAAAGCTGAATGCAGCAAGGTAAGTTACCCACAAGCAGATAATTCAACTAGGATGGCTGCCCTGGCCACAAGGCCCAAAGTCAACAAAATGGCTGCCACTATAAAATGGCTGCCACCATGAGGTGCGCCCAAAATGGCCATCGGCCATGATGGGCCTGCAGAAGAAGGCTCCTCAGTAGAGGATCAAGGCAGCCAGCAGCAGGGGGGGGAACCCCTCCACTAAATTAGCCAAGACCCTGAGGCTCTAGCCCCAGCCTCTACAAAATGCAGCAGCCCTGAAGGCCGAGCCAGGGGTCCCTGAAGTGAGGGAAGCCCAATCCTAAAGCTGGAAGGGACCCAGTGGAGCATCCAGTCCAACCCCCTGCCTGCAGCAGGAGATTCTCATCTTGTCCCCCCCCCAAGTCGGCAACAAGGTAAAGAACGGGCCCCAAGAGCGTTGAGGAGAGTCCCTGGAGAGCTGCTTCTCCAACGACTCTCCGGCGAAGACTGGAGGGACGCTGCTGGCAGCACGCATACAGCGTCCCTCCAGCGCCGCCCCCTGGCCATAGCAGCCAATAGGCTGCGAGCATCTCCTCCGGCCAGACCATCCCGGCCGGGGGAGGCAAAAGGGCCAGCCCATTAACGGGCTGGCCCCATTCTGCAACCTGAAGGGCTGTCGTATGGAGGAAGGGGCCAATTTGTTCATAGCTGCTTCTGAAAGCAGAACTAGAACCAATGGGTACAAACTGCAAGAAAGGAGATTCCAGCTGGAAATCCGGAAAAAATTCCTGACTGTGAGGGCGGTTCGGCAGTGGAACAGATTGCCAAGGGAGGTGGTGGACTCTCCCTCACTGGGGATCTTCAAGCAGAGGCTCGATGAGCACCTGTTGGAGATGCTCTAGGGGGAATTCCTGCTGCAGGCAGGGGGTTGGACTAGATGACCTAATAGGTCCCTTCCAACTCTATGATTCTATGGTTAGACCTCACCTTGAGTACTGTGTTCAGTTCTGGGCACCACTGGGCTCGAGGCTGCAATAATTATTGCATGCAATTTTGTTTTTTCTCCCTCTCTGCCCCATGATGACCAAGAGGCCTGCCCCTCCTAGTACCTTCCTATTTCTAGGTGCTGTTTGAGACCCCCCCCCAGTCATTTTTCCAGCTTCTTGTGTGGGGAGCCCCTGGGAGCCCCTGAAAAAAAAATGCCAACTTCGACCCTCCTAAGCTGACTTTCGGAAGTTTCTTATTTCCTTTTATATTCAACATAACTGTTCATTTAGCTCTTTTTATGAAGGAAATTATAAAGATTGTGGATATTTTGTTCATAATATTGTACATATTTTGTACATAAATGTCCAGAACTTTGTAAGTGTTCTAAAAGGCGCACTTCGACTAAAAGTGGAGTAACAGAGCTTCGGAGCTTTGAGTGATTTTTGAATCAGATTTTGAATATTGTCTCTTTGTACATTCTAATGAATGTCACTTAACACTTTAAGAGTGTTACAACTGAGTTAATTAGGTGCTTATGACAGTGTTCTAAAAGGCACACTTCAACTAAAAGTGGCAAAGCAGAGCTTCGAGTGATGGAGGGTTAAGAAAGATGCAGCCAAACTGGAGCAAGTCCAGAGGAGAGCAACAAGAATGGATCAGTGGATGGAAGGGAAGCCCTACGAGGAAAGGTTGGGGGAACTTGGGATGTTCAGCCTGGAGAAGAGGAGGCTGAGGGGAGACATGATTGCCCTCTTCAGATACCTGAAGGGCTGTCATAGGGAGGAAGGGGCTCATTTGTTCATAGCTGCCTCTGAAAGCAGAGCTAGAACCAATGGGTACAAACTGCAAGAAAGGAGATTCCAGTTGGAAATCACGGAAAAATTCTTGATGGTGAGGGTGGTTCGGCAATGGAACAGATTGACAAGAGAGGTGGGGGACTCTCCCTCATTGGAGATCTTCAAGCAGAGGCTCAATGAGCACCTGTCAGAGATGCCGTAGGAGGATTTCCTGCTAGAGACAGGGGTTTGGACTAGATGACCCACTAGATGAACCAACTCTAGGATTCTATGATTCTACATGCGCCTTTAACCAATTATGAACGTCTGATGCTCTCTTGATGAATCCTTCTTTCTTTCTTGAACTAGCTCTTCAAGTATCCATAGTAAAGCCTTGCTCACTTTCCTGTTCCTCTCCCATTCCTTCCCCCTTTTGTACCATGTCTATTATATAGTGTCATTTTAAAGCAGGGGTGTCCAAAACCCAGCCAGGGGCCCAGATGCAGCTGATGACAAGCCTCAATGGGGCCCGCAGCAAGACCCCACCACATAGACTGCGGGCAAGCCTTGTAATGCTCCAGACCTGTCTCTAACACACCCTTATTTATAAATTTATTCAAATTTGAAATGTAAATCATTCTCCCCCTTGCCCCTTGATTTACAATCAGGCACAATGTGATGAATAGGTTATAAATTACCATTCATAAGCACAAACAAGCGATAGTGTTACTTATTGTAGGCATCATCATGAAGGCTAAGAACTGCAGATCAGAGCCACTCTTTTTAATGCCGTAGTTCAGTTTGTAACATTGGTTGTAAAATAAGGATTCTGATAACCGTGGAAGTTGTAAAGCTGTCACATATTGGTTTTATTGGCATGGAGATCATTCTGAACTCTTGATAAGCCACAAGATCAAGCATTTGACTGACTGAAATGTATTTTTCACACCACTAGAAAATCATATGGGTTGATGTAATCATGTTAATCATGTCATTTTATATAGGGTTAGCTGCTTGGGGCTTCTTAGAAGGAAAAGGTAGAGCATAAAATAAAATAAATCAGCAATGTATTGCAACATTAAAATGTACTCTCCAGCACTACTTCCAACACAAAATCATAATTTTGACTTGTCAGAAATTATGCATTTCCAACTTGCTTCTGTGCTGTTAACTCAAGAAATAAGGCAATTGAACACTGTTGTGTGTCCTGAAGAATAAGAACCCAAGCCATGTACTACCCAGTTGTTTAATATTTATTAAGTATGCCAAGCTTTTCTTTAGAAATCGAAGTCAGCTACATATGCATCAAGCTATTAAAGGCTGTACTGTATAACCCTTAGGTTGTGGGGAGGTGGAGCAAGTTGAAAAAGCATTGTGAAGTTACTCAGTGTGATGTTGCTGTTTAAAATCTTTTCTTTGTTGAGAGAATCCAGGAAAATTTCCAATATTATGGAAAGTTGTTGAAATGCCTTGCCTTGTTAACTGAAACATCTCTGGAAATTCATAAAAGCCGATGTTTTAAAAGAGGCTTGCAGAGAGCACTGAAGAGAAAAGCCAGGTATTTGCCATCCATGGCATCTTCTCATTCATAGCAAAAAGAGTTCTCAACTTGAGGACTGATGTGGGCAGAAGCAGCATATGCATCTGTATTGTGTGTGTGCGCACATGTACAGGTGTGCATGCAAGTGTGTGTGAATGAGTGTGCATGTGTATGTGGGTATGAGAGAGTGAGAGAGATCAGAAGAACTAAAGCAATTTATTTTTATCAGAGCCATCTTGATAAGCTTGAAGGTTAGATTGATGGAGAAGGGAACCACTGAACTAAACAGGCTCCATTCTATTTGAAGAAGAGTCCTGATGTGGACCCAGCTGGCAAGCACTGCTGAGCGCATAGCAATGACAGCAAGAGACGGTCCCGTCACTCAGCTCCACTTAGCTTCTTGTAATGAGATAAGGCTGACTGGCATGTGTGTACTTTGTACACTAATACAGTGCAAGGACGACCTATGGCATGTTCCAATACATCAAACAGAGAAAAAAATGATTACAGGCTGTCAGATAATTATCATTCATTACTTAAAGCAACATGGTTTATGTAATGCAATAAATAATCTTCAGGGACGAGCAAAATTAGACGAATGCTTTTGGCACCAGTTGGCTAATTTTATTCCTAAGCGTACAGTATTAGTTTAACACTTAAGAGTCCTAAAGCCTCGTTTCATTAATATTTATTCTTTGTCTGGAGTGGGTTACTTACTCTGTTCGCAGAATGGATGGCTATGCAAAACCAGGCTGAGCGAACTGCAGAAATGTTCTCCTGTATTATTGTAAGAATGCCTTAATCCACTTTCAACCCCTCTTTCTTTAAACATCTGTCACATAAACTTGCCTCGAGCCAAAATTCCGCATAATGTTGGAAATTCTTTGCCTGGAACACACACGAAAATATGCCAGTTCCCACTGAAGAAGGCAAAAAAGCCATTTGAGACTTACTGAGGAGGGTGCAAAAGAATTCAAACTGTGATGTGAAGATTAACTGCCTTTCTTAGAAAACCCCTTCCAAAGTCGTCTAATGGGTCTTTTCTATATTTACGATGGTTATGATGTCTTGGGTCTTAACTGAATCAGTGGTCTTAAAAAGATCCATTATTTATTTACAGTAGGATTCATAATGAAGAATGTAAGGCTAGTACTTTTATGCCTATGCACCATTTTCTCAGGTTGGGAAAAAAAAACCCAACATGTTTTATGTGCTCAGGGCTTGAACTGATTAGAGTTATTAACGTATACTTTTTTACTCAGCTGTCATGGTAAAACGTCCTGAATCGTTCATCATGGACTCATGTGGGGGTTTTCCAAGGAGGATATCACATATCACATGTGAAAAATGCTGAGATAAGAGGAAGCCACTGTTTGTGGGGCAATACGGCCCAATGGCCCTCAGCCATATTATACAATGCTCCTGTATTTTCCATTCTGCATTAGAGAGCACATTTCTGCAATGTGCTTTGCCCAATGACTAGCAAATTAAAGTCCTTTCTGGCTATCAACATATCTTCACCTTGGGAAGAGGTGTATCCAGTAGGAACCCTGAGAATCTTCCAAGCCTTGTGTATTTTTGTGAATGTTTCTTCTAGAACGGACATTCCTCTTTTGTACCAATGGAGTTATGAGAAAAAGGATGGACAATTTTCCACACATGGATTCTTCCCTTCCTCTGTAGATGAAAGCCATAAAAGCCTCCATATTGCTTTCCCCTCCCAGAAGGGCTTCAACAACAAATGGAGAAAGGCAGCATGTGGGGCACGGTGGGGCACCCTGCAAAATGTAGAGCACAATCCTAACCAAGTCTAATCAAAATTAAGCCCATTGTGATCAATGGGCCTTACTCCCAGGAAAGAGTCTTTAGGATTGCAGCCTTAGTGTTGTGAAAGCACCACTGTTTGACAGGTATGGAAATCTGAGTATTAGGATCAAATCACAACACTGTAAAATGTTAGTTTTCATGGCTCACCTCAAGACCATTTCTTTGGTACCAGCTTTTCCAAATTGTGACAGTTTTCCTCCTTGAACGTCCTCCTTGAAGCCAAATAGGAAAGCTTTTTTTCCCTATCACAGCAGTACAGTCATCAACCTAGGTTTTTCATAGACCAATGTAATCTTCAGTGACTGCAAGGCCTGTTCCTCAGGCTGTTCCTTTTCCATTACTATTAGGAACATTTCCAAGGATTCACCTATAACGATATCATGTTATGTATCAAATGCTTCCTGTTGCTTAGGGTCCATTTACAGCCACTCTGTAGGAAGGTATTTTTCTTCTCTTGTGGAATGGAAGGTATTCATAATCAATGAATTGTGTTATTTACTGTAATACATTAGGTTTGCATTCCAACTTTCCAGGCGCACTTGGAAGACTTAGAGCACAATCCTAACCATGTCTACTCAAATGTAAGCCCCATTGTGTTCAATAGATCTTACTCCCAGGAAGCTGTGTTTAGGTTTGCAGCTATAGAGTGGCTTCTATAGTTTCAGAATTGAGGGACTCCATTCTGCAGGTGCATAACCAGTGGTGGGCTTCAGGGGGTTCTCACAGGTTCTGTAGAACCCTTTGCTCATGAGCGCCTGGTTCTGAGAACCGGTTACTAATGGGACATAGAACCTGTTGTTAATTTATTTGAATCCCACCACATAGTGCATAACCGCTATGACCAGGATGAGTAGACACATCCCATTCAAAAAGTGGCATCCAAAGTGAAATTTAGCACTCCTTGCACAGGAAAGATCTGAGAATTTTAAGGGAAGTCAAAAGGTTCTGATAGGACGAGTGAAATTTATTAAGAGGTTTTCTAAACGTTGCTGCTTAAGTGAATTGTTTTAGCTGGTGTCCCAGAATAAGATACATGAAGATTTTTCACAGTTATGCATGAATCACAAATTATGCTGCTCCTTTCATGTCCAAGTGTGTTCCTTTGGCCCTGTTTGTGTGTGTGTGTGTGTGTGTGTGTGTGTGTGTGTGTGTGTGTGTGTGTGTCACAACCATTGATGTTATCATCCACCCCATTTCCTCCTGCTGTCTGCCAGGCATTCTTTGCATCCACACAAACACTAGGATCAATAGAGGTACACAACAATGTACCTAATCAATAGATAAATGGAGGTACACAACTGAATTGATTTGTTTATGTTTCTGTTTATGACAGATGAGAGCAAGGCCAGCCCAAAACTGGCTGATGCCTGAGTTGACATGCCAAGTGCCAATGATATGGGGAGGAGCAGAGGAGCCAGCCTCTGCTTTTCCCAGTTCTAGCTCAGCACCCTCTTTCCTTTCACCTTTCCTCTTCCTGTCTATCTCTCAATTCATTTCCAATCCTGGGTATGGTAAGAAGAGAAGAAACAGTGGGTACAAGTTGGATGACTAAAATTGGTATGTGTGTCCCCCCATCAGCTGTCTGATACAACCGCTTTAACCCTAGCATACCCAGTGGGCGGATTCCCCAGCATTGATCAGTTTTTCTTTTATTTCTAATGGAAGTTATGCTTATAATTTGACAAAATCTTGTGACTTTTTTTCTTATTTTAATAAGTTTTAAATCTGAAATCATAAATGCTTTAAAAAGTTTTATTTTTCCTGTAAAATCAAATTTACCAATTGCAGCCTGCTGGGCCTTTCTCCCAACAAGGAAGTTACATTCAAAATGCATCTGAAGCTTTGACTTCAGATGTAACTAATTTGCACTGATTAGCATCTGTGAGAAGAGAGGAGAATAGGTTTCACACGTTTATAACAACAAAAGGTGTACTTTGCATTCTTTGTAAACAGAATATGAAAGGACAGTGGTGTGAAAGGGCCCAATTTCACCTACAATTTGTAGGTGAAAATTGTAGGTGAAATTTGTAGGTGAAGCCCAGGAAGCAAATGCAATTTATAGTCCTGATTTATGAAGTCCTGACTATTTCCTCCCTTCCATTTATCGTATAGAAAGTATCAATAGGCATCATAAATGTCTCTTTTCAAAAACATTCATCAGCTGTCAGCATGTGCTTTGTTTTTTTGCTATTTATATTCTGCCAGCCGCTTGTGAAGACCAACAGCTTCAAGTGTTCTCCTGTGGTCCTGTGCTGCTGTGGATTTCTGAAGCCTTCCTGCTAGTTCTCACATTATAAAAAAGTTAGTAGGGAACAGTCTGCTCAGGATGTGTGCCTTTCTGGAAAATATATGCTATGTACGTTTGGGCTGTGAACCTAAGTATTATAGCTTTCTCTTCTATATATGGGAGAATGTATATCATGTACACATTCTGCTCAGGGTGTTCACATTCTGCTGTGTACATCTATGAATGTACACATTTTGCTGTACATTCTGAAGGTACACACTCTGCGCACGTATGTTTACTAACAAAGAATGCAAAGTACACCTTTTGTTGTGAGAAAGCTATTCTCCTCTCTTCCCACAGATGCTAATCAGTGCTCATTAGTTACATCTGAAGTCAAAGCTTCAGATGCATTTTGAATGTAACTTCAGGAAAAATAAAACTTTCAAAGCATTTATGTCAAATTATAAGCATAACCTCCATTAGAAATAAAAGAAAAACTGACCAATGCTGGAGGATCCGCCCACTGGGCCTGCTAGGGCCGACATGCGTGCCTTGACTCAGGTGATAGTGAAAAACCTGGGCATGCTATGGCAGAATGTGTACATTCATACATGTAAACAGCAGAATGGGCACACTCTGAGCAGAATGTGTACACCCTGAGCAGAATGTACATACGTGCGCAGAGCGTGTACAAGTATGAATGTACAGCAGAATGTGTACAGAACAGAGTGTGTACATGTATGCATGTACAGTACATGTATGTATACATGTACAGCGCACATGAGTGTGCTGAGCAGAGTGTGTACATGTATGAATGTATATACGTGCGCAGAGCAGAGTGTGTACATGTATGAATGTACATACGTGCACAGAGCAGAGTGTGTACATGTATGCATGTACAGTGTAATAAATCAAAATTCAAATCAAAAGGTGTAATAGATCAAAATTCTTTGTTCCACAACTTCCTAATACAAAAAAGTTACAATGAAAACTTGAAGCAACATTTATTCATTATATCTGCCAAACTTCAGTATTCAGAAGGGAAAAATGGGCAAACGGACTGTCACGGGTCTGCCTTTGCCTGGCTTCCCCCTGTCTGCCAACAGGGGTCTGATCCTCAAGGATGACTGAGATCTGTGTCTCATCTTCATCTCCCTCCCGAGAATACATGATGCACAACAACTCAAAAGGTAGGTTCAAAACACGTTTACTTTCTCCTTTCTTTCTCTTTCCTGCTTCACTCTTATTAACACTCTTTTCTTTTAACAGGTTACATAATCAACAAGTGTCCCATAACAGAACCCCACCACCGCAACAGGTAAGTGCCCATATTTTGTCTCTCGGTTTGTTTCTAATGGAACACAACTCATGCCTCACTTTCCTTCTCTCCGCAGGTGGCTCCCTCCACACTTTCTTTCCTTTTGTCCTCTTTGACAGGTCGGCTTGGTCTCAGCAGGGGATGGGGCTTCTGATATTCCGTCTGGACACCCAGTTGTTGTTCTTGAGCCTCAAGGGATAGGGTCTCCAAGGATAAATTTGAGGGGTTCTCTCTCCAAGCTTTGTAGGTGCTCCTCTCCCTCCACGGCACCTCTTTCCGCCAAAGAACCTCCTCCACCTCCCCCTCTCTCTCCCTTATATCCTCCACTCCCCCACCCATCTCCTCCCGCCAAATCTCTACCAATGAGGACACCCCCTTGAGATCGTACCAGCGGGTGGAAGGTCCCACCGTTATCCCCCTCCTCCTGGGCCCGCCACGTCTGCCCGTGCACCACATCTCCACCATGTCTTTCATTGTCCAGACCTCTACCGCATCAGGGAAGTCTTTTATGTCCAAGGGGGGGTAATTCGGTCTCCTCCAGACTCGGAGGCTCTCCCCCATATACACTCCCATCGGCTCGAGGTTGAACCGCTGGTAGGCATCCCAGTCCGTCTGACACGGACACAGGTGGGGATCTGCCCACTGGGCATGCTAGGGTTAATTGGCCTTATGGGTAGACAGGTTCTGTCTGGTTCTTTTAAAGTGTGCTAGCTATATGATTATTGCAATTTTTAAATGTAGAAATTCTTAATGCAGTGCTAATGCCACTGAATTCAATGACAGTTCTTTCCAGCTACATCTGTCAGATCACTGCCACATCATTTGAACATCTGCTTCATAATTCAACCAAACTGATGAATCATTAAGAACAGCGTTGTTTTGCTCTTTCCCCCCTAAATGTTTTTCCTTGACCTCCAATTCTTTCCAAATGTTTGGCAGATGCTAGACACGGTTCTTTGTGTACATTGCTTGAAACTCTTTTACATACCTTAAATTAGCTAATGGGTACTTGGGCTCTGTGAAATAATGCATTAATGAAAAAGTTCTGAAAACAAGACAAGGCATTGTATCCTGTGGGGAAACAATAATATGTTGTTTAGCAAGTCGCCTTTGGACTTTGTAAGAAACAAAAAGGACATGAAAGTACAAAAGATGCCTCTTTACTTCACGTGCAAAATGCAGTGAAGTGATTTGAAGAGGGGATTTGTTTTTAAGTACAAATATGTCCGTCCAGGGCTCAACCTATGGTATGGGATTGCAATGGCTGCTTACTGATTAGCAGATCTGCTTTTGCACATTTCTGTTCATGCACCCTTGTAAAAGTATTAAGAACTATGGGTGCAATCCAGAGTAACTATGGGGAGTCCTTGCTCCGACATAAGAACAATTTACTCTGGATTGCAATATGAATTTCCCATTTGTTTTCACTAGGTGGTGTCGTAACTACGTCGATGTAAATGTATCTTACGTGCTCTCGTCGTTACTATGGATTGTAGGGTATGAGTAGCAGTAGCTCCACCTCCAGCACCACACAGGATATATTCTTCCCTTTCTCTATTTTGTTCTTTCTTTCCTCTGTTCTTTCTTTCATCTCAACCCTAAGTCTGTTAGCGAAAAGCTCTCTTTAAGCTCCTATTCAACATTGCTTTTTTCTTGTTGATGGGTCACATATCAATTTTGGGTTCCCAAGATAATTTTAATTCAAAAAACCTTATCTGGACACAATCATATGCATGACTACTCAGGAGTAAGCCCTATTCTTTTCAGTGGGAAACAGGAAATTGTGGATGTAAAATAGAAATTGACACCCACTCAGATCCCAAGGAAAGTCCAGCACTGTGAACAGACTGTTCACCATGCTTTAGAACACAATTTCTAAACTCTTCAAACAAGTTTGTCTCTTCCAAATTTAAATAAAGACTGAAGGTAACAATTGTCGACCTTAATTCTAAAGAAAAAGTTTTCAAGTTTTAGTCAAGGGAGGTTTCTTGTCAGTCAAGACATTCAAGGAATGTCAAAGATAAGATTAGTTTGATATATTAGGAAGATTTCAGGAATCCCTAGGTTTGTCATCAGATTGAACAATCTTTGCCCCCCAGGAGTGCCACACAAGTGTCCTACAGCACTTTTGTGATACCCCCCAGGTGATCACATGACTTATGCTATGGTTTAGGCTGGCCTAACTGGCCTAACTTGTCTCCTCATTCTTGTGGTGGGGAAGCCAGTGCTAGATGTGCACTGGCCTAACTCAACCCTCCAGAAGGGACACAAAAGTGCCTTGCAGCATTTTTGTCACACCCACAGGTCAGCACAGGACTTGTGCTAGGATTTGTGCTGACCTATCCATAGGTTAGGATTGCACTGTCAGTGGCTTTTCTCATCTAGGCACCTCTGTGAAACATTATTGCTTCAAAATGGTGCCTGCCATGAAGCTCACTAGCTCTCCCTTCACAACTTGAGACGTTCTGAGAGACAAACACGAGCCCAGAAAGTGCTCCCATCCTTTTTACAGAGAAAGACTATTTCCCTGATGGTCCCTCCCCAATCCCCAGAGCAAGCAAATCTTGATAAGCACAACTGGGAACTATCTGTCCACCACCTATTAATGTGAAAGCTGGAAAACCCGATCCTTTCTGGCAGGGCTGAATGAAGAGATAACTGACATCAGTTGTCTTTGTGTCTTCACAGTTGCCGTAACCTCATTATTCTTGAAATTATCTTTCCTCAGAGTCATTTTTTAAAGCTTGAGCTGGTGCCATCTGGTCTGTAAAATGTTGCCGTCCACGTTACAATACAAAGAAAGGTCAACGCACCAATCATCTTGCATTTGTAGGATTCTTTTTTTATTTCCTGAACTATTCGTTATTCCCTACCAGCTATTTTTCATTCCTTTGTAATTGCCTGATTTTATCCTGTCCAAGCAACTCAGCAATAATGTTATCTGAATGCTGTAAAAGTTGCATTGCTTTGGTATTGAAGCTGCTTGTGTTACACACTTCCATTGGATTTCTGTAACTGGACTGTGATAACACAGAACTGCAGGACAAAATAACTTATCAACACAACTATGTTAGCAAAAAAAAAATGTAATTTCCCATGCTTTGCTGTATGGGATGGCTACAAGGGTTTTATTTTAACTTTGTGACCTCCACCTTCCAAGTGAAGAACAGAACTAATTTTTTTAAATAAGAAATGAAATGAAACAATGTAGTTTTAATTTCTGAGTTCTCATTTCTGATTGAAATAAAAAATTGAAATAAAACCATGTAGTTCTGATTTCTTTTGCCCAAACTTTCACTGAGATGATCACCTTTCAAATGCTCTCCGAACATTTGCACCAGAGGGTCACCTGACACGGTGACATGGTGTCAAGGGCCAGAAAAAAAATGTAAATGTAAAATTTATATAAAATACATTAGAAATTTTAGATTGTGAGCCCTTTTGGGAGAGGGACCCATTAGCTTTTAATTAGCTATTATTATTTTTCCATTTTCTTTGTAAACCGCTTTGTGAACTTGTTAGTTGGAAAGCGGTATATAAATACTGTAGATAGATAGATAGATAGATAGATAGATAGATAGATAGATAGAAAGAAAGAAAGAAAGAAAGAAAGAAAGAAAGAAAGAAAGAAAGAAAGAAAGAAAGAAAGAAATGAAACTAGCCCTACAATCCAGTGTAACTACGGGAGCACATAAGAGACATTATGTGTACCCGTAGTTACTGCACCATCTAGTGAAAACCTATAGGAAATTCATATTGCAATCCAGAACAAATTGTTCTTACACCAGAGCAAGGACTCCCCGTAGTTACTCTGGATTGCACCCTTAGATGAATGAATAAATGAGCTTACATTTCCAGGATTTCTCTAACCACCAACATACATCACAGAAATAAAGCACATACTTAAATAGAACCAATTCATCCAAATCCCAATCACCTTCTATGTCCTTAGGTATGGAAGGTTGATACAATAACTACCAGTAACATGCAATTGGCCTTTCCAATCCTTAAATGGTAGCATGATTTCCCCCCTTCTTTTGGTGTTTTTGGTGCAGAATTGTAGCCATCTCACTTAGGACTCTGCAACTCTCATCTGCCTTTTGTTAATTCCATTTCTGACACCTGACTTCAATTTTCTTTGTCCCAACTTCACCGAAAACATTAAAAACATTCATCCAGATGAAGCGACAGGTAGCAACACTTCTCTGGCAATTATGTTTGGCGGCCTAAGGTAAACATGTGAGAGTTGAAAGGAGTTTTCTCACCTATTTGGCTTTGTTACAGCTGCTGATGAATCACTGTCTGGAAATGCGTAGAGCCAGAAAATGGGCAATGTTGTCTGATTTCCCTGTACAAGAGAATGCATAAGCTGACTTATGATACTTTAGCACATATGGCTTTCTGGGAATTATCTGAGATTTATTTGTTGTATAGTCTAAAACAGTGGTTACTCCTCCACGGAAGAAGGGAACCTCTTGAGTTCTTGCTAGGGCAGGTCTGCAGCAGCCAAGGATTCCCTAGGACAGTGGTGGTGAACCTATGGCATGCATGACAGAGTGGACACTCCAAGAGCTCTGGGCATATCATTGGGCCAAGAGCACCCTGAGTACAGTGCACATGCCCAGAACTCTGGGCATGCGCAATAGGCTCAGGGTGCTCCTGGTCCAATGTGCATACCTGGAGTTCCAGGCATGTGTGCTGAGCACCAGCACTGTCAGTTAGCACTCGGTGCTATCACTGCCCTAGTGGGGATTGTGGGGGTAGAAGGGTTGTTTTAAACCTATTAGCAGATAACACTAGTCAGTACAGGATGCAAAGAGCCCTGTGGTGGTACTCTAGGCAGGCAGGAGGAGGACATTTGTGTTCATTGGTCTCATTCCATCCCACAAATTGATCTGAATGTCCAACCAGAGCCTACAATCCAACATACAACCATTTTGGTGTACCACCATGTTTCTACCTCCAAATAGTTCTTCTACAAACATTTGCACTAGTATTAGGATTAGTGATGTTCTGGTTAGGGTTTCACAACATGAACTGATTTACAACTCTAGACCGTGCGTTTGGGGGTTTTTCAATCTTCCCAATCGATAAGGCTCATCCAAATCCATGCAAGAACTTCAGATGTGATTGCACCATGTGGATAAAGTCATAAGCTCATTATAATTCATGTGATGCTGTTTTATTACAGATGGAACAAAACAGGAAATTCTGCACACACATACACATATTCTCTTTTATGTGCGTGTAAACTATTTCCTGCAGATTTATGATGAAATTCTTTTAACTTTTTTCTTCATTTGCCTCACAAACAGCAGTATTACCCTTTACTCCAAAAAGAACTTTATAAACAAAATTATTTATCCTGTTGGATTACTTTCGTCTTTCCTTTCTGTTTATTTCAGAACGATTCTAGTAACTGCCATTAGATTTTTATGTTGTCTTGGGAAAGTTTTTATTTGGAAAAATGGGAAAAAATGTCTCAATTGTGGCAATTTTATTTGCCAGACATTTTGAAAACGCTCTTAAGCCATGGCAAGATTTTTTCATAAAGATTCATTTTCCTCTAAAATTACCATTTTTTCTACTTATAATGAATTCTTCCATACCTATCCAAAAATGTTTTTAACATGGAAAACAGGCCACACTGATTTTGGTGGACGTCACTTCCAGGAAAACGCTCAAGTCCATTTTGATAGTACTGATGGCATGGGCTACGTTCCAGTTGCATTTTTTTTGCCAACTGAGAGTTAATTAAGATCTCTGGACATATACAGCCTACGTGCATGTGGGGTAAATTTTTTAACTTTTCGTCACCAAAGATTGCCTGGCAAAAATATAATGTCAATCACAAAAGTCCTTGCCACTCAAGCAAGGAAGTTTATGAAGATATTTAATACATCATTGCTTTGCAGTATCCATCGTTCCCCCAGTGGCTTAGCTAATTATCATGTAGTCTGGTACAAAGCTCAGAATGTTGCCCTGGAACTGATGTCCCAAACGGGTATTTCTAAAAAGAAAATTGGGGAAAAAAATTGCCTCCTCCTCAGTAGTTCACCACCCATTTGCTCTGCTAATGGTGTAGCTAAAGCACCTGTTTGCTATCTGGAGTCAAAGATGATATTGTCATGGTTCCCCCCCCCCCCCCCACAACAGTAACAACAAAATCAAAATTAATTTTAGTAAAAAATGAAAATTGTATCCCATATTGGTTAGGTAAACTGTGCTGGGGCAAAAAGGAATGGTTATTCTTTCCCTGCTAAATATAAGAGGAGCACCACTTAGAAGTGCCTGTATACCCAGTTAGCAACTGTAAAAGGTACCTGAATTATGATATATGTTGCATATGGACATGAGAGCTGATTCATATTAGCATCTTATTAGTTTCATACAATATCAGAATTACATCTTATCGGTTCTCAGATAAATTCATGGGAAGGTTTTGAGTTAAGAAAATCCCCTTTATGTTCCATGGGCTTTTTTAAATTTTTTGCTTAATTGGCCATACCCTTTGACAGAATATAGATATTTCAGTGCAGTTTGTTTCATTGCAGTCTGCATTAAATTGTCTTTCCAACAATATATATCATGATGGAATTATTATTCATACATACGCTCTTTTTCACAATTTTAGCCACTAGTGTCAAGCTCAGCTTTTTGCCCCCCTAATGCTTGCTACCTGATGGAGCTGCACCCCTTAGCCCCCTAGCTTTGCCACTACATGCCCCTACTCTGAAGTCATCATGAGCATATTTTTCTTCATCTCAACTTTGCTTTTCAAAGCATGCTCTCGGTTTTGTGGGCTGCATAGCACACAAAAAATGATGAGAAAAAAATTAGCTAAAATCCAGCCCTTGTCTCTTCAAACTAATAGCAATTTCCTTAGTACTAGAAGCAAACTTTCCCCGTAAAAGAAACTTTTGTTGCCTGCAATGCAGCAGATAATATCAGGGAATCTTCCCCAATTGGTTTATTGTAGAACTAAAAGAATATAATATATTCCTCTCTCAGGGCTTTCGTGACTTGTCTCACAAAGATGGCTGCCAAGACAAGGGAGCATCTGGCAAAAGACTTACAATCGGAAGCACTTGGCTCCTCTCAAAAGGCTAAAGAAATCCAGGGTTTTCAGTATTTTGAGCTATTAATATTGCAATAATGATTTATTTATTAATTAGCTAATGACATTGTCATGCTTTGGAGAACTAAGCTCTGTGTGTGCAGAGGTCTGGTTTAGCTCACGTTTCCAGTGCTTTGGGAAAGACACTTTGCTTATATCATTTTGGCCTACAGATGCCCCCAAAGGAAACAATAGTAAGATGATGAGGTCAGGGCATTTAAACTACATTCTTATATGAGTAAATGTATCTCTGGTGCTTCCTTTGAATATAATCTTTGCCCAAATCCTTCTTGTTTTATTTTCAAAAGGTTATCAAGTTAGAAAAGAGGAATGTGTCAGGGAGGCCTGCTTTCTCATCTCGGCAGATAAGATTCATCCTGAACTGATTCCTAGGTAGACACATGCCTACCTAAGAAGTCCGATTATGTTCAGTGGGGTTTTCTCCCAGGAAAATGGATATAGGATTAGAAGCAGTGATGGGCCCAGCCTGCCCTAACAACCGGTTCTCCAGAAGTGGGCGGGGCCAGGATGGGTCAGGGGCGGGGCTGAGGTCAGGGGCGGGAGCAGGGGGAAAATAAAGGGGAATTTTTTAAAAAAATTAAAAAATTAAAAAATTAAGCATTTAATTTAAAAAATTAAAAATTTAAGCTTATATGTACTGCCCTGGGAGTAAGCCCCATTGACTGGCATGCGGCTTACTTCTGAGTAGACCTGCATAGGATGGTGCTCTGAGGCTGCAGTCCTTTCCATGCTGCCCTGGGAGTAAGCCCCATTGACTGTCATGGGACTTAGCTCTGAGTAGTCATGCATAGGATTGGGTTCTCAGGCTGCATCCTGTCCACACTTTCCTGGGAGTAAGACCCACTGACAGTAATGGGATCTACTTCTGAGTAGACCTGCCTAGCCTTGCTCCCTGAGGATGCACCCTGTCCACACTTTCCTGGGAGTAAGACCCATTGAGCACAGTAGGGTTTACTTTTGAGTAGACATGGTTAGGATTGTAGTCACCAGGCTAAGAAAAGAGGATCTATCTGGAAGGAGGCAGGAATCCTAAAAACACTTTCCTGGGAGTAAGTCCCATTGAGTGTCATAGGACTTACTTCTAGTAGTCATCATAGGATTGGGCTCTGCGTGGGTGCCATTACAGCCCCCTGGCTGGCGGGGGAAGGCTTTAGTTGTGCCTCTGAGCGCATGTGGGCGCCTCTGACCCCCCCCCCCCGGCCGGCCAGGGAAGGCTTAAGCCATGCCTCTGAGCGCGCATGGCCGAAACCTGCAAAGGGTTCCGAACCTGTTTGCCCCGTTATGGCCAGCCCCCCAACTACTGGTTCGTGACCGGCGGGCTGATCGTAACAACCAGTTTGCCTGAACCGGTCCGAACCAGTCTCAGCCCATGTCTGGATTGGAGCTATAGTAATAATTGAGCAATAATTGGGCATCCAGCTTCCTAAGGTGGATAGTCAGAATATTTAAACCAATGTTCCTCAAACTGTTGACCCACTAGTTGGGTCACAAATCAATTTTAGGTGGGTCCCCTTTCATTTCAATGTGTATTTTATTTCGAATGTAGTAGACATGATGTTTGAGGAATTTTTTAAAACAGATCAGCAACTGCTTGGGAGGCATTATGAGAGTTCTTTGTTTAAAATGAATTTTAAGCTTATATGTACTGTAAACATTTAATGCATTTAGGCCTACAACCTAAAGTGAAATTAAGACCCTTGCTCTGGAGCAGTTAAGATGACTTTCCATAAAATAACACTAGAGGGTGACGTAACTGTGTGGACCCGTAACTGCTATGGATTTTGCCCTTAATTTGATTTTGCTATCGGGAAGGGTGTGAAAAAATTTTCCTGTTTGATGTCATTTCTGGCTATGATCTGACTTTCAGGTTGATGACATCAGTTCTGATTATCATTCTAAAAATTGAGTCCTAGTGCTAAAAAATTTGAGAACCACTGGTTTAAATTACTTTCAGCCAAATGGTAACTCGTATTGATCCCAAAGTTTAATTTCACTGAGCTGAGAAACTCCCCCTTTAAACAATTTGGTGGAGGTTGCTGAGAAAGGTCTGACTCTGACAGTATTCATGGTTTCTACTATGGCTTCATTTGCCCTTACCACTTCACAGATCTTATTGACTACATGATATTGAGATTAAGGATAAGATAATATACTCACGTGATTGTTTTCTGATGAATTTTAGGGAGAAAAGGACAGGATTAACTTTGGCAAGCTGGAAATGTTGTGAACTCAATCAAATTTTCCAACAGAGGTAGTTTTCCTGTATGTCAGCAGCAATAGCATGTACCTTTTTTCCTAATGGAAAATTCTGTACTTGGAGGAAGTGATGGTGGAGGTACTGTCAGTAGTACAAGCTGGCCAGCAAATTTTTTTTTTCTTAGAAACCACCAAGGAATAGTGCTACATTGTGCCATCACTACCACTTCCAAGAATGCAACAATTTTTGTTTGGTAAATTGCCACCACACTCAGACTGGGAAGCCATCAGCCCCTGAATAATCTACCAAATTTCACCCACTCCAAAACCACCAAAAGCCGACAGGGCCGTGAAAATGAGAGGGCTTGTTTTGGATCAGCACTAGTTGTGAAATAATCACTGTCATTATATGATCCCCGGGGATATTTGTCTAGGAAAGTAGTCCTAACCAAGAAAGACAGGGCTGAAGGAATTGCATGTAGGAGAAACAATGGTAGCAAACAGAACTGAGGAAAGGTTTTTAGATAAGTTTATATAAGTTTATATTTTATATAATTTATATATTGAATGATTTCAGGAAACCTCTCTCTCTCTCTCTCTCTCTCTCTCTCTCTCTCTCTCTCTCTCTCTCTCAAATCACAAAAGCATGTGCCATAACCAGGGTTAGCTTAGGATCCAACTAACTGGGTAATTCAATTCAAACAGATTTTGAAAGAACACTGTTTCTGACCACTGTGATTCACTTTAAAAGTGAAAGCAGCCCTGATTTGCTGCCCAATACTATCCTCCACCAGCAACCATGTTGGCAAAGTGCACACTGCACCAGTGCTGGGATTCAAATAAATTAACAACAGGTTCTGTGTCCTAATATCCTAAATTAACAACAGGTTCTATGTCCATAGAACAACAGGTCCTATATCCCATTAGTAACCAGTTCTCAGAAACAGGTTCTCATTCGCAAAGGGTTCTATAGAACCTGTGAGAACCCTCTGAAGCCAGTGTGGGTGGAGTGCTCAACCAACCACCAGGAGGCAGGTCAAAAAAATTCCCTTTTTCCATTGACTGCTTGAACACATATATGTCTTTTTTCTAGGACATACATCAGTCATTTTGCTGGCATGTGTCAATGAAGAGCATAGCGGCAGGGCAGCCTGAGAAAGAGGAGTTAAGATGTGGCACAAGCCAGTGCCATTGAGGTCCTCCCTTTCACTTGTGCCCTCCCATCCACAAGCCTCCTACTCACAACATGCTGCTAATGTACAGGTGCCAGAACGTGGTGCTACCAAAGGACTGGGCACTTGGAAAAGGAAAAGGGGAAAGGACTGGAAAAGGAAAGTGGTAGAACATACTGATCCACATATTTGTACTTTCTCTTCTGCTCTGTCCACCTCTTCCAATCAAGGGAATGGGAGGTACAAAGATTGGCACATCACCATGTAGGGAGGACCAGCATTTGGCATGCCTCCTCAGGTATCAAGAAATCTTCAGCCAGTCTGCCCTATAAACATTTGAGATTGTTGTTGTTCAAGATCTTTCATTATAATTCTTCTGCTTCTTCCTTCCATGTGATTTATTGGCAAGCTCAACTAATAGCATGATACCATATAATGGACAATACTACATAATGTACTGTGTAAACAAAACATGTGCATAATACAAATAGCACTGTGTGACTGAGCATTTCAAAATGTTTTCTTTTTTCACAATGCGTCATGCTGATGGTGTCTCACTTTGGATCCTTTTCCCACAAAACTTCTGGATGAATAAATTAAAGAAAGGTGCAACTCCAGTTCCACAGATACTTATTTAATTCATATTTAATAAATATAATTTTTTGTTAGATGGAGTAATGGCATGTTTGCAAAAATTTAGTGCACACCACTCATCCTGCTCCAAATGAATTCTGAACACCCAGCAATCCTGACGGCTGGTCTTTGGTTTCGGACTTACATAAGAAGATGAAATGAGGTCTCCTGGATCAGACTTAGGGTTCATCTAGATCAGCATTCTGGTGGTTTCAGTGGTAGCCAATCAGATGCCTGTGGGAAGCTCAGATGTGAGGCAGAAGGAAACTCTTCCTGGCATCTGCTGGTCAGATTAATTTGTCTCTCAATAAAGAGATTCCACTTGGTTCCCATGAATAAAATCAAGAAAGCAGTGGATCAAACCAAGCTTTGGTAGCCTAAATCAATCTGGAAATAATCATTAGAATGCAAACATAGCAATTATACAGTGTATTCCAAGAGTTCAGCATGTGCCAAACATTTTTTTACCTTGGCCATTCTTAAAACAGCCTTTCAAATTATTTATTTATTTATGTTTGTTTGTTTGTTTGTTACCTCTCTCTTTTCCATGCCAAAACAAATGTCCAAAGCAGCTTACAAAGCTTTTTTTCCTATTATCCTCACAAGAATAACATGAGGTAGGTGAAGCTAAGAGTGAATGTCTGACCCAAGGTCACCCAGGAAGTTTCATGGCTGAGGAGGGATTTCATCTTCCAGGTCTCAGTCCAACTCCCTAATCACTACACCATCCTACACTATACAACTAGCTAGCTAGATCAGGTAGTGAGATCCATGAAATTCAGCTTGCGTTGCAGATTTCCATATCTGCAGTTGGAGGGACAGAAGTCACACTGAACAAGGAACAGCTGTGGAGCCTGCCTTATAAGGAGTCTCTGATGAGATGGCAGTACAATCTACAGTGAATACAAGGGGCTACTTGGAGTGGCTTGCTTTATCCCCAAGTTAGTGGGCAGCCATAGTTGTGGCTGAACTGCCTGGGCTGCCTGGGCTGCCCCAGTTAGGGAAGCTAGGTTCACCTGTCTTGGGGCAGCCTATGTTGCCTTATGCTGCTCCAAGCCTTTTCCAGAGTAACTAGGGTGGCCCATCTTGCATTTGGGTCAGCCGAGTGATAGATAGGGTAACCCAAGTGCACTTCTGGATCGTGCCCTTAACCACCTGTATCTTCTTAACAGCTCAGGATCACAGGACTTTCTGCACTGCCAAGCCTAGAATGTAACCACAGTTTGACTAGCTGTGAGGATACTAGCGGGCAAGAAATCTGGTTCACAGTTTTCTAGATTTCTTCCACTCCAAGTCCAGTTGGGGTGGGTTAGTCACAAAGTGTTGAAACTTAATTTTGGAAATAACTGAGGTGCTTAAGTTCTACACAAATCACTGGACTGGTTAAAATAGTATAGAAGTCTTTCAGTGGGCTTTATTTCCATAGAAATTTCCATAGAAAGCACAGAAATTTCCACACAGAGCATTTCCATAGAAATGTCACCTGGATCATATCTCAGGAGCTTTGAGGTCCTGATTTCAGACAAGCTTTGGTACAACTCAAGCACTCAAAGGGTTTTAGTAAATGGTTCTGTGTCAACCTGGAGGTCAGTTTCTAGTGGGGTCCCCCAAGGCTCTGTCTTGGGACCGGTTCTCTTTAACATTTTCATCAATGACTTGGAGGAAGGGATATGGGGGAGCCTGATCAAATATGCAGATGACACCAAACTGGGAGGAGTAGCAAACACATCAGAAGATCGGAGAAACCTCCAGGAGGATCTGGATAAACTGGAATCCTGGGCTGTAACAAACAGAATGAATTTCAACAGGGAGAAGTGCAAGGTCCTGCACTTAGGCAATAAAAACCAAAAACATAGGTATAAAATGGGGGATACTTGGCTTGGCAGCACAACATGTGAGCGGGATCTTGGAGTCGCCGTGGATCACAAGCTGAACATGAGTCAGCAGTGTGATGTGTCTGCAAAGAAGGCAAATGCCATTTTAGGTTGCATTAAGAGGACTGTAGCTTCCAAGTCACGAGAAGTTCTAGTTCCTCTTTATTCAGCATAGGTCAGACCTCACCTTGAGTACTGTGTTCAGTTCTGGGCACCTCACTTGAAGAAAGATGCAGCCAAACTGGAGCAAGTCCAGAGGAGAGCGACAAGAATGATCAGTGGGATGGAAGGAAAGCCCTACGAGGAAAGGTTGGGGGAACTTGGGATGTTCAGCCTGGAGAAGAGGAGGCTGATGGGAGACATGATTGCCCTCTTCAGATACCTGAAGGGCTGTCATAGGGAGGAAGGGGCCAATTTGTTCATAGCTGCTTCTGAAAGCAGAACTAGAACCAATGGGTACAAACTGCAAGAAAGGAGATTCCGGCTGGAAATCCGGAAAAAATTCCTGACGTGAGGGCGGTTCGGCAGTGGAACAGATTGCCAAGGGAGGTGGTGGACTCTCCCTCACTGGGGATCTTCAAGCAGAGGCTCGATGAGCACCTGTTGGAGATGCTCTAGGGGGAATTCCTGCTGCAGGCAGGGGGTTGGACTAGATGACCTACTAGGTCCCTTCCAACTCTATGATTCTATGAAGACTTGGACAGTAAAGATCTTGTTTTTGCTGCTGACAGACGAGGCCACTTTCTATTCTTTATTCATTTTGGTAGTAGTTCATCATCTGGTTTTATTTTGGGATTTTCCCAAAGCAGGCAGGAAATAAAAGGCTGTAGCTAAAAATATACCTGGATTAGCCACTCACTTGACCCAAAACGCCTTGCTGTAATCAAGAGACTTTCATTATAGGCAGTACCAGTGATGAAGGAATGGGGCAAACAAAGGATATTCCCTCTCCTGTGGCTTCCTATCCTGGATTCCTGTGGTAGATGGA
This sequence comes from Cryptoblepharus egeriae, assembly GCA_030015325.1. Lineage (NCBI taxonomy): Eukaryota > Metazoa > Chordata > Lepidosauria > Squamata > Scincidae > Cryptoblepharus > Cryptoblepharus egeriae. The sequence continues at coordinate 214,730,642 of JAREYC010000001.1, forward strand.
CAGAAAGCCATTTCTCACATATTTGGAATCAGGACTTGCCCAAGATAATCTGAAAACTGAAGCAGCTCTATGTTCTTCCACCTGCTACACATTGATAGCACATACTCATATTCATTCCAGTCCTGTCCCACAATTGCTCTTGATGCCTAAACTCATCTCCTGGATGGAGAGGTTCCTTGGATCCCATAATCTTCCCCATCAACCAATTTAAAGGAAACTGTGGATGCAGCCATGGTCCAAAGATGCCAGAGATGACTACAGCTCAGTACTGGTGAAGGAGGGAGAGGTAAGCCATGCCCTCATCTTTCTCCCAGCCCATCACTAGAAGCAGCTGTTTTGGTCAGCTTCCAGGATGAATTGTCCCTGCCTGGTTGGAAGGCTTTTCTTTATCATCATCCATTGAGCTATTCCCCAAGTTCTTTCTTTTCCACTTATTATGAAGATATGGCATTATTTAATGTGAAGATTAATGTGACATAAACCGCTATGCTCCTTTCAGAAAGCTAACATGTGGGACAAATGTCACACAACCCCAGAAAAGCATTTTATCCTTTCTGGGGTCCTCCATATCAGTGGTGAGCTCCAGCAGGTGAGCTCCACCTACTCTATAGAACTGATTGTTAACAAGAGATAGGACATATAAAGTTTAAAAATAGCCATTTAAAAGTGGCTGCCAAATGGCATAGAACCGGTTGTTAATTTCTTTGAATCCCATCACTGCTCCATATGATATGTTCATTCCAATGAACCACTGAACTTCATGCAAAGTGTAAATACAGTTTTGAGGAGCATTTTTGTCTTTGTGCACTTTGAGTTTTACTTTACAAAAAATGATTTTATGGCATTTTTCTTTTGTTTCATCTTCAGAAACAGAGGAGCCAGTTAATAGTTTACCTGCTTTCATAATGGCAGGTAATAGTTGGAAAGAGGGAGAGAGAAGGGGGAATAATTCCTATGTATTTTCCACATCCTATCTGTTGACCGCAAATTATTAAGTTTGCTGAAATTGGGCAAGATTCCTAATCTATGTCTCCAGTATATAAGTCACTAATAATGTATACAATAAGGATTATTAATGAGGTGTCTTTCCATGGGCCAACTAAACACTGCCAGCGAGGCAGGAAGTGCCTTCAAGGTGGTCCAGTGAGGAAGATTCCCATTTTGTAGGGAGAAGATGAATCTAGCCATCAGAACATAGTTACCAAAGAAGACCATTGTTGATTTGACATTTAATGCATTTGATCACCAGATCTAAGTCCAGAATCTTTTCCAAAGGATCTTCACTGCTCCAACTTGATGCCAATGTAGCCACAGTAACTGAGCACCTTCTGCATCCATCGTCCTCAACAGTATTTGCATACCACTTCTCAATGAAAAGTTCACAAAGCGGTTTACAGAGAAAATTAAATAATGGCACCATCCAATGGTGGTGTTGGTGGTGGAAAATCATAAAGCCAATAGCAAATAAATAAAAAATATATTTTAGAAACTTCCCCTGACTTCCACTACTCCTCCCATAATACCCTTCCATGAATACTGTTCATTTGCAACATCAGCACAAAAAGGTGGCCTGACTTTCACAATACAGTACATAAAGGAACTTCACTACCAGAATAAAGTTGAATAAGTGAATAAACTTCACTACCAGAATAACCACAACTGTTCCTTGTTCATTGTGATCTGAGGGGGGTCTTCTGTGGAGCAAGCCCTCCACAGGTGTCACTGACTTGCTGCCTACTTAGCATGCAGGGCAGCCCGACTCTCTGGATGCAGCATAACTTTCTGCTCTGGATTCAGAATAGTTGGGGCAGCCAACTTTTTGTATCCTTGTCCATGTATAAATTATATCAGCAGCAGCAGCAGCTATCATGGGGTAGTCGGAGGCCTGCACAGAGAGCACTGAGTTTGTTGGAATTACCACAGACAAAGCTAGAGCCGGGATGAAGTGATTTCCTTCCCATCCATGTGCAATGTGGGTTGGGATTTATATACAGAATGTATCATTATTTGCTTTCATGAAAAAGCAGCTTTTGATCTGAGGAAAATGATTCATCCTTGTTAGTTTTGAAAAGAATTGTGTCGATGCTTGACTTTTTTTGGATCTTTTTCCTTTTTTGACGTTTTTAAACATTCCATCTGATGGATGTTCTTTAATCACCCCTCGTTTCTTCATACAGGAACTAGATTCTTATTCTGATCCAAAAACATATCCTGCAAGGGCTGTCTTCGTGTGAAATGGTCCACATCGACAATGAGAATCAGAACATTCTTTCCAGGTTTGGAGTTTCCAGGTTTTTTATGAAAAGGGAATTCTTTTTTCCCACAGATATCATACCAAAAAAAGAGACCACGGAGGGTCAGGTAATGTAAGCAACAGACCGGAGCTGCGTTGCCAAAAAAATATAGAGCCATGCAATGGTTCCAAAAGGGGAAAAATTAATTGCAGTGACAAATGGTAAGAGTGTTGAATTGTTTTTTTTTAAACCCTGTTGACATCCAGATGTTGGAAAGTGCCACATCCTGGTTAACAAAAATATTCGCTATGCTCTCAGATCTTCCTTCCTTATTTTGATTGCAAGTCGCCTTTGAAATACATTCTTTCCCACTACTGTTCACTGATCGCATGACTAAAATATTTTAAATGCTCAACTCTTTTCCTATAAGGCAAGAAGTGGAAAACTCCTCCACAAACATTTATAGGATTGTCATTGTATATTACTAGAAGGCTATATCTGACTGTTTATGGGATGGTGGCAGCAGCAGGCCACAAGGGCTTGCAATGCAGGTTTTTAAAGCACTTGATGATATCAAAGCATTTCCATGCTGATGGAGGCCTGCTGAACTATGCCAGTGCTTAGGATAACAAAAGTGTTATAGGATTTCTGTGAACAGGGTTTGTTTTCTCTCTAAAGAAATAGTCATGAGAATCCAGATTGCAAGATGAGAGACAGTGGGAGGAGATTTGGGTTGAGTAGAGTTAAGGGAAAGGTGTGCTTGAACCTGCATGCACAACCACCCCCTCCCCATTTTAGAAGACCACTAAGATAAAGATGTTGTTTGAGAGGTACCACAAGAATCACCCAAAATATTCCACGTACCATATCCGGGCTGCCCGTGTGAACAACTCCTGAGAAATCAGACAAAAAGAATGACCCTCAAGGCATTCCACTTCATTCTGAGAGACTGTAGGTTTGACTTTCACACTGGATGCTGATCTGTTGTCTGTCTAGCTGTACTGAAACTGGGAAGCTGGTGAGACTTTATGCCAGCTGTGTGCCTTGGGGCAAATTTTGCCTTGATTTCTGTTAGCAAGTTATTTTCCAAACCAGCCATTTCCTCTTTTCTTCAACAAAAGAACATAACATAAGATAAAAGGCACACAACATACCAAAACCACCCACTAATATTTACATCACATAGACTGGACTGGAAAATTATTTCTGATCCTTAGGTGTTAGAAACAGGCATTTAAGGACAAGTCTTCAATGAAGGGAAGGCTGACAAATGCTTAGACAAATATCAGCCCAATCTTAACCCAAGCTGGAATAAGCAGGCCAGCCAACTTGCCCCATATCCAGCTCAGGGTTGGGACTGGCTGCGGCTCAGTCTGGAGAAAGAGGAATTGTTTCTCCATACACGGGATAATGCTGCAGAAGCCACAATGGAGCTACCCGAATCTGTGTCGCATCAATCAATCAATCAAAAAATTTACAAAGAGGTGAACAGAAAAAACAAAATAATTAACGGTTATTTAAGGTGGTTCCACATCCTCTTGGGCTTGGCTCATTCACTGCTTGTTCTTCCCCTTTTCCACAACACTCCCATTCTCCCTGCCCAGTACCTAATAAGACATACAAAATTATGCAGAGGATGAATAATGTATATGAGGGGATGTTCTATTTGTTCTCACACAACTCCAAAACTAGGAGGTATCCACTAAAATTGAGTGTTGGGAGAGTCAGACCAGACAACAGAAAGTATTTCTTTACTTGGTGTGTAATTAGTCTGTGGAACTCTTTGCTGCAGGACAGTGGTGTAAGGACAGTGGTCATTTGGCACCTGGGCTGACACATTTTTTGGGCCCTCCCATACACAAAAATTATTTAATTATTATCAGCATTAATTATTACAATTAATTAGATAGTAATTAATATTTTCATATTTTAAAAATCCCCTTCCACTTGTGCCTCTGTTTAATTCTTTTGTGGAAGTGGGTGAGGCTGCCTTCTGGAGCACTTGCTAAGCTCCACTTTCACTGGATTGGGACCGTTCTGCTGGCTTTGCTTTCCTCTGTGCCTGACCTGAACATGAGCTAAGGCAGTGTTTCTCAAAGTGGGGGTCGGGACCCCTTTGGGGGTCGCCTAGCGCTTTCCTGGGGGTCACCTAAAGATCCCTGGTGCAGGGGGCAAGGTCAGGCTTGCCAGACCTCCGGCTGCAGCTGCACGTGCTGTGGGGCTGACTGACAGCCTCAGGGCCTAATCCTATGCATGCCTACTCTGAAATAAATCCCATTATAGTTAGGGGGGGCCTTTACTCCCATGTAAATGTGGATAGGATTGCAGCCTCAGGGCCCAATCCTATGCATGCCTGCTCTGAAATAAATCCTGTTGTGTTCAATGTGTGCATAGAACACACATTTTATTTGTAACAATGAAAATACATCCTGCATATCGGATATTTACATTACAATTCGTAACAGTAGCAAAATTACAGTTATAAAGTAGCAACAAAAATAATTTTATGGTTGGGGGTCCCCACAACATGAGGAACTTATAAAGGGGTCACAGCATTAGGAAGATTCAGAACCACTGATCTAAGGCATGTTTGCTTTCATGCAAATAAACATAGTTGTGTACCTCAGTTCCGCTTTCCATAGGGCTCAATGCAATTATCAGGGACTTTTTTCTGTGTTGATTTGTGGGAGCTGCATTCATTGGATCAGGACCATAAGTCTGTCCTTGCCAATGGACTCAGACACATTTGCCTACTCTGAGTAAAGGCATGATACACAGGGCATAAAGGCACAATACAAAGGCCTTTCCATCAAGCTCCATGCATTTTTGTTCTGTAGGGTTTTTTTGCCAAACTTTGTTATGGATGAGATATTTCAAAGCTTTTCTCTAAAAAATTGGATGATGCTGAAGTATATACCACCCTGAAAGTAGTACAAGGTACCAGGGTCTCCCTGCCATCCTCCTGTGTATGCCAGTGCTGCAGGACACGATGATGGTGTCTGGCCTTAGTTGCCTTTAAAAGGAGTTTCTGAAGGAAACTCCATCACAGTTTACAAGCCAGGATGGATATGTACAGTCCGAGATTAACTGGTGGCTCTTCATGAGGACCAGGTAAGATTATTTTTCTGTCAACCAAATTGGCCATGGATAGCAGTTTTTCACTTACCCCAGACTGAAGGAGAGGAGATATGCTCAGTAGGTTTCATGCATTAAAAATGCATTAAAAAATTTGTCAAGTAGCCAAAATCAAACACAAGTCTTGTGTGCTTGTTGGGGGATTGGAGATATGTCCTCGTTGGAGATGCAAGGCATGGTAGTGAGATCCGAGTATCTATTGATATGGATTCAGCAGTGATGTGCAATCATTAGTAAATTTGCTCTTCTCCTCTTTCTCCTGAGTCTTGGATAATACTGCACCTTTTAATTTACTACAGAGCAATCAGTATGTTCTTACCAAATCCATAAGTGTAAATTCCTTTTGTCCAATATAACATTTTGCAAACTCTTTCAGGCACTTAGCCAGGATCTAATATATCAAAAGTAATGTAAAACATCATTCCAAAGCTCCTAGATACTTATCTGGAATGATATCCAGTATATGAAAAAGTTGTTAGATTTGAACAAAAAGTTAGTGTTGTCACTGGTATTGTTAAAGTTCACTTTCCTTTTAATATATGACTTCTATATTATTTATCCATATCTGAAAGGAAGTTAGCCTTTTCTTCCCATAGTATTATAATAAATCACAGTACTGGAGAAGATAAGAAGTTTCTCTTTCTTAAGTGTTAAAGATGGTGGGGGGAATCTAAAAACAATGGAAGCTTCCACCACATTTGCTGTAACAGATTATTCAAGTGAGCCGGTTCACATAATGAAGGAATATGTTCCAAAGGTAATTTTGACAGGGTTCTCGAGCAGGTGCTCCTGCCATTTGAAGTGGGTGGCAACCAGAGAGAAATGCTTTTTTGGCTGTGGCACCCCATTTATGAAACTTTCATCCACAGTTTTGGTTTGAACATGGTGGATGTGATTTGGGGTGGCAGTACTTTTACTACCTTGAGAAGTTGATGGCATACAGCATCTTGAGAAGAGATGGTTTCAAAACCAATAAAAGAAAATGGAACAGAATAAAACTGAAAGTGCAATCCTAGCCCTTGGTTAAGTCTGTACAAGTCCTGGTACAAATCCCATGCTGCCCTGAAGATGTCACAAAAATGCCAAAAGGCACTTCTGCACCACTCTAGGGGGGGGGGGGTGGCTACACCAGTGCACAGACCTTGCCAGCCTTCTGATGCCACCGTGAGAATGGGCAGATGGGTAAGTTGTGCTGGGCTAAATTGGTTAGGATTGCACCTTCAATGAATAAATTGTGGCTCAGTTGGAGCCCAGACCTAGCAAACTGGTGGTAGATTAGTCCTTCTGTTAAAATGAGAACATGAGGATTTGCAAGAAAGAAGTGACCTCCCAGGACTTTTCTACACCTTTTAGTATCATGCATCCAGTAGCTTTACTACAGGGGTGTAGCTGGGGAGGCCACTCCTGCTGCAAGTCTCAATGGGGGTGACACCAGACCATCTGAGCTAAGAGATCTTTGGCTCTCTCCAGAGCAATCTTCCATCCTCACATTCTTGTGGATGACCATGTTTTTACTACTCACCAGCAAGAAGAGACTGTATCCAGAGAGGGCCAAAGATGGTGGAGTTGGTCAAGAGCAGGGCCTATTACATTAAATGCAATGGATTTGCATTTGTGATAGAGCAAAATGTTAGGGGGTTGGACTAGATAACCTACTGAGTCGCTTCCAACTCTATGATTCTATGGGCCATTTGATTATGGCTGCACTCCTAATGCAATTAGGTCAGCATAAGCCCCAACACAAATCCCATTCTGGCCTGGGAGTATTACAAAAGTGTCATAAGATACTTCTGATCCACTCCTGAGGGAGTGTTAGGCCAGTGCACAGACATGCGCTTGCCACCCTTCATCACCACAGGAATCGGAAGACCGATGAGTTGTGCCAGCCTAGGATGGGACTGTACCATATGTCATTACTTCTCCCCTGAATTTCCAGAACATCAAGCTCCAAGTGTAAGTGCCACATCAGTTGCAGTGTATTCTCATGACACCTCTGCTTACAGTCACTGCTTGTACAAGTATGCCATGTATGATCATATTTTTCCTTCCAACACTAGAATCTTCACGTTCATTGCTGTCACTGCCCAGAATAGATCCAGTGGTGAGTGAAAGGGGAAGCCTACATGGCATATTGCGGTACCTGCCACATTTACCACACTGTCCCCCTGAGACTACACTACTATACAAACTACTATACTACTCACTCAGTAGATTGCAGCTTTATTTCTTCATTGTTTTGATCACCTTCGTCTAAAACTACATTTAGATTTAGACTAAATTTAAGATTTTGGTAGTGCTGATATTTGGGGCCTTGCACATTAGGGCCAACAGCTTTCCACTTTGTGGGCATTTCTGTTCACTGGAGTATTGGGTTTTCTCACAGCAAACATAAGGAGAAGAAGCTGCTTTAAAAACCACTTTTCAATAAAATCGTTATCAGAATGATCCAGATGGCAAAAGAGTAAGATGTGCTCTTCCCATTTCGTTCCATCCGCCATTTGGGAACATAAATGTGATCACAGAGCCAGAAATCAAACCTCTACATTTCCCCCATGTGGAAAATCCTGCACCCACATTTAGGGGCACAGGTTTTTCCACAGAATTTTTTTGGCATGATTCTCCCATCTGTAAGAAATAGCTACTGCTTATTTTTAGTCTGTCTGGTTATATCATCACTATTTTAAAAAAATAGAAACAGGAGCCAAGGAGAAATTTAAAATGCATTTTTAAGGGGAAAAAAAGCTCTTAAGGTTCTGGGATTTCTCAAAACAAAGAAAAAAAGTGCCATTTCTCAAGATTCTCTTTCACCCACCCATCACCCTCTTTTGAAAAGGGTTTTGGAAAACTACTCAAAATGCAATAAAAATATATATAAAAAACCCCTCAGCTTCCTTGGCTAATGTAATATAATGGATTCAGCTCAACAATGCTCTTTGGCATTTTCTTAGCTCTCTCTTTCCAGGCTTACATTGTTTAGTTGTCCTCTGCTTCCTGGACTTTGTCTTTCACCCACACAACGCACACAAATCTATAGATACTATGCAAACAACAGACATACAAACTGTGCAGTATATAGAGCAGGGAATATCCACCATTGTGTCATGGAACACTGGTGTGCTATGGATAGTTAGTGGGGCAATTGGGGGATTGCCCTATCATAAGCATGGTGTGCCGCTGTCAAAAAAAAAACATGATGTTCCTGGACTATTTTAGTGCCTTGTGAGTGTGCTGTGAGATGAAAAAGGTTGAAAATCTCTGATAAAGAAGATCTTTTCCTAATAATTTTGAATAGTCCAATCCAGAAGCAAGAATCTACCCTCGGTTTTCAGCAATTTGGTTGGTTGGTTGGTTTCAGGAGATCATGAATGATGGTTAATGGGAGAGGAGCTTGCAATACAAAAAATGATCTGCTTAAATCCAGGTACCAGAAGCAGATATGGGAGAGGGCAGGATACACGGAGTGTCTCTCTCATTATATAGAGCAATGCCTCATCCCAGTTGGTAAAAACCTAGAGACATACTTTTAGAATCATAGGTTTACTGGACATTAATACTATATGTACATGAGAAGACATGAGTATGTCAGCGTGCCCTTTATATTATTTATGTAATCAAAACTTTTTAAAGTCATTTAGGAAACTAAATGTTACATTATTTCACACACACACACAGAGAGAGAGAGAGAGAGAGAGAGAGAGAGAGAGAGAGAGAGAGAGAGAGCGCAAAAATGGAGATTCCAGGTGGATATCAGGAAAAAATTCCTGATGGTGAAGGCGGTTCAGCAGTGGAACAGATTGCCAAGGGAGGTGATGGACTCTCCCTCACTGGGGATCTTCAAGCAGAGGTTCATCAAGCACCTGTCGGAGATGCTCTAGGAGGATTTCCTACCACAGGCAGAGGATTGGACTAGATGACCTACTAGGTCCCTTCCAACTCTATGATTCTATGAGAAAGAGTGAGTGAGTGAGAGAGAGAGAGAGAGAGAGCATAATAAGTCACTGTAGGCTGTCTATCTTTATGCTGGACAAGATTAATTTTTTTGAGGACTAGTCCTGACAGATGATTATTTAACCTACTTTTAAGTCCCCAATGAAAGGGAGCTTCCCATCTTCCCCAGGCAATAAATTTTGTTGCTTCTCTGGTCTTATGGTGACATTATTCTTCCTTGTATTACTTGCTGTAACATCAATCCAGCTTCCTCCTCTCCCTCCTCCAAAGAGGCAACATAGAAGAAATGGGGATTTACATCCTTTCATGCCAACTTGCCCATGTTTCTTCTCAGCTCTCACTCCCATTTCTTTTAAATTTTCCTCACAAGTATATCATCCTAAATCCTTTGTCATCCATGGTATCTGATGAATATTTTTAGCTAATCTTCATCTCTGAAAAATGTGTGATGAAGACAGACAAGCATAATATTCCATTACTTAAAAACTGATAATGTTTTATGTTGATTAGGTTGTATGTCAACATATCAGCAACACATAATCAAATTTTTGGGCAAGCATCCACATGTATGTGCCACATATACACTCAACATTGCAGCTATGTAACATTTGCCTCTGTTGCCATGTACCTTGTGAAGGTCTGCCTGTATTATAAACTGGCATATCAAGAAGAACCCAAGATGTCCTCTTTAGAGGACAACAGAAATACTACCTCAAAAAGTGTCCACTGAGTTATGGACAGCCTCTCTTACCCTTCAGTTGAGGTCTGAAGACCGTTTTTTTCAGGAAAGCTTTGGATACCTATGATGGCTCAGGCTGTTTTAGGTATATAATGTTCTTTACTGGTATCTTTTACTGCTGTCTGCCTGTTTTTATATTGTCTGTTTCTACTTTGGGTTTTTATGTTTTATTTAGTTTTAAATTGTATTTTATCACTTGTTTTAAAAATTCATTACTGTTAACTGCCTTGCCCATGTTTCTCCCAGGGAGAAAGGCAGAATTCAAATCAATCAATCAATAAAAGCATCTGCTGGAACTAAGGGCACAATCCTGGGGTCAGGACAATGCAGCTCTGAGGTAAGGGAAGAAAGATTGCCTTACTTTGATGAGGCATCTGTGACTGCCCCCTTACCACATGATGCTGCACTGACACAATCCATGCCAGTGCTGAGAGTCTGGTCAGGTTTGAGCCCCAGGCAGGCCAAGTTGGAAAATGTATTTTAAAAAATACTTAGGGTGCAATCCAGAGTAACTACAGGGAGTCCTTACTCCAGTGTAAGAACAATTTACTCTGGGTTGCAATATGAATTTCCCATAGGTTTTCACTAGGTGGTGCCATAACTATGGGTGCACGTAATGTCTCTTGCGTGCTCCCGTAGTTCCTCTGGATTGTAGGGTTAAGCCCTTTCTAAGGTTTACAGACTAGTTTAAGAACTAATCAAATACATGCGACTAATCACATACCTAAAAGACATGAAAGAAGGGAAGCAGACAGAAAATTTATTCCTTGATATTAGTAACCTATAGAATGGAATCAGGATCAAGAGGCAGCATATCAAGGCAGATCTATTCTGTGTGCCTGATACGTCATTAGATCTGCATTAATATAAGCAGTGGTGCGATTCAAATAAATTAATAACAGGTTCTGTGTCCCATTAGTTACCAGTTCTCAGAAACAGATGCTCATTAGCAAAGGGTTCTATAGAACCTGCAGACCACCACTGGATACAAGCTATATTAGTGCTATGGTAGAAATAGTTGATTGGCAATCTTGCAGATAAGCTGACCACAGCCATGTTTTTACCACACATTCATATAATGCTATTTAATTCCATCTCCAAGGAACTCATGTCGGTGTACATGGTCCTCTTTTGTCCTCCAATGTTATTCTTACAAGAACTCTAGTTTGTCATTTGCAGCACCCTGACCATTTGAAAGGAAACAAAAAGAAACCAATGCAGTAAAGAAAGCTTCCTTATTTCCATAGCTAATAAGTCTATCAGCACTTGTGAACATCAATACCAGTAGGCAGGCATGTGCATGAAGCGAGGGATTAAGGAAACCAAGTGCTTCCAGTTCTCAATGGAGACTACTTAGGCTGCAATCCAAAAGGCACTTTCCTGGGAGTAAGACCCACTGAACACAATGGGGCTTACTTTTGAGTAGACATGGTTAGGATTGTGCTCTACATCTACAATGCAAACTAGCAGTGCAAACTAGTTTGCAAACTAGCTAACTAGTATGGAAAAGCATTTAGATATCATTTTGCTGAAAGAATTACAAGGAGCCTCTTGCCACACACACATATGCACACAAACACACACACTCAAACTCTGTTGATATGATAGAATAGCTGACCGTTAGTCTGAATAAACTATTACATAACAGCTAAGCTATAATAAAACCCTGATTCCAAATCAAATAAGTCTCCCAGACTGCTCTCAATGAGTCACCAACAGCTTTATAAACATACAAAATACTTGACAAGGAAGTCTCTGATAATTTTTTAGCAATTATGTCTGCGAATTGTTCTTTGCTGACATCACCATTTGAAATGGTTTCCCATAAGTTTGTGTTCCCTCTTAATGTAGGCTCATTAATCATTACAGCTTGGACTATGTCTTTTTGTACGAAAAAAATATCAGAGAGTTTTTGTGGCTCTGAAGCCAGCTGATCTGTAGGATTATGTGTTTGAACCTCTCCCCCATAAAAGAAGAAAGCACATTTTTTTCCTAAAAGATCCCTAGAAAGAGTAGGTTTTTGTATGTGTTGTGAGTGCTGCCCAGTTAGAATAGTTCTATTGTGATAATTTTCAAACTTTCTCCTTTCCTTTGTTGAGCATGGAAATTACCTTAGAGCACAATCCTAACCTTGTCTACTCAAAAGTCAGCCCCATTGTGTTCAGTGGGTCTTACTCCCAGGAAAGTGCCTTTAGGATTGCAGCCAAGAAATTTATCTACTCAACTCCATGTTGCTTACTCTGGCTGTAGGAGCTCCTTGGGGTTTAGGAAAGGAAGTTTTTCATAGATATAGATACCGTGATATAGATGAAGATAAAGTTGTCCCCTGCAGCTTGTCCTGCTAGTGACCAACTCTAGGGAGTAGTGCTCATCTCCATTACTCCAAAGAGCCAGTGTTGTCCAAACACATCTCCATCGTCATGTGGCTAACACAGGGCAACATCCATAGCAGTTACGGGTCCATGCAGTTATGTCACCCTCTACTGTTATCTTATGGAAAGTCATCTTGACTGCTCCGGAGCAAGGGGCTTAATTTCACTTTAGGATATAGGCCATGATCAAATTGCAAAGGTGTATGGAATGCTGTTGCCTTTCTACCAAAGTGGTATCTATTTATCTACATATATTTACATGCTTTCAAATTGATATGTTGGCAAGACCTGGACAAATAATGGTTTCTCACTCCATCTTGCAGTACTGGGTCTCAGACTGTCGATCCACCCACTTTCAGGTCAATAGGCATAGCATCTATAACCACTGAGTAACTGCAGTCCTTCATACAAACAGATAACATGATTGAAATGGAAATAGATTAGCAGATCTGGTCTGACTAGAGTAGAGAAACCAGAAAATTATGGTATTTTGGTATTAAAATTATGGTATTATGGTATGCCACCATCTTTGTTTGGCTTTGTGTACATGCTCAAAAGTGTCCTCCAAACTAAAGGCAACCAACAAGAGGAAAGAGGGGGGTTGTGGTGTTGGTTGTATTTCTGTGTACAGGAGACAACTGCTACTGCTCACTCCTCGTTGTCTCAACCAGGCCACCTCTACTGCAGCTGCCTCTCCACCTGCCCTGTTACCTGCTCACCCTCTCACTCTGTAGCCCTCCCAATGTAGATTAGTGGCAATGATGGTGACAAGTAGGAGGAGTAGTCACCCAAGAACCCAATGGGCCAAGGGAAACAGGGTTCCAAGTGATCTTCAGATGTTCAAAGGCCCACAGAAACTTGAGCCCAGCCTACTTCTGAAGATATATGTGCCAGGAATCTTCAACACTCTTGGTTTGGGGGGCATTTTCATAGAAGCATTACAGATCTTCTCAGGGAGGAACTATTAAGCTTCTGAGGAATATATGGAGGAACAAAGTTTGAAAACCATTGGAACAGATATCATGGCAAAGATGAACCTCTTGTGTATGTTTATTTTTGTCAAGAAAGTAGTATAGTTTTCATAAAATGAAAAGCCTGGAAGCAACTCTCTCTGCCTTTGAAGCTGATGGGTTAAAAAGGGAAGCGTTGGTGGTTACAGGAAGACATGATGTATATGCTCAGAATTGCTCTCCATTATTTCATAGAGATTGGGCTGATTCCTCTTCTGAGAACAGGTTTTGGGATAAATCTTTCAGAGTCCTAATTCCAACAAGGCCCTGGGAAAGTCTAGCAGAACTTAAAGCCATCTGATTCCTGCATCCTCATGCTGAAAAGCATAAGCCATAATTTATCTCCCTTATCTTGGACAAGCGGCTCAACATCTTGTAGTAACATATGATTAGGAAGCAAAAGCAGAGGCAGGCACTTGTGTCAAATGGTAAGCTCCTTAATATGGTCTGGCACAACCCATGCGAGTGAAAAGAGAGATAAAAACTTCCAAGAAAGGAATGAAGCAGGGCCGGAGGAAATGGCTTCATCATGGGAAATGTGGATTTGAAAAGCACGTGTGGTCCATGCCAGTTCACCTCTGTGCTTGGGAATGAGAAAGCTGCAAGAGTTCAAATGAGGATGGACAACCTCAGTGGGCAACCTCAGGCAAGTTATTCAATGCTTGCTGGGTTTGGAAACCAGATGTTGCTTGTGCAATGAACTGTCCCAAGAACATATGTACTTTCAAATCATGCTTTCACTGGAGGGGCTACTGTAAATGGCAGGCCAAGTAAGATACTGTTCAGATCTATCTATCAGCATTTAAGAGCTGAGCTGAACTGGAAAATCAGGCTTATTGAAGTGGATAGTTAACCCGCCTATCCAGTGGTGGGATTCAAACAAATTAACAACAGGTTCTATGTCCTATTAACCTAAATTAACAACAGGTTCTATGTCCCATTAATAACCAACTGGTTCTCAGAACCAGGCGCTCATTAGCAAAGGGTTCTATAGAACCTGTGAGAACCCACTGAAGCCCACCACTGCTCCTATCTTCATAAGAGCCTTGACCTTCATGTTATTATGTCCACATCTTCTGAGGCAAACAGGCTGAAGGTTCCTGGGCACAGAATATTGAGGGGCTGCATTTTCCATGTCAATCAAACAGGTTGAGGGTTATATTCCCATGGTCCTCTGGCAATTGAGGAGAGCTTTTTTGTTTTTACTGTTAGAACTACTAACAACCCACAGCTGTTGCTTGCTAAGCTACAATATTGGGGGCAATCCAGAGTAACTATGGGAGCACATAAGAGACATTATGTGACCCATAGTTACTGCGCCACCTAGTGAAAACCTATGGGAAATTCATATTGCAATCCAGAGCAAATTGTTCTTACACCGGAGCAAGGGCTCCCTGTAGTTACTCGGGATTGCGCCCAGGGTGACCAGATACCAAACCCCAAATTCCTGAATCCCAAGGCCAAAATTCCTACCCGCTGAAAAAATTGCCAAAAAATGTATTTTTCTTGTTTTTGTTTTTTTGTTTTTTGACCATAACTTTTGATAGGAAGGAGATATCTCTAAACTGATTTTTGCATTGGATTCTGCTCTTCAATATGAATCCAACAACATATGACATGATGGGGTACTGTGCACTATCATGAAGTTTCAAACTTAAGCCAAAATGTAGGACAATGATGCCAAAATGTAGGACACCCGGACAGGAGGCTAAAAATCCAGATAAATCCAGGTTTTTCCAGTCATCTGGTCACCCTGATTGCACCCAACAAACCTACGGGAAATTCATGTTGCAATCCAGAGCAAATTGTTCTTACACCGGAGCAAGGACTCCCCGTAGTTACTCTGGATTGCAGCCAATATTGTAGCTTAGCAAGCAACAGCTGTGGGTTGTTAGTAGTTCTTTTGTAACTGACTGGATCACAGTCATTGGTAAGCAACCTACTATCCTAAACTGTGCTTCAGGACAGCAGTCCAAAATACAGGGACTTTTAAAAGTTGCTCCTGGTATCAGGAGAATTCCCTACCTAAATACATGATCATAATCCATAATGCTAAGTTGTTCAGTTGTTCAGTGCTAATCAGACCTAACCAAGTGTTCTGCCTGACTATAGGTGGCTGCATCTCAATCACAACAGGAGAATATTCAACCTGCTGACATCCTTCTTGGCTGGATAAATTGCTTCTGGGGACTGCAGTTAGCCCAACGGCCTTTGGTACAAAGCAGTTTTACAGTTTCAGATTTTGTTTTATTCAGTGCAGTAAGATAAAGGTTTTGACACCCATGATCTAGAAATTCAACAGGTTTTTGTCTGCAGCTAACCTGTGTCCCTGAGTACAGTTGCTTTTGAATTATTCTACAATGGCTGGTCCTTTGTTAGTATGTTTGCATTGTTTTCACACCACAGAATATCAAATGGCACTTTTATGGTAGAAGTCAGTTGAACAGATTACAATTTCTATGTATTATATGGGACACTGAGAAAGAATTTGAAGCAGGTATTGAACAAAATGTTTTGCATATGGAAATTATGAGATGTTGGAATAGGAGGCGTGTGGTTTTGGAAATGAAAGGAATTTAATCACCTCTGATCTGGTTGTCAAATGTGAACTGCAATGGAATTTTAAAAGTTTGACATACTCTGGTTTCCTTAGCTCACCTGAGTGAAATGTCTGTACGGATGTTATCAGACCAGGATTAGGAAAGAAAAGATAAGCCAGTCTCTGAATACAGAGGATTAGCATCAATGCTGAAGTGAAGCTAAGTACACTTCTGGACAGCTGTGACAGCTCATGACAAGGAGCTTGCAGATTGTTACATGAAGTTGTTCTCATGATGAAGCCATCACAATGATGTGTAGCTTCCCTCCCATCTCTAGGACAACATGTATAAGAGTTCTATATGCTGCTTAGTATTAGCACCAATCCAAAAATTCAGGAACTGTTTTTATTTATTTATTTAGAGAAGGAAATGCTATTGATAATCTGCAAATGTCCCTTAGATTGATCAGTACTTATGAGCATGCTTGGCCATCCTGATGCATTTTGTGAGTTCTCCTTTGGATCGCATGCGCTAATAATTGTATCGCTCCTTGGGGACTATTGCTCATTGTGACATTTGGCATGCCACCAAAATTCGTCATTACTTAGAGCCTTTGACTCTGGCGAAGTTATAACTCTTGGCTGCAGCAGAGTAGCTAGAGGTGAGGCAAAACAGTAAATGCTGCAGGCACCTTAACACACCGTTGAAGTCGTTCCAGGCAGTGAAGGCATCATGCAGGAGATGCCGTTTGGTTTGGTGAGTTGCACGCTGTCGTTGCTACAAAGAATGTCTCTGATGTGAGTGGAAGGAGCAACTTATATGGCAGGTTGTGGCACATGCAGTACTTACTGTTAAACCTCCTCTCCCCCTGACTACATTACCGCTTGTTGCCAAGTGAATAAATTATTTCTATCAGAGGTTTTTCCACAGTTCAGAAAATGCATATGTCCACAGGGCAACTCCTCGGAGAGGGTAGGTTAGTATTTCTTCAGCACCACCATCTGAAAAGAAGCTTCATATTTTTCTACAAGGTATTTCACATATACTAGCTATAATTCTTATCATAAACCTGTAAAATAGTCCAAAGTTAATACTCCTATTTTATAGGTGAGGTATTAAAGCTGAGAGATGGTAACTTGCCTATGCTCGCAACTGGAGTTTCCAGTTCAGAGCTTATTAGCTTTACCACTTGACCTTTTCATCAAAGAGAGGAAAACCTTGCTTTTGTATCCCTTATTTATACTTCTAATTGTTTAATGTCAGAGCTTTGTTCAAATATTTGCCATCAGTGCCACAAACCAGGGCCAGCCCATCCATGAGGCCAAAAACGCGATCACCTCAGGTGGGATGATAGGTAGGTGTTCTCACGTCTGTCTGCCAACTTGCCTTCAGTGCTAATCCTTCTTCCATTCCTGAGACTGGAAAAGAAAGAGAGGAAGATGTAATGTGGAAGGGGAAAGAGTGCTGAGTTAGAACACTGGAGAGTGAGAGAAGCAGAGACTGGTACATCATCAGGTAAGGGGTGCAGCATTTGGTGTGACACCTCTGATGTCAGGAGGTCTTGGGCTGGCACTATATACAACACTTGAGAAGCAGACATAACATCAATCTATGGCAGTTTTCAAAGGTTCCTTTTCTGCCATAAAGATTTTAACTGTAGTATTCCTACAAGATGAAATCTCCGTCATCTCTATGAGGCCGTTTCTCTTGGTCCATTTGCTCTACTTGCTGTTTGATGAAATACATCGTTGATGTCTTGAGTTTAGGGACTTCCTTTGCTAGAAATGCACAAGATTTCCTGCAGGCAGCTTTCATTTGCTTATATAATACCTGACATTCAGTAGCTTGATTTTTTAATATACCTCTCTTATTTTCTGCAAAAAGGAGGAATTTTTTTAATCTTGTGTCCAGGATACAAGCCTACAGAAGTGACAAGATGGCACATTTGTTTAAGTGGCTAACAGGCAGGGTGACCAGATGCCTGAACCAGAAAAGGAGGATAAGGTCTTGGATTCCTCTCAGCCCGGAATTTCTGGCAGGCAGTGGCACACTTGCCTACTCACAAGTAAAGCTGCAATATTGGACCCTTTCACTTTCCCATATAGCTCAATGCATATTTTTTATTTTTAGTTTTTTGACCATAACGTTTGATAGGAAGGAGATATTTCCAAATTGATTTTTGCATTGGATTCTGCTCTTCAATACAAATCCAACAACACATGACATGATGAGTTACTGCACACCAAAGTTCCAAAATGAAGCAAAAATGGAGGACAATGTCCTTTTGGAGGACACCTGGACAGAAGCCTAAAAAAGAGGACAAATCCATTAAAATCCAGTCATGTGATCACCTTGCTAACAGGAACAGCATAAAGGAGATTAAGAAAAAAGGCATGCAGAAACTTAGAACAGTGTTCTAAAAGCAGGCTGCTTAGTGTCTTCCTTTCATTACAGTACAGTTTAGAGCAGATATAGCATGCCTTTTGTCTAAAATATATTGAGGTTCCAGTCACACTGTTTAATGTGTTCTTCCCTAAAACCTTCTGAACATATCATTATGTATGATAATCTGATATCATACATCATTATTTATGATAGGAGTCCAGTCCTATTAGTTCACACACAACCCACATATGCCAGTTTGCCCCCAAAAAGGCACACAGTGGAAGTAGGGTGAATAACAACACTTTGGAGGATGGATCAGGAAGCCTTCCATAAGCCTCCGCTGTCTTCATTCTATAGATTCTGTGCAAATCAGAATGGGAAACTTTGTTTTTATTCTTTAAAGGAAAGAAAGAAGGAGAAAGAAGAGGGGGCATCCCTTATTTATTTTCCTTTCCTTTTTCCCCTCTTTCCCCTCCCCATCTGCATGTGAACTCTGTTATTCTCTCTGTAAAGACACTTGGGGAAACTTGCTAAGATTTTCCCTCCAGCCTGCAATGGATGTACTCCGGGTAACAGGAAATGTGGAGCCCCATGATGTAGATTGTTATAGCAGATGATAATCTTAGCACATGCTATTTGTGTAGATCGGTGGTTCAAGTGAGTCATCGTCCAGAGCTGACCCTAGCTGCTGTGAAAATGGGCCTTTCAGTCATCATCGCCATAAAAATTCCCACATTGTTGGAGCCAGCATTATGCTAGAACATCAAGTTCTCCATAAGCGGTTGTAATAGTTCAGAACCCGATGTAATAGCCCTGAAATCAAAGGGGGATCATTACAGGCATGGTGATCCAAGACCAGCTAATGAGTTAGGCCTGTCCCTAACTAGATACCCTTTCAAATCTTCCATCTCATGCATAGTTTGTCTTCTGCTCCATTTATTCCTCTTTCAGAACTCTTATCATCTGATCTGACACAACAGAGGCCTATGTCAAGTGATCTATTTATGGCCCAGTCCTTTAGGGGTTGTCACCAAATGCAACACACTATTCCAAGTGGGCTGGCCGCATTCATGTCAACCCAGTCCCAGGAACGCAGCAGTAAAGATTAGAGGCTTCCACCAAACAAAATAATGATTTGTTGCTCTTTGCAAAAAGTTCATAGTTTCCTGCTGTTGCTTTATGAAAATGTTTGCGTTGATATTTCTTTGGTTGTTTCATGGAGGATGGATTGTTATTCAAAACTCTGTGTGGGTGGCAATTGGGGGCTATAAGTGGTCTCATTAAAAGCACAGTGACCATGTCATAACCAGTAAAAGTAGACAAGGCTTCCCAAAATATAGGACACTAAAAAAATGTAGGACATGAAAAAAATTAAAGTTAACAGCACTTAGGCAGCAATCCTAACCCCCAGTTAAACATAAAGGTAAAGATGTATCCTCCAGGTTACCCTGCTAGTAATAACCAACTCTAGGGAGCGTTGCTTATCATTCTCATTTCTTAAGCCATAGAGCCTATGGATGTTCGAAGATGTTTCCATGGTCATGTGGCCCACATGACTAAATGCCAAAGTGCACAGAATGTTATTACCATACCATAGAGGTGGTACTTATTTATCTACTTGCATTTACATGCTTTCAGTCTGCTAAGTTGGCAGGAGCTGGGCAAGGAATGGGAGCTCACTCTATCTTGTAACATCTGGGTTTTGAACACCAGCCTGCCAGTGAACAGACAAGGTGTCTTAACCACTGAGCCACTACAGCCCTTGTAACCCCCTATTGGGCCAGTACAAATCCCCACATAAAACCTGTGCAGGCCTGAGGGAGTGGCAAAAGTGCCGTAAGGTACTTCTACATCACTCCAGGGGCAGAGGGTTAGGCCAGTGCAAAAACATGTACAAGCCTCCACCCACCATCATGGGAACAGGGAGACAGGCGAGTCATGCAAGGCTAAATTGGTTAGGATTTTACCCTCATAAGTATTGCTTTCATGTGGTTAATTTAAATACTATATTACTTATTATTACATTTAAAACTATTATATATAATTTGTTAATTATAACAGGGCCACATGCTACCTTCTCGCAAGGAAGAGGAGGATAATGAAGATTATTTTTCCAGGACATAAGACTAAAAAGAGGACATGTTCTGGGAAAAGTAGGTATATGGTCACCCGGCAATAAAAACCATTCTCTGCGCATGTGCAGAACCTCATTGAAGAACTTTGAAGGACATTCGGCTCAGCTCAGATTCCTTCCTATGAACAAAACCAATTCATATCCAGAACCTGGTAATTATGAGTTTTCTGTTACATCACTAGAGTTAATATGCTACCTTTGAAATTGTAAAGGAAAAGCAGAGAGAAACTCTGTTCACTCCAAGGTGGAGGGAAAAAAATGTGCTGAGGACTTTGAAAAATGTCTTGTGAAAAATGATCCACAATGATATGCTGTACCAGAAAACAAACAGCAATCGAGCCAACAACACTGCCAGCTAGTCAAGCTATTCTGGCGCCCAAACCAATTTGTAACTCCATCCCTCCTGCATCTGTCAAGTTTCGTTCACAGTGTAGCGGTCCCTGTATGAAATATTCTATTCCCATGGAGAATTAGATTACGGAATGATGCTCCGTGCAAGTAGTAATTTTGTTTTATTTGCCTTTCACATATGGGAATATTTATCTTCAAAGTTTTCTCTTCTGGCTTGGAGGCTGCTTTGTAAACCAGATGGTCTTGTGTGGCCTAATTGTACGATGATTTGTTGTGTGATTCAGTAGCATTGTTTATTTGTACAGTGGTTTGATGGAATTTGTACACTGCATAATATTGTTCCACAGTGCTTTCTTTCAGGAACAAGTCCCGTTTGACTTGAACATTTGTGGCCATAACTGTAATTAGATGGGGTTCTGGAGACACTTGGATCACAGTTCACTTGCCATATGGAACCAGTAAGATTAAAGCAGATGAGTTCTCAGTCATGCCAGCCTTGGAGGCTACGTTTGGAGTCTGCTGCCACGATCTAGAAAAGCTTGTCTTCTCATTGAAGCTGCTGTCTTTAAATGTTGCTCAGTACAGTTTTGGATACATTATAAGAACATATGTAAGCACACTAGTAAATTCATGTCAACTAGTAAGAAGTTCATCAAAGCATGAGAATGTGACAAGAACTGGCCAGATATTTTTCCAAGTGGTTCTGTCTCACCTTCCGTTTCCTTTGTCTCCTACCTCCTCTTCACTCTTACTTTTATTTACTATAGGAGTCACCAAGAAATATTACTGTAACCAATAGAGGTAAATTTATCTAGTGTGGACTGTCTGGTTTACAAAGAAAATTAAAAAAATTAATAGCTAATTAATAGACAGGGTTCCTGTCCCAAAAGGGCTCACAATCTAAAACGTGGCCTTCTGCCATGTTTCTACAATGGTCTTTACAGAGGAGAGTTGGATGCATTTCATGAGTTCATTCTCTCTCTCCTACACATGCCGCCATGCATTAACTTATAGTGTGTGATTCTAAATGCCTGGTTAAGTTGTCTAAGTTTTAAAAATGACATTTAGCTCAAACACTGCAAGCTAATCAGGTCTTTTAGAATCAAACATTATAGCTGAAAATTGTGGGCCTCTCATTTGCCTTCTAAATAGAGTTTTTAATTAATTCTGGTATAATTCTGCTTATGATGAAGCTTGTATCGCTACTGAAATTATGACTTCACAGAGTTTCATAGACAAAAAAAAAACTAAGATGTCTGGAAAAATCTGGAGAAATTTTAGCATCTTGGATTTACCAGTTTGAAACTTGATCAACATTGCATGGGAGGCAATTAAATATTAAATATTAATAAATAATTATTAACTTAATGTGATCTGTGATTAGGTAGCAGTATTTCTCTTTTTCATGTCTGTCACCTACCAAATAAAAAGATTCCTTCCCTCAGGGCATTTGGTTTATGATTACCTGGCTTCTCACATAGCAACTGACTTCTTCTCAGGCTGTGATTAATGCTCTCTATGCAAAGCGGCTGGTTAATTCTTCTTGGAACATGAACATATTCATAGTTTGAATGCTTTCCTTTCTTTTTTTACTAAAGCAAAGTTAGGAAATGTGTATAATTGTGTAATTGTAACACATATGTGCTTTGCTTTATCTTTCTCGATTTATCTAGACCACCTAGAATATAGAAGGAACAGATTGTCGCTGATCTACAACCTTTTCTACAAAATAGTTGCCTTTCAATATTGACTGGCTTTTCTATTTAAAAAGTGATTTGTGGGAATGCAATCACATTTTATTATACTGGCATGTTATTATGAACAGATATGTGATTTGAAAAGACAGCAGGTTTAATTTATTTTAGGATGCTTAGAATGGCATCTGACTGGGCAGAACTAGCAGTGCCTAGTATCAAAGTCCACTCCAGATATAATCTGGCTGTTGCTCCCTGCCCAATTAGAACGCCTCCTTCCCACCTCTTCCCTGCCCTCTCCTTGCCTCGCTCAGACCTCCACATTGGCCAAAGTGGAGGTATCTTTTCCTGTGGAGGTTGGATTCAGCCTCAGAGTGCTGGTGCACCTCTGTGTGCAGTGTGACTCATCCCCAAAGAGGCACAAACATGCTCTAGGGTTCATTTGTGATCCTCCAAAGCTGGCTTATGGGGGACTTAGGAAACATTCCCAAACATAGGGAAAGAGCCTGGATTGCTATCCAAATGGTACACAAATGGCAAGAAATGCTGAAGTATGTACAAGCACAACAAAAACTTTGGAGTCATTGGTGCTCTGTTGGTTTGACATTAACCAGTTCATTCAAAGGTGGGGCTAGAATGCTGGACAACCACTTCTGGGGGGTTGATTCATATCCCTGGGCTTAGATTACTTTCTGAACCCAGCAGGTTATGTCATTAAACTAGAACAGGGGCCTCCAAAGTTTTTGGCAGGAGGGCCACATCATCTCTCTGACACTGTGTCAGGGGGCCTGAAAACTAATTTACATTTCAAATTTGAATACATTTACATAAATTTACATCTAAGTATGTACTGGAGTGGACTACAAAGCTTGCCCAAGGGCTGGATAGAGGAAATCTTGCCGGGGGCCACAAGAGGCTCACCAAGGGCTGCATCTGGTCCCTCGGCCGTGGTTTGGAGACTCCTTGAACTAGAGTATCAGTTTTGACCAGTTCTCATCAGTTTCCTGTTTTGTTTAATGGTGTCTTTTTAATACAGATGAAGAAATTATTGCTACACCCGTACATACCCAGTGACAAGCCAACTACATGACTTCACATCTTCTTTATAACCACATATAATTACATAACCTTGTTGTTTATTTTTCTTCCAGTATTCATGGCTCCCAAGTCTCTGTTCTCTCTGTTCTCCGAGGCAGATTTTCAACTAAAATAAAAATTAAAAATTGTTTATAAGACATTTGTACAATTAGATGATTTTCTTTCCTCCCCCTGTATCAAATATTCTACTTATGTTAACTACATTTTGATTTGACCAATATAGCAGGAATGTTTTGCATAGGGTAAGAGAAAGACAAGCCTGGGTAGGAGAAAAGTTGGCACAAGCAGACACTTTTTAATAATGCGTAGCTGCTTGAACACGTTGCTTTATGATGGGACAGTTCTCGTATTTCTATCCCTACATCATAAACTCTCTTCAGAGCACGTTCTGTTCCCTTTATTATGTTTTCTCCTATTTTATATGTATTGCCTGCTTTCTGTAGCAAATGGAGTGTTGGATTTGCTCCAGCTTGGCCTGAATTCTGATCTCCTCACAGACATAAGGATCACTGGACAAGTCACTGTCTCTCATTTTAACCTACATCACTGGATTGTTGAGAAGATAAATGAGAAGTTATGTGTATTCTGGCCTGGGTTCCCTGGAATAAGGTCAAGATACAGGCGTAATCTATAAGTACAATAAATATTTCATTCTACTGCTTAATGGTGCACACCTATAAGTGTAAGTTCCATTCATTTGAAGGTGACTCCCAGGTAAGTGTGTATAGGAATGCAACTGCATGCAACAATAGTTTCAATATTATGGTGGTGTGAGAACTCAGGTTGCAAGGTCAAATCATTTTGAAGAACAATTTGTGACAGGTATAGTAATTGAGGTTGGACTAGATGACCTTATAGATACCTTCCACGATTCTATGAATTAACATTTGCCCACATGGTTCCAAGCTGAGTGGCATCACAGAAACTTTGACTTTGATTTAGCTCAGTGTTTCTCATCTAGTGGTATGGGTATCAGTGGTGGTACTTGAGGTGGTAGTGGTGCTCAGAAGAACCCCAGACACCTACTGCCTGGCAATGGGATATGTCCCAAGAGACGAATGAAGAGATGGTATGTCTACTCTCATGTAATGTTTCTGCACTTCCCTCCCTTACTCCTGTGATTATGAATTTCTCCACAAAGCCTATCACATTCTTAAGCACATTGAAAGAATGTGTCTGAGTTCACAACCGAGAATTCTCCCTCTACAATTTCCCCCCTTCTCTTTGTGTCTCTCTTCTCCTTTGCTCAAGGAAAACCAACCGAAGGCAGACCTATTGCTGAAATGAATATCACCTCCCCTTGGGCTAGTGAGTGGCTGGTGAGTTCACGGCTAGTGAATTCAACGCAGATGAATGCAGAAAGGACGAGATGGGCTGTACTTGTCATATTTTAGCTTTCATCCCAAAACAAAGGCACACCTCTGCTCCGCTTCGAGCTTTTGGGAGGAAGGATGGGCTGGAAGTGTAGATAAGAACTCAGAACATGGATCAAAGTAGCTAATTCAACTACATTTCTGTGGATGGGCTAATAGCTGTTTCCAGAGGCATTATTTGGTTTTCTTGACTGGGCTGGCTTTAAAAGCAATCCTTGAGCTGAAGGGAACTAATTTCAGTTATTTAAAATCTGATAGCTTTGAGCATATTTTCTCAGCTGCTTTTGTGATGTTGTGATTCAAGAGGCCTTACAAGCCCAGAGAATATGGGTTCAGGAAGGATCAAATCTGAAATAGGTTAGGGTACGATAAATTGACCTGGAGTGGTGGGTATTTCTGTGCAATGGGCAAAGACCAGCATATGCTTCAGTGGAGCACTCGCCCTATTTCTGGGCCAGGATACAAGAAGGCTCCACGTTCCCATTTACCTCTTAAGGTTTAGGATTTTACCCATGCTCAGAGAACAGAGGGCAAGATATCTTTGTGGGCTTTGTGGGATATCCTCTTTTTGGAGAATTCCTGAAAACTGGTACAAACACACACACTATTGGTGGGGATGAAAAAACCAAACTTACACATAGAATATGGGTGCATGTTTTAAGTTGCACCCAGGACAGATGTTCCCACTTGTCTCTAGATATGCCTCTCCATACTTGGTACTATTCTTTAAAAAAAAAAGCAATACCCCCAAATTAACAAGCCCATTCTGTGTAAATAATGTTAAGCAGAAAATCACAGAATTTCGTTTGAATATCTCAAGTCCATCCACAAGTAGAACTTCCAAATGTAGTGCTAACCCCATAATGATGCAAGTTATTTATTTATTTGGAACAAATCATTGGATTAAATGGATTATTGAGTTTAAACTACAATTAGCCACTGAATTCCAGGTAACCTCAGTTAAACAGTGAGATTTATTTCCAAGTTCGAATGTGTAAATTTCTACTTCCAAGTAGTAATGGATGGAGTAGAAATACTCTTGTGGTGTCCTCTTAAGGATACTTCATGCATAGACCTTCTCTTTCAGGAGGGTATGGAAAGTCACTTCCACATGGCAGCTAAATGGCTGAACATTGCTTTTCACATGGCATGTCTTATTCATGTGGAAAGTTTTCACACCACCCAGAGTGGTTACAAGTTGCATGGGGCGGATATGGAGAGTTCCCTCATGGTTAGTGTGGGTTGATTCCACATTTCAGGTAGTGTGGGTGATACCACATGGAAGCAAAGTCTCCACATGTGGGCTGTAAAATTTGAACCCAGGCTTAGGAGACTCCAGGAAAGGTTGCGGCTATTCTAGAAAAACCTCTTTCACTTTCTAGTTCTACTTATCGCAACAATTTAAGCATTCATTTCAGAATTGGTCTAAGAACTGAATCAGATAGTAGGTATCAACCTTCTTGCAAATTATCAATTCAAGAAAGCGACTTTTGGGAAGGCTCCTTCACTGTTCACCAGTGTATGGAGGATAGTGCACAAAGAATACAGAAATCCCTTGTCATGGAAGCAGCCATGTGCTCAGCCCAATGCCCTTTCCTCATTCAATAGGCGGCTCTCACAAGAAGGTTCCAGCTGTCAAAGAACCTATTGACAACATTCTTTTCTTGGCCAATATTTTTGGAAGATTTCATTATCCTTTCATTGCCATGCTTCCATCCCCATTAATGTGGAACACCTTAATTTGTTTCACTTCAATGCTTCGGTACATTGTAATAAGAGAAATATAGTAAATGTTGAGAATCATGGATAAATTTTATGAATGTCTAAGAAAAGCGGTTATCCTATGGGCCCAAAATACCTGAAAATTTGGGCTCTGTGGATTTCAGTATCTGTGGCTCCTCAAACTGGTGGTGTCAGACCCTTACAGAGCCTTGCCTCTGGAGTGTGTTTTGAGGGCCTTGCCAGGTCTCAAAACATCTTTTAAGGCCTCCATAGGGCATTAGATCTTATTGTTTTTCATAGAGAAAGCCTTTTAAGGCCATAAAATGATTGTTCTGACAAAAAAAAACTGTAAGCTTCATAAAAGCACTTGACTAAGCTGGTGCTCTAGTCAGATAAATTCAAATCAGAGATTAACCAAACTTAATGAGATGCATTTGACTTTGTTAAATTATTTTACTTCAATGTTAAAGGATGTCATTTTATAATTAAGGGTTATTTTCATAGATTTGGGTCCACCTTTACAAAAAAAAATGTCTCAAGAAGCTATAATGACCTTAGCGTTAAAAAGCACAAACTGCAGATAACTTTTTTTCTCCACTCACTCATGATCTCCTGGACGTACAGTATAAACAAAAACCCAGTTCTCAAATGTTAAGACCTCCTTATCTTAACAGCTGCATCGGCATAAAGCAGCTGTTGTGCGATTTATTTGTAAACCGAACTTGCAATCATTTAGACCTGAGTACTTTGGGCACGCATGTCCATGTCTTACTAGGGATCATGTGTGCACAGAAGCAAGTTCAATGCAACGTATTCCTACCCAGGTGAGACTGCACATATGTTAATGAGTTGTGCATCTGCAACACCCTGTTTGATCTCCATGCAAAACCCCTTTTAAAAATTGAAATCCTGCCAACTGGATTGTGAGAAGGAAAAAAGCACTGATTTTCTTCTAGTGACTACTAAGCAAATGACTATGTCCAGGTTTTGAATATATGCTTCATTCATTCATATATGAAACAGCATCTGGACAGAGCTATATGCCAACATGTCCCAATTCTGGGATTCCCAGACACATACAACTGACCACAGAATGAAACAGGATGCTGGATTAGAAAGAATTTTGGTCTGATCCAGAAACAAATGCTCCTTCTTTTCATATGGAAAGGGCTGGCTTCAACTCCATAAAGGACATACATGCAGACCTGAGTGCTCCATAAATATTATGCAGAACTGGAGATGCAGCATGTCCGTTCTTGACTTTTTCTTTAATTGGAGGTTAATACTCAACAAAGACATGCAAACAATTTGAAAAATATAAGAGCAGTTGGCTGCTCTACTGAAGAAACTATATTATGTTCCCCCCCCATAAGCACCTGTAAACACATATCACTGATGTGCCTCTGAAGACTACTGCAGTACTAACCTGAGCCCTACTGAACCGGCAGTAACTTATGAACTACTGTGACTATTTCACCTAGGCCAGGAGCCTCCAAGGTTTATGATGAAAGGCCAAATCATCTCTCTGACACTGTGTTGGGGGCCATTTCTAATTTGAATGAATCTACATAAATTTACATAAATCATACATTAGAGACAAATTTATATGGATGAATTTTACTTAACTTATTCTTAGCAAAAATACTATTTGCAGCCCCCCAGACATAACTGCTCAGAAATCGGGGGGATGAATCAAGTTTAAATTAACCACAATAAAGCAATATGTGAGTGTTTTTAGTTTTTATATGTAATGGCCTACATTTTGGGGGACCTTGTCCTCTTTTTCTGGTGATGACATATGGTCACTCTGCTCACAGGATCTCTGCTTTGCATTCCTCACTGCTGCCCACTCCCAAAGAAAAAGGAGAGCACTGAAGTCTTTCCAGGACACAAAATCCAAGACATTTCCTGGAAAAAGAGGGCTGATGATCATCCTGCCGTTATCCAAACCCCCTGATCTTCTACCCTTTTTGGCTGTCACCTAAATTTCTGTCCACATCCCAGCCCCAAAGTACATCTAAGAAACCCATGATCTTCTGTCCTCATTGTTCCCCCCTTGCAAAGCATGCTGCCCACTTTGTCAGGATTCAAAAATCCCCTTATCTCCTTCCTCTCCAGCAGGCTCCCCCATCCTTCCTGTTCCAAAGACTCAGGATCTTTCCACCCTCTCAACTCAGCCTCCCTGCCCGTTTAGGAGCCTTAGACAACCTGCACCACCAAGCCCGTATCTCCACACACAGCCAGGCAGGCAGGCAGGATTCAAACTCCTGTGCCTGTTTTCTGGCCTCACTGCCATTGCTGGCCTCTGCTGCAGCCTCCTGCAGAACTTCGGAGAGGACGAGAACTTCGCAGGGCAGCCTTAAAGCCACAGTCGCAGTTGGTTTGAGGCAGCAAGGACCCCAGCAAGTCTCTCGGGGGCTAAACCGTAATAGAAACTAGAGGGTTCTTGGTGGGACACACTAAAGGTCGCTGGGGGCTGCATCTGGCTCCCAGGCCGTGGTTTGGAGATCCCTGTTCTAGACCATGGAATGGGAAACAGTTTCACTTCACTCTCCTTAAGGTTACATGTGACTTGCAAATATATTGTTTCTACCTATTTGCAGATCTTCCATACAATTCCATGGCATTTGGGTTTTCAGACAGTTTCCCATTTGGACATTAACCAGACCCACATCTGTTTAGACTCAACAACATGGCTTATCATATGCCTCAAAACAGAACTTCGATCAGGGGCAGCCAAACTTGCTTAAGAGCCACGTACTATAAGCTTCAGACGTTTAAGAGCTGCAGTACTTAAGCATTTCAATTCTTAAATACAGTAAAACCACCAAATGTTGATCACCTAAAGATCTGAAGGAAAGGGGTCAACATACAGAGGTGGTCAACATACGGTACAACATATGGTACAATGCACATGCCTCATCTTATTGTGTAGCAAAATTTTTCAGTCAAAGGCATAGAGAAAAGACAAAAAAGTAAAGTTTATTTCTCAAACAACTGCTTTGTATTGTGCCTAAACTTTGTTACACTTTAAAACTGTTTTTCTTTCTTTCACAGTCGTTAGATCCAACAGCTCACATGTGTCTGTGTTGTGTGTGCATTTGTTTCATTTTACCATTGGCTATTTTTTAATCAATCCTGAAAATGGAAAAACAAAAATTTAGAAGCAAAAAAATTAAGTTTTGTGCAATTTATATTATGAAATGAATTCATAACTTTTAAAATACCAAATCAGAGTAAGAAATGTTGTATTCTTTGGTATTCTTGAAAGAAATTCATTGCTACCAGTTCTGCATTTTACTTTTTCTTGTCCTTGGTGCAGACTGGACTCAATTGGTCAAATTAAAGAGAGTAAATTATGAGTAAATTAATACTGTGCGTCAAGAACCAGTTGGTCAAGATATAACATAGAGAGGTGGTCAGTATAGAGAGGTTGGCATTCTCTATTGTGTGCATATGATGTATGTCTGAACTATGAAAATTAGGTCGATTTAGGGAGTTTATCAAAGTAGGGAGGTGATCAACTATGGTTTTACTGTATATTTATTGACCATAAGCATTAAACTTACATTTAATCTAAAGGACTTGGTTTATAAACCAGTAAATATTTATAAAGCTTGAAAAATTCTTATTTACTTTTTATGTTAAACTTGATGAAAAAGAAGTTCAGTCCACATATTTCGGAGAACCACAAATAATATGTCAAAGAGTTGCATGTGGCTCATGAGCCACAGTTTGGCTACCCCTAATCTAGATATATCTTCTAGACCTTCTACATCAGCTTCTGCTTTGATCCCATCAGACAGTCAATTTTCTTTATAATCTTCATCCTGCCACCCCATCCCTGAAAAGGGAAAAGATTATTTTGAAGTTTTTGGTTTAAGATGTATAAACGAGGGGGATATTTTTTGTATCAAGAGAACATTTCAGTCTACCGTTTTGCAAAAAAAGAAAAGAAAAAAAGAGTCAGGTAGCTTATGTCACCATGATCAAAAACAACATACAAAGCACATGTATAGCAAATATTATAAAACATGTATTTGTAGTGCAAGTCGAAATACAGGGACTCTATTTCATACTGGCCAGCTAAAGGGAAACACATGATTCTGAGTGATCAACAAGAGTCCCCAAATTCAAACTCTTCAGAGTTGACAGTATTACAGAATACAAAAATATGGTGAAAATTTACATGTTACACATAAAATTTTTTAATAGTTTACAATAGAGATCTACAGATATGTTTCCAATTAAGCTGGCTTCTTACTAACCACCTATTGTAATACTATAGGTATGGTTACATATACCCCAAAACACAAAACACCCCACTGACACAAATAATCCCAAAGCATAGCTATACAACAACATATTAGGGTCCGAAGTTTAGACCAGTACATGTTCAATATTTTACCGGTTGACTATATGGACAGTTTATTCATTTACAATTCTTTTTTTAAAAAAATTCTTAATAGACTTGTCTTTGAGACTGAAACAGAATGTCCTTTATTAATAAGCTTTCAGTATTTAAAACAATGGTATGAGGCTTTACATAAAGCCTTCCTAGGCTCTTGGCAAGAAAAAAAACAACAAGGTGTACGTGGCTTAATAATGTAATAGACTACTATTTTAATTGAGTTAAACGAATCATTCCTTTCAAAAGATTTCTGAGTTCATGTTTCCGAGGCATTATCGCTTGTTTCTAGCAGTTTATTTGGTCTCCTCATTTGTGTCTCTCCCTCCCCCCAACGGCAGCAACATGTTCTCCTTTGATTGTATTACACAAAAATAAATAATGCGCTGTTAATTCTAAAAAAAGCTACAGGGAAAGGATAGGGTGTCTATGGCATAACACGGAGATCAAGTAAGCCACGGGATAGATACAGCAACTCCACTTAATGGGATTTTTTCCTGTTTTTTTCCTTTCACATAAGAACTCTAACAAATTCTTCCAGTGTTTATTTTTTTAAAAGGCTGTTCTTTTTCTTTGCTTTCTTGTTAGTATTTTTTCCTTTTTTAATGCTTCTTGTCTATTTCACTAACCACACAGATGAAATGTTGGATAAGGCCTTTGGAGATCTGCTTCAGATGGCAGTTTAAAAAAAAACCCAAAATGAAACAAACTCTCAAACAGTTCAGACTAGTACCATTTTTTCCTTTGTAAAAAAACACTGCTGATCCTATGTGTTTATTATGGTTCTTCCTCTTTGTATATTTCTTGCTTCCATTCTTTTTTTTGGAAAATATTGCTATTCCAGAGTATTCCTTAGCTGCATTTGCAAGATTTTACGATCATGTTTGAAAGCTGCTCAATTTTGGGAGTCTTGCCAATGTAATACAAGATGGTGAGGGGTTCTAGATCCTGGGACACACAGCACGGAGATGCAGATGCTTCTGGATTTATTGTGTTGTACAAACTGAGTACCTAGAAGGAGAGGAAAGGAAAATCAAGATTATTTTTCTAGACATTCAAAATACAACATTGTAGTTTATGGCTTCCAAGGACAAAAGTTGGTTTTATTGTAAGGAAGCATGATGTCTATGTATCCCAGTTAACATTTCCAATGTCAATCATCAGCATCATCCTTCCCTATCTAATTTCATTCATCAGATGTTTAGAGAATTATGAAAACATTGGTTATAATGAGAAGTGTTTTAAAATGGTGTTATTTTACTCAGAAATAAGCCCATTGTGCTCAGTATGGCCAATCCTATAATCATATTTTAGTCACCTGAACATACACACCTCACTTTACAACACTTGCAGTTGGCTGATGAATCTGTTGCATTGTTCTATATAACATGCCTTGGCATAGGTCTCCTAGATTTTGCATAATTGGACTTTGGCCTGATCCAACAGGCTCTTCTTATGTTATTATTACTTATACAGCCCACTCACCCATGTCAGGGAAATGGAGTATACTAAATACAGTTTGGTTTTATTCTTTTTTTTCTTTAAATGAACCAAATAAGCAACTGTCTATGCAGATCTAATGCCTATCTAACCCAGAGAAACTGTATCGGTGAATGAGGCTCCTTTGGGTGTACACTGGAACTTTATAAAACAATCACATTGTTCTTTGTTGACATTGACAGATTGACACATTGACAGATTATAACACATGCTTTACCATCAAATGTGCCATGTACAAATTGCTGGGAAATACACATTCAGGGCACAATCCTGGGCATTCTGTTGGGCTAATGTACAAGGCGTTAAGTTGGCCTCCCCATGCACCTTGATGGTGTGACCAAGTGAGTTATAGTGGCTGAGCTTGGAAAGGGAAAAGGTTCCCTTCCCTGCAGTAGCATGGTAAAAACCCTGCACCTTGCTCTGGGTGCAGCACAATATAAGCTAGCCTGCCTTTTCCTAAACAAGTTAGAATTGTGCGGTTAACAGTAGCTGGACTCTGCCATTTTTATTGCATTCAATAAGTTATTCAATCTGTTATTTGCTACATAGTTGAAAAGACATTTGGAAGGCTGATTTGGGAATTTACTTATTTACGGGCTGTGGATGGCGCAAGTGGTTAAGACACTGTGCCTGTTAACCAGAAGGCCAGGGTTCAATACCAGGGTCCCCACAAGACAGGTTGAGCTCCTGTTCTTAGGCCAGCTCTGTGACGCAGCTGGAACAAATCGTATCAGCTCTGCCGATCCATAGGACTATTTCAGTGGTGTGGAGAGTGGGGATTTGCTGCTTGGGTAACAGCCTATCATCCATATTAATCTACCCAGGCTATCGTGCTTCGCATGCAGCGTCCAGCATGATAGCATAGTCTTGCAAGATTGATGGATGGCAATATAAATATAACAAGAAGTGTGTTTCTAATTTTTATTGTGATGTGATTAACTGCAGTACTGGTTCTCAGTTTCTTTAGTTCTCAGTTCTCAGGCAGATTTGCTGTCAATATCCCAACAGAAAACGTAATCCAAGTTACATGGGAATGACTTACTCTACTGTGCTGAGTGTCTGAGCTCCATAAATAGGGACAAGCTCCTGCACAGAAATTTGCATGGTATCCTTTTGGTTCATGAATCCATTTCCATCCAAGATCTCTCTTGAAATCAATATAAAATGGACGCAGGCAGCAGTTATCCTGCACATTTCTGTAAACACAATTTCCAAAACATTATCACAGTTTGTTCCTCAAAATTGCTTCAAGGTAAGTACAATACAACCCTGAGAGGTTTTTCTATCACCACTATGATCCCCAATCTTCCGGTATTTTTACCGTATCGAAATTTGAATTGCACCTTGTTTTTATATCTGCAAATGTGTATGTTCATATTGTTAAGATCATGCTTACATGAAAGTACCAGCTAAAGAAAAATTGGTCAGAATCAGTAAGAGGAGGATTAAATCCTTTCCTTTTGTGTCATGTTCCTGACAATGGCCCCCCAATCCAGAGGTGGGATTCAAATAAATTAACAACAGTTTCTATGTCCTAATAACCTAAATTAATGGCAGATTCTATGTTCCATTAGTAACGGATTCTCAGAATCAGGTGCTCATTAGCAAAGGGGTCTATAGAACCTGTGAGGACCCCCTGAAGCCCACCACTGCGCCCTATCACCACCCTACCAAAGCTGCTATTAGCCTCAGGTGATTTCATTCACTCCTAGAAACTTCAGTCATCCCCAAGGAAGTCTGGATAAGACAGGGAAGGGGTGATGCTGTGACTGTGTCAAAGGGCAGATAGCACCTGTGATCCAGTAAAGGTGGTCTGAATTTCCTGATGGGATGGGTGGTCTGAATTTGTAATGGGTTAGGAGAGCAAAGTTTTGCATTTACCTTTCCAAACCCAGTATGAATTTCTATAACTGACTGCTTTCCTGTTATATGACACTCAGAGTTCATTGCAACATGCCCATATTGTTTGTTTTTTAAATAATGTGTGATTAAAGTTATGACCAACATTACGCAATAACTGTGAAGACAGGGAGGATGTAATTCAATCTGAGGAACAAGAGTAAAAACATATTGCTTTTAAAAGAGAGAGAGAGAGAAAGTTTGAAAGTTTTATCTGTGGTAATATGTCATGGGGCACAAAAGAAGAATGCATGCAGTGTCATCACTGGGAGATTCGGAAGATGTGTGAGTGATAGCACTGGCTTTCACTCCCACAGTAAGGGAGATGTGCATTAAAATGAATTACAAGAAAGAAACCCAGGCATCCCACACTCCCGGGAACATGAGGATGAAAGAAGTAATTATTTGGAAACCAATTCGATGGTTTGATGCCAATGATTATGAAATGCTTGCCAAATTCTCAGGGTTCACTAATTTCATGCAGTAAGCAGTTTCTCACTGTAGCTAGCAATATTTTATGGTTGTTACTTATAATATTAAAAGTACATGTACTACTTTTCTACCAAAAAAGTTTGCAAAGCAGTTTACAGATGCAAATAAACAGTTCCCTCACCAAAAGGACTCATACTCTTTCTCCTCATTCAGTCTCACAGCTACAAGAGGCTCAGTAGGTATTGCAGCTGCCACCATGTGGCATGTAAGCAGCTCCTACAACTTGCCACTGGAAGCACTCAGGGGAGAACACTCCAACAGTGAGTGGGAAGTGCTGCTTGCATAATGTGTTGTGGTGACTGCAGTACTTTCTGTGTCACTCCCCTGTACTATGTTACTTTTCTCATAATCCTAAATTTGTGATGGGCCTGATGTCACAATAATGGCACAATCCAACAGTAGAGTTGGGCCAGTGCAAATTCTTTGAACCAGCCCATCATCATGAATGTTTCATAAAGCAGGTTCTTGTGGACATAAGTGCAAGTAGGTCAGTGAATTATGGCAATACATGCCCATGGAAGGTAAATTTGTGCAGGCCCATCTTTGCCAGCATAGGGATCTGGGAGGAAATGAAGATGGCAAGGTGGAAGTGCAGGGAGTTATAGCATTATAGTGCAGGGAGATGGTGAGCGTGGGACATTCCTGGGAGCACAGCCTGGTCCTGGTAGTTATAGTGAATCCTAGCACTATTCCTGGGCACTATGGGGCAGCTCCAGACTGCTCCATTCTGCTCAGATCTGAGCCACCTTGTCAGGTACACGGGTCTAAGTATACCCATTGGGCTAGCTGCGGCTCTTGTTCCCATTGCCTTGGGCTGAGTCACAGCCAGCCCCAAACTTGTACTGGATGCCAGCAAGCATCTTCAGGCCTTCTTAGATTATAGAAAGGTGGCAAAAATGCCCCAATAAATGAAAATATTGTGTGATTTCTCAGTTCCAATTCATGCCTGTGGGAGATCAATTTAGCATGAAAAAGTCAAGTTTTATAACATCAGGCACCAGACTGACCTTACAGTACTCTGCGTTCATATCCAGCAAGATGCATTATCAGTGGATTTTTATAAAGAAATTATTTATTAGACTGCATAGCTGTTAACACACTTGAATATATTTCTATACATAGGCATAGAATAATGTCTCAATCCATATTTACCTGAAACAATAGGCAGCATCTAGAGCTCGCTTCTTCCGCCGACTGGACTGTTGTGACTCAAGTCTGTAGGAGGGTAACAACATTAGCAGAAGATGTGGGTTCTTCCCACTGTATTTTTTCTTATTGGACTTTAAAGTTTTCTCACCACTGGAATATGTGAAGGAGTCATCAATACCTTCAAAAAATACATTTTGGTAATAAATATTGTGTTGCTCTTTTGGAACAAATTATATAAACCATCTTTTACAAGAAACCTGTATCACAGTAAAATTAGGGACATTTGCAGGCAAGTTGAAATACATGTTAAATGCTGATACAGTCGAAGGACAGCCACTAAAATTGATAGTTGGGAGATTAGGACAAAGGAAATTATTCCTTTACCCAGTGTGTAATTAATCTGTGGATCTTCTTGCCACAGGAAGTGGTGCTGGCATCTAGCCTAGATCCCTTTAAGAAGGGATTGGATGAATTTCTGGAGGAAAAATCCATCACAGGTTACAATCCATGATCGGTACTTGTAACCTTCTAAGTTTAGATGTAGGCTACCACAGAATGATGGATGCAGGGGTGAGTATTAGGATGCAGGTCTCTTGTTGTGTGTGCTTCCTGAAGCATTTGGTGGACCATCATGAAATACGGAAATACGGAAAGGGTTTGGCCTGATCTAGCAGGGCTCTTCTTATGTAATAAGAAGCTCACATTAAATGATCACATAACCTTATGTGTATCTCTGGGCTCAGTTTAGGCAATCATTCCAACCACAGTTTGGAGGATCATGGAAATGGGGTATCGGTAGGTTCATATGCCTCCTTCCTCTCCCTCTGCATGCACTGATTCCTTTTCCATTTCTAGGTTATTCAAAGCATACTTTGAAGTCCAAATTCAAGAAAAACAGGAACTTACACTAAACTTCATTTTGGCCAATTTAAGTCCTGTGCTGACCTGGGGGTGTCACAAAAGTCACAGAAACACTTCCATGCCACTCCTGATGGAGGGTTAGGCCAGTCAGACATGTGCTTGCCTCCCTACATCACTATGGGAATGGGGAGACTGTTAAGTTGTGCTGGCCTGGGTTAGGATTGCAACCTTAATAACATAAGAACCCTGATAAATCAGACCAAAAGTCCTCACAGAGGTCTCAAGACAATAGGATTCCTATATCCTGCTGCTATTCTCTGCATTTGGCATTCTGACCTGCCTACTTTGAAATCCAGAAGGGTGCATGCAAATATCATGTTATCATAACAATAGCAAAATTATAGTTATAAAGTAGCAACAAAAATAATTTTATGGTTGGGGGTCCCCACAACATGAGGAACTTATAAAGGGGTCACGGCATTAGGAAGATTGAGAACCACCGGTCTAGGCCATCATGTATCATCAACACATCATGTGACAAAGAGTTCCACAGATTAATTACACACCGAGAAAAAAAATTTTCTGGCACTCAATTTTAATGGGTGCCCCATAATTCTGGTGCTGTGCAAGAGGAAAAGAATATCCTCCTATCCACTTCATCCATGTTTTGATATTCCCCCTCAAGTACTTTTATTCTACACTGAAAAGCCCCGAGTACTGTAACATTTCCTAACTATAATGATAATCTGTGATTAGGTCTTAAATTGTGGTTTAAAATGTTTTGGAAGTTATCACTCACACTACTTAACTGATTTGGACATCACAAGAAACTCTGGCTAAAGCAACCTGGAAATGGAGGAGACTGGTGAATAATAACGGAATGAGACGTTCCCAATCCTTCAAACTGCTTTTGAGGAACCGTCAGAATGTAGCTTGCACTTTATATCTTCAGCGACAATCCAGATAATCTGGTTTTTATACACTTTTATACTAATCCTGAAAATTTATACAAAATCCCGTTTCACTCACAGCTAAATCCTAACACCTGGTTAGACTGGCCAAAGTCCCATGTTGGCCTGAGGGTGCTGCAAAAGCCATAAGGCACTTCTGCACCACTCCTGGTAGTGTTAGGCCAGTGCACAGACATGTGCCAGCCGACCTACAACACCATGGGAACAGGAAGATGGATGAGTTGCACTGGCCTAAATTGGTTAGGAGTATAGGATTGCATGTTCAGATCACTTATTACCTATTTGATCAGTTATTAGAAGAGCCTAGAATTGCAGGATCATGAACAGAATGTAAATTATTATTGTGAGCTTTTAATGCACATTTCTATGGCAATCAGCTTTGGTATGAGTTGGTAATTCAACAGTACACACCCAAAATCCTTTATAAGACCAATACAATCACCAGCACTTGTGATGTTTCAGTAAAGTGAACTGAAAAGGATACTCACAAAACTGAAGAGACTGTAAAATTGTTTCAGGAGGAGACCAGGATACCTCTTATACCTTTGCGCCCACACCATTTCCCAGTCTTTTACTACAATGCTTTTCAACCAACCACACTTTATAGGCTATCAAGCAATCACCAAAGGGTGAAAAGCACTGTTGTACATCAACTTGGTTTTTCATCTTACATGGCTAGTACTTTCTCCTCTTATTTAATCAACAACTTTCATGTTTATGCATTGTTATTACCTGCAAATCTTGTTTCTAGCTCTTCACTTTTATTTGGGATGATATAATTACTTGAAGGGACAAACGTACAACATGGACAATGTAAACTTATTTTAAATCCAAGATTTCGGTCTGCAAGAAAGAAGCAAAAGAAGAATTGCCTTTAGAATAGGTGCAGATCTGAAATGATGCAAACTAAAAAACAGGCAGGCTTTAAATCAGCCATTTTCAACCACTATGCCATGGCACACGTGTATGTTGTGGATGGTCTGCAGGTTTGGTATGACAGTTTGGAGGAGAACCGTTCGTTGGAGTATGAGAACCTCTA
Organism: Cryptoblepharus egeriae; assembly: GCA_030015325.1. Lineage (NCBI taxonomy): Eukaryota > Metazoa > Chordata > Lepidosauria > Squamata > Scincidae > Cryptoblepharus > Cryptoblepharus egeriae. Next base: position 214,769,696 of record JAREYC010000001.1, read on the forward strand.
ATGTCAGGGTGGTATGCAATATCAATTGTCAAAAAATTGATGGTGCGCATTGACAATTTGAGAACCTTGCCAATGTGCGGTTAGCTGAAAGAGGTTGAAAATTTCTGCTTTAAATAATAAAAGGGAGAATTGTACCTCTGTGGTGGAGCCATTCATGGACAGCATCAGTTACGTCAAAAGAGAGCCATTCACCTTCCACTCTTGTTTTAACTACCTTGCTATCAATGTAACGCTGCATTGGTGATGTTACGTCTTTGGTTTTCAGAATCTGCAAGGAAGAAAGAATGTTTTTTAGCTGACCATCATTTAGACTGCCACAGTTGAGAAATTAGCTAAAGAAATCCAGAGCAGAATGACAACCGTACAGAAAAATACTATGGTCTATATATGCAGTTGCACAATCAACATACAGTTATGTTCCATTAAAAAAATTTCCCTTAAACTAGATACTAATGATGAGCCTGCATATTTTGCTACTGTAACAGCCCAAATCAAGCAATAGTGAGGTATTTGATGTAGACTACAATTGGTAGATCCTGAAGATTGTAGATCCTCAGTGGTGAATGAGAATTGACTCCATGAGATTAGGAAGGAAGATGCTTGATATTTGGAAAAGAGGGTCAAAAACTCCTGGTAATAGTGTCTTTGGAGTGGTTTGATTTGTGGTTAATTTGCAAGGCACATTCAAAGCTTTGAAAACTGAGAATATTTTCATATGGGCAGAAGTCTTACCACCAATGAATTTACATGTACTTTATTTAACAAAATGCATACATCTTGCCTTTTTGTGCCAAAATACTTCAACATAAACCCCCAAAATACAGTCATATAAAATCATGTCAATAAACAGTATGGCAACAACCAAATTAAGATAAAAAGTTCTCTTTTCAATATGACAGCTGAGAAGGCCATAAGTGCCTTTTGAACTAACATAACCTTCTCAAGAAGGCCAATATTGAGTGAGTGGGATAAAGTTCTGCAAGGAGAGAGTTTATGATGCCACTGTGGAAAAGGTTCCTGCTATACTTCAGGGCAAGGAGGTGCAAAGAAGGGTATCTAAATAAAATAGAAAAGTATAGGTGAGTATGTATATGAGAAGCAGGGCACAATCCTAACCAACTTTACAGCACTGCCATAGCTGTGCTGCATTTTGCAGCTGGGAATGGTAATCACAGATATTTCAAGGTAAGACAATTTTTTTCCTTATCTTGGAGTTGCATTGCTCTTACCATGGATCTGGAAAAATTAGTTAGGATTGCATCCTCAATCTTTTAGGTATGAATGTTGGGCCATTTACGGCTATAAAGATCTAATACTCATAGCTGCAAAGGATTTCTGTTAGCTGCATGTTTTGCTCATCACAAATTCATTTTCAAATTCAGATGAGATCCAATCTAAAGAGGCAAAAGTCACAACGGGTTGCAATGAAGTGGGTTAGAGTTTCATCACAATGAGGCACTGGAGGAAAATAAAAGCATATTTCCAACGTAGGCCCCCTTACTGGTGTTCCCAGTTTTATATTTGATACATGCCAAAATGTGCGAGCCTTTAAAAATGCATATAAAAATTTTCCAAAGGACAATGTGTTTCACTGAGTTCACCAGAATCTTGGCAAATAAAAGTACAAGCATGGCTTTTGCCATGGTTAGGAGAAACACATCACTAATGTGAGATCAACTATTTCCTTTCAAAATGCTCATTGTACCAGCGAGACCTGTACCAGCATCGTGTGGCCTCACACAAATTCTTGTGCAAGGTATGCCTTTTATGAGATTTGGCTGCATCATTAATTACCCAGCGTGGAATACAAATGTTTTAATTTGAATTTAATACATTCAGGTTTTTGGTAGAAAAGCTGCTTTGTGACCTTATTATAAGGTCAAGGAAATAAGGTTTAGCAATTGTGCCAATGGGGTTCGTGCTAGGAATGTTCACAGAGGCCTCCTCAAGATAAAGGAACATTAAATGTTCATCTACCTTGGGGCTGCTCTGCTGTTGAGTCAGTGCTGGAAACTTGGATAGGATGGGGCTTTTGTAATCAGTGGTGGGATTCCAACAAATTAACAACAGGTTCTATGTCCTAATTACCTAAATTAACAACAGGCTTTATGTCCATAGAAGAAAAGGTTCTATGTCCTATTAGTAACCAGTTCTCAGAACCAGGCGCTTATTAGCAAAGCGTTCTTTAGAACCTGTGAGAACCCCCTGAAGCCCACCATTGATGTGTAATCCTATCTTACCAGAAACATACAATTCTCACCATAAGTCATGCTGTTTTTATTTAAATGCAAGTCAGTTTTTATCAGGGTGACAGGACACCTGTCTGAACCACTGCCTCCCACCTACATACACTGTGTGTTGGAGAGGAGGCTGTGAATCTAATCTGTCTACCATAAGTGCAATTTTTTACTACTACTACTACTACTACTACTACTACTACTACTGTTACATTTCTATGCCACCCTTTCTCAAAAAATATTCAGTATAATTTTCCCAACTGTTCCTTAAAATAACCCATGGTAATGGTTGGTGGAGAGATTGTGATGAGCCCAACTGCCTGAAGGGCAAGCAAAGGTTTAAATCCACATCAGCTCTGAAACCAGATATGGTGCCCAAAGACTAGAATTTTTGATTTGGCTTCACAGGTTGCCAGAAGGTTTCTAACTGGCAGAAATAACTTTTGGACTTTTAGGTGGTGGTCACCACTTGAGAACCATTGCTGGTTTGTTTCCATATCCTAATAATGCTTGATAGTTGAGAGTCCTTTGAACCTCTGAGTTCTTTTCTCTTTTTTTAAAAATGGAAACTGTTGTGTCAGTCTGTGGGAAGAAGAAATTTTTCTCCTTACCTCTGGTAAGGAGGTAGCAGCTCCAATGTGGATACTTAGATCTGCACTACTGACCTCGGAGATGGGGCTGCACAAGGCTGCCCAAGAGTGAAACTAGGATTTGGCATAAGTGATGGGGCCTGGACTCATCTCCTGCTACCTACCTGCTTGCCCATAGTCCCACCCACCCTCCTCTCATCTCAGATTGCCTCCTCCTCATAAACCCCCAAACCCATTGCTGGCTTAACCTAGTCAGTGTAACCTTGCACCTTTCTGGAGCCCCTGTGGTGCAGAGGCTGGTGCACATCATGCACTAGACAATCTCCTGCTTGAGTGCCATATAGCACTTTTGCAATACTCCTGGGCCAGAGCAAGAGATTTTTGCTGGCCCAAGGCTTCTTGAGGATTGTTTTAAAGCTACTGTACTATTCTTCTTGGCATATTAATATAGTGGAGTCAAGAATGTTTTTAATAATCAATCCAAGAGTGGGCTCAAGGTTTGGCCAGGTGGGTCCCTGGTTGAAGGTCCACTGGCTGAGACAACTCTGGAACCATCAGGAGATGGGTGGGGCACCTTGGTAACCCTGTGCAGACCTTTGCCTCACAGTTCCCACAACCTGAGGGGTTGAGGGGACGGCAACATCCCTTCTGATGTATCCCTACATCATTAGAATTAATGACTTGATAGTCTTGAAAGACAGCTTCACAAAATCTATAGAAATTGTCTCTTTATAGGTACAGACAAGGGTTTGATGTACAATCCAAGAAGCTTTTTCAATCCTTTCATGATGTATGATATGGATTAGTGACACAGCAACAGCATATAACTTGCTAAATTATTCTTCCAAAGGAAAACTGCAAGTGAAGATTAAGAATTTTCCCAATACTGTGTATCTAAATTGAATTCCAAAAGCAAAAGACATTGACTGGAATGTTGTTGCCTTGTGAAGCACAAACTGCAGATTTCTAATCCACATAAACTGAAGTTTATCCATGATAGCTATTCAGACAACAGCTTTACTGCTGTGAAAAATGTACACAATTAATTTCCCAACCCTCTCCTCTTCCGCTACAGCAGGATTGCCCGAACCCCAACCCAGGGTTCAGATGTGGCCCACAGCAAGCCTCCATGTGGCTCACACCTCGCTCCCTCTATTCAGCCTGTGGCAAGTCCTGTAATCCTCCAGAGGTGAGGGAAACTCTGTGTGCTCTCTCTCTCTCTCTCTCTCTCTCTCTCTCTGAGAAAGTGTTTATGACCTGATTTGAGGATCACCTCCTCTCACTGCATTAGAAAGAGCTTATGAACTGGTTTGAAGATTACTCCCCACTTGTTAGGTGTTAATGAACTGAACTGAATTCATTCATTCAATAATTCATTCATGCAAATCCAGTCTAATATAATTTACTAATATCATTTATTAATTCAAATTTGAAATGAAAATTAATTCTTTTTTTCTGGCCCCTGTTAGGGTCAAGACAGATGATGTGGCCCTCCAGCCAACAGGTTGGTGCACCCCTAATCTAGAATCTATTAGTTTCTCCAGCATATCATCCTAGGCTGGTGAGTTGTAGTCAATTAATCTTTTTTCCCTCTTAAATACTTTCGATATACTTCCCTCAGTCAGTTTCCTTTTTTCACAAATCTTTTTTTCCTCACAAAAATCTTCTATTGTTTCAAATATTCTCGCTGTCACTAATTAAATTGATCAGGAGACAGGCCAATAAAAAAAGAGCAGGGGTGTCCAAACTTTCAACTTTAGGGCTCCTGGACCTTTAACACTTGTGGAGAGGAGGGAATTTCAGCAGATGCAGCTTGTGAGCTGTGAGATGAGAAGCTGCACCTGCTGAAATTCTCACCTCGCCACAAGTGTTAAAGATCCAATAGCCCTGAAGTTAAAAGTCTGGACACCCCTGGATTAGAGCAGTGATTCCAGAGTTCCTCCATGTCCTGTTGTGTTCAGTGAGACTAACTTCCAGTAAAGTATGGATTATAACCTGATGGCAGTGCCCAGCTTTTGGGGGCATCCCTGAAATAAAGTCACAACCCCCACTTTGAGAACCACTGAATTAGACAGTTTAAAGGGGTTTTAGAGAGTTTCACCAAGGGTAGCAAAAAACGTTACTTCTAGTTGTTGAGGAAACCATGAAGTGATGTTTTTAGGGTTCTGGATGCAAATACCCTCTGGATGCAAACAGAGCATGGTTCTGGTTGCATTCAGTTGACTGTGACAGAGGCTTTCAGTGGACCAGAAGCTGGCTGAAGGCTAGATAGCAGCTTGCCATGGGCTGTATCTTGCTGTTGGGCTGGGGTTTGGAGATTTGTGGTATAGTCAAACATCCCACATATCCCTGCCAAATTCCACCATTCCCACACTCCACTGGGACCAAGATTGAGCTAGGCAAGTAGCAGGAGATGATTTACAATTGCTGGCTGGCATCATCATGAGGAAGGAACATTCTAAGCCCCAGTGCTAGGGATGTCCCCCGCCTTATGGTTGCAACAAGGTCCAACTCCAACCTGACCCCAAACTGTGACAGTGGGCATTCAACTTCTCACTGATAGAGACTTCTCCAGGACAAAGTTCACAAAGCTGCTCTCTGGGATCCTTGCAATGCACAATTATTTCTTCCATACACGACAAGAATTTTGTTAATTACTATTTCATTTTTGTCTCTTTTTTGTGTTATTTATTGCCTCCCTATCCTGCCTCTCCATGACTATGGCTGCCAAAGCAGGCTATGGACATATTAAAACAAATACAATCCAAGCATCCATAATTAAAATACAAAAATAAAACTAAAAAATAAAATAGTCAATATCCTAATCAACAGCATTGCTTCAGGATGTATTCTAAATGACAAAAAAGAGCTTGGGCAAGCTTTAACTCCCACTACTAGCTTTAAATCCCACTACTATCTTTCAAGACAAGCACATTCCCATTCTATAGATAGAGAACTGAGGGTGAGAGATCATATGCTGAACAAGATTATCCAGTGAGTTCATCCTTAAGAAGAGATCTAATTTTTCAGGTTCAAGTCCAACATTTTATACACAGGATGAAATGGGGTTTGCAACAAGGGTAAAAACAGAACTGCTAAATCTTCTCCGAGGGAGACATGACAAATCAAGACAATGTTGGAAGGGGAAAGTGAGGCTCACTTTCGAACACAGGTTCAGGCAGATAAAATGAAATAGAAGAAATAGGGCTGGGAGTTTGAAGTTCACTTTAAAGCAGGGATTAACTACGGATAGTAAACTGGATCCAACACACAGAGAGAGAGAGAGAGAGAGAAAGAGAGAGAGAGAGAGATGTTTACGCTCAAGAAATTGTAATCGAGATGTTGTTTAATAAATGCTTTCAGTCTCAGCTATCATTCATATGCATTTGATGGCAGAAGACAAAGAACCACTACCAAAAGTGTGCTTTCGCTCGCTTTAGCGGCCTTCACAATAACTACCTTGGGCCATCTGAGTACATGAGCTCTGTTGTTCTGACAGTCCTACTTACATCAACAAAGATGATGCCAATTTTATTAGATTACTTGATCATTAGATTCTCCTAGTCCCTCAGAGAAATGCATTTGGCAATCCCTTTGCTAAGGTAAGCAGAGATCACAAACCCCAGGAATGCCCTGCTGAGCCCAGAAAAATTCATCAACACATATAAGTACAGCTCTAAACTTTAAGCCTGCTCCTCAGTTCCTTTTGCTACATGCTCATGAAGAAATGTCTGACTTGTGTGATCTGGTGCCCATGGCAAGTTTCTTCGTATCACCATGAGACACATCAAATCACTCTTATTGCCCCAGCTTTTGCTAATGGGTGGCAGAAGATGGGAAGGTGCTTATTTGTTAAATAAAAGCATTCATTGCCAATGCAGGACTTGCCAAGATCTACACTCATTAACACCAATCCTCTCATCAGAAAAGATTCTACCCATTTAAATTTTCCAAGATTGAACATACTAATCCTTCAACATACTCAGCCTCTGGAAAGGGAGCAGAGTGCAGTGGTTGCTTTTCATATGTTGCATCTTGAAAGTCCCAGATTCATTTCCTGGCATCCTCTGATAAGGGTAGGATGTTCCTCTGTCTGAGGCTCCCAAAACTGCTGCCAGTCAAGAAAGCTAACACCAAGGTAGATGTACCCAACTCAGCACAAAGCAGCTTTCTACATTCAGCAGAAGGAGACGACTATCTCAGAGTAAGATTATAAAAAATATATGCACATATGACCAATAATATCCAATACATGTATAATCTGTTCAGTAATAATCCTTGGACCAATCTCACTACTTATCTGGCTGGCATCTGTATTTGACCTGGATAATATGAAAGGATTAGTGAAGATCAGTTTATGCATCGGCACAATCCCCACTTGGCTCATTACAAGTTCCCTCTGTCTGAAAGAGCTTGTGCATTAAACAAACGCTGACAACAATCCATCATGAGTGTCTGTTCTTTCTTGCTGAAAAGTTATGCATGTTCTCAGTTATATGTTGCAAAGCTTTTCCAGAACATAGTGCATGCACACTGCACAGCAGCGGATTAAGGAGCTCTTTTCAGCAACAAATGCCTACTTTCCAAACATCCTAGGTCACAGATAGATATGTGCAGTGTTTTGTGACTGCAAAGGAAAAGGGCCCTGAAGTTGCAGAAGCCAGAAGTGGTCTTCACTTTGGCCTCTATGAGGTTTGCATCTGGCAACAAGTTAGATTAGAATGTGGTCCTTATAAACTTTTGTACGAGGTAAAGCACTCTTGCCAAAATACAAAGGTACACATGACTTGCCAAATGTTTTCAAGCCTATAGTCCTGTGATCTGGTTCCTGGGAAACTGCCAAGCACATTCATCATGCAAGATTGCAAAAAAGGAGGACACATAGAGTCAAATCCAGTTATGGCTGGACTGGGTGTCACACAGCTGCAAAGGATGCCATTCACACACTTTCGCAATATTTTATTTAATTTATTTTATGGATTTATATCCCGACTTTCTCTTCAAGTGGAATAGCCTCTTTTCTGTTCTGCATCCATGTGTAATAATGTACAACCTGATATGTGTTTACATGACATTGACAACCAGATATTTCTAGCTCTCATGGTTGTGGAGAAGTTTCTAAATGTGTGCTCATGATCAGCTGAAAAGCCACAATGAGTTGAGGTTCTTAACAATTAACTATTACAATTAACTCTGAACTGTTAAAATAAGAATAAGGCTGCAATCCTAAACTCCAGTTATGCTGGCCTAAGGCTGGGCATAAGGCCTGTGCTGTCCTGAGGTATGTCACCACAGTGCTGCTTAGACATTTCTGCACCTCTCCATAGGGAGAGTTAAGCCAATGCACAGACTTGTGCTTGCCTCCCTACATCACCACGGGAATGGGAAGACCCATGAGTTGTGCTGACCTAGGTTAGGATTGCACCCTATATCTTTCAGTCAGAACAAGGGCTCTATCTCAACCAACTTTCAAGCAGTGCCAGTGAGGTACGTGCTGCATCCTGTAGTTGGTGGGAATCACAGAGGTTTCCTTACCTCAGAGTTGCTTTGCCAGTACCTCAGTGCTGGAAGATTGGTTAGGATTGCACCTTTTCTCTTATATATCCGCAATATATGCTATGAAGCTATTTTATACTGTCAGCCCATATAGTCTACAAAGATTTGTTAGGTTTCTAGGGACTCAGGCAGATGACTTTTCTTCACCTGTTACATTATCCTTTTTTCTAAGCACAATGTTAAGTCTTTCTGCATGCAAACTACATACATGTTCTTGTAACAGGAGAGAATTGTCTTGATATAAGCCTGAATGAATCCAACCTTTTGATGTATTCTAAATTAAAATTACTTAGAATATATCAAGGGGTTTGATTCCATTTGTTTGAGCTTAAACTGAATCAAGGATTTCCAGTCATGTTAACAATGGCTTCCTCTCACAACAGTATTATGTGTTAATTCAGCTCACTAAGCTTGAAAGATTATGTTATGACAGCTTCTGTGAATGGTCACTGTGCTTCCCTCATATGCCTTTAATTAAGTTTTATGTATGAATGCCATGGATATGCGCCCAATCCTAAGCTCTTACTACCATTGGGACAGAGTCAGAAAAATGCAGTAAAGCACATTTGTGGACCCTTAGCATCAACCCATCACCAGAGCTAGTTCAGCGCCAGCGGATCACCAGTGCTCTGCTGTTTAGGGGTTGACTGGACTGCTGGTCCAGAGAGGTGAGTGGAGGTGTGGGGGGGATGTTATGGGGTGGGGAGATGTGCGAGAATGCAGGGAGGGAAAGGGAAGGAGGGAAGGGAGTAGGGTGAGATTGGCGGCTCTGTTTTTCCATATCCAGAGCTTCCAGGTTTGACCTTACAACCTGCTATAGAGGCTTGTGATTCTATGACAACCCAAGGTTTGCTGCAGACTCAAGAAGCCCCAGTGCAGACTCAAGAAGCCCCAGTACTTCCCTTACCCAGGGGAAGTTTGCTGCAGACTCAAGAAGCCCCAGTACTTCCCTTACCCAGGGGAAGGAGACAAATGAGGAGCTGCCAATGATTGTCCAGTGGCACATAGGATGCCATGGCAGCCATTTCGGCACCACGGCAGTCCTGATGGTCCAGGCAGCTTAGGATTTGGTTCTATGTCTCTTGCTTTTCATCTTCTTATGGACTTGCTGTTTTCTTTTTCTCTGCACCATTAAGGTAAATGTTCAGGAATCTGTTCAAAAGGAGCTTCAAAAACAGTTCCATGGTTCATGATGTCACAAGTACCAGCCAATCAGGGCTGTTCAGAAATAGATTCTGCTGTAAAGTACCGTAATTTCCCTCTGAATTTAATTCTGTATTGGGAATTGTTTGTCACTTTAAAATGTAGTGAGTGATTGCCTGGTTGCTTATCATTAAAATTATCCTCTTATTTAAATTAACCTCTTCTTAACATCTGTGCATGAAGCATTAATTAAATTATACAAGGTGTTATTTTCAGATTTCCTTGGGATGGTGATGGGGAGAGTGAAGCCCAGAACTTGCTCATAGCAGAAATTCTGCGCAAAAGATAAAATGAATTTGGCAGGACTAATTTGTGCAGAAAAGTGTATCTAATCTGTGCAGAAATGTGTAGGCTAACTGTGCAAGAAAGTGCATCTATATAGGAGATTAGAAAACATGTGAGCCATGTCATATAAATGACCATTTTCCCATTGTCAAACTGAAGACACAGATTACCTACTCCTAAAAGAACTGTTCCCATGAGATCATTATGTTGAATGTTACAGGAAGCTGTTGGAGGAATGTGGCCCTAGTTACTCTTGGGGTTGGTTTAAAAGGTACTCTTGTGGTTGTACAAAAGTCTCAAGATTCAGGCCATACATAGTGATACAATTTTTGAAAACTCTTCCAAGATCTTTTTTTTAAAAAAACTACACAGAAAATGTAAATGAAGAACAAAGCAATCTGCACCCCAGGATCAAGATAAGCTGGTCTTTGTTGTGTTTGTTTTGTATTTTTGGACTTTTCTGTAGGTGAGCCTCCCATCTAGAATGTAAAGTAAGAGGGTCCCGTCCATCACACCAGAATCCAACTGCCTTGCCTGTCACATTCTGCTGCTTGTCTAGATCAAGCTCTCTAGAACAGTGGTACTCAAAGTGAGGATTGGGACCCCCTTGGGAGGGTCGTGACACTGGGTCAGGGGAAGTCACAAGAGAGTGGGATTCACCATCTTGTAATCTGGTACTGGGCTTTCCTGGGAGTAAGACTCATTGAACACAATGGGCCTTACTTCCTAGTAGACATGGAGGAGATCAGGCATCACATTCTGGTACATTTGACAGGGGGTTCCAGATTTTAGGGGTTTGAAAAGGAGTCCCAGGCTGAAATGCCTGAGTACCACTGCTCTAAATCAAGTTTCAATAGGTCAGCATCACAGATCATTAAAAACCATGAACCAAGTCTTCCTCCCAAGCAACTTTTGGCTTATTTTAGCAAGCATAGCACTTTAAATGTACTCTTAGGACTGGAACGCCACAACTGCATTGTGCACATGACCCTCAGTGGAAAGGAGAGAAGAAACATCCCTTAAACCAGTGGTCCTCAACCTTTTTGGCCCCAGGGACCGGTTCTGTGGGTCCCTTCCAGTGACCAATCCAGGGTTGGGGGGGGGGAGTGTTCTGCCTCTGGGGACCTGGCGGAGGGCTTCTCGGAGGGCACAACACAGCTGCCTCCAGCTGTAAATCCCATTATAATAAATTAATAAATAGAGCTATTGCTAGGTTACTGTGGATAGGATTGCAGGTGAGAACCTAATGTCTCAATGTCTACTCAGAGCAGGGATTTTCAATCTTTTTCAGTGCAGTATGCATTGAAAATGCACAAAGCCATCCTAGTCACTCTTATTGGAGAGTAAGCCTCATTGACTACAATGGGACTTATTTCTGAGTAAATAGGCATAGGATTGGGCTTTGAGGCTGTAATCCTGTTCACACTTTCCTGGGAGTAAGCTCCACTGACTACAATGGGACTTACTACTGAGTAGACAGGCATAGGATTGGGCTCTGAGGCTGCAATTCTCCACAGAGCCCTCCTGCTGTGAGGAGGGGAAGAGGCACTTAGAGGATTCCTCTAGCGGACTGGTCAGGCAGCTGCTGGGGACCTGCAGTGGTCCCAGTCTGGGGGTTGAGAAAGCCTCCCTTAAACCTTTTACTTCTTCGACTCCTTGCCTGTAATCTAATGTCCCCCTTGGGGTCTGACCTACTGCTGGGAGCTAACTGCGGCTCAACATTTTCCACCTTTCCTATATCATATGGTGGATTCTTTCCTTCCAGCAGCCTATCGAGTACCTAAACTTGCTAAAGCCTCAGATAACAGTAGTAATAAAACCCAGAATTTCAGCTTCCTTCTTCATGATGCTTTATGATGTGTTACCAAAACATGGAACTGTTTCCATAGGAAGTCATTTGAACATGTTATTGTTTTATCGTCTGTAGCTAATAAACTACCACAAAAACAATATCGGCGCAGCTGCTCCAAACCAGAGATAGGGGTTTTTATCCAACTCCACTTTTTGCTCACTTTACTTTACCAGGGTGCCTATTTCTCACTGGAATGCCTATTCATAAAACAAAAATGGAAGAGAGAGCTTATTTTTGAATATAGAAACACCTTAATAAAATAAAGATGTGATGAAATCTACCAAAGTACTGCTGAATAGCTAGGTTCAAAGGCATTCCCACAACATCCCAACTTTTATCTGATCAGATTCTAATAAATCCTGCATTTGGCACAGACCTTTAAAAACATAGCAAGAGACCGTTGGTGGATGCTTGAGCTTGTTTGTTTAATCATTTTATTCCCCTTCCCCCTAGTAAAGTATTTTATCCATCAGATATTACCTGGAGTCTTTCTTGTTTTTTGTTAGCATGTGTGTTAGGAGATCTCTTAATGCTGCTTTCCTTTTGTGGGAAGATGTGGGAGAGTCTAACAGAACAACAGCAAAAAAGTCCCCATAATAACTTCCAGAGTTCAGAGGTTCATCTATTAACATGGGACACAGACAAAATCTGACCCAAGCCTCCTTTCATGACAAGGCTGTGGACCTTGGAGGATAGAACTACGTCTTACAGCTGATGCATGACTGCCAACAAAAGTAGCAGCCTTGTGTTTCCCCATCTTTTCTCTCCTTTGGTATTATATTTAATAATATTAATTGTGGGACATGATATTATAACACTAAAGTTTCCCCCAGACCTCCCTGCCAAGCTCTGTCAATGCAAATTTATACTGCTGCTGCTGGTATAGCAGCACAACCCTTTGTACTAGTTGTGTACAGCACAACTCTTTGTACTAGCCTCCCTGGCTCCCGAGGCAGCGCCAAGTCCCAATTCTAAACCCCAGTTAGGTTGGTACAAGTCCCAACACAAGTCCATACAGCTCTGGGGTGTTGCAAAAGTGTCACATGGCACTTCTGCACCACTCCTAGCTGGATTAAGGTAGTGCATAAACATGTGCCAGCCTCCCCACACCACAAAAGGAATGGAGAGACTGATGAGTTGCACTGGCTTAAACTAGTTAGGACTGATTATGAACCCCCCTCAGATGCATCTTTTCTAGACTAAAATGTCTCAAACGCTGTAGCCTTTCCTCATAGGGTGGTCTCCCAGCCAAGTAATAATTTTGGTGCTCTCTTCTACACTTTCACTATTACGCTTTCACTATTTTCACTATATCATTTTTGAGATGTGACAACCAGAAATGGACACACTGCTCCAGATATGGCCTAACCATCAATTTGTACAATGGCATTAGAATATTACCATTTTATTTGAAATAATTTTTTCTAATGATTCCAAGCATGGAATTAGCCTTCTTCATTTCCACTGCACATTGGTGTAACCTTTTCATAGGATTATCCACCAGCACCCCAAGATCTCTCTCTGGAACTGTCACAGACAGCTTTGAACCCATTAGCCTATATGTAATGATTTGAGTCATAGTGTTTTGTTTGGGGGTGGGAGGTAAGGATGCTGGACTGGTCTCAATTTGCATTTCAATTATTATTTTTAAAGAAAATTTCCCCAAATGAAACATATAGTCTAGAATTGCAGATGACCAATAGCATTTGGTTAAATTAAATTAAATTTTTCTTTCAAATTCTTACCTCAACTAACAAGCTTGTACATTGCACACAGAGTTCAAGAAAGGCTCAAGCGTGCTTCTGGAGACAGATAAATGTCTATCAGTTTTAGGCACTCTGATTTCTAGCCAAAAGAATCCTGGACATCATAGTTTTGTGATGGCAATTTTGTTATTGATTTTTAGAACTCAGAAATATGATTTCCAGGGTTCCAAGAGAAAATAATGCACATTAAACTAATTCATGTAATGAAGATATTCCCCAACTGTTTCATATGAAAAAGGCATTAGAGAGTAACAAACGTTACCTGATACAGTTCTATCCTTTGTTCCGATACTGAAGCCTTCGGATTCTGCAAGCGAAAGACTCTAAACTCTGCCTTCACCAGGTTGGAAGCGTTTTTCTCAAACATCGAGACATCAAACGTCACTCTTCTAAAATAGGGGATGTATGGGGGTGGTGGGATGACATCTGCAAGAAGTTAGTGTAATGGTTTAAAATTATAAATATATTGTTCTTTCACAGACCACAACATAAGACAGCCTCTAGAAACAGGGACGGAAATGTCTGCAGAATAATTTCAATGTCCAATTTTGATATCATTAACAGTTTGATCAGATAAACCAACACATGTGTTTGATTAGAGAAACATCAGATTAACAGTGATCAGCAAACCATTTCCAACTCTCTTTCAGGGCATGCATTTAACCCTGTTCTTTAAAAGCAATGGTGGAAAATCCTGCATGATTATAAACTGGAACAAAGTCAGGACAGTTGATGTTTCAAAAATGACTCCAGACTTGTGCTCATCATAATATGCATGTGCTCATCATAATTGCCAAAGAAATAGAATTTAATGACAAGCAGTTTGTCCTTTAAGGAAAAAAATATGTGGAGTAAAAATATCTAAACTCTCGACAATGTATTCTGTCTTTTCGATATTTTGATTGTCTTGAACCTCAAGAAAGTGGAAAAGCACCAGACTTGCAAAAATATATACATATACGATTTTACATATAGTAATCCATTAGTTTAATTTTAATCTATCTAATTAATTTTTATCTATCTAATAGTGCTTAGATAAGAAGAGCTTCACCAGATAGGGCAAACCCCATTTAATCCACATTCCTTTATCTCACAGTGGCCCACCAAATGCTTCAGGACGCACACAAGTCAGCAAATGGTCCTTTTCCTGGTGCCTTTCCCCTGCATCTGGTGTTCTGAGGTAGCCTAAATCTAAAATACGGAGGTTGCACTAGTGGCATAGCTAATGATCATGTAGCCTGGTGCAAAACTCAAAATGTTACCCCAGATTCCCAGAAGTAATGTCAAACCCAGAACATCCCCAGGTATTTTAAAAAGAAAATTGGGGAAAAACTTGCCTCCTCCTTCTCAGCAATTCGCCACCCATTTGCTCTGCTAGTGGCATAGCTAAAACAACTATTTGCTATCTGGAGTTGAAATCAAATTTAATTAAGTAAAAAAAATTGAAAATTGTGTCCCTCGTTGGTTAGGGACACTGTGCAGGGGCATTCTTTCCCTGCTAAATATAAGAGGAACATCACTTAGAAGTGCCTGTATACCCAGTTAGGTTGGCTGATGCTTTATGATATATGTACTATATTTATAGTATTATCTGCTACGTACTATAGTATATCTACTATGTACCTTTCTAGGAAATAGGCCAGCCCACTGAAGATAGACTAGCCTAACTGCACTTTAGGCTTTTAGCCTTAGTTCCTGTTCTTCAGTCACAAACAACTTTTATTATTATTTTTTAATTTTATTATTTTATTTTAATTGTACAAGTAGTCTAAATTTACTACTTTGAGAGCTCTCTCTCTCATGCACACACACACACCCCTTCGAAAAGCTGAGAGTTCCAATCTAATCCATCCAACAAAAGTGAATAATAAATGTTCTGATGATTTATTTTTATTTCTTTTTGTGTTTGTTAAACTTTGGAGGGTTTCCCCCTTCTTCAGAACATCTCTTTTCCTGGGGCTTTGCCCATCCTTAATTACAGCAGCCATAAGCCACGGAGGTCCCACTGCTTTTTTCCCCTTCCCTTTTATGACCGAATCACATGAATGGTTGTGTATGAGGCTTTGATACAGTAAATGCAAATATTTATAAGAGTCACTTGATTGTGATTAAAAGTGGTTGCAATGCTTTCTTTGCTCTGGCTGGCTTCCCTAGACCTCTGCCTAGTAGAGCTGTTTAAATTGTTTTAAGTTTCCACAGATAACAAAAGTGGATTTAAAAAAAAATAAAATAAAAACACAAGCCAGCCACTTCTGTACAGTACTAGGTGAAATAGCCCCTTCCCACCCACCACCTCTCTAATGAAAGCTTACTCCCTCATGTATGTACGTGGGCTTTTTAACATCTCCTTCTTTTAAAAAAATGTGATAACCTAAACTGTGAGCATGGAAAGTGACATCCAAAAGAAAGGGGTATCATATCGTTATTTCATGTCATTCCGGTAGGATCCTTGTTGGGCACACAAAGGTCACAACCCTGCTTTCCTCTTTGGGAGATGGCCACACCAAAAAACAAAGTGAGTGTGGCACAGCTGGATGTCCAAAAATAGCATCTTATTACCAGAGCTTTAATTACCATCTAATTACCAGAGCTCATCCCCTTGTGACCCTGATGTGAGAATAGGGGATGGCTAATAAAATGGCAGATGAGGTTCAGTGCCAAGTGAAGCATTTACATTGTGGGGCGGGGCGGGGGGAAGAGGGGAATAACTAACTTCACATATAGATTTAGGTCCAAGTGTGAAAGGGAAAAAGAGCATGCAAGCAGACACATGCCACACTCTTCTTATTTTTTATTAAGAAAAATAACTCCTACAGCCTTGGTAGCTGGTGTGGAAGAAGCATTTCCTGTTTCAAAAAATGTCGCCACTGGAATGATGCATGCACCTACATGATACATCTATGCTGCAATCCTAAACACACTTTCCTGAGAGTAAGACCCACTGAGCACACTGGGACTTACTTCTGAGTAGACATTGTTAGGATTGTGCTCCTAGTCTGGACCATTTGGAGTCTGGACTGATGGTGGTGACCAAAGTCCTTTAGCTCTAGTGGGAGAGATGGCGCTTGAGGACAGCTTGGCTGACTTAGACCTATGTTCAGATTTCATGGGTCTCAGGAAAAGAATTTCTCTCTGGGAAGAACAAACTTGAGAGGAAAAAAGGAATATCAATGCAGCAACTGATTCAGGCTGAGAAGATGTTTCTTTGGAGAGCATCCCTAACTAAACAATAAGTTTCCTACCGTTGCTGCCACCAAATGGCTTTGAAAGAGGCTATGAGTGCAATCCAGCGTAACTATGTGGAGTCCTTGCTCCAGTGTAAGAACAATTTACTCTGGATTGCAACATGAATTTCTCATGGAATTTTCATTAGGTGGTGCCATAACATTGTGTGCACATAATGTCCCTTACATGCTTCCGTAGCTGCTCTGGATTGTAGGGTATCTCTCCCTCCTACTCCTGGAGGCACCTAGGTAGGAATGTACTAATGCCTGAATGAACTGGAGTTCTGAGAAAATTTTTCAATTGCTTCTGAGTGTCCCAAATGATCCAACCAATCTCTTACCCTTTAATGTGTGCAGTTGTTTTGGAAATACTTGTATCTACTCCTTCCCCCACTCACAGATACAGCATAGCCCTAAAATCTCTTCCCAATACCAGTGACCAGAATTGATATTAATGGGACAAAATAAATGCATGATGCTTATGTCACTACCTTAAAACAACTACATTATGATGAAAAGGAACATTCAGTATGCCATACAGGTATGAGAGGGGAAAAACTAGCTGATCAGTGCATCAAGAGAGTGTTTTCAATACCTACTAAAGAAAAGTGGGAGTATATCCATTTAAACACCATATATACCTTTCCTATAATTTGTCTGGGAAAACAGACCACACTCTAAGCAGCACTTGCAGCACTGAGTAGTGGGTCCTTCATTAAATTGGTGCTCACTTCCTTTGCAGTGTTCCTGGCAGCCTCTGGACAAACATTATACAAGGAACATTGCCAACAGCAAACCTGCTACTTGAACCAAGTGACAAGTGCTTACTACTTTACATATCTGCTCAGGGTAGGCATCCCAGTTCCTTGTCTCAGTGGTAGGCTGCAGAATATTTCTGGCCTAGGGATGTGTTCTACTAAATGCAAAAAGACTTGACAAGATATGGAAGCATGCAAGAATCTACTTACAATGAAAGATCAAGTTCCCCTTTCAACCACACATGCACAGCCACACATGCACAGCCTTTCAACCACTCATGACACTTGTCATGATTCAGTGTGCGAGTTTGGGTACCAAAAAGCAAGACAAGAAATGATGGAAAGAGAACAAGTAGGGATTTTTTCGTGCAGAAAATTAAGCCTTCAAGGATTTGATCTTGCAGTGGTACAACAGATCACACACCACATGTACTTTGCTTTAAACTTGGCAACTATTGTCCATTCTGGAGCTGGATTTTTTCACCAGGCTCTACTCCACTACAGACATGTTTGAAGAATCCTGATTCTAGGTTTTTTCTCCAGTAGCTGGGAATTCAGGGTGGTCTCTGTAAAACTCCCACTTGGATCTCCATTAGTAGACTATAGCATATAGAGCCATATATTGATGATGGATTTTATGTGAGCTGTGACCATGCCACACATTAGCTGTGCATTTGAATTCTTGACTTCTACCACAAAAAGCAATAACTCTGCAAATGGATCATTAAAGTGTAAGTTATAGTGACTACCTGCTGATCCAGGGGAGTGATGCCAAGTATCAAGCTCTCACATCCTTTCCATTCCCTACTCTTCTATTCTGTTTGGATGTGCAGCTTGGTGTGACAAGATTTGTTAGATTAGGCTGCTGGCCCCAGCCCAAGTGATCCTGTTCCCAGAGGGCAAAACCCTTCCCTGATAATACTTAAGGTTCTTAAAATTCCCTAACTCTGATAGTTGTATCCGCAAAGCAGGAAGGTTGACAATCTACTGATCCCAGAACGTAAAAATTTTAAACATAAATGTTTTAACAACAGGTATGTTAATGGATTAATAATGCTGGTTCTGCAAGGAAGCCTCACACATGCATAATCCAGCACCTTGCTCTATATTTTTGCTGCAATCCCAACCATGTCTACTCAAAAGTAAGCCCCATTTGTTCAATGGGTCTTACTCTCAAGAGAGTGTCGTTAGGATTGCAGCCTTGGTTACATACATATTCCACCTACCACATCCACCAAAGAACTAATGTACACAACAAATCTGTGAAGCAGCATTTGTCAACCTTTTTCTTTTCACAAATGAAAATTGTGTCTCTTTGGTTAGGGAAACTGTGCTGGAGCAAAGAGGAACGGTTCTTATTTTCCCGCTAAATATAAGAGGAGCACCACTTAGAAGTGCCTGTACAGTGGTACCTCGCTTAAGGAGTGCCTCAAATAGTGAGCCAGGCTGGGTTGCAAGACATTGAATCCCATGTGAAAATATGCATGCACCACCACTGGGCAGAGTGGATCCCACCAGTGCTCCAGAGTCTGTCCCCTGGGGCTGCCCCCTCCACAATGGTCAGTTTCCCCCATCTGGTTGAATTTTGTCCGTCTGGTCAGTTTCATCGCTTTCCTTTTAAGGAAAAATTGAGGAAATTTAAGGAAAACATAAAGAAGAAAAACTGGTGGGGGCTTCTGCCTCTCTTAACGAGCTTTTTTCGCATAACGAGTGCCCATTGGCTGGGCTCCTCCCTGCATTGGCTGGGCTATGGGATTAAGGTGGGACTTCCTCCCCCTCCCTGTAGAAGAAGAGACCAGCAGAAAGAGCAGATGAGTCTCTTCAGTCGGAGGAACAAAACATGGTCAGCCAAGCCTCTGCAGGTAGGAGGGGAAAACTCCTCCTGCACACCATCTGGAGTCCCCCCTCAAACAGACCCCTGCCCCCAAAGAAGCCCCTCTGCCTAGATCCCATTACAACCACCCCTCTTTCCCCCCACCAACTTCCCTGCCTGCAGTTTTCCTTTCCTGTGAGTAAGCCCCAGTGGATTCAATGGGGCTTGATTATGCTGTTGTAGTTCATGCAAACTTGGAAAGAGTCAGGCTGCATCCTATGCACTTTCCTGTGAGTAAGCTTCAGTTGATTCAATGGGGTTTGATTCTGGGTAGACAGCATAGGATCTGGACCCTTTGCTGTTGCAGACTGCCTATCTAGTTTGCATAGATAGATCTCACATACAGAGAGGTTCCTTGTTAAAGATGCTCCAAAAGACACCAGTGACTCTGTTACTGAAAATTAGCCATCCTTGGCCATAAAGATTTTTCTTTTATTTTTTACTGTACATAATATTACAGTGTTTTATTACAGTACTTGTGGTCTGTATTATATTATAGTGTTTTGAATTCAATTCCAGTGTTTTGTCATCATTTTTACATGCAGTTAATATTTTTATATGAATATTTTTGTGGTTGTGGAACCAATCATCTGAGTTTCCATTGTTTCCTATGGGAAAATCTGCTTCACTTTAAGAGCGTTTCACTTAAAGAGCATGCCTCAGGAACGAATTAAGCTCTTTATGTGAGGCACCACTGTATACCCAGTTAACTGTTTTATGACATATGCACTTTTCAAGATATATATACTGATTCATATTAACACCTTATTAGTTCCATACAGTATCAGAATTACATCTCATTGGCTCCCAGAGTGTCAAGAATGTAGTCCAAGTCATAATTGAACTCGCAAACAACTGTTATAATCCTTCTGCTTAATATTAATAAGCCTACACTCCCAAAACGGAGGCTTCAGTTTGGAAACAAACCAAAGACTTTATCAATTTATTTAAAACTTTAAAATAAAAAAAACTTTACGGAATAGAACCACTATAAAACAAATAGAGTAAATAGTACATTAACAAGTAGTAAAGTAAACCAACTTTTACATGATTAAGAAGCCATTCCTTATTCAAAACTCTGTATCCAAACATTGCTTAACTTCTGATCCAAGGTTTGAATTTTCTCATTTCTGAATAACCGGGAAGTTGTCTGTAGTCTCCTCCAGAAAAACTGTGTTTCTTTCCCCAAGTGATCCATCTTCTAGGTCTCATCTTTCTTCACCACTGTGCTGGACTATTATATTTGCCATGTGAGTGATGGATAACATTACAACTTGAGGATTACAGAATGATTAATGAAGTACTGTATCCCCGCTCAGTGAACAGGGAATACATCTGGGACCAAGCAATCACGGCTGGTGGCCCAGTGACAGATTGGAGTGATGCTTGGCATAGCCGGTGGTGAATGCTTCGCTTTCTTCAAAACAAATGTGGAGGCTTTCCCAGGTTATGAATCTGCCCTTCTATGTTACACTCGCCATGCTGAGCAGAACAGGGAAAGCATTAATGGCAGGGCTTAATAATTATTTTCTTGCCCAGCTCCGTAACTGTTTCTCTGTTCAAAGCTGAAAAAGGTCAATTGGCAGCCACTGTGTAAACACCTGTGTATACCTGACGTTCACAGATGGTTTTGTTCTGCTGAACTTGCTGTTGCCTCTGAGACACTTTGGAAATGAATGCGTATGTGGGCCAATTCCTGTGATCTATGTGGCATAGTGAGGATGCGGGAGGCACAGATGTGTTTTGGGCTGTGCTCCAGGAGAACTGATGGTCATGGGACTGCTTTTCAGGAACTGCAATTCATAGGTCAAGCCAACCCTACAGCAAGGCAGCTTTACTGAAGATAGAGCTATTGTGGTTCGTTGCTTTGGTGAGGATAGGTTGGAAGTCAATGGCCAAAGTGCAGTCAAAGCTAAACACTTTTCAGGTTACTTCCATGGATCCACATGCACTTCTCAAAATACTGTACTTTGGCTAAACTGCGCCCTTCCTTTATTTCAACCTGGTGGAAATTACACTTTGATAAACTTGAATAGGATTGAGCTAGATGGAAGAGATTTTTCTCTTTATCTCAGTGGAATGGACCATTGGTCACAACCAAGCGACCTTATAAGTTCTGTACTATCTAGCACCAACAGGAAAGCCACTGGAGGACAAGAATAAACCATACAGGTGTGTCTAAGGCCTAATCCTGACTCAAATGAACAGGGCTCTAGCTATGATTTTAATGACATGAGAACCAAGCCACATCCTTGGCAGCTGATAAAGGAAGATAGGAAGAGGTATTTCTAGCATAATCAGAGGCCCTCCACCATTTCAGACAAGCAACAAAAAAGTCCTTCAACTTTGGCCAGAACATTTGAGAAAGGCAAAGTCCGTTCCAAATCACCATCGGACTCGCATCTTTGGACCAAAATCCCAGCTTCTCATGTATCCCCACTGAAATCAACTATGCAAGTAGATGTGTGTTGTGTTTGGAAAATTCTCAGGTATGCACTTTCCTATTCTGCTTACACTGGAATCTTAGGGAAAAAAGTCAAATAAAAAATAGCCTGAACACTTTCATCTTCTGCCATGAAGCGCTGCTCCTTTTCCAGCTTGGATTAATATGCGTGAGTCAGGCCTGCCTCCTATCTGCTAAGGAAACAGAGGTGGATGCAAATTTATTCTCTTTTTGCTTGCAAAGGCAAGACAATCCGACTTGGGGCCCAATCCTTTCCAACCTTCCAGTGCTAATGCAGCTGTGCCAACAGGACATGTACTACGTCCTGTAGTTGTATGAGTCATGGAAGTCTCCTCAAGGTAAGGGAAGATTTCTTCCTTTACCTTGGGGCTGCATTGTGGCTCTGTTGGTGCTGGCAAGTTAGATAGGATCGGGCCCTCAGTAAAACAGGATTAGCTGAGCTTGCCAGTGCTTCAAACATTAGATTCATCCACCGCCGACTGATGATGTTTCAAATCATTATGAAAACCCCTTTTTTCTTAGCTTGAAGGCATGGTAGGAAAAATAATATTTTCCAGGAGAAATCTGAGATGGGTCATCTTCACCCACAAGCTAACAGATAATGATTATACGAGCCACCACCTCTGAAATAAAATACACTTGGGGCCCAATCATGTCCAACTTTTCAACATGAATCCAACCAAAATGCAGCACCAAAATCCAACCAAAAGTATCCAACCAAAAGTAAGGATTCAACCATTTTGGAATCCAACCAAAAGTAAGGATTCCACTTGCTTACTTTGAGAGGACCTCTATGACTAACCCCTCTCACTCAAGATGTAGCACATGTCATGTTGGCATGGCTGCACCTGCACTGGAAAGTTGGGGAGTAGATCCTCCCAATACAATCTGGACACACCTAAGTGTAAGCTCTCTTAAGTTCAATGGGACTTGCTTTTGAGTAAACATGGATTGTGCTGTGAAGCTAACCAGTCTTCTGTTAGAAGACCTTGAGTTGATTAACTCATAAGACATGCTTATTTACATGACTATTTGGAGGCTGAAATGTCCAAGTTGTTATCCTAGGGGAATTATTATGTTCCAACAACCCCCTACTTCCCCAAAGAACTCCAGGATGTTGCAGCCATAGCCTCTAGGAAAATTCACGGATCGCACCTCAGATGATAAGCTTGCCATTATTTTAAAGTGCTGGTTTTGGAGGAGGGGAGATACACACTACATTTCTTCAGAGGCAGTAGAAACTGCAAATGCTTCCTTTTGCAGCCTTGACAGACTCTGAAGGTGAGGAAGAAGGGGTGATTCACACCACCAACAGGGGCCTAAAGAAGTTTAGGGTGCAATCCTAACCTAGGCCAACACAATTTATCAGTCTTCCCGTTCTTGTAGTGCCATAGGGAGGCAAGCGTATGTCTGTGCACAGGCCTAACCCTCCCACTGGAGTGGCACAGAAATGTCTTACAGCACTTTTGTAACAATCCCAGGTCAGCACAGAATCTTTACCAGGGTTTAAGGCACCCTAGCTGGAGATTAGGATTGCAGCCTCAGTGTTTTACCCCCTCCGCATTAACCAGCATTTGAGTTCATGTTAGGTCATCTTTCTTCCTTTGACCTCCCTTTCTGGACAGAAAAACAGTAACTGGCTGTGGGATATGCCAATTTATTAATAAGAACTATTATGGGGAAATCAGACAATAGTTTAGTCTTAATCAAGCCAACAAACTTGCATAAATAGGTGTTTGCTATGTGAAGTATTTGGCCCATCTTTTACTGACCTTCAGTATGATATGGATATTTGTCTCTAAAAAGCACTGAAGGCTTAAGAGAGAGTGGAGCAGGGAACGAAGGCCAGACAGACCCAAAGGAACTATGGAATCTTAGCAACGTTCATGGGTAACCTGTTGGAGATGCACAGGATACACCTGCATGAACTAGATGCCAATATGGCTCCTTAAGCCAGATTGTAAAGCAACAGGAATGCAGTCTTCAAGAATTCAGACCCAGTGCCAAGAGGATTTTAGTTAAACTATAAACTATAAAAACTAAAAACTATAAATATAAAAGACAGCAACTGTAACATTATTTCAACTATGTCTAAAGCTTTCACAGTACACAGCAGATGTTGTTGTAACATATCCACAAACTCAATGGATCACAGTAATCTACGGTACATTCTCAGAGGTTACCTTTACCAGCGAGAGATAATCCATTCTCCCTCAGACACAAATAACTTAGAGCAGTGACTTTCAACCTTTTTCATCTCACGGCACACTTAACAAGGCACTGAAATTGCCAAGGTGCACCATCAATTGTTTTTACCATTGAAAAGGCACACAGATTGTTCAAATCCCCCAATTTTCCTATTAGTCAATCCCCAAATTCCTGTGGCACACTTAAGGACTATCCGCGGCACACTGGTTGAAAATCACTGACTTCGAGTGTATGAGACAACAGATCTGTTGTCTCCAATACCAATAGTGGATCTGTTATTTGTAGTTCATTTTAGAATCTGGACATTCATGTGATGATCAGACCATGACAGCAAGGAATTTTAAGAGCCACTGAGGGCTCTTTAGTACAATAGTAAAGTCCAATTAACAAATAGTTAATTGGTCAATTAATAAAGCCCAAATAGTAAAGGCCAATTAACACAGCCCAAAGTGATTTATTCAAGTAGGTATTATGGTGGATACACACTATTCCAGAACTTCAGCAAATGCCCAGACAAAATTCCTTTTGGGTGGCACAGCAAATATCACTTATGATACAGTTCACTACTTGATTTCATACAGTTCTAATGTCATCAAAATCTTGAGATGTATGCAACTCACTTTCTTTACATATCAGTAGATGTAGATGGTAGAACTGACCCATCAAATATAATTCTATGTTCAGATATGCACAGACAGTTATACCACAGTTTCTGACAGTTCATTTTCTGACAATCCACTCTTCCAACATCTTTCCGTTATATCCAGAAGTCATTCATTCAACACACGTTTCACTCTTTCAGCCTCTCTCTCTGCTGTTCTGATGGCCAAAATTATCATCCCCCATGTCACTTTGCCTATGACTTGGTGATTCAGTTTGATGTGTGTGTGTGTGTGTGTATGAGTGAGCATGCATGGCCACTTTAGCTCCTGGTCTATTCTCATTCCCAAAAGGAATTAATGAGAATCCATTTGCATTAATCCTTGTGCAACAGGAATTTGCAAGATAAAAAAGGAATTTGCAATTTGCTAGCTACAAAAGTAACATTTGTAAACTAAAAAGACCAGGTTTTGCTTTTCAACAATTCCACTTTTCACCACAGCTCTGATCCCTAATCTGTAAGCGTGTAATTTGTGCATTCCCCTCTTAAAAGACATCTAGGTCTGATGGCATCACCACATCCTGTGGCAAGAGGGCAAATCTCTATGAACGCAACAGTAAAACCATCATCATAAGATGGGTTTCAACATCATAGAAGCAATCAAAATTAGCAGGATGATCTTCCTGATTTGCCTACCTGCTCCTTACTCATTGAGCACCATCACCCCAACGGCTTCACCACCATTTGAGATTTGTCTTTTGGCAGTGGTAGACGATCCATAGATAACTTTTCAGTGATGGGTTTGTGTGCAGTAGTGGGCATAAATACTTGTTCAATCTATATTTAATTAGAAGTGTTATTATTTTCACTAGGATTTATTTCCAAGTAAGCATTTACAAGATTGCAGCCTAATTCAGAAATGTGATATGAATAAGCCATGAATGATGGAACAGGGTTTTTTTCTTTTGTGCAAGCTATCACAGTTTACTGGGCAGTTAATACTGCCCGTTTATTCTGTTAGGATATTTTTTAAGACCATTAATTTGCTGATTCAATTCTGTACATTTGCTAATATGGAAATAAGGAGGCAGTGAAAGGGAAAATGGCATGGAGAATTGGTTTTGGAACTACACAAAATCTACACAGACATTCTCAGATCTTTATTTAGGTCATAATATTTGAGTATTCTGGTGGCCATCCAGCAGGTTGGGAGGGAACTTCCTAAATTCTCCAGAAATGGCACTACTCCTCTAAGCTACAGAGCATTTCCCCCAGACCCGGTTTCAAAAGATGGGGAATCATATGCTTGACTGACGTGCATACATTTAAAATTAATAATAATAACTGAAAGCACACTTCTGTCTTACATCTGAAAAGTTTTACTAGAACAGTAGAATGTCCCAGAGGAAAAAATAGCAAACCCTGAATGTAGTCCACTTCTGGTGATGCATTATGAGTCATTGCTTTGGATTTGCTGTCTTCTCATTAGGAGGCAACACTGGTGAAGTCTATGTAGAAATGTATATCATGCAGACACACATCAGACACCTTCCTCAAGAGGTGGATATTTCATTACTGATATGAGAAGTTTATATGAATGTTCACAGAAGTTCCTGCATTATGGACTCCCTCCTCTTTGAATTAAGATCAGCCTCCTCTCTTTTAACCTTCCAGCGGGGCCGAAAGACCTTTTTATTTAAAAAAGCATTTGAGGTCACATAATGTTTTAATCTGTCCTCTTCCAGCCCCGATCTGGTTTTACTGCTGTTTAGATGTTTTTTATATTGTTTTAAATGGTACTTTATTGTTTTAATTGTATTTTATTGTTACTGTTCTATTGTTAGCCACCTTGGGTGCCCTTTGGGGAGAAAGGCAGAATACAAACAAACCAACCTGTTCCTTGGGTTATCTACTTGGTAGCAGCTGTCCAGAGTTTGGACAAGAACTGGAACTACCTGAAGAGGCTAAGGACTGAACCAGCAAACTACTGGTATATGCTCTACCTATGGCTCCAAGATCTTTTGTAGTACAGAGTGTTCATTGCAATGGTCAAGTCCAACAAGACTACAAGTTTTATGGTGCTGAAAATGGAAGGTCCTGATTTTATGTCTTACAAATACTTACATGGTCACCTGTAAGTTGCCTAGAGCACTGGGGCTGCCTTGGTGTCAAAATGCCATGGTGTCCACGTTATCCAGTGCGCCCCTGGCTGTGCCAGCGACATTTGTCCCCTTTTCCCAGGTATTCCCTTACTGCATAGGATTGTAGCCTAAGACAAAGATTTAAACACCTCTCAGAAAAAAAGCTTTGAAGTCATAAGAAAGTGCTTGAGAGATACTCTTTGTACTGAATGAAATATAAAGCACTATTGAAACATGCTGTACTGAATAAAACATAAATTGAAAACATTTTGAATTATTTAGAGAACTAAATAAACTTTCCCTAAATCCAATTTTCTCCCACAGTGTCACAAGAACCACAAGGCCGTCATCCGTGACAAACTCAGTAGTGTTGAAATCAAGAAATGGCAATAAAAAGACATTCTCAAGTTATTTCACAATTCAACTTGGGCTCTTTTGACTGTGCGTTTATATGTCTCCACCTTAGAACAGGGCAATCCTGCCCAAATCTGGTTCTTACAACCTTCTCAATGTTGTTGTGTTTGTAAAACAAAATTAAGAAAGATAGCAACATAGTATTTTAACTATTTCTTGATTAACCTTGAGGGACTTCCAGTTAATTGGAAGTGAATGTGAGTGGGAAGGGTGGGGAAACTAGTCAAGATGTGGATAAAATTATTGTAAATGTCAAAGCTTTAAAATAATTTTAAAAATGTATCATAACAGCACATGATTGTGTCAATGCTCAGAAATGAGATTAGTTTGAGGGCTCTTGAGAAAACAAAAACAAAAAAATTCTGAATTTGGGGTTACAAATTCTACACATGCTTGTCTGATGTTCCATTGAACACAGTGAAACTTCTGAGTAAACAAGTATAGGATGGTGCGATGCACTTTCTGAAATCAAGGCCTATGACTGACAGAGCAAGGGAGGCTTTAATGATCAAGCGAGTACGATAGAGTCTACATGCCTCTACTAGCCTACTATGGGCGCAATCCTGAGTAACTACGGGGAGTCCTTGCTCCGGTGTAAGAACAATTTGCTCTGGATTGCAATATGAATTTCCCATAGGTTTT
Organism: Cryptoblepharus egeriae; assembly: GCA_030015325.1. Classification (NCBI taxonomy): domain Eukaryota; kingdom Metazoa; phylum Chordata; class Lepidosauria; order Squamata; family Scincidae; genus Cryptoblepharus; species Cryptoblepharus egeriae. The sequence goes on from JAREYC010000001.1 coordinate 214,797,510, forward strand.
CACTACCTGGTGCAGTAACTACGGGTGCACGTAAAGTCTCTTACGTGCTCCCATAGTTACTCTGGATTGTAGGGACAGTAAACTCTTCCTTTTAATCTTATCAACATACCGGTATCTCAGCACTGATTTGGAGAAATCTCCAGCAAGACAATGAGAAAGCAAAGAAATGAAGGGAGAACCCAGGGAGATGAAAGGATGAAGAAGAGGAATATGGTAAGGAGAAAGTAACTCAACCAAGATGGCATTTAGCCCTGTCAGCTCTTACTCATGGTTCCCTTCCCTCTTCTGCGATCACGGCTTCTGCCTTAATCCAGCTGTTGTGTCTTTATGCTTCCCTTTTCGTCCCACAACATCACTTCAGTTTCCTTAGGCATGACATTACAGTGCATAGTGAATTTTCAAGGATTGGGAACATGGGGACAAGATCAAGAAGATCAAAGAACACAACAGGTGGGCCCTATTTCAATGGAAGCTCAAGACCATGAGGTTTCCTTGGCAAGATACTGGCATGGGTTGCCATTTCCTGCTCCGGTGAATCACAATTAGTCTTAACTGTCCACTGTAATCTATCTACATGGGATAGCTCATAGCCTCTTCCAAGGCTCCTTTGTCATAACAAGACAGTGATCCATGAAGGGGGAGAAGGAAAAGGAGAAAGGGACAGTAGAGGATGAGATGCTTAGATAGTGTCACCAATGAACATGCATTTGGACAAACTTTGGGAGCTAGAGAAAGACTGAGGGCCTGGCTTGCTGCATTCCATGGGATCGTGAAGAGTTGAACATGACTTACTGAGAAAGCCACAACATTTAAACTAATCAGTCAAACTTAGCAATAGGTGAATACATAATAACAGAATGATGCCAGTTTTCAGCTATATCCAAGTAGTCTCTGCTGTACTACTTCCTAGGCTGCCCATGTTCACCAGTGAAAATTGAGTATTTTCTTTCTAGAAACAAAAGGCAATGGGGTGTTCTCAGATTTGCCATACACTTTTCAAATTTCTCTGAGCTTATCCACTTCAGATACCTTTTCTTGTGTCTGGACTTCACTCATGCCTTAGGAAGCTCTTTCTCTTTCATAGGTCTTGCTAATGTATTCCTCTGAGGTTGTGATCCTGTGCATTTAAAAATGCGGTGGGCTTTCTGGAAGGAAACCCCACTGAATGCAATGGGACTTACTTCTGGCAGACACACAGGATTGAACTGTGAGACAATTAATGGTTCTTTCCTAACCTTTTGCATGGATGCAACACAAAGGTACATTTGTTCTAAGTTGGGCCTCTTCAGACATCATGTTTTTACATATACACCTAAAATGTTGCTAGACTATGGCTACAAACCAGAGTAGTTAAAGGACCTTTTACACCACCGTAGTTAAAAGCCACCTATGGGAAACGCGTAGAGCAATCCAGAGTAAGTGCCTCTTACGTCTTCCCATAGTTACTCTGGATTGTAGTGTCCATCTCCAAATGTAAAGTGTAAATGAAACCTATTGTAGGTTTGTTTGCAAACATGCATACTATGCAGGAAAAATGTTAGAGTCAGAATTAGCTGCAGCTTTCTGGCAAATGACCTGGGTTCACCTCTGCATCATATGTGAAATTACTCTTTTTGGTCAGCCGGAGGTAATCATCACACATTGCATAGTTTTCTGTACTGTAGTTAAGCAGGAATCTGGAGCCTGATGACTCTAAAATAAGTAGTTAAAAATTTACTGAGAAGTAATTACTCCTGAGGGTTTAGAATAGACATTACAGTAGCAAGATCACTGCCAGTGGTAATCACCCTACTTAAATGGTGGAAAGTGGGTGCTCTCTTCCTATTGGAACAATCTAGGTCTTTCTTTCGTCTCAGCATCCTCCAAATTATTCCCCCTCTTAATTAATCTCTAACAATAATGTTTCCCCAGCTCTTCGGCATCTCTGCAGCATTTTTCCAAAAAAGACAATTTTTTAAAAAGTCAGTGTGCTGGCCTTGCCCAGGACTTCTTGCCATAATTCCATACCATTTCAAAGCTGAAGAAATGTCTTTGGCGTGAACCAAATTATAAGAGGATTGCTTGGCTTCTTTCTAAATGAAAATACGGACCAACATAAAGCAAGACTTCCTATGTTCATTAGGCTGTTACTAATGAAAGCCACTCACAGCACCAGCTTCCAGTGTTGTGGTTCTAATTGCTTTATAAAAGAATTAGAATTTATCAAAAAATAAGATTCTTGCAATGATGGCATTTTTTCATCCATGGAGGTCATTGAGAGTAAAGTCAATGGCATCCAGTTGAACTGTGACCAGCTTCTACCAATACTGACAATTACTAGGCACTGTTTGAAATTGTCATCTCCTGGGACAAAAAAATGTATAGGTAAACTAGCAGAATAAACCTGCCATTGTGGGAGTAAAATTGCCAGAACATTTGTGGTCTCTGGACATGGCTGGGCACTGGCAGGCACTCATGGGCATCAAGCACTGGTATGGTGCGGTGGGCACCAGGCACCAACAGGCACTGGGCACCGACAAACACTGGGCACTTCAGGGTAGCAAGGGGGTAGTGGTAGGCAGCAGTGGGCACTGGCAGGGACCAGCCATCCCTTCCAGGCACCATTGTGCAGTGGGCAGCAGCAGGCACATGTCAGTGGGCTCCACTGTGCAGTGGGCATTGGGCACTACCACTGTGCAGTGGGCATCAGTGGGCACAAGTGGACACTGGAAACCCCTATCAGGTACCGGGCACCATTGGGCAGTGGGCACCAGAGGGCACCACTCAGCAGAGGACAGCAGTGGGCACCAGTGGGCACAAAGCACCAGTGGGCACTGAGCACCACTGAGTTGTGGGCACTGGTCATCCCTACTGAGCTCACTGGGCAGCAGGCACCACTGGGCCCCAGGCATCCCAACAGGCAGCAGTGAGCATTTTGCTCCAGTGTGTGGTTGGCACCACCTGGCACCCCTATTGAGCACCGGGCATCACTGCCAGGCACCAAGCATGGAAGAGCACCAGGCACCCAGCACCATAGGACACCAGGCACCAGCAACACAAGGCACCAAAAAGGTTCTTAATGGGTCCTTAGAACACAAAAGGAATATCCTCCCCAAATTTCATTCTTCTAGGTCCAGGGATTGGTGTTGGGTGTTGATCAGTCAGTCTTCAATGTTAAGTATAGGACAAAAACATGTTACACCCCTTTTCACCCACTTCTGGTTTAAATTTAGTGGGTACCAATGTCATGGAAGGAACAACCTCCCCAAATTTCATTATTCTATGTCTGGCAGTTTGGGCTGGGCACTGATGAATGAGTCAGTCAGTGAGTCAGTCACTCTTCAGTTATATATATACAGTATATAGAACAGGGGTGTCCAAATGCTGACCACATCAACCCATTGATTATAATGGGGCTCACTTCAGAGTAGACATGTATAAAACTGGGCTATGATTCAGGAGCATTCTGCCTGAGAGTCAGATAACTTGCATCTCCATGTGTTTCTGGCTTTGTCTGTATGTTTTTGTCCTGGTCGGGACATAGGTAGGTTCATAGTTCATAGTAGGTCCATAGTGTGTTTTGTCTGTATTATAGTTTTCATATATTTTTGTATTATAAATAGTATTTTTATTTTGAATAAGTAAAGTAAAATCCATTCATATAAGTTCTTTCTCTAATGCATTGATTTATTTAGACAGAATTCAAATTAGAAATTCAAATTAATTCATTCCCTCCCCCGCCCTCAATGAGATGATGTGGCCCTTTACCCAAAAACTTTAGAGGCCCCTGATATAGAAGACAGAAGAAGAATAGAAGAAGAAGATTACAAAACATGCTCATTTCCCCATCCCTATGTGCAGCACTTTGTGTATCACCTTAATGGATCATCTCTTTTACTGGACCTGTTTTTGAAAGCAAGATTTTAGCAATGATCAAAAATCTTTCCTCCCAGCCTTTCCTTGCGGCGAGACATATTCTGTCCCAGCAACTGAGAAAATGTATGCACTGAAGGTGTGTCCCTTCTGAGTCATTAAACAGAAAAGCAGAGATAAGATTAGATAAGGAGTTATTTCCTGGACAGATTTAAAACAAACTGGGATGTTTTCATTTGACTGGTTCCTTTAATAGACAAATTCATGGCTACAAAGCTGGCATACTTTGCTATAAAGCAGTGGTTCTCAATCTTCCTAACGCCGTGACCCCTTTATAAGCTCCTCATGTTGTGGGGACCCCCAACCATGAAATTATTTTCATTGCTACTTTATAACTGTAATTTTGCTACTGTTATGAATCGTAATGTAAATATCCAATATGCAGGATGTATTTTCATTGTTACAAATGAAATGTGTGTTCTATGCACACATTGAACACAATGGGATTTATTTCAGAGGATTGGGCATGGGACTGGGCCCTGAGGCTGCAATCCTATCCACATTTACATGGGAGTAAAGGCCCCCTGACTATAATGGGATTTATTTCAGAGTAGGCATGCATAGGATTGGGCCCTGAGGCTGTTAGTCAGCCCCAACACATGTGCAGCTACAGTCAGAGGTCTGGCAAGCCTGACCTAGCCCCCTGCACCAGGGGGCGACCCCCAGGAAACCTCTAGGCGACCCCGAAAGGGGTCCCAACCCCAACTTTGAGAAACGCTGCTATAAAAGGAGATATGCAAACCATTTACAGAAATTGAAAAATAGTATTATAGTTATCGTAGTAGCAGCACATCCGCTGTACTTACAGTCCAGAGTAAAGTCTGAAGAACCTAAGAAAACAAGAAGAGCCCCTCTGGATCAGCCAAAGGCCCATCTAGTCCAGTTTCCTGTATCTCACAGAGGCCCACCAGCTGCTTCAGGGAGCACACAAGACCACAACAGACCTGCATCCTGGGGCCCTGCTTTGCATCTGGCATTTTGAGATACCAATAATCTAAAACAAGGGGACTGCACAGACCTATCTCAGCTTGTAGCCTGAGATTTGTCCAATTCCCTTGCAGAAATTTGTCCAATTCCCTTTTAAAGGCATCTAGGCCAGATGCCATCGCTTCATCTTGTAGCAAAGAGTTCCACAGGCTAGTTACCTGCTGGTCACTCAGCCTCCCCAATAACTGGGCAATCAGAAACTGGGTCACAATCAGGGGGAAACTGAGCTAATAGAACAGGGACAGTCCCCTGATCACACATCCTTTCCTCACTTCCAACCCCAGCCTGTGTTGAGTCCTTCTGCCCTCCTTCCCCTCCTGTTTCACCTGCCTTCCTCTTTCTTAATTTCCAGCATCTTGCCTATCCTTTCCTCCTTTCCTTACCACCTGGCCTCCTCTCATCTCTGCCATTCTCCTTGCCCTCTTGCCTGGAGAGCCCTTCATTAACCCAGCCAGTGGTGGGCTTCAGGGGGTTCTCTCGGGTTCTACAGAACCCTTTGCTAATGAGCTCTTGAAGTGCCTTAGGGCACAATCCAGAGTAACTACGTGGAGTCCTTGCTCCGGTATAAGAACAATTTGCTCTGGATTGCAATATGAATTTCCCATAGGTTTTCACTAGGTAGTGCAGCAGCTATGGGTCTCTTACATGCTCCCGTACTTACTCTGGATTGTAGGGTTAGTCTCCTGAGATATGTTGGGCATGGACAAATAGCATTTTATAGTTTGTTGGGTCCTTGGCTTGTAACTCCCTATTGTCTGGCCACACTGGTTATGAATGAAGAAATAGTATTTTAACTATAAACACCACCGCAATGCCAAGTCAACAAAAGCATTAAACCATGTCTTCACCAGTCCCAATTTTTCATTCCTTCCCCACACTCCCCACACCCTCTCCCCTTCTTGCTCTACATTCCCAGCTGAAGTGAAACCTGGTAAATATTACACTTGCAAGGAAAGAGGTCAGGAATGCAAAGCATCCGGGCAGAATCTCTTCTTGGCATCTTACCGCACCGACATGGTTGTCTGGTGCCAGACTGTATTCGACTAGATGCACACAATTCTGATAAAGACAGTGAGCCTTTGACTGAAGAAGTTCTCCCTGCTTTGACCGGTGGAAAAGCCGAATCTACAGAAGTCTCATCCTAGAGGAGATGAACAAATGCCTCGACCCAACGACCCAAGGCTGTGCACGAATCCTTCTAGGCACAAACTCTTTTGTTCTTACCATGACAAGCGCCACAGAATAAATACAAAAAGGTTCCACTCAGGGAGAAAAGACCCCCATGGAAGAGGTCCTTTCTGTGCCGTCCTCACAAAGACGGGGTGGTGGGAAGGCACACAGCCAACTAGTGACTCCCCTTCCCACACACAAATCTTTTCCTCTCAGCCGCACACCTCAGATTTATGACCAGCAATCACAAAGGCTCTTGATGGCTCACAGAGCAGCCTGTGGAGACAAAACCCTTTCCAGGATTTCCGCATGTGCTCGGAGCACTGCCCTGCTTGTTCAGCATTAGCCCACGTTACCTGCCAAGTGCTGCTCTTCCTCTTAATGACCGAGGAGGGTCAGCCTACAACAGGTTCACTTATCATAACTGAAATGCTGTTCTGGCATGTATTCACCTCACCAGGCCCCGGCTCAACCTATTAAGAGATGATGCTGATACTAAACAGCAAACACAGAATCCAACTGTGACAATTCACCAATGTGAAAGCCTACATAGTTACACTGAAGACATATCTACCTCTGTTTACAGCATTTAAGAGCAGTGCCATTCATCCAGGGTGACCATATACCTTCTTTGTCCAGGAAATGTCCTCTTATTTAGTCTTGTGTCCTGGAAAAAAATTTCATTGTCCTACTTTTCCTGTGAGCAGGCACCATGTAGCCTTCTTGTAATTAATAAATTGTATGTAATCAATTATGGCTGCAATCTTAACACACTTTCCTGGGAGTCAGAACCACTGAACACAATGGGGCTTCCTTTTGAGTAGACATGAATAGGACTGTGCTCATTATATGAAGTAGTTTTAAATTTAAAATTTAAATTTAAAAATTTTAAAAATAAGTCAGATGGGGCATAATCCTAACCAATTTAGACCAGCATAAGACACCTGGCATATCTTCCTGTGGTGGTATGGGGAGATCAGCTTACACCTGTACACTGGCCTAACCCCCCTACCCCTGGGTGGGGCAGAAGTGCCTCATGACACTTTTGTGACACCTCCAGGCCAGCACGGGACTTATGCCAGGGCTTATGCCGGCCTAATTGGAGCTTAGGTTTGAAGCCATAGTGTTACAATTTACTCCATGAATGTATTTGAGTGTTTTTAACTTTTACTTTGTCATGTCCTACATTTTTCCTGGGTATCCTCCATTTTGGGGGAGCCTTGACCTCTTTTTCAGTTATGACATATGGTCACCCGGGACTCATCTGAGCTACACAGCAACTCCATGAGGTAGGTTGGACTGAGAATGACATTCTCAAAGTAATTCAGGAACCATGGCTGAGCAGAGTTTGAAAACCACATCTCTTCAAGTCAAGCCCAGTATTCAAACCACGACAGTACAAAACTGCCATAGGAAGCATCAGGGACATCAAAACTTAAAGCAGGGACATTTCAGGCTTTTTTTACTGCAAGTGCCACTTTTGCAATGATTTGCCAAACTGTAGCCATACTGTAGGTCAGTGGTATTCAAAGGGAGGCTCGAGACCCCTTAGGGGGTTGTGACCTTGGGTCACGAGAGGATGAAATCCACTATCTTGGAATCTGGCACAGGCCTGTCCTGGGAGTAAGTCTCATTGAACACAATGGGACTTACCTCTAAGTAGACATGGAGGAGCATCCCAGTAAGTTTGACGGGGTTCCAGGCAGATTTTTAAATTTGAAAGGGAGTCCTAGACAAAAATGCCTGAATACCATTGCTGTAAGTGGTTCTCCACACAGTGATGCCTACAGCAACAGGAATAACATCTCTAGTGGTTGCTGCTTCCTGGTTTCTTATCAGCTCTCAATTCCCCTTCCCCTTCCCCAACCTCTGTGCCTCTTATAAAAGACAGTCTGAACTGCTGCACAGATGCCTCCATTTCTTAGAGAGAGTTTAGGCCAGCCAGTCCAAGCGGGGCGGTGGAAGTGCTTCCCAAACACACGGAACGTTTCACAAAGCCAAGTAGTGCAAGCCACCCCATGATGTACCTTCGATGTGCTCACACCGTTTTAAAATAGCTGCTTTGAAGACTCAGCTTCACCACGCACAAATGGATCTACATTTCAAATTCCTAAACAGCAGCGCAAAAGTTCTGAGAGAAGATAGTATTTTGCCATTCCTGGCCTCCTGAGGTTTCCTATGAAAGCTTATCGTGCGTTTCAGAGACTACATGTGGAATCTTGTGAGGGTCTGTTGCAAACATCAGACAAATGAGCCCAACATTCAACTTCACAATAAGAGTTGACCTGCGAAGAGGGCAAAACCCCGCTCTTTTAATTTCAACTCAGTTATGGGTGGGCTGCTTGTGGTGGTCAAAGAGCATCCAATGCTTTTATTTTTTATTTTTTATTTTATTTTTTGCATTACCTGTGGATCAGCATTCTTTGAATGCAAAGTCCAGACCAATGGCTTTCATCTAAGTTCCAGCTGCAGAAAGACAGAGCAACATTTTAGAAGCCGGAACTGCATTTAAGAAAAGGCAACATTTGAACAAATGTTGAAATGGTGTGGACAGGTGCATGTCAGAGAAAGCTGTGGCAACTGTCACACATGAGTTCACAGACCATAACCAACAGGGATGCCTGTAATGCTTGTACCTTTCTAGAGGAGGAACTACAGCTCCTTGCCAGGAACAGTTTTATAGAATGAAGATTCCTGTTCTATCCTAGGCAGCATCTCAAGGTAAAAAAAATCTCAAGCACCTGAACTAAGAGAGGCCTCCGCAGGCCTCCGTCAGTCTTGAAAGACTATGGTATCGTGCTTGGCGCTGCATCTGCATGCGAAGCACAAAAGCCTGGGTTGGATTGTTATGGAGGATAGGCTGTTACCCAAGCAGCAAATTTCCCTCTCCACGCCACAGAATTAGTCCAATGGAAAGGCAGTGCCAATACGATTGGATCCAGCTGGCGTTGCAGAGCTGGGCTAAGGACAGGAGCTAACCCTGTCTTGTGGGGCTGACCCGGGTCTCGAACCCTGGCCTACTGGTTAACAGGCACAGCGTCTTTACCGCTTGCGCCACCCACAGCCCTCGAACCATCAACCAGGCAGATATAGCCAACCACATAGCTTTATCAAAGTTGTTTGAACTTACCACAATTATAGAATATTTTCACAGCAAATTTAACATTTGATCATTGGCTTGGCAAAGGTCCAATTCAAACTAACTCCCTACATAGTGATGCAGCAGTAGTAGGGAGACTTCCACTGTATCCTGCTGGGGTAGTTTCCAGCATACATTGATGTCCCCTCAAGGTAAAGCATTATTTGTCCCCTTGTCCTGGAGTAAACCACCTAAACAGTTATTTGAGCTATAGAGCTGTTCAAAAACGGTGTTATTTTATGCAAAAGCTCAATGTATATAGTAAGACTTAGGGCACAATCCAGAGTAACTACGGGAGCACGTAAGAGACATTACGTGCACCTGTAGTTACTGCACCACCTAGTGAAAACATAAGGGGAAATTCATATTGGAATTCTGAGTAAATTGTTCTTACACCAGAGCAAGGACTCCCCGTAGTTACTCTGGATTTTGCCCTTAGGCTGTAATTCTATCTTGCTCAATAGAAATTAATACCGCTAGCTATGGGTCAACTCTGTCCTGTACTGATTCAGTCACTGGTGAACCTAATCAGAGTTGAATCATGAAGACAGACCAGGCCTGGGAAAGGGATCAGGATATGTCATGAGCCATCAGCAGTGAGCTTGCCCCTTTCTGGGACTGATCCACCCTCTTCCTTACTCTCCCCAAGTCACCCCATTCCAGCATGAGCTTACCTGCTCCAGGGGGTCTTTGCAGCTGATGGTGAAAGGCTCCCTCTGGCACTTCAACAACATGTGCTGCTGCAGCCAGCACCAACACATGTTCCACCAGTGGGTCAGCCTAATAGGATTGGGCAGCTAAGAAGATTTTTCTGCTGCTGAAAACTTATTTATCATACTGCAAAAACAATGTTGATTTTTTTAAAAGAGTAAGACATCTCTTCTCCTGCTCCACCCAAAACACAATCCAAAATAAACTTCTAAATTCGCTAGTGCAGTTGTCTTGACTGGCTAGACAACAATTTAAAAAAAAAGACGACAAGATTATGTTCCTGACCCATTTGGCCAACACACTTAATTCTGAAATCCAGACAGTCTTGAGAATCCTAAAACTGACCTATTTAAAATTCGGCTTACTAAACCTTGAGTTAAGGGCTGTAGTGGCTCAGCAGTTAAGTCACTGTGCCTGTTGACTGGCAGGCCATATTTCGAGACCGAGTGTTGCAAGTGTTGCAAGACTTGTGTTGCAAGATGGAATGAACTCCTGACTCTTTCCAAGCTCCTGCTAACCTATCAGTTCAAAGCTTGTAAATGCAGGTGAAAAAAGGTACCACCTCAATGGGAAAGGTAACAGCATTGTGTGCACTTTGGCGTTTAGTCATGCCAACCACATGACCATGGAAGCGTCTTTTGACAACACTGGCTTTTTCGCTTAGAAATGGGGACGAGCACCCCTTCCTAGAGTCAATCACAACTAGAAGAGTAACCTGCAGGATACACCTTTACCCTGTTAAACCTGAGAGATGTGCCACCTGGTATAAAAGAGATTGGGATGGGGGACTTGGGCTAAATCTGCAGGAATACATATTAGCAAAAGATTAAGAATTTGCTATAGTTAAAAGTTATTCTAGTATGGATGCAATGGGAAGAAAGAAAAGGTCAAGCTGCCACTTTCAGATCCCATGACTTTTAGACAGTATTTGGGAATGACCCTGTTTTCCATGACTCTGGCTTCACCAAAACTCATGCAACTGACCGCTAAAATTGATATCAAGGGAAATATTTTAAATCCATAATGGTATAAGTGGTGAAAATTCCTGATTTTTCCTTATGTTTTCCCATGTTTGGATCCTTCATGCCCACATCTCACTACCTAGAGACCAGGATGCTCCCCAGATGGTTCTTGGGCAGCCAACAGACCATTCTGTGGATTGTTTTCCTTCGTCATCTGGGCCCAGAACAGACAACAGCAAGAGCTAGCCTAACCAGCTAACAAGGCATCCAAGTTCATCTGATCAGGTGGAAGGGCAGATAGGGATGCCCAGGTAGTCATAAGCTGATGGATCTATGACCTCTTCAAGTCTAAATTTTTTTAAGGTTACACACAAGGACACTGGAGGGCATTTCCTGATTACTTGTTAGAAAACAGCTGCAAATTTTTCCTAATCCCTCCTCTTGCAAACACAGCAGCGCTACCAGAGCATGTGCTGCATCCTATGAAGGTGTGGTACCTAAAGGACTAGCTTATGTAAGGAAATATTTGTTCCTTTGCCTGGGGATAAATCTCTGCTGCCTTCCTTGGACCCATGCAAGCTATATAGCTGGCAAAAGTTCAAGGGCAAAAATAAAACCCCATGTGGGAAGGCTCCTGAGGATACAAACTACATGTGCTGAAACACATTTATTTATTTATTCAATTTATGCATCCCCTTCTGCCTCTGAAATGCCTTCCACCTGTCTCCCAGTCTGTTCAGTTACACACTCCCCACCAATGCACTGGGGCCCACAAAGCCTGTCCCAACTGATGCTGCTGTCTCTGGCAGCAGCAAAGTGTGTGGCAATGAACTTTGTCAGAATAGTATTTGCAATATCATAAAGCTGAGCCACAGCCAGAATGTGAGATCTGGCAATGAAGACTTGCAGACAGCATTGGAAAACTATTTTTTAATGTTGTTTAAAATGATATATGCAGACAATAAACATCCCACATGGCCAAACCATTACATGTCAGATCACACATGGCTAAGACTACCCAAAATGCTTCGGTTGCATCAGCATTCTCATTGCTGTTTGGCTTATCTACTGCCCTCGCTTACCCACATGGTCCTGTTGGTAGAGAATTTCATATTATTATTAAGACTTCAAAGTAAAGTGCAATACCAATTGTAAACCAAGGATCCACTGTATATATACTTTATGAATTACAGTTATTAATAAAATTACACATTAAACTGATTATGGTCTAATGATCAAGTATAAATTCCCCATAATCTTCTCATATGACTTAACAGTTCATATTCGGCCAGGCTTTGAAGAACTGTGTTTAAACTGGCTAGGGCAGTACCGGAAAATATCAGCCATGTTGCAGTCAACTAAGCTGCAAGGCCTGGAACGGCAGCATGGGTTAAACAGTTGAGCAGGTATACCTATCTGAGCAAAAAGCCCCAGATTCTAGTACTCTGGAAATCCACCTAATGTTGTTATCATGAAACTTCTGTTATGCATCATGAATATTTACGCTAAAGCATGTTTCAGAAGTCCCTAGACTTTGGCTGAGGTTTCCTCTTGGATCAAATAGAGGCCTGTGTATTTTATGTACTGGACTTGGAAAAATGCCAGCTAATTCAGCTACATCTGGAGAAAATTAATCTCTAACGCTGGCATTCAGTAGGTCGGAGAAACCTAGAATGCCTGAAGAAACGTAGAGGGAAGACCTGGCTGCATTGATGGCCATGGCAAAGCTCCCATTGACATGGAAGGGCAGAGAGAGGAGATCCAGGTTTTGACTCAAAGGGCTAAAGGAAACCAATTAAACAAAGACAACAAACTGATTTGGGCCGCGGTTCCAAAGCCTCACACTGTGGAGCAAAAGGGCAGTTGTCACTAAGCTCCTTTCAGGAGTTGGGGGAGCGACGCCAAACTCTGACTCCAAAACACAATGCAGAGTCATGGCCTTTATACAAAGTCAGGATGTTATTTGGATGAGGAGCTAAGGAAAACCTGAGCTGGAGAAGCTCAGATGAGGAAGTACCGCAAACCCAAGCAGGTGAGGTATTTGCTGATTTTCACAGACCGAGGAAACAGCTGCTGGGGAGATCTAAAGAAATCACATTATTCTGGCACTTTAGAACAATCCAATTATCAAGAACACGACTGGGAGGGCATCTTCCCTCAAAACCAGGTAGTCACCTCAAAACTCTGAGAACTGAGAGAATTACAATATCAATAGAATGAAAAACTACCTGCATTTACTTGAATCAAATGCGCCATTGATTCTAATGCTCACCCCTATTTTAAAAGGCTTGAGATGAAAAAACGTTTACTGGCAATTGAAATGCGCAGCTGCAGAGCAGGTCCAAATTTTAATTTTACTGCATATAACAATGACTTATATGATGATGATGATGATGATGATGATGATGATGATGATGATGATGATGATGATGATGATGATGATGATAATAATAATAATAATAATAATAATAATAATAATAATAATAATATGGCAATGAGTTTAGGTTATGATTTTTACCTAATTGCACTACTTTATACAACAATGTGATTATGGCTACAATCCAGAGTAACTACAGGATCTTTTACACCAATGTAGTTACGGTGAAATGCATAGAGCAATCCAGAGTAAGTGCCTCTTAAGTTTTTCCGTAGTTACTCTGGATTGTAGGGTATGTTAGATTTTAATTCCAGTATAGTAAACTGTTAAATTAAATGTTAATAAACTGTTAAATATTGAACAATACTTATAACCAAAATACCTGTATTTACTCGAATCAAATGTGCACCCCATTTGTAGAAAGTAAATTTGGCTGAAAAAGATGAGTGTTATATTCGAGTAAATAGGATATTTGCTTCTGGCATGAAAATTCATTTTGCCTGCAGTATTGAGGAAAATGCGTGGTATTTCATTGTATGAGTTATTTTCAAGAATGGGGAAACCCTATCAGAATACCATTCCATGAAAAGATGGTACCAGTCTGACAACTAAATGTAAGAATGGACCCTATGTCTATGAAAAAAATGAAAAGGTGGAGGAGACATTTATAACGTGATAGCAAAAATGCTACTGTCTATTCTAGGAAAGAAAACTCATGACATGATAATGTTAAAAAGTCCCATTCTTTGGCACACAATCAACTGAAATTGTGTTGGAGTCCATGCATTTTATTGGGGCAAACAAAAGGTGCCAAATTCCTACAGTAACAAAAGGGAATGATCCCAAATGTTCCAAAACCTCTGAGGAAGGCTCTGGTTTGTCAGTCAAGCCAAGATACGAGCATACAAAACATCACAAATACACAAACATCAGTCACCACACAGAAGTGTGCAGTGTGGCTTTTACAAGTTGTCTAGACCCGATGTCCTAAAATATTAACTAGAAATTCCAGCAGGTCTTCAAACCTGATAATGTGCAAGGTAATAGTGGATGTTGCTCTATGGGTCCTGAATTGTTGCCAGTGATCCCGGTGAAAAATGGAACTGAACATTATCCTTGTCTTTTCATCCCACCTAATCCTGGGTGAGCCAGGTGGATGGCTCACTACATCTTTCGGGATAGTGGGAGTTGTGTGAGTGGCCTCCAAAGTTTGTCCATAACCACCATTCTGTTCTTCCTGGTATCTAGTAACCTTCTACTGGCACAGTGGCGCTGTGCTTGCCAACCTGAAGGTGCGAGTCCGAAGTACTGCAAGATGGTGTGAGCTCCCATCCCCTGTGCAGCTCCTGCCAACCTAGCAGTTCAAAAGCATGGAAATGCAAGTAGATAAATTGGTACCACCTTGTTGCAAAAGTAATAGCATTCTGTGCACTTTGGCATTTAGTCATGCTGGCCACATGACCACAGAAGTGTCTTCGGACAGTGCTGGCTCTTTGGCCATAGAAATGAAGGTGAGTGCTACAACCTATATCCATGACAGGAGTCTTTAGGTGGCCGGGTAAACTGCAAGGGACCTATTTTTCATGTTCTCATCTCTGGCATTCTATATAAAACCACAACTTCATTATTCAGCATTTATACAGCATATTCAGCATTATACATTATGACAATATTCACCCAATGAATCTTTCTTCAAAATCAGGGCTAACTTTGGGTATTTATAGGATCCCAGATAAGATATCTGCAGGTCGTCTGGTCAATGACAAAGCAACTAATGCTCTTTTCTGTAATCCTTTCCACTGTGGTGAATCAGAGATTACTCTAATCCCAGGTTGTACCTGACAGGCTATGGGTAGCTGTTCAACTATGTTGGTTGCTCATACTCACTGTGTGCCCAGTTTGATAGCTAGAGTGGCATAATAGTCAGAGTCAAGGTTTCTGGACGGGTGGGCCAGGGTCAAATCCAGACTCAGATGTTAAGCTCACTATGTGATCGTGGCTGGTCACACACCAGTTTAATCTACCTTGTGAAGAAATAATTTGCAAGGGAGGATAGAATGTGTACTTAATGCAAAATTTGTGTTTTCCTGGCACAGAATTGAAGGTGGGCTGACATGGCTTCTATCATTTGGAAATAATGATAGTCAATAAAAGAAAATAATTGTATTTCTGCAACTTGACTGGAGAGATTACCAGTGTAGACATTTCAATAGAAATTCTATCATATTTGCTGCTGACATATGTTCTTTCCTCCAATTGCCCCTCTGTCCAAAATCTTAAATGGACTCTTTTCATGGTTAATCTATCCATCTCCATTGCCACCTCGAGTCACACTTAGCCCTATCAGGGCAACCAATTCAATATGCATTTTGTCAGAGCTACCCCAAAATACATCTTTTCTACGTGTTCCACAACTCTCTAGGAATTATGAGCAGAACACTGCTGATTTGACAAGAACTATATGTCCTTTGTGAAGAAGGATGGTGACCACAGCAGTGAAGACAGAAAAAGAAAACAAAAATCCTGCCCTGAAGTGAAAGGGTGAAGGCAAAGCCGAGCAGGCCCCAAAGCAGGCCGACGGAATACGTTCACAGAAAGGGAAGGCCTCCCCCGCCCCCTTTCCCTCGAGTGGATGAAAAGTTAATATTTCAGTCATAGGCTCCAGGGAACTTGGTTAGCTCGAGGTCAGGCATGATATTCTGCGAGACTACTGGGTCAGCAGCTGGAAATTTAAACAGCTGCTGAATTCATTCCGTATGCAACTATCAAAACAGTACCATTTATGCTTCTATCAGGGTCGATTCATCCCTAGAATAGCCTCCCCCCCCCCTCACACCCTTGAGATCCGTTTCAAAAATGGAATTTCCATCCTAAAGAAAGCTCTGATGTGCCAAAGGTTTTCTTCATTCTTAATGGGGACAGAATGTCAGAACATTTCCATTAAAAAATAATAATCACAGGCCAGGCAAATAAGAAATGGAGAGGTAGGATTTCGTTCCCTGCACCGTTTGACTAAAAGCATTTTGCAGCGCCCAATTTCTGCTTTCCGATCTAGAGTGCTAATAAAAACATCCAATCCTGGATAAGCAATTGCAAATGGATTTCTGTATGGTTTTATTCCCAGTTTTGCTTGCATGGAGGAGAGTTGGACGGGGCTCTCAGTTTAAAAGCAACACTTCAAAGTTTTCTAATAAAGTTAGGGAAAAATCCAGAGCAACTATGGGGAGTCCTTGCTCCGGTGTAAGAACAACTTACTCTGGATTCCAATATGAATTTCCCATAGGTTTTCACTAGGTGGTGCAGTAACTACGGGTGCACATAAAGTCTCTTATGAGCTCCCCTAGTTACTCTGGATTTGGGGGTTAGAGAGTTTAACAATTTTCTAACATGGAAAAACTCATTGAGATGGCTGATTTTTTTAGAGACAAATATTCTTTTTAAAAAATGTCTCAACAAAATGTTTCCGTGTCTACATTAAACTGGATGAGTCACAAGCCTGGGATCAATTGTTGAAATTTGCCAGGCTAGTTGATGGCAATCATTTCTGCACTGGTATCTTTGCACATTGTGACTAGCCCTACAATCCAGAGTAACTATGGGAGCACATAAGAGACATTACGTGTACCCTTAGTTACTGCACTATCTAAGGAAAACCTATGGAAAATTCATATTGCAATCCAGAGCAAATTGTTCTTACACCGGAGCAAGGACTCCACGTAGTTACTCTGGATTGCGCCCTTAGTCATCTCTGGGTCCTGATGTTTGAAGACAAACAGAATCACTTCCAGGTCGGGGAGTCATGAAGGCTGCAGATCACTTAGCTTTGGTTGTCGTCTCAGGGTCGGTTAGGATGATTGTTTACACATGAGAAGTAGCTAGAGATTAATGCTTTGACAGATTTATTGGTTCTTCTAAAACTGGGATTCTAAACAGTGATAGCATTGATTCTTCCTCAGTGTTTACACCTTAAGAAAGTACAAAGGACAGTTCCCATAATACCAGCCCCTTGAATTGGGCTCAGAAATGTATGGGAAGCCTGTGCGATCACCAAAGCAGCAGTACAAAAAACCAACTAGCTCCAGTACAAACAAACGACCTAGCTCTAGTAACCACCCAGGCCATTGCTTTCTGAGCTAACTGCATGTAATCTTCACTAATTTATTCAAGCAAGATGAGAGTTTGAAAACTTTCATGTACTGAGTCAGACCATCCAGCTCAGTGCTGTCAACACTGGAAGCAACTCTCCTGGATTGCAGATTGCAGATAGGGACTTAGCTCCTGCTTACTGGGCAAGAGACACTCTTTCAAGTGGGTGTTCCTCCTTTATTTAGCAGGGGGAGAGTAACTGGCCCTACACACCCCAGCAGTGTCTGTTCTAATGGCTTCTGCTGGTGTTCTTTCTGCACCAGATTGTGAGCTCTTTTGGGACAGGGAACCATTAGCTATTAATTAGCTATTAATTTTTTCATTTTCTTGTAAACCACTTTGTGAACTTTTCAGCTGAAAAGCGGTATATAAATACTGTATATAGATAGACAGACTTTTCTCATTCCTGGAGATGCCAAGGATTAATGTTAGGATCTTCTGACTGTGTGCTATCACCAAACCATGGATCCTCCTTAAAAGTACTAATGGTGGTAAACCAAAGAGGCATGAAAACTAGGAGCTTGAAAATGAAAACTAAAGTTGTAAATATAGTTAACATCTCCCCTCTGCCTTGATTTGAAGCTTTTACAGAACTGTATCTTTTTCTGATCTTAGCCCAAAACCTAACTGCCAAACCAAAAGAAAGAAAACTCAGCCTGAATACTTACAAACATTTTTTCTGGATATGTTATTTCTGTTTTGATTTCTGTTTTGATTTCATGTATAATATCCATAAGGAAAAAATCATCCCTTCCCAAATGGAGTACAGACTTTTGTATTATGCTTGTTGGCCAATTAATTTCATGCATGGATTTAGGATAAGGCAATGGGCAGATTAGTTTTGATACTGACCCTTCAAGTGCTACATCAATTACTAAAGGCAAAGGGGGCAGGAAAGGAATAAATATAAGGACAAATAGGTTCTTTAATCATTGTTTCTAGATGGGGCACGTAATCCACTTGGTAGGATAGGGGTGAAGAGTCAGGTACGCATTGGCTGTTTCCAGAGGGGTGACATCAGCTTGTTCTCAGAATAATCTTAGAGCTAATTTCTTTCTCAGCTTTCCTTTGATACATTTAGTGAACAAATTATCAAGAAGTTTCTTCATTACACTCTTCATTACCTCTTGTTTATTTTTGCCTGGCCTCATTGAAAACCTAGTAATGAAATAAAAAACCCTAAATCCATAAAAACAGAAAAACTGAAAGTCAAGTAGCAACAGGTAACACAAACTGCTTACACCAAGCCTGCACTAAAACAATACGGTGGTACCTCACTTAACAAGCATTTCACATAACAACCAAAAATTTCCAAGAAATCTTGCTTCACATAACAAGTTTCGCTTCACTTAAAGAGCACTTATACAGCCCTGATGCTCCACATGGAGGCTCTTTAAAAGGGCTGCTGGCCAGCGCTGCTGCCTCTAACTGCCCCCAACTTGGGCGCAGTTGCCTTGAGGTGCCAGAGGCAGCTGCCCCTAATTGCCCCCAAGTGCACCCACTGGCCACCTTGAACTTCTGGCAGCAGCCCAGGTAAGCCTCCAAGGAAAGTGTCTTTCATTGCAGTCTCTTCATTGTGTTCAGTGGGGCTTACTCCCAGGAAAATGTCTTTAGGATTGCAGCCTAAGTAGACTTCATAGGATCATGCACATTGAATGCATGTTTTGAATTCAATTCCAGTGTTTTGTCATCATTTTTACATAGCTAATATTTTTATACAAATATTTTGGGGGTTGTGGAATCAATCGTCTGAGTTTCCATTATTTCCTATAGGAAAATCCGCTTCACTTAAAAAGCGTTTCACTTAAAGAGCATGCCTCTGGAACGAATTAAGCTCTTTATGTGAGGCACCAGTGTATATTCAATACAGACCTAGGGAAGGCATGAATAGGTACTCCATGAATAGGTACTATCACTGAAAATACCCATTACATGTTAAAGAGGCACAGGTCATTGAAAATACATCCAGTAGAGAGAAAACCTGAATATATATAATACAGAACTTATCATTATTAGAATTCTGTAATGCGAAACTCATTTTGTATTGTAATACGAAGGTTTGATTTTGTTGATCACTGATGATAAATAAGTGACACTTCTGTCTTTGAGAAACTCACAGATTTTGTACTTAACAAAGGTTCTGACTTTGAGTAAGAATTCCATTCATTTAGGTTACCATAAAAAGTCTGACCTGAAGATGGAATCTGGCATGCTTCTCGATATTCAAATAGAAATAGATGCTCTCAAAGACTATGTTATGAATATCTCGTTCCACTATAAAACAGAACACACCAAGGCCAAAATCACTTAAAGATGGATTTCACAAACTAATTCCAGCAAGCAGTATCATAAAGAAGTACTTTATGTAAAAAGAGGCCAGTTAACAATTCATTCAAATGACAGTATATTTTTAAAAAGTATGCACACCTACTCAGAAGTCCCACTGCATTCAATACAAAGCCCGAGGCTGCAATTCTAAACATTTTTCCTGGGAAAAAGGCCCGTTGAATACAGTTTAACTTCTGAGCACATATGCCTCTGGACTACACTGAAAAGTATAATTTGAATAAACAATAAGTATAATGGATAAGAAAAGGTATGGTTTTGAAGATACTGTCTTTATACGTATATAAAAAACTGAAAAGTCACTGACTGACTCACTGATTCATCAACGCCCAGCCTTGGGCGCTGGGCCTACAAGCGTGAAATTTGGGGAGGGTGTTCTTTCCATGATGGAGGGATCCACTAAGAAATATTTTCTGGGTTTTTTGTTTTTTTTGAAATTCCAACCGGAAGGTGGTGAAAAGGGGCGCAATGCATTTTCCTCCCTATACTATATATACTTTATATTTAATATTTTACATCAAAGACTCCCTGATGGAACCACGTCCTGCCCCAATCCCCAGCCCTAAAAGCATGAAATTTGGGGAGGATGTTTCTTCTGTGACATGAAAACCCAATAAGAACTTATGTTGAGAAATTTAACCCGTAAGGGGGTGAACAGGGGTGCAACATGTTTTTATCCTATACAGTGGTGCCTCACATAAAGAGCTTAATTCGTTCCGGAGGCATGCTCTTTAAGTGAAACACTTTTTAAGTGAAGCAGATTTTTCCATAGGAAATAATGGAAACTCAGACAACTGGTTCCACAACCCCCAAAATATTCATATAAAAATATTAACTGTATGTAAAAATGATGACAAAACACTGGAATTGTAATTCAAAACATGCATTCAATGTGCATGATCCTATGAAGTCTACTTAGGCTGCAATCCTAAAGACACTTTCCTGGGAGTAAGCTCCATTGAACACAATGGGGCTTTCTTCTGGTTAGACATGGTTAAGAGGCTGCAACCAAAGACACTTTCCTGGGAGGCTTACCTGGGCTGCTGCTGGAAGTTCAAGGTGGCCAGTGGGGGCACTTGGGGGCAGTTAGAGGCAGCAGCGCTGGCTGGCAGCCCTTTTAAAGAGCCTCCGTGCAGAGTGTCAGGGCTGCATAGCACACATGCCCATAGCGTGCTTGCTTGTTAAGTGAAGCAGAACTTGTTATGTGAAGCAAGATTTCTTGGAAATTTTTGCTTATTATGTGAAACGTATGTTAGGCGAGGCGCTTGTTAAGCGAGGTAGCACTGTACTTACTTTTACTTATCCTATACAACATGTTTTTGTCCTATACTTATAAGACTGAGTGATCAACATCCAGCCAATTTCATGTCTGGTGCCTGATGCACTGGGAGGGAGGGTGCACTGGGGCTAATGATGTGCATGTGGGGTGATGTGTAGTGGGGGTGCTGCACATGGGGGGATGCTGTGCATAGGGGTTGGTGTGCATGGGGATTGGTGCGCATGGGCAGATGGTGCACATGAGGAGATGGTGTGCATGAAAGGGTGGCGCATATGGGGGATGTTGCGCATTGGAGGGTGGTGTGCATGGGAGGGAGGTACGGATGGAAGGGTGGTGTGCATGGGGGTATTGGTGTGCATGGGGGGGTTGGTACACATTGGGGAGTTGATACGCATGGGGGTTGATGTATATGGGGATTGATGCGCATGGGGAGGTTGATGCACATGGGGGGATGGTGCACATGGAGGTGGATGTGCATGGAAGAATGGATGTGCATGGGAGAATGGATGCTCATGGAGGATGGATGCGCATGGGGGGTTTGATCCACAACAGGGGGACGATGCACGTGGGGGTTTGTTGCGCATGCGGGGATGTTGTGCAATGGGATGGATGATGCGCAATAGGGGCTTGATGTGCAATGGGGGATGTTGTGCATAGGGAGATGTTGCGCATTTAGTGTTGATGCTGACGGGGGATGTTGCGCAGTTAGAGTTGATGCACATGGGGAATGTTGCGCATACAGGAGGATGTGCAATGGGGGAATGGGACACAGGGTGGATGGTGCACAGGGGGATATTTTACTACTGCAATGCAGGGACATTTCGTTAATTAGAGATAAATGCTGGAATGTAGAAGACACAGAACAGAGATCAGCAGAGGAATAATGTTCTGAAAACATTTGTGTCTTGCTATGAACCTGAGTGACTCCATCTTGAAAGTATTGCCCTGTGGCAGAGACATCTGGGAGGCGCCACTGGTTTCTGGAGGGCTGGGAGGAATGGCCAGGTGTGAATAGCCTCCTTTGAAGTAAGCCACAAATCCAAAGTGTTTGGCCGGATCTTGCAGGATGGCCAATAAAGCTTAGTGCCTTCAACTGCAAATTGAGGCTAGCTGGGTTGCATCAACCTCACAGACAAAGAAAATTGTAGAACCACCGAGAAGGTTCAAGAAGGCCACAAGACTGGGCCCAATCATGTGGATGCATCAGAAACCCTTGCGTCCTGATTGGATCACAAAATTCAAACTGGCTTTCAGTATCTCCAGCTATTATAAAAATACCTGAGGTTGAAGCCATGTGAGGATTAAGCCTGAGAAGATTCCTTTGTGTGCAGCTGAGAGAGTCGTGCGCTCCAGAAAAAAGAAGTGGAGCCTGTGGGACTCCCTGCACTAGGATTGAGCCTCGTTCTTTGGACTATATTCTTTTGTCATCCATGCTAAGGTAGGAATCAATGTATTAGAGTAGGAGCTGGCTTTTGTTGTTTTAACTCTGGTTTAACTTTGGTGTGGTGATGGGCTCTAAAATAAACTCAGCCTTTATTTCAGAAAGAGTTGTGTCACTACTTAAGGTAACCCAAATAACAGACCCTCTCAGGGAGCAAGTGTGGAAGTTTGACTGGGTGGACTCAGGAAGTAGTCTAAAGTCAACTTCAACTTGCATCTCCATGCCTCTGAGCAAGTGCAGACTGCTAAGTGATAGACTCTGGCGCGTAAAGAGGCTTTTTCAGGCCCTCTGGCTTAATAGGATGAGTACAGAGGCGACCCAGGTCTGAACTGAAATCCAGTCAGACCAGCGCAATTTGAGAAACCACATTTAACACGTACATCACTGTTTTCAGACCAGAGTCCGAAATGTAGCCCCCATGTATTGGAAAAGATGCCCCACGTGAACCTTCTAACAGTAATCAGAGATGTTCTCTGGTCTCCTCTGGAAGGCTTTTTGATGGCCACATATTCCATGCACATTTGCTCTGAACTAATTTCCTACAGATATCAAGGTCTCATCTTTAATTCTTAGGGCTGTACTATAAGGCTATACCAGGGTGTTCTAACCCCCAGCCTGGCGATCAGATGTAGCCTGCACCAAGGCCACTCCATCTGGCCTACGGTGGACCCCAGTAATCCTTTGGAAGAGAGGTCTTCTCTCCTCTTCTCCGGAGGTGTCCTGAACACCAGAGAAGCTGCATGCACCTCCTCTCACTGTTTGTGAAAGTATTTTGAATTCATTTATGTAAGTTTCAGCTTTAATGTATTAATTAATGTAATTTTTTTCAAATTTGAAATGTAAATGAATTTTTTCCAGCCTTAAACACAGTGTCAGAGAGAGGATGTGTCTCTTCTGCCAAAAAGTTTGCAGACTTTTGGGCGACAAATGGGTGTAAACTTCAGTAACATAAATGGAACTTACTTCTGGGGAAAGTAATTTTTTACTATTTTTAATTGCTTTTATTTAGCACACTTTTTAAAATTAGCAGGGTCCCAGAATCAAATCCCTGGAGATATTAATGTACAATCTTATTCCATTAGGAGCACACATTAAAAAACCTGGAAAAAGTCCTTAAATGTATTTTTTCTATTGTTCTTCTTTATACATGGATTTTTTTAATTCACCATTGGTTCCAGAACGGAACCCTAGTGGATAATGTAGTTCTACATTATGGATAATGGATAGTGAATAATAGTGGATAACGTAGTTCTACTACAACTGTAGTTCCCAGACACCAGCCTCAATCTAATTCCACAATCTGCAAAGTTAAAAAAAAAGTTATGACAATGGCTGTGGATGCTCATAAGGTGTACTGGTGTTGTGAAGGAAGTTCGTATGTACAAAGTGTCTTCTAGCAAACCCTAAGCTTACACAACTTGTCAGCCACCTAGTTAACAAGTGCCTGGTATTTGACAATCCTCTTGGTTTTGCAGGACCCACCAGACATGACAAACAGGAAGTGTGCCAATCCTTTTTGTGTGCTGCCTGCCCAAAGATCTGTGTGCTGATCTCCTAAAGATCTCCTATATGAAGAGTTAGTGCAGGGAAAGCACCCTAGAGGGAGACCACAGTTGCGATATAAGGACACCTGCAAGAAGGATCTAGAGGCCTTGGGAATGGACATCTACAGCTGGGAAACCTTGACCTCTGATCGTTCAGCTTGGAGGCAAAAGATGCAGCATGGCCTTCTCCAACTGGAAGAGACACTTGTTTGGCAGGCTGAAGCAAAGAGACAGACCCGGAACCAGTGAAATCTGGGGGCTGGGCAGGGGACAGACTTTATCTGTCCTCGGTGTGGAAGGGACTGTCACTCTCGAATTGGCCTTTTTAGCCACACCAGATGCTGTTTTAGGACCTCCAATCAGAGCACAATACCATAGTCTTTCAAGACTGAAGGATGCCAATGATGCTGCCTGCCACACAACCCCAATGGGCTGCGATGGGTTTCACAGTCACACAAGTTGAAAATAAATGTTTTGGGCAAAGTGTGGCTGCCATGAAAAACAACAGCTTGTAGCTCCACTCATTCAGAACACCAGGAAAAGATTCTAAGCAAATCCACATACTTTATCGGGATTTTTTAAAAACCGTTGCATTTGAAGAGTGGAGTGGTCAGTTAGGAATTCCAGCTGTATAAGAAAAACAAATAGCCAAACCTCAGAACATCATGGAAGGTGTCTCTTTTTGTTCCCTTAAAGTGTGCTTAATAGTTCCTTGAAACCTGTGTAAGTTAAATTATCCCCCTGCCTACTGATATCCAGACCAGTGGTTACATCTGTGTTTTCAACATTTACTTTACAGTCACAAAGGCCCGAATCCAGTAGGGCCCCTACACTATGATACTTTCCAACACTTGCACTCTTGAAGCGAGGCTTCCACAATGACCTTCATCTTGTTTGTTCCCAGGCTGCATCTCCCCTCCTCCTTCCCTGCTATAAAAGAAAGTTGTAATGGTTACAATTTTTGCGCTGGGATCTTTTAAACCCATGCACGAACCACATACAGCATTACTTGAAATGGAGTTACGATCACTGGCACTATTGTCGGAAAAAGTGATTCTAAACTTTGGTACTTTCTCCTGTCTTGAAATTTGCTTCCTAGCTTTTGATTCACTGACTTCAATTAACATGGCATTTTACCAAATTAGGGTTGAGCGATAAGAATACGGAACGATATGGACATCGTCTCTATTCTCACTGAGACGCTGCAGGCACAAATGTTTGAGTAAAGACAGTTCATGCAAGGTGATACTGATGGTACTTCAGCTACTTGGCACAATATTTTTTCCCTTAACGAGTCCTCAAAATCACACTCAGGATGGAGAAATTCACTCTTATGCTGGATGCTTGCCTCTTGGCGCAGGCTAACTTAACATTTTTACTCAATTACTCTCTCTCTCCCTCCTGTATGTGTACAGATTTGTGTGTGTGCCTGTGTGCACACACATTTTTTAAGGTCAAGGCATTTGCCTTTGTTTGGCCTATAAAAAAGTGGTCTTAAACTGGTCCTAATTATTTAGTAATTCTAAACAGAAGAAACTCATGTGTTACCTGGCACATCTGAACTGAGAAAGAGACATGACGGTCTCGGCGCATTGCAACGCATAGATAAACTCTGTTCCTCTACTCCCCCACCCACACTCCCAAGCCCTTTCTGCCAGGAAGAACTCCTGTTCTCCTTGGCACACTCCAGCAATGGCTGACTGGGGAGACTGAGCCAGAGTTTTAAAGAACAGTATTTCCAAACCATTCCCTGGCTGCAGAAGGAAATGAAAGATTTTCAAGAAAAGCAGGTTGGGCTGTCTAAGCTTACAATTCTGCCCCATTAAAACCAAAGGGAATTTTGCCACTGATGTCTAGAAGTGTAGGATTGTACTCCAGGCTCTTTGTTTTTAGAGAAATAGAAATAAAAAAGAAATATAGAAGGAAAAAATAATTCATAAACACGGGAAGGTACTGCAAATCATAAAGAAAAGTAAACTTTAAGAGGAATTTAGAACTATAACTAAAAACTCAAGGTTGCTTAACTAGAAACTTGGGCGATGGCTACCTAAACGTTGAATGACTCTCAGCCAAGTCAGACATAAAAGTGCAAATATTTTAATAGTGGTAAAATCCTGATGCTTTTTCTTTCTTTCCAAAAAGGACCAAAGAAACAAATGTGCACTATATATAGTACTTGATTTAACTCTTCTAGTGGAAAAACTGACTTTAAATATCACACCAAGTTTTACAAATGAACTATATTTTGGCCTTTGCTGACAAGTCCCCTCAAAACACATTGCTCTACAATGTACAAACTGCATAAATCCAAGTTAAAACAGGCCAATTTAATGGGACTTGATCTTCCAGTAAAAGAGTTACCAGTTAGTTACTACATCCCACTAGACAATTGTTTTATTATTCCAAAGGATGTTTAAATGCAATGAGTTGAACAACAGAATTATATTGGTAAATGTCAGCGCTATTTTGGGTTTAAGGAACCAAGCCAACCTTTACAACATTATTGTTGGCATTATAAATTATTTCTACCAAGTGTATGCTTATGTAGAAAAACTTACAACTGTAATACATATTCCTTGAGTAGAGAGAGCAAAAATGAAAGGGGGTTGTTTTTTTACAGGCAAGACAAAAGGATCAAGAAATGTAAGAAATAGCAAATGAAGTCCCACATTCAGACAACTCAAATATCACTTGACAGGTCTATTCAGAAAGGTACCTATTATGGATTTCTGCACCTCTATTGTGATGACCTGTTGGAAGAACTTGAGTGTCTACAATATTGGGCTGTATCTGGAAGACACAAATGGGAATTCCTAGTTGGAAGACCTAAATTGCACTTGAAAACAGATCAGGATTTCCTTGGCATCTATTCACATCTTCTACAATCTCCCTGTTCATATACGCAGATCTACGCAACTAAGCCATAAACCTGTTTGATCAACTTTGACTCTTCACATTCCTCAGTTGCTACAGTATATAAAGCCAAACATCCATTACTCTTGTTGGCACATACCTTGAGCCTAAAATGCTTTGATTTTAAGCAACATACCTTCATAGAAAAAGCCTTGCTGGATCAGGCTAAATGCCTACCTTGTCCAGTATCCTGTTTCCCAGAATGGTCCATGAGCTACCTCTGGGATGCCCACAAGCAGGGCAGAAATTTAAGCCTCACTCTTAATACTGCTCCCTGCAAGCAGCATCCACAGGCATATATTTGTTGAACCTGGAGGTAATGCAAAGTCTTCATGACTAATTGATATTGATGGATCTGTCCTCCATAACATTGTCTAATTCCCTGTCTACAAAGCTTTATTCAAGCCGTCCAAGCTGGTGGGCAACACTAATCACTACTCGTTTGTGGCAACTAATTTCACAAAATAATTATGTGCTGTGTGATGTCTCCTTTTGTCTTGTTCTAAATGTCCCACTAGTGAGTTTCACTGGATGACCCTTTGGTTCTAATTAGGTGGAAGAGGGAGAAAATCTTCTCTCTTCGATCTCTACACCATGCACAACGTTGTAAGTCTCGATTATGTGTCCAAACCCCATTGCCTTTTTCCATGGTAGATGGCCTTTGACGCACACACCTGGCTGCCAGTGAACTGCGACCATTTCTTTTCAGCAAGTAGCTTTAGCCAGTGTGACTTTGATTATGTATGAAGACTCCACTGATGAATTCCATCCTTGCTTTTCTTTTGAATCATAGCTGTTTATTTGTAGCTGTTGGAAGATTCCATGCTTATGAACACTCAAGGTGTGGTTTTGCATTTGTTCCTGAAGAATCCTTTAGATATACAGCCCACCTTGGCTCACAGATGAGAAACAGCTTTTGGAGAAGGAATGATGGAAAGACATTAAAACATGTTTATTTGCAAGGTCTTCATGGTCAGATGATCATTTATTATGGGAAGGGGTGTGCATGTAAAATACCAGGAAAGTACAGCGCATAAACTTGTGCTTCTTTCCCTGAATTCTAAAACCACATGCTATGACCTTATTGCTGCCATATGCTGCTACCAGATGACATCTGCTATCAAATGCCGCTACCAATAACCTGCCATACTGTTTATTTTTCCAGCCTTTTTCTTTACAGTTCACATCGAGCTACAGCTCTGATGGTGATTCATCAAAGGCGAAGAACCACATTTCAAAAAGGTGTTACAAAATACCCTGTAACAGTGACTCTCTCCTGAAATGAAGGGTACGCACAATACTGTGACCTACACAGAGCAAAACCAAGACAGAGTATGTGAGAGAATATCCAACCTCAAAATATTATTTGTTTATTTATTTATTTCCCACCTTTCTTCCTAAAGGAAAGAAACCCAAGGTGGCTTTTCCAAAACACCTATTGGACTGCCTATACACAAAGGAGTCACACAAAGGAGTCTGACAGCGCAATCCTAAACACCAGTTAGGCCAGCACAAATCCCAGTCCTGTGCTGGCCTGGGGGTGCCACAAAAGTATTTTAAGGCACTTCTGTGTCTATCCAACTTTTCACACTAACACAGATGGAGTTATGGTGGGAAGCGGCAGGCATCTTATACCTTTGTTTGACCTCAGAACAGCTTAACACTTATTCTCACTAAATTTTTTTAACAATTTAAAGATCATATGTCTAAGCTCTCTCCTCCCCCATGAACAGACTTCCATTAGTCCTTTCCTGAAGTCTTTTCAGTATCAGCACATTCAGATATCTGACAACATTTATTATCATTCCAATATGACATAGGATTGGGCTGTTGCAAGGAGGCTGAGCATCCTGTCAACAGAACTAGTTGGGAAGGAATGGGGTACAGGAGGTTCTAGGGGAGAGTGGATCTGGCATGATGGCATGCACTGGATCCTATTCCCTTTCTGCAGCCTCCCTGCCCCTCTTATTCTCTTCGAAGAAAGCCAGTGAGATTACTTTTTCTATTCCACTCTGCCACATCTCCCCTACAAAAGCAAGCTCCTTTCTGGACCGTGCCAGCAAGGTGTGTGTGGGGGACACACTATAGGACTGGCATCTCAGAGACGGAGTGTCGTTGCTGCACACTAGCAAAAATCATTGAATTCTAACAATAGCATTTTCCATTCTCATGAACCAAATTTCATTCTAATGTTTGCAAACACTTATATATAATGCTATATCCCCTTCCCACCTTCCAGCCAAAACAGTGGGAACAAAAGCTCCCAAATCCTCTATTGGAGTGAGGCAAGCTGCTGACTTGCAAATGTTCGGTGTAAACGAAAACAGAAATCAGAAAAATGGAAAACCTTCAGCGGCCGTTGGGCTGCCTTGTAACATTCAAGGCTGGGTTTTTGAATGAGAGGATGCCAGGGTAAACACTCTTGACACTGGCCAAACAAGGAAAATATCATGAAATTTCTATGAGAGAAAAAAGGGAGTTGGAAAGGATTGAGAGATTTACTGCTACATTTTGCTGTGAGTGTACAATCATCACCGATAGACTCTCCCCAGGAAGTGTCGAAATTACCATTGCTGACACCAATCCAACCACGAAAAATTAAATTATCTTTTCCAGAACATTCCAATTTGGGCTTTGGCAACAACAGATGTTTAATTTTTTTTAAAAAAAATAAATGTATACATACATTCAATACACACGTGCACGCACACACACGTACATACAGTGTTCTCCCCTAAGGAAGATGTTTCTTTTAGATTTTTTTTAACTGCAAATTAAAAACACACACAACTAGAGATCCTATTGTAGTAGCTAGATTTAGGCACATAACACGAATGTTTTTCACAAACTGAATTGTGATATGGAACAACCAATATATTCTTAAAACAGCATTTTGCACATGTATCATGGAGGGAGGAATAATTTGTCAATACACTTTGGCTGCAATCCTAACCACACTTTCCTGGGCGTAAGTGCTACTGAACACAATGGGACTTATTTCTGAGTAGACCTGCTTAGGACTGCACTGTATGGCAGTGATTTTCAACCACTGTGGGCCACACTGGTGGGCCACAGATAGTCTATATGTGTGCTGTGGGACATCGGGGAGAGTCATTGGAGGATCTGAGCCCCCTATGAGCAGCATGGTGTGCTTTGTCCATGGTCAAAATACTGATGGCATGCCTTGACAATTTTTTGTGCAGTCAGTGTATCATGACCTGAAAAAGGTTGAAAGTCAAAGAACTATGGATTCAAAAAAGAGCAAAAGAGCCAAGATGCATATAGCAACATTTCCCACCTACATTTTGTCTCTTATTGGATATTACTGTCATTTCTGAATTGTAATATGCAAGTCAATATTTTCACTCTGGCTGATAAGATTTTTGTGATTTCACTTTAAAACACAAGGCATCACATGGTGATACTGCATGCCTGATCTATAGATGTAAATAATGTAAATGGAAAGAAGACTTTTGTTTGCAATGTTGGGAGCTGACAGCTGGAATAGTGTGCCAAGGCAGGGTGGAGTTGCGCACATTAATATTTCCTTTGGGACGGAGTTCATGGGGTCTAACTAATTACCAGCACTGGAGAAGGAATGCAATCTTCCCATAAGTCATACTGCCCAGAGACCCCAGCCTTTTAGATATCCAAACAGCACATGCAACAAACACATAAAGGGAAAAAAAGCAGGCTCTAACCCTCCCCATGCATATTCACTGCTGGAATTTATTAAGTGCCTGAACATAGCCCGCATGCATACTGATGTGTGCATGGAGGATACTAATCAGATGATCAGAAATCTCATCTTTGAGGATACAGGATTAAAAAGACATTTTCTAATCCATTAACAACTCTTGGTCCAGAAGTCAGCCCACAAAACTGCTCAAAAAGAGATTTAGAACAAAGGGAAATATCACAACGCTCATACAGTTGGACTTCAGTACCCATTGTGGATCTGTTCCAAATTTAACTGGTACGTACTTATCCAGTTTGGCTGGAATGGTAAATGACAGTTTGTCACGAAAAAGTAGTGAAGGGAGGAAGAAGTGAAAAGGAGGAAAAGAGTATATGTGCTGCCCTAATCATAAATGGGACATGGCTTGGTATGACTGAAGTGAACCATTATCCCAATGGTACTCAAAGTAGGGGGTTAGGATCCCCTTTGGGGGTGGGGTCACAAGAGGATCGAATCCATCATCTTCGAATCAGGCACTGTGCTTTCCTCGGTCTACATCTCATTGAACACAATGAAACTTACTTCTGAGTAGTCATGTAGGAGCTCTGTTATCTAACTTTCTAAGCTTTCCAAAACAACTTGGAAATTTACGTTGAATAGGTGGGGTATAAAAAAATAAATGTATGATGTGTTTTAGCACTGTGTTGAGGTATGAAATTTAAAAAATAAAAATAACAGTAGTTCCCAAACAGGGCACTGCTGTGCCTGACGGTGCTCACAGGGACTCCAAGAGATATCTCATGGAGATATCTGACAATCTCTTCTTCTTGGCTCTCTCAGGTGCCCACATTTTGACCAGGCTGAAATTACACACCATCTTGCAAGATCTCAAGCGATTCCATGCCAGCTAAGTTATGAATTACACCAAGAAAGAAAGATACCTTGAATTCGGCAAGTTTGGAAAGTTCAGCAAGTGATTTTGTTGGACAAAACAAACTTGAAAACGGATTATTCCAGGAAGCATGTAGCGAAAAACTGTGCCATTAAGCTCCCACTCCTGGATAGCATCAATTTTAAAAGAATCAACAATAAAACCAACCCCTAGTTGCTATCGGAAAGTATGCATGCATGCGTTGTAAACAAATGAGCAAAGAAATATTTCTAATGTAAACAATATTGTTGATGTATTCCTAACTCATTATTAAATTAAAATTATACCTGGAAAGTATATCATTCCCAAGCTGAAAAAAGTCTTTCTAACGGGGATAAAAGAGTAACATGATTTCGTAATGGGAATGGAAACATTTGTGTATTCTCACTAATGACTTGTTTTTCCAGAATGCACTTGGAACCTCAGCTGAATCTGTAATGCAGAAAGAGACTTAGAAGAGATACTATGCAGGCAAAGAAAGCCTGTGGCCAACTGGAAGAGGCTCCTTATGATCACTGTCATCAAAAGGAGAATGTGTTGCTAAAATACATGCCCAAGATTTCACTTCTTGAGAACTCTGACAGTGAATAGCACATGATGCGAGAGGCAGTTCCTTAACCCTTAATATCTCGGGTACCAATAAATGAGGGAGCCTCAACTTCTGGAGTAAATTGTCCAAGGGTTTGCAACTTGGAACCAAGAAAAAAAAATCATACTGATTTTGTCATATATAAACAACAGCCAGTTCTTGGATTATCTCTCTGTCACACTACCAAACCATTAAGAAACCAGTTCAGGGTAGAATAAATGAATTTGTTGAGGCAATGTAAATGGAGTACAATTGGGGTAGCTCCACCTTACCTATCTCCTCCCTCGCTGATGCAACTGCACCAATGCAGCATGCACTCTATCCCAGAGGTCTCTTCAATATATGGAAGTGGTACACAAACTGGGGGGGGGGGGGTCACAATCCCCTTAGTTTGTGAAAATCTCCTCTGCTCCCTTTATGGTCTGGGGAAAGGGGAAAGCATGATCATCAGGATTGTGCTCCTGCAGGGAAATTGGGGGGGGGGGGGCTATTTTGCCACTTACCAGAGATCCTGCCAGGGTCTTGGGAGGCTACAGTCCCCAAGCCTTCAGTTGAGTGGAAGTTCTGGGTTTTTTAGTGATTGAAACTTCACTATTTCCAAGCCTTGAGGAGCCCTGCAAGCTCTGGTATGTGTCAAAATAGCCCCCATTGCCTCACAGGTGTGTGATCCTGGGGATCATCTGGACTGTTGCTTTAGCTGCTTCACTGGCTGTCCATTTGCTTCCAATTCCAATTCAAGGTGCTAATTCTTACCTTTAAGGCCCTCCGTGATCTGGGTCTGAAAGACCACCTTCTTCTATACATTCTAGCAACCCTCTGGAATATCATCTGATGGGGTTCTTGTACAAGTCATCTGATGGGGTCATCTAGGTCATCTGATGGGGTCCTTGTACAAGTGCTGCCACTATCCCAAGTGAGTGGGGGCATCTAAGGTTAGGATTAGGATTATAGTGTAGTGAATATGTTGTAGTGTCATCAAAAGTGCATATAAAATTCCTTTATAGGGGAACTGAAATCTACTCCCTCATGGCATTTCAACGGCAGCTCAAAATATACATGTTTCAGTGGGCATTTGGCTGCTGAGTGGATATTTGTCCTCTGTATCTCTGAAACACAGTCATCAAATACTCAATTGGGACTACCATATTTAGTTGAATATAATGCACCTCAAATATAATGCGCACTCTATTCTTATAATCAAAATACCGTATTTACCCAATTCTAATTAGTATCAAATCTAATGCACACCCTGATTCTGGAGACTGAATTTGGCTGAAAAAGCTGAGCATGATATTTGAGTAAATACAGTAATTTGTTCCCTGTTTTCTCAACAATATGTTAGATTTTGCTTGATTTTTGTTAAATTCTGCAATAATTTTTATGCTATTTTGCTTCATTATGTTCAAATTAATTTTAATGCCTTGTTTCTTCTTACCCATTATGAGATGGGTACTTTTTAATACTTATAAAGCTTTATAACCACAGAAATTTGCTTCAGCATAGTAAAGCAGGGTATACATTTCTTAAACATGCGAGCAATGAGCACAGCTACTGTTCCACCTGGCTTGAAGCAACCCCCTTTTTAAATGGGGCAATTCACCCAAACTCCTTTTCAAGTCATCCAGTCTAAGGGCCATGGCCATATATATTTTTAGGTAGGAATTTGCATGTATGAACCATGTCTTATGTAAAGAACTTTCTTCTGTCCATCTGAATCTATGGCCTATCAATTTTATTACGTATCCTAGAATTCTGGGAGAGGGAGAAAAATGTCCCTTTTATCTATGTGTACTTACCTTGGGTTGTCACAAAAGTGCCTTAAGGCACTTGTGTGCCACTCCTGGGAGAAGGTTAGATCAGTGCACAGACATGTTCTTGCCTCCCCACATGACGATAGGAACGGGAAGATCGATTAGCTGGGCCAGCCTAGGTTAGGATTGCACCCTTGATTTTATAAATCTCCAATCATCTTTTAAAAATTAAACTAAAAATCACCAAATCTTCCCTTGTTCAACTCCTCCAAAGGAAAGTTTACCTTTCCTTTTATGGCACCCAAAAAATATCTGGCGATATAAAAGGCCACAGTGTCTTCAACCATTGACACTGGCTTAGTCTCACTGGCAGGGATTCAATGGGATGGTCCAGCGCATAGTGACGCAAATGTATTTCTGCAGAGTGGAATCAGCAGGGTTGGTATGACCCATGTGTGATGATGTCATCCACACGTACGATGTCTGACCCCAGAGTGGTGAGTGTGCCCAGTCTGCCCAACTGGCCATTTCCTTTGCTCCTGTTGAATAGACATGGTATGGAAAAGCTAGCCTGACTGGGAGGCTAGGTTCAATGGGTGGTTAAACTTGGGCTCTACCACAGGGGAACCTGATGGACCTGGGCTTCAGAACCAGAGGAGCTGGGCTTACAATGAAAAAGTTTGATGGAGTGGTCAGGTCTACTAGACAAGTTAGGTCAGGTCTACTAGACAAGCAAGGACTAGAGAGGTTCTAGTGTAATTGTTTCATCCAATGTTTTATTTTTATGTGCAAAAGACAGAGCGATATACTACATCTCTCATGATTTGAAATAAATCAGCTCTCCCTTGAGGTGCATCTCTTCCATGTATTTATTTTGGAAAATTCCAGAGCAACTTTCAACATCATTATGATGGGTGTTTTGAGACAAATAAATACAGTATATTCTTTTTTTAAAAAACCGAGTATTACTCAGCATAGTTAGGTGATTGCCACAGGTAGACAGATTTATGGTAGCTGAATTATCTTTGATCATTTCTGTCAACACATTCCACTTGCACTGCACAACTATCGCACACAGCGCTGGGTGCAGCTACAGCTGAAGTCACTGTAAGACAATGTTGGTAAACTCCCCACCCTTGTCCCACACATCCTTGCAAAAATTGTTTGTTTGCAAGACTTCAAGAGCATATGGTAAGTAGTGAATTGATGTGAACTTTCAGATTGGGCTGCCTCTACCATTGCTTTCCTACTCATTCCACACTTCAAGCTGATATTTCTTGTGCTGTTTTATCCATTTCCATATGAAACATTTCGCAGTTCTTGAGCACACCTGTGTATTTACTCCACTTGTATTACAAGTTGTGTGATGAGTGGCAGCCATAAAAGCCTGCTCTGGAGCCATGCATAAAACCACAAAGAGATCTCTGGTACCTTCAAACTAATACAATTCCCATTGGCAGTGTTGTGGTCAAGAATCCCCTTCACTGGCTACAGGTTTGCTTCCCCATGTCCATGAAGATATTCTTTCATGGAACTCATTCCTCCATAAATATTCATAAAGGAAAGAACTCAAACCCTCTTCCTCAAACAACTCAAACTCTTAATGTTGAGGTATTTCGCACCTCATCAGATCACTGTCCCCGATGATTACTTCTCACTCTTTACACTAGAGGGCTTGAGGGACAAACTGTACTTACAGCTTGTACATCCTTCCCAAACATGACTCATTTTCAAGCAAATTCTTAAGTCTCTGCTCCGAAATGAGAGAAACTCATCCAGAGTCAACTT
Source organism: Cryptoblepharus egeriae (assembly GCA_030015325.1). NCBI lineage: Eukaryota > Metazoa > Chordata > Lepidosauria > Squamata > Scincidae > Cryptoblepharus > Cryptoblepharus egeriae. The sequence continues at coordinate 214,833,175 of JAREYC010000001.1, forward strand.
CCCAATAGGCTCAGAACTAAGGTTGCCATCCTATATACTTATCTGGCCATAACCATGTTATGGGATTTATGTATGGTTATGTTTTATAGTGAGACTTAACTTAGGGGTTCACTTAGGGGTCTTAACTTAGGGATTAACTTAGGGGTCATAGACTTAACTTAGGGGTTAAGTTAGGGGTCATAAGGACAGGTTTTTCCATTGGCATGTGGAGGGGCATCCTATGATGTTCTCAGCATGCATGTTATGGGCAGGACTACCAATTGCAGAGAACAGGAAAAGGACAAACAACTGAAGGCTGGAACTGGAGATAGTACTATGTGTGCTATGCCACCAAACAGAATTCCCCTACTTCCTTTATGCAGAGAAAACCATTAACGAAGACAGTAGCACCAGTGTCACATTTTATCACAGAAGTGATGTGCTATAAAGTGGTCCTGGTCCTCCACTGTACGTAAAAAGGGTTCTTGGCGTGAGGTTGCCCAGCTCCACCTTAATGTCACAATTGAAATCAGGAACTGGTAGACACTGGACAAAATCCAACCCTCTGAGTGATGATCTCACTCTAGTTGTTGCTATCTCCAGAGATAAAAGAAGTTGTAGGTAACTAGCAAAGGAATTGAGAATGTTCCCTGGACCATCACCATCCTATGTTTCCGTCAAAGCGATCCTCTGGCAACAATATTTGCTGAACAGCCCTTAAATGTTTTTGAAACAAAAAAAAGGTTTCTACAGTTTCTTCATGCAACCGAAATACTGAAAAATCTAGTTCATTCCAACTTCTGCTGCTTGTCCTCTCTTTCAAATACACCCACCAAATCTATTTGCCATTTTCTAACAGATTCCCAACTAGAATAGTCTTCAAAATGGGCCTCTCTACCACTTATCACCTACCAGCCCAACTCTGCCCATAGGTCATTCTCTACCTATAGGAATTCTCAATATTGCTTTCACACCTAAAAATCTCTATGCTCCCCAAATGCACAGAGCCCTATGAACAACAAAGCAACATCTAAAGTTGCAATATGGTACATACACTGAGATTCCTTCTACTTCCTTTATACTCCACCTATTCCCATGGCTTGGAGAGTTACTCCAGCCCAATCGTACGCCAGGAAATCCTATGTATTTACTTGCCATGAAGACACAAAGAGTTCCCACAGTTGCTTCCTAGTGTAAGTGTGATCAGAGTTGACTCCCTTCCCTTCTTATCCACTCCTGCCTGGTGACTTTGTGAACCTCTCTGGAAGACAAAACCCAACAGCTGAAACTCAAAGTAACTCAAAGTTACAGAAGTAACTCAAAGGGGTGAAGTAGTAACCCAATTCCTCTGAAGGCAAGAAACATCCCCCCCCACACACACACACAAACATTAGTAAATCAATTCCTTGTTGATAAAATAGAAGCATGCCATTGTACAGGGCTGGTCTATAATGCTTTCTTTCATTAGGTAAAATACTAAAGAAAAAAAGTCTACATGAAGCAAATATTCATGCAATAGCCCTAATGGAAGGATAAATCACACCAGTGGCTCTCATAAAATTGAGGTGTAGAGTAGAGATTCAATTTAAGGAGTAGAGGTGGTGGGGGTGAAATGTTCTGCATTAAATTAGTCTAACTTTCATGTGGAACTCCTACAAAAAAGTATAAATGCTTGCAGTTTTTCAGGACTCTGTAAATTTATATCCCAACTTCCAAACATCAAAGTGATAAGTTACTCTCTAAACTTAAGCCCAGTTCTTACTCAAGCAAAACTCTCATTATAACGAATGAAAGTTTTTCCTCTGCAAAAAAAAAAAAACGTAATTGGTTCTTTTATACCTATTAGGGACAGTATGTACAAGCCATACTGGAAAAGGTGCACTGCTAGCCTATCCTCAGAATAACCTACCCTAAATTCCCATAAATTTCTGAATTTAATCCCAAGATTGTGTACAAGCACAGCAAAAGTAAGGTAAAGGGAATGATAAAAAGGATGCAACTTCATCCAATAAAATCCATGGGAGGTTTGCCGTCATCTTCAAAGGGATGGTACTGCAACCAAAATATCAGATTCTGCTTCATCAGCATTATAATCACCATAGTTAAGAGTTAAGTCACTTGCATGAGCATTTCTGCTTGTAAAGACAACATTGTGGGTCAGTCAGTGAATACACTTATTATTTGATGACTGCAAATCAACTGATGACACATACATTAATTTAGATGTACAATAAATAAGTGTCGAGAAATCCGTGATATATGCATAGGTGTGAATGAAACTGGGACAACTATAACATCCTTGTAAGGCTCTGCTGCTTTTAAGATGCTGCCCTCCTCCAAGTCCACCTTGATCTCAACTATGGGCTAAAGCTGCATTTCAGTGAATGCAAACAAACTCCCTTCTAGTGGATGATCTTTCAAGTATCAATGTTTTTATGCTATCTGAAGACCCTGCAACCCTCCCAATCCTGCTCCAAGCACCATCCGGGTACTATGAATAGAACATGCTTTGATCTCCAGTGCATGGCCAGGTCCCAAAGACTGCAGAAGCATAGTTAGGTCAGCCTGCAAGAATCTACCGCTTCTGATGTTGTCTGGAGATCCTACTGTTGTCCCCCATCCCAATGCCATCTGAACCACCTCTAGCAGAAAAATCCACGCTGGCATACATTTCAGCATATTAAATATATGGCCCAATCATTTGGCATCTCCCTCTTCAAAACTGCAACAATGCATGCTCTTCCCTCCCCCGCCCCATACTTACAGCATAAACACTAGTTCACACCTGATCTCTCCCTTATTGTTATTGTTATTATTATTACTTTATTTATATCCCTCCTTCATCCCAAGGATTCAAGGGTGGCTCCACCATACTGAAAGCTTCTCCTCTCTCCTTCCATTAGTTCACTTCGTCCATCATTCCACCCGATCAATCGATCGATCGATCGATAGATAGATGAGTCACTGACTGACTCATCAACGGCCAGCCAAAACCACTGGGCCTAGGAACATGAACTTTGGAGTGTGTGTTCCTTTCATGACTGAGGGATGCACTAAGAACCGGTTTTTGGAAATTCCAACCAGAAGGGGGTGAAATGGGGCGCAATATGTTTTCCTCCTGATACTTTGCCCCTGACCTAGAAGCATGAAATTTGGGGAGAGTGTTCCTTCTGTTACATGAAAACCTACCAAGAACCGATGTGGAGAAATTTAACACTTGAAGGGCTGAAAAGGGGTGCAACTTGTTTTTGTCCTTTACTTAACATGGAAGACTGACCAACATCCAGCCAATTTGGTGCTCAGTGCTCAGTACAGAGGGGGGGATGTTGTTCAGAGGGAGGAGTTGCACTGGGGAGGGTGTTGCACATGAGGGGTGGATGCGCGTGGAGCGTTGATGCGCATGGAGCGTTGATGCGCATGGGGGAATGAAGCGCATGGAGGGTTGTTGCGCATGGGGGTTGATGTGCATGGGGGGTTGATGCGCATGGGGAAATAATGAGCATGGGGGAATAATACACATGGGGGGTTGATGCACATGGGGATTGATGCACATGGGTGTTGATGCGCATGGGGTTGATGCACATGGGGGTTGATGCGCATGGGAGGATATTGTGCATGGGGGATGTTGCGCATGGGGGATGTTGCGCATGGGGGATGTTGTGAATGGGGGGATGTTGCGCATGGCGGGTTGATGTGCATGGGGGATTGATGTGCCGTGGAGGGATGACGTACAAGGGAATTTTACTCCTGCAACGTGGGTACGCTTTTTACTAGTTAATAATAAATATTATCACACGCAGGTGACTGATGCATGCACATCAGTCTGTCCCACTATGTGTAACCCAAGCATGTAAACTGCCTGAATGCATTTGCTTAATGCAGTGGCATACCTAAACATCCCTGTGCCAGAGACTCCCAATGTCACAGCATCACTTCTGGCTTTTCTTACAAAAGGTATCCTATCCTGGGAGAGGATACCTAGTTTGTGGTGGTTCCCTAGTTTAGCCGCTGCCTCCATTCCTTCTCCCTGGAGCAATGAAACTGAAAGTGGGGGTCAGGACCCACTTTGGGGACATGACTATGGGTCCAGAGATCTCATGAGGGTAGGATCTGCCAACTTGGTATCTATCACTGGGCTTTCCTGGGAGTAAGTCTCATTGAACACAATGGGACCTATTTCCGAGCAGACATGGAGGAACTCTGGCATCACAGTGGTGGCATATCCTGGTAGGTCTGACATCAGGACCTGAACAGATTTTTACCGCTATGTTTGAAAGGAAGTTCTGGGCTGAAATGCCCAAGTACCACTGCCTTAGATTCTTCCACTTTAAGGGGGAACCCCTTGAAGGGGCTCCATTTTAAGGGGGTGACACCAGAGGTGGGCCTGGCCTGGCCCAAGATCTGGTTTGCCGGAAATGGGAGGGACCAGGCCGAGATCAGGGGAGGGGAGGGTTAGGGGCGGGGCTGGGGCGGGGCGAGGGGTGGGCAAGGTTGGCGCCTGCACAGTGCCTGTACATTGGCGCTTGCGAGGTGCCTGCCCTGAAGCGGGCCGGCTTGCTTCAGAGCAGGCACTGAGTAAGTGCCAATGTTGGCGCTTGCGCAGTGGGCGCAAAAACATGGCGGCTGGCCTGAACCGGTCTGCTATGTTTTTGCATTTCCCCGCCACTGCCAGTTTGCCAGCGGCAGGGAAATGGGAAGATCCGGTTCGGGCGAGTAGGCCTGAACCAGCATCTGCCCACCTGTGGGTGACACTGAAGAGATGGTACGGGAGTCACCAGAACAAAGCTGCCAACACACAAGGTGGTGGCTTCGAGATTTCAGTCCTTCCGCCCTCCCCTGGCTGTTCCTTCTGCTCAGTTGCAATGCAGCCCTTCAAGTCAAGTGAAATCTAAGGCATACCCTAGATATGCCTCTGACTGAATGTTCCTTTATGGTTAGCAGCAGCAAATGAGATTTTTCTTCAACTGTGCTGAGACCTAACCTAAGAAAAGACAGATCTGCCAACTGTGGACAATCATAAGACTCAGAACAAATGGTAAATCTTAAACAGATTCATTCATTGCAAGTTGATTCACAAAGGGAAAATTCAGACAATTCTATATGCGGAGGATATGGCCCAAGTAGTTTAGGGTGTCAAAATATTCTGCCCTAATGACAGCTGATGGCAAATAATAAAATGCCCAGATCATGCAGAACATTTTAATGCCCCCAAAACTTGATGTCATGTCTTTTGTCTTTATCTTTGATGCTGAGGCCTGCTCCTTCCTTCTTTTCCAGACACGTGGTTGATTTCACATACCTCCAGGGTTTAAGCTCCTACAGGCCATCCAGCAGAAGCCCAGTGCTCTTTTATATTCCCTGGGTGCAAACCATCAGCAAAACCCTTAGCACTTCACTTTGAGCCTTAAACTAACAGCACATGAAAAGATTAATACGAATAAATTCTGAACTAATCAGATCCCTTCTTTAAATGTTGACACAGTATTATTTATATCCCATAAATACCTTCTTGACTAAAATTCATCCCAGGAGATTGGCACCATGCCAGCACTATTCATATTTACTGTATTTATATAGCACAGTTGGCCAAGGATAATATTTAAGACAAAATATGCCTTGGGATATATACAATATCTCTTTGCGTTTTCCTTTTAAATCTCTCCATTGCTAAAAATATTTAGACTGAACTTTACAAAATGTCCCACAAAGACCTATCAGGGAAATGCAGTGATATATAGCTGACTGTGAGTATAATTAGGACATATTTGTAATACTTGGGTCTCAGTCAGTTACCAAATGCTAACTAACATCTCTGTGGTAGAAAGATATTTTAAAAAAACTATGAATGATGGCGCTTTCCCATGCCTTTTGCTCCATGACCTCAGTATATTTGTAGAGATCTTCTTCCTCCACCTTGCCACTTACTGTGATCCCACTTACTGCGACCTTCCCTACCAAGCAACTTGCACAGTAGGACTGACTCAAGCATAAAACTTCTGATGCTCTCTATTGGTGAATACCTGCAATCTACACTTGTCCAGCACACAGCTATCATACAGCCTAGGTTTTGGAGAGGAATTTTAAAAAAGAAAAAGGTCATATTTTCCTGGGGTCATCAGTTTTAGTCCAATATTAAGTGGTGGGCTTCAGCAGGTTCTCACCCACTCTGTAGAACCATTTGCTGATGATGGTCATTAGGACATAGTCCTATGATGCTGGTCATTACGACATGATGGTCATTAGGACATAGAACTGGTTGCTAATTTATTTGAATCCCACAACTGCCAATATTGTAGTTTTCCCAAAGGCATATATCATTTTTGAAAAGTGGTGCTTGGGGAGGAGGGAAGAAGACACTGAACCGTTGCCAAGTGGCTCTCAAGCATTTCAGCCTGGGACCCCCTTCTGAGAATGACAATCTGTCCAGGAACCCCCGGAAGTGGTCACAGCCAGAACAGAAGTGTGATACTGTCCTCCAAGTCTACTTGGAAGTAAGTCCCATTGAGTTCAATGAGACTTGCTCCCAGGAAAACAGCCTGAACACTCCATTCCAAGATGGTGGTAACACTAGATTCCAAGATGGTTTTTGTGATCCCCCTGAAATGATCTTGTGACCCCCCCAGTGGGTCCTGACCCCCCACTTTGGGAACCACTGCTGTAGTCCAAAAAAAGGAGGGGAATTCACCTTAAGCAAAACAGAAAAACACCCTTCTATTCAAAGGTCATAAGTGTGGGTCAGGAATCTCTTTCTTGGCTGCATTCTCCTAGGAGGGCCTCCTGGGGAACAACAAACAGTAATTTGTGTGTGTGTCCCCAAAATGCCATGGAGATCAATGAGGATGGGTGGGCGTGCATGTGTGTGGGAGGAGAAGGGCTGTTTGCGGTGTCTTGTCTTGCAATCTCTTCCCTGTCTGTGTTATTGCTACAAATTACACAAGGGAACTTGCACACCCCTATTTGGCTCCGGCACACTTTGCAAAGTCTTCCTTCCCCGAGGGCAGCAAGGGTGGGGTGTATTTACCATAGATGTTCTGGTTGGTGCCTTAATTACAATAATAAAAATCTTTTGATTGCCAGGGTGTCCTCTACCAGAAACTGCCATTGAACAATGAAAGCAGAAAAAAAGGAGGCAGAACACAGTGAATGGGGTTCTGAGATCTCTGGCTGGCATCCGGAGACTATTGGTAGCAAGCCCTGGCAAGCCTCAAAAAACTACACCTTTGTTGCATTCAAAATAAATAGATGAGGCTACAATTAGAAAGTCTAGGATAAAGTTACCAAGATGGTTGGTTGTATTCCCCACTTCAATGAGAAGTATGTGCTTTTCAGAGAGAGTCCAAGTATGCTGAGTTTCATGTCAAGTACAAGAGGTGGGGAGAGAGAGAAAGCATGGAAAACAAATCAGGAAAGAGATACACTTTCATTCAGGCATGTAGTAAAATTTTCTCTCTTTTATTTCTGGTGCAACATTTCCTACAATGACCTACATTTGGATTTCATTTTTCTATTTCCCCTTTTGCAAAAGAAGGGGGGAAGCAAAGGGTGTGGTGTTATTGTCACAGCGATTAGACTTCAGTGGATTGCGGTAATGTAATTATTTATACAGCACTTGTAATGTACAACTCGCCCTCACAATAAAACTGTGACGTGACTCCGCAGAGTGTCCGTTTTCCAGCAGAGGGGCTCAAGTTCCCAGACAAGGCCGTCGCTTGGCCAAAGCCAAACAGGCAGTCCAAGTCTGTCTGAGCCGGGATTTGAATTCAAGTCTTCCACCTCTGACACAAATGCTCTGTCTCTGGACCACAGTGGCTCTCAACCAAGGTATCAAGCCAGCTCCTTCAAGCTCTAATTTATTTTTCAGAAAGGAGTGCACGTAATCAGTTCCAGCTGAAACTTCTCAGACTGTGTCCAGAAAGCTGGACTTAGAAAAGGACTAAAAAGAATCAGAAACGGAGACAAGGAGTAGCATTTTGGTACCTGAAAATAAGGTCACTACTACACACACAAGTGACCATGAAACTGAAAATGGGATCTAAAGAATCCATCCTTTTGGCTGCACCACTTTCAGCATTCAATTAGGAGAAACTTCATGTTGGGGTGAAGACACTACAGTTCTTACTTCTCCCCCCCCCAAAAAAAAATAAGGTACATTGAAATTGAATCCTTCCCAGTTCAGATACTAACCAGCAGTGGAAAGAAAAAAGATCAATTTTAGAGGTTATTGACTAAACTAGACAAAGTGGGGTTGGGAGCCTCGGGGGGGGGGGTTTGAAACAGGGTGGGATCCACCATCTTGGAATTTGACACCGCACTGGGAGTAAGGCTGCAATCCTAAAGACACTTTCCTGGGAGTAGGATCAGTTGAGCAAAATGGGGCTTACCTCTGAGTAGATATGATTGGGATTGCACCCTAAGGGTGCAATCCAGAGTAACTACGGGAAGTCCTTGCTCCGGTGTAACAACAATTTACTCTGGATTGCAATATGAGTTTTCTATAGGTTTTCATTAGCTGGTGTCATAACTACGGGTGCACATAATGTCTCTTACGTCCTCCCGTAGTTACTCTGGATTGTAGGGTAAGTCTCATTGAACACAATGGGACTTACATCCAAATAGACATGGAGGAGCTCAGAAATCACATCCCAGTAAGTTTGACAGAGGGTCCCCAAACAGATTTTTAAGTTTGAAAGTGGGTCCTGGGCTGAAATGTCCCAGTACCACTGGACTAAACTGTGAGGTGAGGGATAGACAGACATGATAAGGGGACTGAGGATAAAAAAACTAATTCCATTAGAGGGAGATTTGTTGACCCAGGTGCTTATGAAATGCTAAGGGGAAATGCACACTGATTGCTGGCTGCCCCAGGGTGAGAGGCAGTGAAGAAGGGGGGGCAGAGAGCATCCAGAGAGAATGGACTGGGAAGCCACGTTTCCCACCATAGAGAAAGCTATGACAAATAAAAAGAGACCATTTGAGGACAAGAATTGAAAAGAACAGCTACAAAGCCTGATGGAAGGCACTGGTCTCTGGCAAACATGGGGGTCTTCACCCTAGTGTGACCTAATGCCCCTCATTTCAAAGAGTAAAGAGTCCCCATTGGCTAGCTTCTGAGCCAAGAAGTCTGGATGCCTTCAACTCCTACCTCTCAGATTTGCAGGGCCAGTTGTCAGAGAAAGTAGAGGAACAGGCACTCTGCAGATGCTCAGAGGTACACACATCCCCGTTACTATTTCACACCAAGCATACCAATTTGTTGTAAAACTAAGCCCAATTAAGTTATACTCCTGCAGAAACCTTAGTAGTCCTACCTCATGCCAGATCTCCAAACTTCTTTAATTCAAAACAAAACAAAATAAGACTCTTTGCATCACGAGATCCAAAACCAGTGAGGAATAAAAGGAATAAATATACCATGTTTTCAGTAGCAATTCATTACTTCTCCCACTCCATCCCAAGTTGATGATGCCCCATCCTAAAGGGGGGAGTGTTGGAAAGATCCTTCACATTGAGATCCCCTGCTTGCTCCTAGTGGGTTAAGCACCTGAGGGCAATCCTAAGCAACTTTTCCAGCACTGGAATAGCTGTGCCAGTGGACCATGTGCTGCATCCTGCATTTGGAGGGCAGTCCTGGAGGCCTTCTCTATATAAGGCAATGCAAAGGAGTTCCATACCTCTTTATGCCAATGCTGGAAAATTGGTTAGGATTGCGCCCTGAGCTGGGTGCCACACAAGGTGACAAGATGTCATAATTGCAAATAGAGGATAAAATGTAGGACACCCAAGAAAAATGTAGGACATGACAAAACCAAACCTAAAAACAATCAGATATATCATTTTCATGTGGTTAATTTAAACACTATTACTTATTACTATATTTAAAATTATTGCATGCAATTGAAAAATTATAAGAAGGCTACCTGCTGCCTACTCACAAGGAAAAAGATTTTTTTCCATGACACAAGGCTGAAAAAGAGGACATGTCCTGGAGAAAGAGGGCTGAGGCTGCAATCCTAATACACTTTCCTGAGAGTAGGGCTGCAATCCTAAAGACACTTTCCTGGGAGTAAGACCCATTGAACACAATGGGCTTACTTTTGAGTAGACATGGTTAGGATTGTGCTCTTAGTCCCATAGAACAGAATAGGACTTACCTCTGAGTAGATATGCTTAGGATTGCACCCTATATCACCCTAGTGCTACAAAAGACAAAACATTCCCCATGGAGTGTGTGACCCCATGGAGTGTGTGACCCCATGGAGTGATCCACGATCAGATGTGGCAGCCCCAGTTCTCTGAAGCAGCCAGGGTGCCCATATATCATAACCACAAAAATGTAGGACGCCCAGGAAAAATGTAGGACATGACAAAACAGACGGTAAAAACACTCAGATATATTCGTTTCATGTGGTTAATTTAAACATTATGTTATTCATTACTATGGTACTTATGTTACTATACTATCTTACTGAATATATATAATATATAAATTATTACATGTAATGTAATAATGACAAGAAGGCTACATGCTGCCTGCTCAGAAGGAAAAAGAGGACAATGAAGATTTTTTTTCTGGGACCCAAGGTTGGCAAGAGAGGACATGTCCTGGCAAAAGAGGACATGTCCTGGCAGTAGAGGACATGTGGTCACCCTGGCCAGGATGGGACTTACTTCCAGAGGGGAAAAGGAGCTGATCTATCTTGTAGACCTCCTTGGCATAGTACTCCTCCTCACTGCGCTCCTTCTCGCAAGTGGCCGCCCTGTGGTTGGCTTTCTCCTGCAGCAGGTCCCTGGTGCTGTTGTAGATGGAGATGACCTCCTGGGGCACCTCCTCAGGTTCTGGGTATTCTTCTGGGGGGCTGGTGAGTTTGAGTTTGCTCAGGATCTGGCCCCGGATGGCTTCAATCCTCTTGCGCATGAACTGATCCATGTCCAGGGTGCTGCAGGTAGACAGGGAGAAGCTCAGGGTGGCCAGATCCAGGGTGAGGAGGACACTCAGGAGATAGCAGTGCATGGTAGAGCTTGCCCAAAAATTAAACCAGATAGTGCTTCAATATCTTTCTCCTTCCAAAGAGATTTGGGGAGATGCGTGCAAATATATATATATATATATATATATTTAAATACAGATTTTTTTTATTGGTAATGCAAAAAAAGTTTCTAGTCCAAGGTTGTTGTTGTGTTTCTTTTTAAAGGCAAAAAGGTCTCTAGTCCAAACCCAGCAGCTTCAGATGGCAACAGGTCGCTCAGTAGGATCAGTTCAGAATCAGTCCCCTTCTGGGGGAAAAGCTGCAACAGGTTGATGATCAATGGGGGGAAAAGGAAAAGAAACTGCAACAGGTTGCAAAGGTTTTCTTTCTCTTCTCTTTTTTGCAGCAGGTTTTCTTTCCTTCCCTTTTTCCTTCTTATCTGCCCCAAAGTGAGAGGTCCATCACCCAAAGCAGAGGCAGAAAACTGAAACCAGGTGGAAGTTTCTTGGGAAGGAAGAGCCCCGCTGCCCCTCGGGCTTCCCAGCTGGGCTGCTGCTCCTCACCGGCTCCCACGCTCCTCCACTGCGATGGCACCGGCTGGCAGCAGCAGCAGCAGCAGCAGCAGCAGCAGAGCCGTCCAGGGGAACGCCTGCCCGCCCGCCCGCCTGCCTCCGACCCTTTCCCAAGACTGCGCTGCTCCCCCTCCAGCTGGGAGGCGACGGAGCCCACGTGTGTTCCGACTGACTGCCGGATGGGCTCTTTGCGGGAGGGAAGGAGGCAGGGAAGCACCACCAGGGAGCTGGCTGTCTGTCTGTCTGGGTGTCCGCCTGTCCCTCTGTGTTACTGTGTAGGAGTGGATGTCCACGTGTGTTACTGTCTAGCTTCAAGCCTGTGTGTGTGTGTGTTAGTGTGTATATATGTCTCTCTGTGTGTCCGTGTGTTAGTGTGTATATGTGTGTTTGTGTGTATGTCCACGTGTGTTAGTGTGTATCTTCTAACCTGTGTGTATGTTAGTGTGTATGTATATCTGTGTGTGTGTTAATGTGTATGCCCGTGTGTTAGTGTGTATGTGTTAGTGTTAGTGTGTATCTTCGTGTGTGTGTGTGTTAGTCCGTGTGTGTTAGTGTGTGTGTGTGTGTGTGTGTGTCCTGGTGGGGCGCCCTCCAGCCCAACTTCCCACTTCCCCGCTTCTGGAGCTGGTGCTCTCCGCAGCACCTCTCTAGAGCCACTTCTGGCTGCACAACTTTTTCAGGAGCAGCTCCCTCCTCCTCCTCCTCTTCCTCCGGAGTCAACAAGGCAAAGAGGAGCTGCTGCTGCTTCCCCGCCGTCAAGATCTGCTGGTGCTTCTTCCAGGGGAGGGAAGCAGCAGCCAAGGTTGGGTCTGTCCTTCCTCTCGTCCCTCCTCCTCCTCCTCCCTGAGTAGGTGCTTCTGCCTATACAGCTCTGGCTAGCCGGCTTCCCTCCTCCTCCTCCTCCTCCTCCTCCTCCTCTTCTCCTGCGAAGCAGAAAACATCCTTGCAAGAGGGAAGATTTAAACCATCCTCTCTGTGTTGCCACCTTCCAACACTGACTTAATCCTATGCACAACTTTCCTGGGAGTAATTTCCATTGGAAACAATGGGACTTACTTCTGAGTAGGCATGCACTACGTTTTTGCCATACAAATAAATAAATACATCGGTGGCATAGCTGGAGGGGGGGGTACAAAGAACTAAGAACTCTAGTTACGTCTACTCAGAAGTAAGTCCCACTTTTTCAATGGAACTTACTCCCAGGAAAGTTGTGTATAGGATAGTTAAGTCCCAGAAATAACTGCAGTCCTACGCATGTCTACACAAATGTAAGTCCCATTGAGTTAAATAGTACTTACTCCCAGGAAAGTGTGGTTAGGATTGCAGTCTATATTGAAATAAGTGACTACATCCCAGTGACTATATTGGTTAGACAATAATGCGTATGCGTACTTTCCTGGGAGTAAGCCCCAATCACTACAATGGGACTTACCTCTGAGTAGATATGCATAGACCTTGCCTCTGAAGCTGCAGTGCTATCCACACTTTTCCTGGAAGTAAGACCCATTGACTATAATGGGATTTACTTTTGAGTAGACAGGCATAGGATTGGGCTCTAAGTTTTTCCTCTTTCCCTTTGGAGGAATGACCCTCTTGCACTGTGTGTGAGGCTCCCTGCAAAACTTAGTGCTTTGCGCCCCCTCTAGCTACGCCACCACTAGCTGGGCAGGCTGGAAAGAGCTGGGGATCTGCTGTGGACATCAGAGGCAGAGAACTGGGGCTGCCTATCTCAGCTTTCAACTGATCATGGAGAGCTGACTTGTCCATGTTGACCATATCTATCTATCTATCTATCTATCTATCTATCTATCTATCTATCTATCTATCTATCTATCTATCTATCTATCTGCAGTATTTATATACCACTTTTCAACAAAAAGTTCACAAAGTGGTTTACAGTTGAAATACAATAACTAATAGTATATGTACTCTTTTTTCCAGGACATGATCTCTTCTTTTACCCTTGAATCCTAGAAAAAAAAAATCTTCATTGCACTTTTCCTTGTGAGCAGGTGGCATATAGCCTTCTTGTAACTCATAAATTATATATAATTGTTGTAAATTTAATAATAAGTAATACCAGTGCTTTTTTCTGGGGGGAAAAGGTGACAATACTCATCACAAGCAGGTCTCCGTCAGTCTTGAAAGGCTATGATATTGTGTTCGGCGCTGCATATGCTGCATGCGAAGCACAAAAGCCTGGGTTGGATTGTTATGGAGGATAGGCTGTTACCCAAGCAGCAAATCCCCCCTCTCCACACCACTGAATTAGTCCAATGGAAAGGCAGAGCCAATACGATTGGATCCAGCTGGCACTGCAGAGCTGGGCTAAGGACAGGAACTCACCCTGTCTTGTGGGGCCGACCCGGGTCTCAAACCCTGGCCTGCTGGTTAACAGGCACAGCGTCTTAACCGCTTGTGCCACCCACAGTCATCTCCATAATTAGCTGCTGGAGGCAGGGAAGTGAAGGAAGGTGCAGATAGGTAAGTTCACCTAGAAAAAAGCCCTGAGTTATATAGTGTTTAAATTAACCACATGAATGTATTGGGTGTGTGTGTTTAACTTTTATTTTGTCATGTCCTACATTTTTCTTGTGTCCTATATTTTGTGGGATCTGTCCTCCTTTGCAATTATGACATATGGTCACCCTGTCTCTTTGGCCAAGGAATGTGATCATTCAGAAGCAACTGAGAATCCAATTCAATTTCAACTCAATTTTCAATTCAATTCAAATCACCAAAACCATCTTCACTTTTCAAAAATCTTAATGGCTTTTGAGGCCCATCTCAGTTGAATCCCATCACAAAGCCAGGCCCCATTGAGAACGCTTGGCATGCATGATAACTGCAAATGGTTATTGCAGTCATTTTCAACCAGTGTGCCGTGGCACACTGATGTGCCACAGATAGTCCAGAAGTGTGCCATGAGATGAAAAAGGTTGAAAATCACTGGGCTATTGCTTGGAACATGTAAACATCTCTAGTCTGACTGGTTTTCCTTGAGTCTTTTGTTGCTCCATAGTGACATACTACAATGCTTTGAAAGACCCATAGAATAAAAGAAGAGGAAGAAACAACCCATGGAATTGTGCAATCACAGGGTCTTGATTCCTTTGCAGTCACAAGTCTAAAGCAGACTCAGTGCAATGTGTATGATTTCAGTAGTTCAATCTGATTGCCTTTGGCCTGATCCTGTGGAGGCTCTTCTTATGTTCTTATGCCATGCTTCTTGTCTGGTAACCACAACCCATTGTGTAGATCTCTAATCCTGAATGTTCATAGACCGTCAAAGATTACCACATCTTATTATTGTCACTCACAGAAATGCCATCCCTGTGCTTCTGTGTTGGTTCTAGCTTGCCAAAAAAGCAAACCTTAATATCTGTGGGTGATGCCAAAAGCCCAGATCTCTGACCTGAAGCTTGATGTCCAGAATCCTGTTTACCTGTTTATGAAATCCTTATAGAATTAAAGTTCCAGAATCTCAGTGAGGGCCAGTCCAGACACTTGTACCACACAATATGGGCCAATCTTTACATTCCTTCCAAAAAAGAATTGCACATATATGAACATACAAGTACTTATGTATATTCTGTCTGTCACTCATGATGACACTAATGTAGGTGTGAATTAACAGCTTCAGTGGAGGTGATTTGAACATGCACTCACTGCCCTAAAAGCAAATGCTGCAGAAAGCAACAACGTCTTCAAGTTGCACCATCTCACTGTGAAAATAACAGCCTTCAAGGAGCATAAATACTGTACACAGCAGCTCTTAAATCTGTATGCAGATTTGAGGGCAGAAGAGGAGCAGTCCATGCCAAGGAGCAAAAGCCTGCAAGTCCTGAAATGGCTGCGTGAATGTGTGCGTGGGTTGGTACAATCCTAGCCAATTTAGGCTAGTACATCACATCCATCTCCCTGTTTCTATAGTGGCATGTGGAGGCTGGTACATGTCTGTGCAGTGACCTAACCCCAGGGTGACCAGATGCTCAAACCTCAAATGGAGGACAAGGTCTTGGATTCCTCTCAGCCTGGCCTTTCCAGCAGACAATGGCACATTTGCCTACTCATGAGCAAAGCTGCAATATTGGGCACTTTCCCATTGAATTCAATGCATTTTTTTTTTGTCTTTTGGCCATAACATTTGATAGGAAGGATATATTTCCAAACCAATTTTTGCATTGGATTCTGCTCTTCAATACAAATCCAACGATGTTTGACACAATGGGGTACTGCATATCATTGCAAAGTTCCAAAGTGAAGACAAAATGAAGGACAATGAAGCTCTTTTGGAGGACGCTTGGACAGGAGGTTAAAAAAGAGAGGTTCTCCCCAGAAGCAGTGCAGAAGTGCCTTATGGCACTTTGTGACATCCCCAGGCCAGCACGGGGTTGGGGTTGTGTTGTGTGTTTGCAAGCACATTTTAGCATTAAATCTCAAATAACTTGGTATAAAGATGATATAAAAATTTGCATCTACTTCCATGACTAGCCTCCCTTGTCAAACTGACAAGAAGGGCCCTCTCCACTCAGCAGATCACTTTCCTGGGTGACTAGTTTCCTTACTTTGAATGCATTTATATGCATTGTACGTCTAGCCTGTACTTCTAGTCTTCAAATATGACTCATTTGCAGTGTCTGGATTTCAGACTCTGTTCCAAAAGGGGACATACTTATTTGAGGCCAGCTTCTTAATAAGCTCAAGAACTCTGTCACTGGCTGAATATGGAGATTACCTGTGATAATGCAAGTTTTCATGTTGTGTTATGAAGTCCTGTGATAATGTCCTAATGCATCTTATGAGTACAATTGTCCAT
Source organism: Cryptoblepharus egeriae (assembly GCA_030015325.1). NCBI lineage: Eukaryota > Metazoa > Chordata > Lepidosauria > Squamata > Scincidae > Cryptoblepharus > Cryptoblepharus egeriae. The sequence continues at coordinate 214,849,512 of JAREYC010000001.1, forward strand.
TGGAAAGAATGGCAGAAGGACCATCAACTAAAGGACTAGTGGACAAAAGTCCCTGGGCCTTGGGTATCTATTGGGGCACCTGAGATCAGAACCAGACTGTACAAGACAAACTCATACTACCCATTCATTCGCATTCTCTCAGTAATGATATAAACTTTAAATGCCCATTTCAAAGGACAGCACAAAAGACTATCAGCTAAAATGACCAATTAATGTCCCACATTTGCTGAGATATTGTTTATTCTTACCTTGAAGCAATTTTGGCCCCTAACTATTTTGGAAATGGACAAAATGTATCTGCCTCATGCTTCCAGATGAATAGTATTTTTTATTTGTAGTATTTCTACCCTGCTTTTCTCCCTTTCTCTGCTTTCATTCCCAAATACATTTCTTTCATTTTTTTATTTTTTGGGGAGAGGGGGTGGGGATGGGGACAGGGAACTGGAAAGTTAAAACATAAGGATCTTTTGTTTCCTATTTTGTGATTGACAGCACAATCCAGAGTAACTTCGGGACCTCTTACGTCGACATAAGAGACATTATTATTCTTTATTCTTTATTATTATTCCTTATTGTTCTTTGTTATTCCCTCACTATATCCCACAACAAAATTCTACCCAAATGTCCCCTATTAAATATTTATCCCTCCGTACCCAAACCAACTGAAGCTCTTGCCTTAAAAATTTTGAAGCACTTCTTTTCATAACCCCTTCCTCCCTAACTTTACTTTTCTTCCCTGTTTTTACTTCACCCCTATCCAGAACTGAGATGTTTTGATTTTTCTCATTCTTCCCCACCCAAATGTCCTCTTGTTGATACTTTTCTTCTTGTCCAAATTCTGCTCTTTCTGAGTCTTCAGCTACAATCCAGAGTAACCACGGGAACTTTTACACCAATGTAGTTACGGTGCCACCTATGGGAAATGCATAGAGCAATCCAGAGTAAGTGCCTCTTCTGTCTTCCCATAGTTACTTTGGATTGTAGCCTTCTCCTTCTCCTTCATCATTCCTTGTCTGCAGATGGTTCTGTTGCTGAGGGATGAAGGGTTTCTCTCAATTCCCCAAAAATGTCTCAAATAGTTTGCTGGAGCTTGTCTATTTTCTTGATCAGACTATGTTCTGTTCTTTGCAACAACAACTCAAAACTCTGTAAATTCAGCTCCATAGTGATATGTTTGTTATCCCTTAATTAAGGGAAAAGACGTTTCGCCCTAGAAGAGCGCTCTGCTAAAATTACAGATTCTTGATGATGTGGTGGGAAGGGCAGGTATGGAGACTTAAGTTGAATGGGCTAAACCCTCTTAAGAAGCAATGCCCTTGTCTTCACAGCTCACAAATGCAGAAGTTCAGGTTCGGGGAAAGGATCTTCTGTGTGGGGAGGGAGGTTGGATGGGAAAGCTTAAAAGAGTACAAGAAGAGTACCAAAGAAACTTTTTTTCTTTTTTCAAAAGAAAAATGTTGTAATTATATTTTTTTAAAATTCCCTTTTTCACAATGGGTACATTACTTTCCATCCCCTTTCAGTTTTTTATTTCATGACAAACACCTGAAATACAAATTCAGGTCCTCTTCCCCAAGAAATGCAATGGAGCACTTCAGAGCCGCAAGAAGGAAAGGAAACAGTGACAATGTCAACTACGAAAAGGAGATTGAGTCTGGCCTGGAAAGTGGTGCCCCCCTTATTCTGCTCTGGTTCACACACACCAGCACCTGCTAGCACCTCAATGAAGCCCCCGTGCATCTGGACAATTGCAGGGATACTTTGACCTGATGTGACCTACTCATGCTATTTCACACACCTTTAGCATCTCCAACCATGCCTGCAGGTTTTCCTTTTGGGCACAGTCTCTCCATCTTTGGCTCAGGGGGTGGCTTCAGCTCCCTGCTTTCCATCAGGGTTAACTCTAGGCTGGTCCCTCCTTGTCTTGATATACCCTCCCTGACTGCAGAGGTGGCTCAGAGTACAGAGCCACCTCTGCAGTATACTTAGCCCAGCTAAGTGTAGGTCCTCTTCATTAATTGGATGTCATCATCTAATTTAATTAAAGATGCTGCATCCAAGCACTGGGGCCATCTCGAGATTGCCACCAGTTTCAACCCTGCCAAGTTTTGCCTCCTATCCCGAAAATGTGAGTACATTCTCAGTACTAGCCAATCAGAATGCTTGGTTTCACTACATGCTGTAATAGTGGCTAATTGTCCCGATGTGCTGGAAGGCCAGCATGTGTTCAGAAATGGTCCAAAATTTAATTGATTTGGCCTCCAAAGGAAGAGAAAGTAAGATGGCCTGGAAAACTTTCCAAATATTTGGCAGGGCTGCCTTGATCTATTAGGAGATTAATACCTTTACTTCACACAAAAAAAAATAATTCACCATGACTGATTTAACGTGGGTATGATTAAGGGGTGGGTAGGATGCTTGTTTTTCTTATGCTCATCAGAAATGTGCATTTTGTTGCATCACTAATGACTGTTATTATCTCAACTTTCCAAAATTTTATGTTTTCCTTGGCAGGCGATCAAATGGCTAGGCTCCTGGGAAGGGAAGCAGGGTAAAAAGAAAAGGACTCAGGGGATAGACTGGTGGAATTCAATGACAACTATTTTGCAGCTCGTTTGAAAGTTATTTTGATAACAAAATAAATGTTAATATTTATTTTTCATAGGAGAAAGAAGCAAAAAAGACCTGCTAGGTAGATGCCCTGCACACAGTTTGAGTCTCAATTTTCAAGTGAGGTATTTTACAGCAGCATCTTGAACAAGACGAGATGGGTGGACAAACAGGCATCAAGGCAGACAAAGATGCAGGATTCAATGCACAATTGCATTGCTCCTCCACTAAATATGGTGATGATTGGCAGGGATGTGATGTGTGTGTATGTGATGTACAATTCTTGAGATGAAGGTTGTATGGTTCAGGTTGTATCCCATGTCCTTGTTGCCTCTGCAAGTGAACCCATATTGATCACAATTGTTTTGTTGTTTACGAGATATTAAGAAAAACCACAACAAAGGCACTGCATTTTAAAATTACATTTTAATTTCCAGCATAACCAAGAAAAAATCTGTATGGATTGCTGACTGTCTTGCAGCATATTGCACTTTTCAGTACCAAAACATATAGATGGCCATAATAAATACATTAAAACCAACCCCAACCACCACTTCACGTAAATTCATTTTTGTAAACTTTCATTCAGCTGTTCAGAGGGTTCGATGTAGCATCCATGGAGATGGTTTGACAACATTCCAAAATAAAATAGATAAGCAGCTGCAAAGGCCACCCACGCTTCCAGTAATCTCTCAGCTGTCCCACATTCATCCCATTTAGTCTGGGCCACATGACTTTGATAGAGCTATGGCTGCAAACCAGTCATATTAGGAGCATGGAGTATAGGCCCTACACCCAGCTCTATGTTTAGGTGAGATGCATTTGGCTGATACCAGAAACATGTATTTCTCAGGAATGGCACCTTACCTGGAGAATGTCTTTCCCGTAAAGATCTGCCATTTAAACAGAGAATAGAAATATTTGTTTTTCCATGGTTTTCATACACTGATTACCTGACTATTAGGTCCTAACCAGTTAAACCAGCTCAGTTTTTTTTCCCCAAGCTTCTTTTTAGGATAGTAATTTCACTGTACCCATTTCATCTTCTCTATTCATCTCTGAGCCATACCTTCTCCATCTAACTGGCCCAATTATTGAAAAAATGTGTGCACTCATGGTGAATGCATATTCTGGTGGTCCCTTCCCTAATTCTAGGCAAATTCCTTAATTCTGCAGGGTAAGACTGGCACATGTCTGTGCACTGGCCTAATCCTCCATCCCAGGAGTGGCACAGAAGTACCTTACTTTTGCAACACCTAGAGGCCCCAACAAGGCACTTGTGCCGGCCTAACCCGGATTTAGGATTGTACTGTGAATTACCGTATGTTAAAGTTTAGGCATGAAATTTGGGTTTAATTAAATTGGGTGTCCCCAAACTACTGGAGTTCTTATTAGAAAACTTACAGGTATTTCATGTGAATCTAAATGCTATGGAGGTGGTGGGATGACATAAACTACACCTGTGTATAGATCTCCAAAATCCTTAAATTGGAGCAGCAGCTTCTACCTTTGGTGTGTAGATCCACTTGCCCAGAAAGAGCATAGAGGAGTTCAGAGACACAACTGTGTGACTACAGCTGCTGTAAAAATAAGCTTTAGTATACACAGGACACTTTCAGTATACTTCCAGTATAAACCTCAATATGATGGTAATTTTTTGGTATGATTTTCTTATTTAAAAGAGATTTTAGGAGCATGCTTGTTTTTCTGTATAATATGTTGCAAGTGTCTGCCACTTTTTGACTGTCCATTTTCTGATAATTCTGCTCTTTCAAAACCTTTCAATGATTCCCAGGACTCATTCATTCAATGCATGCTTCACTCTTTCAACCTCTCTCTGCTGGTCTAAAGGCTAACATTGTCTTCCCTGATGGCATATGACATAGTGATCAAATGGTTTTTGGCATTTATTTATGACTTTCTTCAGTAAATAACCATCATACAGAAACGCAAGATATTCATTGTTCAGACATGCCTTTGTTCATTTTACTGTAATTTTTAATGTGTTTTGGCTATGTATTATATTTAATTTACTTTTGTAATTTAAATGTCTTTTGGGGACATTTCCGAAGAGTGAAAATTACAGATAAGATGTGGATAAACAGTTACTGTATGACTCTCATTCTATTGCCAATCTCTCATTCTGTCTATTTTCAGAGACAGTATCTGGAGTTACTGATTCTGATCTTTAACTCCAGTCAGTCAAATACAATTTTTAAGGACTGATAGACTGACATACTGCAAATGCAATATTGATCAAGTAGATCTCCCCACCCTGTATTATGCAGGTGCAAGTGCATCAAATGTATTAGGCTCAAACATTAGAAATTTGCTTACTACAAGCCTCAGGCAGATGGATTGATTGTATTGCCAAGTTATTTAGATGAAACTTTAAGACGTTTTCAGTCTGCGATTGCTAAATCCTTTTTATTAACAGCCAAAAGTGTTATCAGCACAGTTTTGGAAATCAGCAGCAGCTTCAAAAACCAAGGAGTAATTGATCGTATCATTTGAGAATCAAGAAACAGAGACTAATGGAAATGTTTCAGGAAAAAAATGTATTGATACACCCATATAAGCTGAGAGAAAATTAAATTATTTTGCTACTGTTTAAAAAAATTTTAAGGGATCCTTTTAAAAATGGATACTATCCATGGATAGTGAAATCAGTGGATACTAGACCCATTGATAATGGCAGTCCAGTATAGTGCAATAGCTCAGTAAGACACAAATAATTGACAATCCCTGCAATCCAGACTAACTACGGGAGCACGTAAGAGACTTTATGTGTACCCATAGTTGCTGCACTATGTAGTGAAAACCTATGGGAAATTCATATTGCAATCCAGAGCAAATTGTTCTTACACCGGAGCAAGGACTCCACGTAGTTACTCTGGATTGCGCCCTAAACCTCTTGCTTAAAATCAAACATTACTTCTGCTATGAATGTGGTTAGCTAGAAAATAGTAACATGATTTAAAGCTTATTCATATCCTCAGACACCAAAGACTAAATGGCCACTCATTCACAGTGTATATTCCTACCAATTCCCAACATTAATCAATTGCTCTGTTTTATTTATTGCACTTAGATCAAGACTCAGTGGTATTCATTTGGTTTTCATTATTCATTTACTCTCTGCTATTGACATAACTTCACATTTACTGTCACCAATAATACAAGTCATTATCTCACTGGCAAATCTAACTACTTAAATAACATGTCTTGCAGGGAGAAACAAATTAATCTAAATTATACATTACCATTTTAGATAATTTTATTAGCCTGATGATAGCAGGTTAATTAAGAGGCAAAATGGCCTGGAATTTAGATGACTGCATCATGACTTCAGGTTTTTTTTTTTTAAATAATGGCAGGAAGAATTACACAAATAATTGAGTGTTTCACAGTGTTTTTTAAGAGTTTAAAACTAAGAGCAAATTCAACATGTTTATTTACTCTTTAGAAATTGGTCACAGATTGGCTCAACAGAAGAATTTAGATTGCAGGATGCAAGAGTGCAATGAGAGAAGGCCGTAGTATACCCCACCCCAATAGATGTGGACAGGAGAGATGTGAACCTAGTTAAAACCTTAAGTTGACCACAAACGTATCGTGTAATTACTGCATCAACTTCTGTGTTGTAACATTAGGTTTTTATAAAAATCAGAGTGGCTGAATGGGGGAAAGAGAATTATAAGTTAAGGTAAGAAAAGAAAAAAAAGATCAAATAAAATTTGTACAAGCTGAATGAAGTCATGAGTGTATCACTCAGAGCTATTGAGAGGACAGTATTGGATGACTCTGTATCAGTGGCATATGAGCATTTCAGCCCATGACCCCCTTTCAAACTTAATCTGTCCAGGACTCTCATCAAATTACCAAGATGTGACATCACTGTGATGCCAGAACTCCTCCACGTCGACTCAGAAGTGAGTCCCATAGTCCCAGGAAACCCCAGTGCCAAATTCCCACCCTTTCACAACCTGAGGTTGCAACCCCTACTTTGAGAACCACTGCTCTATATATTCTTAACCTTCTTCAGTGATGTATACTATTATACTATAAAAACTATTGTACTTCACATTTCTGCGGGCCAGCGAAATCATAACACTTTCCTGAACCGGGCCCATCTTTCCTAAATTAGATGTAAATTAAATACATTAGTAAATTAAAAAAATTAAAAACAATGGTACTTGTTTTTGTGGGTCTCACTGTCAAACTTACTAGGATCTGACAGTGATGTCATGTTTGGTGTGATTGATCTGCCAGATTGATCACATCACGTTCACATCCTGGCAAGAATGAGGGGGGTCCTTGTCTTGGTTTTGTGGAAGAGAATTATGGCAACCCTAGATCTAGGAAAATCCCCTTGTGACTGGGCAGCATGTAGTCTTCTTGAAAATAATAAATTAGATATCATAAATTAGAATTAATAGTTTTAAATGTAATAAGCAATAAATTATTTGCATGAACCACATGAAATCAATATAAATAAGTCTTTTTAACTTTTATTTTGTCATGTCATTTTCTTGTGGGTCCTACATTTTGGGTTGTCTTGTCCTTTTTGTGGTTATAACATATGGTCACACTGAATCCTCTTTTCATAGTGAACTGAATAGCATGAATAGTGCATCTTGAGGGCTGAAACGGACATCATTCAACAGATGACCAGAAATAAGCTCGTTCTCACAGAAATCCATTAGTTACCAATATATAAAACTTGTTCATAACTTCAAGATATGAGAGAGTCTAATTAGGATTGGTGCGGGGGTTGGGAATTGCTTCCAGAGGTTGCATCCTCTGGGCCTTATGTTTAACACCACTGGGATAGGGCTTTCCTTCATCCACTGCACTATTAGCCACTTCTACCAAAAGAGGTCCTATTGCTTTCTTCTACACATACTTTCTAAGTGTAGACAAAACATACCCTTCCTCTTTCCCTAAAAACGTATCACACCATTTTTAATCCTGGTGTTCTCTCCCTGCATTTGGCATTCTGAGGTTGAACCAATTTAACCAAAAAGTTGACATGCCATTATGGTTTATAACATGTGATGCACTTTTATTCCAAACTCCTTTTAAAGGCACCTTTGCCTGACGCTGTCACCGCAACCTGTGGCAAGGAGTGCCACAGACTCATTACAAGCTGGATAAATATTTATTTATTTAATTAATTAATATACCACCTTTCTTAAAACCCAAAGTGGTCTTCAACAAAGACAAAAGATAAAACATTAGAATCAATTGTTAGAACCATAAAAACAATTTAAAATTTAACAATAAAAGAACATATTAAAATGTCATCAGCATAAGAGGTATACAAAACCGCCTTATGGAGTGCTTCACTCCCCAAAGCTAGGCCAAACAAATGGGTCTTCAAACTCCGCTGGAAACCATGTACAAATCATATACAGTGATACCTTGTAAGACAATTTGTACGAAGAATGCTTTGTAAAACAAACTAAAATTTCTAAGGAATTCTGCCTTGGAAGACAGTTTTACAACGAAAATTTGTTGTGAACAAACAAATTGATGGATCTGCATCGTGAGCAACAGCAAGAGGTTATGGAGGAGATCTCATCTGCAGAGGAGGAGGAGAATAAGGAGGAGGAATCCCTCACATCAAAGGTGATGTGAGGACATTTGTAAACACTGGGAAATTGTGCAAAATTGTATAGAAAAGCATCACCCAAATAAGGCTATAGCAGTGCAAACAATGTATCTGTTGCATGACAAAGCAATGTCACATTTCCATTAAATTCTCAAAAGGAGACAAAAGTGTCATTAGGTTTCTTGCGAAAGTTGCTCAAAAATACGCCAGTTACTCTTTTATGGCCATCCAATTTTCACTAAAGGTTTTCTTTTCTGTTTTACTGTACAGTACATTATAGTGTTTTTAATTATTATAGTAATTGTGTTCTGTACAGTGTTCTCTACAATGTTTTGAATTTGATTAGTGTTTTGTCATCATTTTTACATACAGCTAATATATTTTTATATGAATATTTTGGGGTTGTGGAACCAATTGTCTGAGTTTCCATTATTTTCTATGGGAATATCTGCTTTGTATAAAAAACACTTTGTACGACAAACATGCTTTCAGAACAAACTATATTTGTCTTACAAGGCACCACTGTAGTTAAGAGGCTGTCCTCAGATGTTCTGGTAGCCGATTCCTGAGATGTGGTATTTTAACTGAGAATGCCCTTCACCTCATTGCCATCCCCTTGGCTTTGGTTAAAAAGGTTCCTCTTTGATGACCATAGAAGGCAAGCAGGAATATAAGTATTTCTGCAGTCTTTAAGGTATCCTGGTCCTATGCTTTATAGGGGTTTAAAGGTCATACCAGCACCTGAGGGATGCATATATAAAAAAGTGTCAACACATGGAGGAATCTGGCCTGTCAAATAACTGGTGAGTAGGATCCACTTGCCATGAAGGAGCAAAGCTGCTGCAAAAGTGGATTTTTGCACTGGAGACAAAAGAGTTGGAGAGGAAAGGGGCAGCAAGTGTATCTGCTGGAGAAACAGCACCGTAGATTCCACAAGCCAAGGCTCAGTGACCAACCAAGCTGTCACATTCTGCACCAAGTACAACTTCTGAACCATTTTCAGGCGTAGCCCCATGTAGAATGCATTACAGTAGCCTAACCAGACCTGACTGACATATACAAGTGCAGCTGGTGTTCCAGATGAAGCTTGGCAAAAGGCCCCCTCACCACAGATGCCATCTGAGAATCCAGGATCAGCTCCATGTCCTAGGATGCAAACCTTTCTTCAGAAAGAAATGTTAAAATATGAAATATTAACACATTTCCATCAAAACCCATTAAATGTAAAAAGAATTAGAAAGTAAATAAGCATGGTTCCTATTTTCAAGTTACTGCCACCACAAGGACTGGTTGCTTTATTTCATGCTAATAAAAAGAGCATGCATCTTGGGAATTGCTTCTATGCTTTATTCCATGTCTTCTAGTGTATTGTGGAGACATGTAGATCATACACAGCAGACCTTAAATCCACTCATTTGGTAAAGTTGATTCATTCTAAATGTATTTAATAGTTGCCTTTTAAAGATGGCTTGGAGCTTAGGTGGAGTAAGGTTTAAAGTAATTAGATACAGAATTAGCCAGGCAACATAAACTACAATTCTTTGCCGTCAGTCTGCATGGCAACCCATTTATGTCAAGTGACCCAATATATGAGCAATCCCAGGGTCACTATGCTCAGCATGCCAGTTTTTTTTGTTTTGTTAAAAAACAAATGAAAAGTCTTGAAACAGGATTTTAAACTCTAGCATATTTTTATGTGTATGTAGGGTTAAAAAGCAACTGCTTGCCATGGCTGATTCTGAATTATTTGGCTTAAATCCAACTTTTCAAAATATATACATTTTATACCAATAAAGAGGGCTGCAGTGGCTCAGTGGTAGGAACATTAGACCAGAACACTGCTTGACCGGAATTCTGTTTAGCAGGCCAGCAGTTCAAGACCCGAGTGCTGCCAGATGGGGTGAGCTCCCATCCTAAGCCCAGTTCCTGCCAACCTAGCAGTTCAAAAGCATGCAAATGCAAGAAGATAAATAGGTACCACTTTGGTGGGAAAGGCAATGTCCTGATGACAGGCCCGAAACAGGCCGGACAGGTTTCCCTATGTTACATCCATTATGGATTAGAGGAAGCTCCAATCTACAACAAGCGGACACAGTCTCACATGGTACAAATTAACCATCTGTCAGCAACACATCTGTTCGAAGCTGGAAAATTCTAGGCAAATCTGGGACCACTAAACCTCCATAGTCTCCATCAGCTACCCCACAGATCTCCATGTTCTTCCGTCATAAGAACATTAATCATAAGGAAATGTGGCTAATGAAATGAGTGCTAATGAAATGTATAGGCAACTAGTTCTCCAGATCTAATTTTAGGTTAACCAATGTTCTTACATAAAGAACTCTAGAACATTTCTCTGTCCCTATCACTGACCACCATCCACCTGTTAGAAGTACCAAAGGAAGTTAACGGCCAGTGATGCAATCCAAATGCAGTTTACATCTGGATTGGGAAGCCAGAGGTAATGTGAAAACACTGGTTGAGGCTCAAGACAGACAAGGGGGCTCTTTCAAGCACTTTGAATCACACACTGGAATTCTCTCCACCCCCAGCCTCTTATTGCTGCTGCTGCATTACATTGTTGCTCTCATTACCAGGTAGCAGGAATCTGGAGGGCCCATGAATACCACCAGATACCACCTGAAGTACCACCTTTGGTAATAATACCACTGGTTGAGCAGCACTGCTCTAGAATATCCTCTTGTTTAGAAAAGTAAAGACTTCCCTGGTCATGCAACAAAGGAGCAAGAATGAGCACATAGCTGATGGGGGGCAATGTGCTAAACATGATCAGAGCTGAAGAAATTGGACATCCATGTGATAACTCCTCATAACAATTATATAGTAGTCCAAATGTGGCAGGAGGAAAAGTAATTGGGCATTAAATTATTGTGGCTTTGCTACGTGAGGTTTTGGACCCACATCTGCCTTTAGTGTCCTTGGATTATCAGGCCATGAACTCCTGTCTTTTTAGATACAGTACCAATATGCTTAACACTCAAACCAGCTTCAAAAATGTAAACGCCTCTCCTCTTTGAGCTCTCCTTGAAGAATTAAGTTTCAATAAATCCCAGATGCTTGGATAGGATACATAATAGCTAATCTAGCAAGAACTACATTTTTCCTTCCATTTACTCAGCTTCTCCCAAATAGTTTTTTAAAAATAAAAAACCTGTTGACTTGACACTCCAATGGTATGTCTAACAGTTCAGTTACCTTAAAATTTAAAAAGCATTTGCTTTGTGTATTTAATGCATAAGCAGGAAAAATAGCTAGAGTTCCATAAAATTGAGAGCTTAATTCAGTTTGAGGCACAAATCCATTTCAATATAAGGTATATTAGTTTTGTCCTAATAGTTTTGATTTATATATTTACATAGATACTTGAGTAAAGTCAATCTCATAGATAAGATGAGGGCACGTTTTGAGTTTAAAAAATAAAATTTTTGCAGGCGCCTCAGATAAGTCAGGGGTTAAAATTATCAGATTTTACTCAAGGCAAGATTCTGAAAAATAACCTCCCACTAATTGTTACCTAAGATCTGTACATTTTCTAATTAAAAAGATCATAAATGCTAATAAGATACATTTTTATTCATTAACATTTATATTCTGCAAGATTTATATTTGGTTGCCCAAAGCTGGCACTTGGAATTCTGGTATTGATACTGTGGAAGTTTTAGCGCTCATGTTTTATTTTTCAGCTGTTTCTATTTAATTTTTCACTTGTAAGAACTGTTGTGACCCTCCCTAAGCTCTTAGTTAAAAATATACCAGTACATCATTTTTTTTTAAAAGAAGAGGGTGTGAATTTGCATCTGGTATAGAAGTACAATGTCAATACCTGGCAGTTTACCATTCCAACCAGATGCTTAGTGTAATTTTTCTTTGGTGCTCTGCAAGAGAGCGAGATTTATATGCACACATTTATATGCATTAGGTACACCAAACAAGAACTTTAGTAGATTTAACTGATCAAGAATCAATATTGTTTATTAGAGAACATTTTCTTAAGCATCAGCGTAGCCATACTGGCATTCATGACTCCAAACAAGAAAAGCTTATATAAAGCATACCTGGACCTAAAATAACTCCAGCAATTTATAGTAATTTACAGCAGAAGAGTGAAGTAAAACCTGTCCATCCAAAACAACCAACGTGGTTCATTCAGCAATATAATGTTCATCACCTAAAGACCCAAATCTATCCAACTTTCCAGGGCTGGTGAAGCAACAGTGCAGTGCACAGGAAAGGAAACAATGTTAAAATCTTTGACATGGAAAGTTGGATAGGACTGGACCCAAAAATCTATTTGATGAGCCAGTTTTATTGGATTTAATAATTATACGTAAAAACAGAGAACCTATTTTGAATGGGAAGAGTTGAAAGATCAAGGCCCACTGATACCTTCCTGTACATATCAAGTCACAGAGCACATCTTAAACTGAAGGAATTAAAAAGGGTCCCTTAGGCCAAAGACTTTCAACAAGAAAAAAAAAATAAATGTCACCTTATTCCATATCAGTAATTGGTTTCAAAACTCAAACTCATTTTCAAAATGCGTACACCATGTGTTGTAAAAAACCCCAAACCCCTTTGGATACAAGGAACTAGCTGTGCAATTCTTTGGATGCCAGCCCTAGTATCTCAAATTTCATTTAATTTCAGCGTGCAAACTTTATTTTAACAAAATTCAAAGTCTTTTTACACTTTGTCTCGGTCGTTCTTTCACTCACACACAACAGATGACATAGTGTAGCTATATTTTCTGACCTTTCCGCCCCTTTTTAAAATTAAGTTTCCATGGTCGTCTCCAATCATATCAACACTCAGAGACCAAAATTATCACATTAAATAGTTACTTTATTACCTACAGAGCTTTTTATAAACCAAAAAGGTCAAGTCTCTATATGAGATGGATAATTTTACATGGTAACGCATTTTGATTCTTATTTTATGAACTGATAAACACCTAGCCAAGTTACAACAATCAAGAGGGAAAGGCAAACACAGTAATGAATAAATGTTAATCAATATTTAAACTCTTAACAACGGCCAAAAAAATCCTTTCTGACTGGGCAGGTGCCACTGTTTTGACTAAAAAAATGTTTTGGAAATCTGTAAGAAATTCAGACATTAGAAAGGAAATACTGGAGAATTTCAAGACAGGTGATGATTTTAAAAAATAATTTTTCTTCAATTTCTTTTAAAAAAAGTCTCGGTCATCATAGGAAAAAATATGTAAATTCCCGCCTCCCATGTAGAACATATAAGTTTTTTTGAATCATTCTCGATTTCATTGGTCTGAGTCACTTCCGCTATCTGGTTCAATTCCATGCTCTTGTGCAGGATTGCTTTCTCCATCACTCTGTTTATCCCAGTCTTTCATAGAGGCTCCCATCATGAAATCATCTCGCAGGATACTCCATGCTGGCCCCTCTTCGGATTTAGGATGGCCCTAGGAGATGGAAGGGAGAGTGGAGAAAAGATCAGTAAGTGAGGATACCAAATAATTTGTCCTTTTTCTTACTTTGATTGTACTAAGGATTATATTTAGAATAAAAAGTGTACATCACTCTAAATACTGTGAACAACCAAGGCCTGAACAACTAGAGTACGTGGGGGAAATCTTATAGAGAGTATGTAGGTGTTAAAGAATGCCCCCATATCTACAGGATTCCATTCTGGAATCCACCCAGTTAAGTGAAACTGCATATATGGAAGAACACCTCCCTCATCCACAACTCTCAGTTCCAGAGAAACTTCTCAGCCTAGCAGAGATGTCTGTGGCTTCTGCTAGGCTCAGATAGAACCCAACCCTGGAAAAAGTCACTTCAGTTTCTCACTACTGATGATTTTTATGTATTATAATGCATAGGGAGGTCCAGGAAAGCCCCAGAGGGCTCCTACCTCAAGGACTGGAAAAAAGAATGATACCAAACAAAGAGATGGTAAAAGATAAAATATGGCTATTTTGATGAAAAATTGAAAAATGGAAAAGATGAAGAAATTAAGAAAGCATGAATACCTTTTTATGCTTGGTTAAAGTTGTAAATATTATAGGATAGAGATAATGTTGTCATGTTAGTTAAGAGATCATGAATTTTGAATATATCAAACGTTGGAAAAATGATAGTAATTAATTAGATTTTTTAAAGTAGATTCATAAAGATGTAAAAGAAATGTTGTGCCTGAAGAACCCTATGTGTGTATCTGCTGATACCTATTCTCCTTGTTGTATTCTAGATTTCCCTCTTCCCATATCTAAACTATTTTTTTTAAAGGAGGAGAATGCATGGGGTTTATCCAGTCTAGGAGTGAATCTGTGGATATGGGATCAGAAAATATACAAGTCCCCTATCTCTGAAGGGGACCCCTGTAACTTTATCTCCTTGCAGAGATAAACAATCAACATAATACACATGAAGCACACTCCAAAAGCACTACTTGCATGTTAGAGGAACTGCTAATACTTTAAGCTTTGACTCTCATATCAGACAGAAGAATCATCCTTATGCATGAAAAGATGATAAACTGGCCACCAGCGGATGACTCCAGTGGGGCATAGAAAAGGAAGGCAATGTCAAGTATTTAACTTGTTGTTTTCTTGTGGTACTTGGCCTCTCAAATCAGGCAGCTACTTCATCTTGCTGCCAGTCTACTGCTGCTGTCTACTACATCTTGCTGCTATGTACTCTTGCAGAACTTCCCAGGGCAACAGAGAGAAGTGATACATAGTAGCGGAACCTAGAAGCCTTCAACTGGAGATACCTCCAATATTGAAGCTTAATTGTAGACAGTATTTTTGGTGGTAAAGGACACCCCTGTTGAGTATGCTAGCAAGTAATTATTTAAATCTCAGGAGAAAAGGCAGAGTTTTAAGTAGTAACCCATGAGCTACAGGTATATGCCTTGGTGCTGTCTAAACTGTGATGGCTCATGTCAAAATTACCAGCTGAGGAACTATGAACTGGCCCAGAGTAATTCCCATTGCTGGATGGAAGGGTTGTTATGGCTATATGCCATATATATGCCAGATCATCTGGTCCTAGACCACTATATGACCAATCAAACAAAGCTTAAAAAGGAAATTTAGGAGCTCAACCTATTACACCAATGCAAGTCATCCCAACTCTTGGAGAAGTTGAGATCAGTGGCTCTGATCCACTGCAATAACAGGCAACTCTTTACACAATAAACTGATGGCAATTGTTTATGTCATCATGGCAATTGATGGAAAGAGACCCAATCTAGCCCCTTTCACAGGACCCAGATGAACAATGAAACAGACAAGTATAAGTAGCTAAATATTTGGATCAAGACAGAAAATCTTTGGATCATATCTACCACTTCTGATCTACAAAAATGTGAGACTAGATGCTTCAATAAACCCATTTGGTGATGAATATTAGATTGTGCACCTCTCCCTCACTTATGTGCAGCCCACACAGGGAATGGCTTCCTTAAAAAAAGTCTCTTTGTGGCAATCCAAACTGCCTCATAGTATCTTTTATTACTCTCATGATATGGCTTCATTAAGACATTTCCCGGCATATAACACCACCACAAGCATGGGTTTAATAAAGGCCTCACACAAACAACACACGTTGACATTTAGCATATCCCACTACTTGTTAACCAAATCTTTTTTGATGTCAGCAATTATTACCCAGCCCCGTAAGCAAGTCATATGGTGCAAAGCTGCTGCTGCTGGGGGCGGGGGGACAGCATTCATCTCTGAACTGCAACACAACAGGAATTTCTGCATGGAAAGATCCTGTGAGAGGCAGCATTTAGTAGCGGATAACAGAGAGGAGGGTGACAAGTCATTTGATTGTAGCCCTTGCTCTTTGCTGGGTCTTCATGACTTCAACAAAAAAGCAGTGCAACAGCACCACCCTGTGGTCATAGCTCAAGCAACAGTTAATTAAGAGGAATAACAGACTGTTCCAACACAACAAGCATGGCATCTTAATGCTTAACAAATTTACTGTGCTATGAGAAGATTTAAAACTCTGTATATTTTTTTCTTTGAACCTCCGTCTAACCAAATCCCCAACTTAAATATAAAACTGTTAAGCTATTATCACCTCTTCCTTAAAGGATAGCTTATAAAATGTCATAATTTTAATTTAGGAGCTATTCAGAGGTATATCATGTAGAACAGGAATGTCCAAACATCTATATAAATAAATGGCGAATTCTATGTGTCCGTATATGTGACAGAGCACAATCTGAACCATGTCTACTCAAAAGTAAGCCCCATTGTGTTCAATGGGTCGAACTCTCATGAAACTTTCAGGAAAGTGTCTTTAGTTTTTGTCTCTTTTAGTCCTTATATATAGAGATTATTGTATGGTTAGTTGGGTTTATTTCAGTTTCTTTTTTAGTGGTGTTGTCCAATTTTCCTTGGGGAAGAGCACCTCATTTCATTGCACCCAGTTGTGAGTGTAATGACAAATAAATTTCTTATCTTATCTTAGGACTGCAGCCTGAAACCCTTCTAATCTTGGGCCACTCTTCCTCTACATAGACATATACCTTTCTGAAATCAGGATGATACCGGGACTGAAAATCTGCACTTCATCTGCTGCTTGAACATCTAGCAATTGAATCTTTGTCCGGCCCAAATCAGCAGATATGCCATTCGATTTCCAGAGACAATGTATTTGTCTCTTTAGTTTTGGGACAGAGGTCCGAAACGCCCTTCGCAAGAGCTGGCAAAAGTCCACACAGAGTATGGCTTTTAAGCTAGCCCTATATAAAGAGATGCAATATAGAAATACTGTTGATAATAAGGAACATAAGTCATCTATCAGATTAATTTATCGCTTAGTTTCAAAAGATAGTCAGTATCTAATGATGTTCAATATTAAAATAATCATCAGGTTAGTAATTTAATTCAAAGAATGATTAACTGCTAACAATCCAATGAATGCCATTTACTTTTCAATCACTGTGTCAAAATTCATCTTTTAATTCTCATGATAATTTATAACATTCTATCCAATTTGTCTATCAATACAAATAATATCCTCCAGCCCAATTGCTGTATCAGAATTCAAAAGTAACTAGTCCCATGTTCCTCTCCTAAGAGGCTCAACAATTCATCTTTGCAAGACCTTGATTGTGATTATTACTAGTTTTCTTTTAGCACAACTATACACAATCTTTTGTATCTAAAAAATCCCAAAATTAAAAGATTATATACTATGCAAGGATCCATTAGCCATTATGTAGCATTCATGTATAAATGTGTATCTTATGCCCTTACTTCAAGCCCTAGAGCAGTGGTATTCAAACTGTGGCAGGATCCTCTGATCAGGAGATTTGCAAGAGGATGGGATCTTGGATTCTGGTACTGGGCTTTCCTGGGAGTCTCACTGAACACAATGAGGCTTACTTCTGAGTAGACATGGAGGAGCATCCTGCTAAATTTGGCAGGGGATCCAAGACTGATTTTTAAGTTTGAATGAGGGTCACAAGCTAAAATGCCCTAGAGTCAAGGCTGGCCCAAGACCTCCAATCACCTGAAACAAGAGTATTAAATGCTGCTTCCTCCTTATCTGCCTCTACTTCTCCCATTCCATGGATTGGAATAATGAGGATGGGGTGGAAGGGGAAGGATGGATAAGATCACTGCAACATTCTGCAAGCTCTCCTGCAAACTGCGTAGGAAGTCACCTCCCAAGCCAAGCTCCATGAAGGCTGGATCATGCTCACAGTTTGTAGGATCTGGTCCACAACCTACCAACTCCTGCTCTAGCCCATCATTCCCTCACTTTCACACTGTCTCTTTTGTTAAACACCTTTAATTCTTTTCCAATTGATAAAGTCAGAAATGGTAGCAATGCAGAGGAGGGAAGCATGGATGGGCCAGCTTTGCCCTTAGCCAAGTCTGTGTAAAGAATCTTGCGGTGTAGCTAACC
This sequence comes from Cryptoblepharus egeriae, assembly GCA_030015325.1. Lineage (NCBI taxonomy): Eukaryota > Metazoa > Chordata > Lepidosauria > Squamata > Scincidae > Cryptoblepharus > Cryptoblepharus egeriae. The sequence continues at coordinate 214,867,665 of JAREYC010000001.1, forward strand.
ACCACCATCTTTGGTTGATGATATTGTGAAAAAATTCCACGTAAACTGCCTGCCCCGATCTAACTGTTCTACCTTTTCTCATAGTTGCCACATGGAATAGAACCATAGAACCAAATTGTCTAAATTTATAGATACACCTCCAGGTACTGTGTATGTGAAAGATGAAATTTCCAAAATGAAAAGGAACTCCTTAAAAGACAAGCATCTTGTGCATGTTGGTCTTGTCCTAAGAAGCATGGAGGGCCATTTCGCACATCACATTTTTCAGCCTTAAAGATGGGAAAGAGAAAGCTCTGCACAAAATCACTCCACAGAGTGATTACCATGCAGGAATAGTGTTAAGAAAACATCTCTGTACCAGTTCCTCTTGAAGGAGTCCATGGAACACACACACCCACACACAAAAAAACCCCAGCAGTCCAATTAGCTCCCGTTTAATTTATCTCTGCAAGAACGTCTTATCTGCTGCCAGAATCTGACTTCCTTCAGATAAAAACAAACTCACTCCTGGCACCTGCAATCTGAGGTAGCTTTCATTATACCTAATTAAACCAAGGACTACATTCCTTGCCTTCCAAAAAGGTGCATTCCAGAGAAGTGAAAACAATCTGCATCTCCACAATGTAATGCAGACAGTTACGCTCATTAAAAAATAAAAGCCCACACCATACAAACAGCATCCAGTGTAGTATAAGACATAACAGAAGAACTGTTAAAAGGTGTTCAAAATAATGATATTTGTTTAAAAACACTTCCAAACTCTCTGCATACCCAAGTCATCCCAATTTGTTGTTTTTTTACAGCCAAAGCTAATTTATTCAGTGCTCTACCATGCTTAATATTCTTGCTGAAATAATGGGGTCAAAAATGATCCAAAGCATCACATTTAAAAATTTGATTTCAATCTTTTATAAGTCAATATTTCTCATTTGCCTTATTTAGAAGTTTAACTGCTGTTAATCTTTGGTTTTTTTATTACATGATTTTTAAACTTACACACTGTAAGTACTAAGGAGAAGGGTGGAATGCATTTTAAAATTAACATAACTGAATAGGCATCAGTCCTAATGAGGTCAGGTGTCTTGCAGTATGTTTCATGCCACCATTGTATTGCCCTTTTTTGCAAGTTGGAGCATTGTTGGGGTCTGAAATCACAACTGCATAGAAGGGGAAACGGAAATTGATATGCTCCTGTTTGTTTCATTTTTCTACATCCAAAAAACTGACCATTATTGATCTCATTATTTGTATTATTTTGTTCCTATTCTGCCAAAAGGAAATGCTTAGTAGAGAGTTGGGGCTTTTCCTTTGCAGCTGGTGTAATGCTTGGTGTGATCCCACCCAAGTTGTTTCTACAACTTATTATGGAGCCAGTTTGCCCTAATTGCTGGATGAGTAAAGAAAATTCTTATTTTGACATGCTGACATCTCCTAAATAAGGATTGTGCTATACATATTTCTGAACTTAAAAGATTTCAATAAGGCCGTATGATCATGCCACATTTCTAAAGAAAATTCCTGTGACAAACTCTGTGTAGAATACTGTATAATCCTTTAGAAATGGCAAACCTAAGTACAATTACTTATTCTATTGATATAATCAAAATGAGGCTTACAAGTAAATATGTTTTGGGTTTGGGGTGTTAATAGTTATGCTTATTACCCTGAGGACTCATTCAGCAAAGTAAACTAACATGTTTATTAAAAACATATTTGGCAGGCTGAGATGTTCAATCTGAAAAATAAAAAAACCAAAACTACACTTTTTAGACAACAAAACAAGGCACTGCTGAGACATACTTTTCATAGGGTGATGGAATGTACAATGCTGGAAAATATCCAAACTGTCACCTAACATGTGAGTGACACTTTAGTTCATATTCCTAGCTGATCCCGGGCTGAAGTCCTTATTCTACCCTTTACAGAACTGTACAAATGTGAGGATAACTACTCACATAGGAGTTCTATATACTTTTCAGCACTGCCACAGTCACGGAGGTTTCCGAACCACAGAAAAAAAATCTTATTACATTAATGCTCTTAGGATGCTAAGCAAACCAAATTTTTTACAGGCAAGCCAGCAGCTGTCATCCTCCTTTCAGTGGAACGGCTGAAGGAGTACACACTATAAAAAGCATGCCCCAACTATGATGGAAGTAAACTTTAACACAATGATTTTCAATCAGTTGGCCTCAGCACAATATATGCCATATATTTTTTGACAATGAGTCATATATACCTTGTCAAAAACTGATGATGTACTTTGAATATTCTGGCACCTTATCAGTGTGCCATGAAATGAAAAAGGGTGAAAACTTAATGTATTTTAAATTTAGTTCTTTAGGAAACAGCCATCTTTCTTCTCCACATCTCAGTATGATGGAACTTACAAATTATTCTTCAAATCCATGTACAAAGTTGGATGTATTTTGCACTTCATGAAAAAAAAACCTATGGGCAAAATCCATTATCAGTTACGAGTCCACGCAGTTACATCACCATCTAGTGTTATCCTACGGAAAGTCATCTTAACTGCTCTGGAACAAAGGGCTTAATTTGACTTTAGGATATGGGCCTCTGTCTCTTCTTAGTAAGTACAGTTAAATGAAATATGTTAATAAATCTTTGATTTACTCTTAACACTGATGGGTTTGAACTCATTTTCAAAATATCGTTTTAACTCTGGTGTCACAGTAACACAGAGTATTTCCTACTCCAGTTAAAAAATGACTTTTCATTCAAATTAAATTCTAAATTCCCACCTATAAAGAAAAAACATGCCAGTCCTTCGAATAGTCTCAAAATGACTATTCTAATGACAATACTAAAATGTTATTTAGATTTTATCATATATTAAGTGGTATAGACACACACAATTCACCCTAAAACTTTCTGAACCTCTGAAAATCCCAACAGGCAATGCTGGAAAGGGCCACAGTATAATCACATCATCTAAGACTGTAAACTATTTTCAGCAGCACCCAACACAACACAGAGTACAATTTATTGAGCCTCCAAATGCAAAAGTGAAGAGTGACATACACAGTTGATTATCCACAGTCCCATCAACAGTTCTTCATCAGAAAGCTCAGCTGCAGATGTTGGAGAGCATTTCCAGTAAGCAAACATTACAAATTGATGTTTACAACACCTGGACCCCATTCTCTCCTGGATAACCTCATCTTTAGCACACAGCAAGAGTTTTAATTCTACCTCTCTGTGCTTAATTAAGGCAGGACAAACACAGGTTCTCATTTTGAGCCCAGCTGGAGGACCACCCAGGAATGGAAACCACTCTGCCATCTTCTCCAGTCCCTTACTGCTTTTGGTCTTAGAGAGGCAATGATAGCTGTGTAAATGAACAAATGCTTTGAGCCAACATTCTCTGAGGATTAAGCTCCTGCTAAGTTAATAATGTTGGGCACTGAAATACCACAGTTAAAGCACTGCACACACTCAGGCACAAATACACAATGAGCAAACATGAAAGGTACTTCAAGTCTTAGTCCAGATGAATACTTTTCCCTCACTGCATTTCAACAATCATGCTGATGTCAATATATGTACATTGCTTAAAAGCAAGCAGACAGATATACTGTAATGCATAGGATTCTCATATACTGTTCTGGTGGTATTGAGGAATGTACACTTTCTAACGAACAATGGCTGCAATGCCAAAATCCAGACATGGAAATGTTTTCCACTAAAAAGATTAGGGGTGCAATCCAGAGTAAATACAGGGAGTCCTTGCTCTGGTGTAAGAACAATTTACTCTGGATTGCAATATGAATTTCCCATAGGTTTTCACTAGGTGGTGCAGTAACTACAGGTGCACATAATGTCTCTTATGTGCTCCCATAGTTACTCTCGATTGTGGGGTAGGGCTTGTTTCTGATCTAAGAGAAATAGTCCAAGCATCCAGGCTTTTCAGCTTTACTTCAAAACAGGATAAAATTAGGAAACGGCTGTAGCTTAGTGGAAGATCAGCCTTGCATCCAATGCATCAAATTAAATCCCTGATGTTACCAGGTAGGACAGAATAAATTCATGTGAGGAAGAATTTTACCTTTTAGGAAAAAAAAACTGTTGAAAAATCAACAATACCAATGGTCTGATTTCTATATGATTTGTGTGAATCTTCCTAAATTCACCTTTAAAACTGTTATTACTATGCCCAGAAGAAATAAGCACACACGCAGTCATCAGGTAGAAAGGTTAATTAGTAAACATCAGCATTACAGAAGCAATGACACTGGCCTCATCAATTAATCTATGCCATTGCTCAACTGTTTGCCAGCAGGCAATAGCTGTTCATCCACAGATAAGCAGGCAAGTGGTACATTGAATCTCTGGGTTCATCAGAAGACAGCTAGCATGTCTGCCTTAGGGTAAGTCCTTAATGAGCCTTTCTGGCCCTTGAGCCCAGTGAAATTCACAACTCTAATGGATGAATCGCCAATGATCCACCATTGGGACACTACTCAAATTTGGATTCTAACATACATTAAAATTACTGCCAGTGGACTTTGCATTATTGTGCTAGCCAACAATTTTTTCCTTAACTTATGCCTGCATTATTAAGCTTTAGATGTTTTCAAGAGACTAAGTCCTTGTGTAGAATTCCCTCCTTAAATTAAAAAAGAGAGAATGTACTCCTTCTTAAGGGAATGTCTGCTGAGCTAGTTAAGAGACTGGCAGTACTAGGGTCTAAATTCTCTGTTCACAAGCCAGGTAGGGTCAATGAAGACTTAATGCTGTGTTGAACATCTTAATCCTGACCTGGAAAGATCAGACTGTCTATCAGAAAGAATCCATTTTTATGCTAGCTTAGCCTTGGCTCCTGGAGAAGAGCCTGCCAAATCCTGGCCATTCTGTACCAATTCCTAAATGAACCAGTTTGTGATATAGACTACATACAAGGCTTGCCGGGATCATGCTTTGCCAACAAATTCCAGAGCCTGTCGTATCCTTCCTGACTGGGATTAAGATGCCCCACAAAGCATTCCTAAAACCAAAAAAGCTGCTTTGATAATGTGGGTTGTTTCTTGGTTGCTAAGGTGTCTCTTTTGTGGGATTAAATATATGAGGTTTTTTGGGTGGAGGGGGTATCCACAGGTTTCCAATACTCCAAAGAAAAAATACATGTCACCAACTGGCACAACTATAACTGGAACAATATCAAGTCATTGCAATAAGACAGAACGTAAGCATTTAATGCTTGGAAATACAAGTGACCCAGATTGTAAGAATGTCTCCTCTCACTTTCTCAATTAGCATAACCTTTTTCATACATTCATATGATTACTTATTCTGATTATTGCAAGGGCTAATTTTTAGAACCAGGAGTATTTTTAAAACTTAGCCAATTATTTTTGTATTAACTACTCTCCTTTAGCAATATCCCATTACATTCCAGGGGTTTCCTGTAAGAATCCTTATTAGCTTCCCAATATAAAAACTTAACACATGGGGTTATGTGGATGAATGTATGCACATGCAAGCTGCCTGATATAACAGCCAAGACAAAATAACAGTGCCTTGTTCCCAGAAGATGAGTCCTGCCACCAGCAACATTAGGACTAAGCATAAGCAGTGCAGGTCTAAAAGAAGTGGCCATAAATGAGAGAGCACAGAAGGAAAAGTTCCTGTTTTCTGCCCAGAATGTCAGCAACCTCAAAAGTGGGCACTGTATTCTAACTACAGCAAGTCCTGACTTACAAACATTTGAGTTGCAAACTTTCACAAATATAAACAAACCTCTGGCTACCACCAGGTCTCATTCTTATTCTTATCTGTGAAAGCTTCCTTCCAATCTGTGTGCAGGGATCTCCTCATTTCTGAGCCAGAGAGGGAGCATCCTCAGGATGGAGAATCTCCTGAGCTCTGGAGTGTCTTTGGGGTGGAGAGGAAGCACTCTCTGTTCCCTAGAGACAGTGAAAAATTTCACCCATAAGCCCAACAAGCTGGGCTTGTGTGTGGCAAAGACCAATGTTCTCTATCTGCTCCCTGAACCTCTGTCTCACTGTCCTCATCCTCCATGTCGCTCACCCACCAGAAACAGACTATTAACAGCTGAGTTGCAATCAACAATAAACTTTACTGAACATGTCCAACTTTAACAATAAACCATCTTGTGCACACACACACACAGGTCCAGTCCTTCCCCTTTAACAATAACTCCCCAACAGTCCAGACTCCTTTAAGGTCAGATGTTCCGGAAACCAATCCTGACCACCTACTTCCTCCCACCTGACCTTTCCCATTCTTTTTTCTTTTTATTTCCCTTCTTCGCCCCTCCTTCCTCTTCTTGGAGAAGGTACAGGAAATGCAGCCAATCCCTTTTAGATCTCATGGCCTCCATCGGGACCCCGGGTAGAACGAACCCAATAAAGCACCCCTCTTCAGCTGTCCATATGAGGGTCTCTGGGCATCCCTTGCCCTTCCTCCTCAGGCAGCTTAGGATCAGTCCCGGTCAAGCTTCTACACAATGGGTAGCCTCCCCCTAGGCTTGTTGTTCTGGTCCCAGGAGTTCCTGGGTCCTCCAGGGAGCTGTCCAAACTTAGGGAGAAGACGATGGCTGGAATCTCCTCCTCACATTGTGAACATGCTCACAGAATGGAACTTATTTGTAAATAGGCTATTTATTGTATTCAGAAAAAGAGAACAGTAGGCTTCAAAAAAAATCTGGAAGCAAAGTTTTTATGGTAAATATAACATGCGCATGAAGGTCTTCTATATGGTATCCATACCCCTATGTGGCCCTTAAGTCAAAATGTCTGCATACTCTTGGCCTGAAGCAATGTTTCTCCTTATTATAGTGTTGGGTCTCAAAGGAAGAGGAAATCAACCATCTACACTAGTCATTGTTAGACTCCAAAGCCTGACTCCAAAGGTCAGGGATCCCCAGGGCACAAAGGAACACATTCTAAAAAGTGATGGATCTTCAGTCAAAATCCAAAATGAAGATGGATCTTCATCTCAAAATCCAAAATGAGAAGCAAAATCTCATGCATCTATTTTGCATGAGAGTCCTGGGAGTTCAATGTAATTCTCCAAATCACTGGATTTGCTTTGAATCTACTGGAATACAACTGTTAATCACAACAGCTGGAGGATCCAAATTACTTTGCAGTTTTTTGACGTTTTGGGGGTGATCATGATCACAGGAATCACTACAGTTATGGTTCAATGTCAAGTCAATTTTAAAAAGTGTTTTGTCACTATCATGGTTCTGGAGACTTATCAAGCAGCCTTAATTGGATGACAGAGCTTATGCATGTGTAAGATCAAAAGATGTGCATCACCTGTTCAAGAGGCACCTCCCTGTACTTATTTTAGACTATGCTTTGTACAAAACTAAATTGGCAGGAATACTGGGGGGAAATAAGGTCACAAAAGAGCTTCCCTTCCAGAATATCACAACCAAATGTATATAGGTATCTAAAGAATACACAATATAAAAATTTCTTGAACATGTTACAAACGCATTAGGTTATAAGGGACTGTGTAGAAGTTGTTTTGTCCCTAAGTACAATAATACCAATCTGTTCCTTGAGCTCAGAGGTGTCCAAACTTTTTGGTAGGCGGGCCACATAATCTTTCTGACACTGTGTCGGGGGCAAGAAAAATGATTTACATTTCAAATTTGAATAAATTTACATAGATTAAATAAAAAATTGAAGTGGATACATTACAAGGCAAGACTCCCCAAGTCATTACAAGATGACTCCCCGTTATCTGTTGCCTTTTGGGGTGAAGGAATACATGTATTTTTATTTGCTGGTTTTAAAAAAAGTACTAAACAATAGAGTAAAATAATATGCAGGAAAACAATATAGTATATGACTACTTCTGAGAAAAGCCATGCTCATAACTGAACACACTCTGAACATAAAATCTCACCTCTCCCCACCCTAACCAGTGCTACTAAAAGACATTGTCTTCTCCTCCAAGCAGGTTTTCCAGATAAGGAAGAAGGGAAAGGGGGAGCCGACAAGAGCCTATCAAGAAATAAATATAATGTACCTTTGGGGGGAATAATATACAAGTCAGCAAGTTCAGCAAGGATTAAGAAATACTTTGATAAACTGTTAATGATATGAAAGACAAAGCCCTTGGATCCCATTCAAAAAAATAATTACTCCCATCTGGCCCACAAACTCTAGAGAAAGCCTACAGTTTTAAAGTAATATGAGCAAATAAATAAGAAACCAAACCAGAGATTCACGCAGTAGCTATACAAGGTAGTAATTGATGGGAGAACCCACTAGCTGGAGATATGTACAAGCACTCTATAGATAGCTCTGTACAGATAGCTCTGTATAGAACACTATAGCTAGCTCTGCATGTGCTGAGTAAAGAAATCATCTTTGCTTCACTTCCTTTCCTTTCACAGCACTCAGTTTAGATATATTAACAACTTTTATCATATGTGGATTTCCGTATATTGAATGTTAGCGTATACATTTCATAGAATCATAGAATCCTAGAGTTGAAAGGGACCTAGTAGGTCATCTAGTCCAACCAGCTGTCTGCAGCAGGAAATTCTCCTAGAATGATCATCCGCAACAGGTGCTCGTCGAGCCTCTGCTTGAAGATCCCCAGTGAGGGAGAGTCTACCACCTCCTTTGGCAATCTGTTCCATTGCTGAACTGCCTGAACCGTTAGGAATTTTTTCCGGATATCCAACCGGAATCTCCTTTCTTGCAGTTTGTACCCATTGGTTCTAGTTCTGCTTTCAGAAGCAGCTATGAACAAATGAGCCCCTTCCTCCCTATGACAGCCCTTCAGGTATCTGAAGAGGGCAATCATGTCTCCTCTCAGCCTTCTCTTCTCCAGGCTGAACATCCCAAGTTCCCCCAACCTTTCCTCATAGGGCTTCCTTCCATCCACTGATCCATTCTTGTTGCTCTCCTCTGGACTTGCTCCAGTTTGGCTGCATCTTTTTTAAACTGAGGTGCTCAGAACTGAACACAGTACTCAAGGTGAGGCCTCACCAATGCAGAGTAAAGAGGAACTAGAACTTCTTGTGACTTGGAAGCTACAGTCCTCTTAATGCAGCCTAAAATGGCATTTTCCTTCTTTGCAGACACATCACACTGCTGACTCATGTTCAGTTTGTGATCCATGGCTACTCCAAGATCCTGCTCACATGTTGTGCTTCCAAGCCAAGTATCCCCCATTTTATACTGTGTTTTTTATTTTTATTGCCCCAAGTGCAGAACCTTGCACTTCTCCCTGTTGAAGTTCATTCTATTTGTTACAGCCCAGTATTCCAGTTTATCCAGATCCTCCTGGAGGTTTCTCCTGTCTTCTGTTGCGTTTGCTACTCCTCCCAGCTTGGTGTCATCCGCAAATTTGATCAGGCTCCCCCGAATAACTTCCTCCAAGTCATTGATGAAAATGTTAAAAGAGGACTGGGCCCAAGACAGAGCCCTGGGGCATCCCATTCTCGAAGATGATCGACAGAGGCTCTGCAAGGACATCTGCGAGTTCCTTAAGAACTCAGGATGCAGCTCATCTGGTCCAAATGGCTTGAATTAATTTAGGCCAGTTAAGTGGTTACAAACCAGTTCTCTGTCAATCATAATCTGCTGTTCTGCACCATCCATGTTACCATTACCTCTCTGGGGATGCATGCACATCCCCACATCAGCCAATGATCCTGCACCCCCATTTGCACAGCCCTCCATCTGAGAATAGACAGATGCAAAGTAGGAGCTGAGCAGCTCTGCCTTCCCCTGGTTTCCAGACACCTGTTGTCCATCTTTGTCCAGAAGCAGCCCCACCCCCTCGTTTCTCCTCCTGTTCCTTTGAACATATCTAAAGAATCTCTTTTTGTTATCCTTCACTCCCCTGGCCACCTTAGCTCATACTGAGCTTTAGCATTTCTAACCCCCTCCCTACAGGACTGGACTATCTGCCTGTACGCATCCTTGGTGATCTTTCGAGTCTTCCATTCCCTATACTTCATTTTCTTTAACTTCAGTTGATCCCCAAGTTCCTTGTGGAGCCAACCTGGTTTTTTCAGGTTTTTCCACCCTTTCTTTTTCATAGGAATTGTTTCTGACTGAGCTTGCAGAAGCTGCCTCTTAAGGATCTCCCACACATCTTGGGCCCCTTTTCCTGTTAGTTAATCAACCCATGGGATCCCGCCTATGACACACCTAAATCTGTTGAAATCAGCCTTTCTGAAATCCAATGTAAGGGTTTCACTGTGCACTCTTTTTATTTCCCACAATATTCTAAATTCCAGCAGTTCATGATCACTTTCCCCTAAAGTTCCCACCACGATGACCCAGTCAATCAGTTCTTCATGATTTGTTAAGATCAGGTCAAGGATGGCCTCTCCCCTTGTTGTTTCCTCCACCTTCTGGACCATGAAGTTATCTTCCAGGTCCATCAGGAATATATTGGAGCTTCCATGTTTGGCTGAGTTTGTCTTCCAGCAAATGTCTGGATAGTTAAAGTCCCCTTACTAATACCACATATTTCTTTGCAATAAAAGAAATTTCTATGAAATAATTTTTTCACTTCTATGAAATAAAAAATGAAATTATAAAGAAATGTAATAGTTGACATGGATGCCCCAGAAATATCTCCTTTCCCAAGTGTCTGTGTTTAGTAATTGAGGCCCTGTGTGATGTTGAACATTTTGAGAAATGGATTTTAACACCAAAAGTGGGGGGAAAAGATAAAGCTAGCCTTGACCAGAAGCAGAATAGTGTAAGCCCCAAAGGGGTTGATTCAATTGAACATTGGGAGAGGATTAGAAGTGCAGCAAGTGGAAATTAGAGAAGAAAGTGGTAGAAAATATCCAAGAACTAGAAATTACAGAAAGGGCAAATTTTGCCTCAAGTGCATATGATCTAAAATCCAGAATTTCATGCACCCTTCCACCTTTAAAAATCATCCAACTGAAGCAAAAGAGAAGATCAAATGGAAAGCTGACAAAAAACTCCTGGCATCCAAAACTGATTCTCTGAAATACTTGTGTTTTTTTTTTCGGGGGGGGGGGGGGAGTGGAATCCCAGCACATCCCACAGCAGAGAAACACCCAACTCATACATTTTATCATGCAGCAACTCAAGCAGGACTTCTCTATTCTATCCTTTATGGTTCTTTACAATGCCACAGAAACAGGAAGTTTAACACATGGTTAAATCAATGATGCACAGTTTAGCGTACTTAAATCTTACACTGGCATTAGATTTGTTTCTCATTTCTGCGCAAAGGATATCTTGCTTGGTGAACATGTAGAACCAATATGCATCCTGCCCAAGCAATTTATGCAATATACTTCCACCAGATGTCCACAGACATCATTCTGCAGATTCACTATTCAATCCCATTCAACTAAAACATACAGTATGTACAAACTTTAAACCAAAGTTTTATGAACAGAATGTTAATCTCTTTCTCTCCCAATTTCCTTAGCTTAGATCACCATAGATGGTACACTGGCTCTTGGATTATTTCCTGAAAGGGGGTCAACTTTGTCTTCTACTATCTTAAAGTCAAATGATTTGAGTTCTCCTGGGATCACAATGCTATGCCATTTCACTGAGAGCCCTCTCCTACTTTCCAGATGGCCTCAGGGCTGCCAACCTCAGCAAGGCTTCTTGGTGGCAAGGCTGGCTCTGTTGGCAGCTGATAAGACAACCCCTTGACCACAGTGTTAGCTATGCAACACACCCTGTGTCAGCCTGAAATTTTGAGTGCACCAAGAGATCACAATAGCAAACATTGCTTATTATGTGCTGCTATTACAACACCAGTTTATTGTTGTTCTAATTTTCTCAGCCTTTGAAATCAAACAAGCTGGACAGATTTAGGAAGAAATGAAACAGCTGGAGACAGTCCAAGTTACTCTTATTACCCAATAAATTTTTAAAATACTTTCATCATATACTTGCATGAAATTCAGAGGGTTCTTCATGCCACGGAGTGTTTCGGCATGCATCCCAAAAGCATACAAAACAAAGAACACATGACAAACTATTGTCTTCCAACTGATTAAAGTATTTCTTGCTGGCAGAGGAAAGAGCTTAGTTAACTCTAGTGGCTCAGGGCCAAGAGAAGTATTCCACCCACTACTGAGCATAGAGTTCAAGTATGAACGCAAATATGCATTATAAAACATGCAGCTTCTGAAATCCTAGAGTTTCATCAAGCTCTGGATCTTTCTCTCTGGAATCTGACCGATCCCACACCTCTGTCCTTAACTGACTTTTTAAAAAACATTTCTCTTGGAAGAAATTCTGTGTCAGAAACAGCTTAGTATATATTCTCACACAGGTAATGAAAGGAAAATAGCGCCATTCAGGGCTTTCCGTGAAAACTAAGTAAACAGTCATCCTAATTCAACTCACTATTCTCAAATTCACTTGGATCATCTCTAAAGTCCTTTTAGTCCAGAGTCCATGACAAGTTCCAGATGAAGAAAAGCAAGGACACTTTTATAAAGCATTAACTTCCTCAGTCTGTCACTTCAGTGTACAGTAGCTTAATGCTCAAACGTAAGTAGTCTTACTGAGAGGTCAACTGCCTCCTTGCCAGTTTCCAGTTGAGAGATGAGTGGTAGCAACACTGACTGTGTCCACACAAAGCTGGGTTCAAGTGTGCAAAAGCAAATTTGTCTTGCCAGACAAATCTGATCTCCTTTTTTGATTGGATTACAAACTTACTGGACAGCAGCAATGGTGTGGATGTCATTTATCTTGACTTCAGCAAAGCATCTGACAAGATCCCACATGATATCTGAATTGGGAAGCTGGGAAAATATGGGCTAGATGAGGCAGTTGTTAGGTGGATCTGCAATTGGCTCAACGGCCGCACTTAAAGGGTTTTGGTAAATGGTTCTGCATCAACCTGGAGGTCAGTTTCAAGTGGGGTACCCCAGGGCTCTCTCTTGGGCCTGATTCTCTTTAACATTTTCATCAATGACTTGGAGGAAGTTATACAGGGGAGCCTGATCAAATTTGCGGATGACACCAAACTGGGAGGAGTAGCAAATACAACAGAAGACAGGAGAAACCTCCAGGAGGATCTGGATAAACTCGAATACCGGGCTTAACAGTGTGATGTGTCTGCAAAGAAGGCAAATGCCATTTTAGGCTGCATTAAGAGGACTGTAGCTTCCAAGTCACAAGAAATTATAGTTCCTCTTTATTCTGCATTGGTGAGACCTCACCTTGAGTACTGTGTTCAGTTCTGAGCACCTAGAGCAACAAGAATGGATCAGTGGATGGAAGAATACCAAAGAGGAAAGTTCATCCGAAATAGCAGATCCTTAAGAGATTCACAACCAAATATCCAGATGTTTGCTGAAATCGAGAGCTAGATGAATTCCTCTACTTACGGTATGACTCCTGTGACTAACATTGTTTAATGAATTTTTAAAATGATTTTTATTGTTATGATGTTTTCATATTTAAGTTTTAATTATTTAATATATTGTCTGAGTTTATGTTTTATTGTTAGCTGCATTGGGTCCCCCTTGGCAAGGCTGGGGGGAACATATCCCTTGGGGACCCAATACTATCCAATAGAGTTTCCAATAAAAATACTATCCAATAGAGTTTCCATAGTCTCATCTGACACTATGTAACTGAGGAAAAACAAAGACCAACCAGTTATCTCTTTTGTCCTAGATCATTAAAATGATCCAGATTCATTAGGTGATCCATACCACATATTAGAAATCACTCACCAGGCTAAATGTGCACTCTAAAAACAAGCACTCTTTGTTTTTAAAATACAGGATTTTTAAACTGTAATTTTCATGTAAGTTCATATTATTTTCCCTGCCCATAAGATTGATTCACGTCATTCCTGGTACTCACTCACATGGAAAAAAACATGGCTGTATCTTCTGCAAACCAATAATGGAGAAATTGGACACATACATGTTATGTTCCATCACAAAATAGTCACTGAAGGCCATTTGGAAATACTCATGTGAGTCAAAAAGACATTACTCGAATGTGTAAATTGATCTGCCCACTTCACCACGCAGAACCAGTGCCTACCTGTTTGCTTTTCAAAGACTTCCTGGTTGCATTTTGCTCCACTTCTGTTCCATCCATCCCTCTCAGTACATTGATAAAATCTCTCTTTGAAACAGAGGATATCAGTTTAACCCGTTTTCTCTCAGAACTCCCTGCCTCTTTCATCTTCTCATCAACATTCCTTTGGTGCTTCCGAACTGCATTAAACAACTGGACAACTCCCCTGGGGATGAAAGAAAATGTACTGTAAGTATGCATCCATGGATTGTTATTAAAAACAAACAAAGCCAAGTTTTTCTATACAAAAGCTTCACAACCATGGCTTACAATTCTTGAAGGAACACAGCTTCAACCATGGTGGATGTTACACAGTAAATCCAGTTAACCCAGTCCTACAGCTTATGCTCCTATTCCATTGTGGACACAAACCAGATTTGCCCTTGGATCGGCGCAAGTCCCTTATGTGTCTCTCCCAGCCACCAGGAGCCCTGGTAGGCAGTCAGTTGTGCTGGCCAAGCCTGGGATGTAGAAGGGCATGGGAAGAGGTACTATGGAGCAGGGAGAGACCAGGAGGCAGGTGGGACTGTGAAAAGGAGTGACATAGGGACCTGGCACTTCTGCCTGATCCAAGCCTCGTTCCCACACAGCCCATGGCTGTTCTGGGTTCAAATCTGCCAATATTTGAGGTTGGGCACATTTTAGTATATCTACTGGGGTGGCTGCTGCGTTACCCGGGATAAGGATAAAACTTTCTCTTTCCCTCAGGGTAGTGCAGCAGCAGTCCTAAAGTTCTGCTGGTTGCATCATATGTACACCTACCTGCCTACTCCAGATTAATTTAGGATTGTGCTTCGTGTCGTATAGAGATACATAATCAAAGCCAATTAAAGTTGTTGAAACAAGAGTGCTGCAATCATTCCCATCATGTGATCACAGAAGTTGCTGCCCCACTCTAAACTCTCTCTACCAGTTCATGATGCCAACAATCACAGAGCAAATAGGAAGATTCATCCAATTATTTACCACACCTACTGAAGCAAAGTTCAGAGGCAAACTTAAGGCAAACCTCAGTGGAGGTAAGGATGTCAAAATAAGCCCACTGATATGATCGAGAAAAGTACTGGTGATGTGTTACACTACAGCCACGTGTTCAAGGTTAACTTAAATGCAAGACAGTAATCTGACCGCAAGAACAGCAAGATTTGGTGAAAGCACTTTAGAGAAATGCAAAGAGTAGGAGATATGATTGATCTGTATATCTTTTAAGGATGGAATTAACCAAACGATGAGTCAGGCCCAGGACTCATGCTGGGTGAACACTTAACACGTTATAGTCTTGTCCAAATTTTATGCTTTCATAAGACTTCTGAAATCTTTTGTTGAACTTGATACTGTACAAGACTGAACCAAATATAAATCATCCGATTCCCACGAGTCACTTCTTCAGAGTTCTACTTGATTAGAAGCAGATTACTCAGGCATGCCTTCAGATCTGTTTTCAAAAGCCCAAATGCACAGACTTACCTCGTGGCAATTCTCTGAAGGTTTCTCTCCGAGTCTTTGTCTTTGGCAACATCTGGCTTCACTCTGCACATCATTTCCCACTCCCGCTTTTTATCAAGCTGCATCATAAATATTGTTATGTGAAAGAGCATTAGGCATTTTAAAAATGCAGCATACATCTCAGATATTTGGTAAGAAAGCAAAGTTGATAAATCACTTAGCACAACATCAGGCAAGGCTGGGGGGAACATATCTCTTAACATTACTTCTCTAGGGGTAGGCAAGATATATGAAGGTCACTGGGCTGAATTCTCATATAATGGACATTCCAGTGAATATTTTCCATTGTATTTGTACCAACAGATCTTCAAGCAGCTCCTTGCTAGGAGTGATAGGTATGAAGTACCTAACATGGAGTTATCTGCCAAGCAATGAATTACCAATGAATTTTCCTTGTATTCCACTGCTTGCCCAGACAACAAGTCCTTTATTCTGAGCTAAAACTAGCTCAATTCACCGCTTCAACATGGCATGTAAGTGGTGTCTATTCTGGGCTAAATAGTTTTTTTTAAAAAAAAACTACACTAACCTTGCAGGTAAGAGGGTCATGCTCCAAATAAACTGAAGAAACTTACTTTATGTCAACTTTATAGAACTGAGATACAATATGCATGCCTCAGGTCTTGCATGGCCCTAAGCTCCCTTCCCAAAGCAGTCTTGCAACATCAGTCCTGCAACAACAACTTGAAACTAGAAATTTCATACTGCTATTTACTGCAAGGAAGGGACCTAGCAAAGCCTTCAAAGCCAAGATTTTCTTAAATTCATGTTCGTGAAAAATTACCCACTGAATATACAGACTATATCTTAGCCCACTGTGGTAGAATAGTAGGTTTCTCCTAAGCAATCTTAACCAATTTAAGCAAGCACAATCCATCTGTGTCAATTTTCCTGTGGTGGTATGGAAGCCGGTGCATGTCTGTGCACTAGCCTAACTCTGCACAAAAGTCTCTTACAGCACTTTATGACATTCCCAGGTCAGCACAAGACTTGCACCGACCTAACTGGTGGTTAGGACTATACTGTCACTCTTGTATTAAGTTTAGGGAAAGGTAAAGTGTCCCCACAGGTTGTAATGCCAGTTGTGTCCAGCTCTAGGGAGCAGTGCTCAAACCAATTTTAGGGTGAAGAGCCAGAACTGTCCAAAGATGCTTCCATGGTCATATGGCCAGCATGACTATACGCTGAGGTGCATAGAATGCTGTTACCTTCCCACCAACGTGGTACCTACTTATCTACTGGCATTTGCATGCTTTTGAACTGCTGGGTTGGCAGGAGCTGGGCTAAGTTTGGGAGCTCACCCCATCTTGCAATACTTGGGTCTTGAACTGCTGACCTGCTGATTAGAATTCAAGTCAATCAGTGTTCTGTCATCAACTTTCTAACCCCTGAGCCGCTGCAGAAACCATATTAAGTTTACAAATGACTAAATCAGCACTGAAGCCAAGTGAATATGGAACAAAAAAGGACAGATAAGAAAACGTTTTTTAAAAATTAAAACAGGGTAAAAAGACTTGTGATAAGGTCATGGAGTCATACAATGTCAGTCTATATATTTTGGAAGTAACTTCTTGCTTCTGGGAAAGATTTGGATGGTTGGGAAGATTTCCAAATCTAAAAAATTATAGCCATTTGAACTGGAATGTCGTAACAGATTGCTCAAATCTTTCTGTTGCTGTTGCAATAACAGGGCTTGCAATTTCTGAAACAAGTACAAAGATCTATAGTCTCTCTCAATACCCGGCACGCAAGCATTGCAATTTGATTTCTTTTGAAGATGTTTCCACAAGATAAGTACAATTGATTCAATGAATGGATTTACTATGATGCAATCAATGCCAGATAATGGTTTATTTTTTTCAGCTTCTAGCTTAGGAAACAGTGAAGGAAGTTTTCTGTAGGCAACCAGTTCACAATGATGTACAATACCTAGGCAGTATGAGGTTACCTTCTTAATCACAACAGACTTTCATCCATCATCCATTACAAAAAGGAACATATATTCACGCAGAATATTCCATTTTATTATATTCTTCACCTATGCATAGGATGTATTTTCTGGAGAGGATAGATGCCCTGTGCGTATCAATGACATGAATACATGCAAAAAAGTGCTCATTACATTTAAGCATTAATTTAAGGAAGTTTTGGTTGTTTTTGCAGATACAATCAATTCCAAGGTTCAAGCTGCACATTTTTGTAGGTTCAGCACAGGGTGGCCCAAACACTTTGCCTATGGGCCAGATGCTGGTCCCCAGGTCCTTTTCAGCAGTTTCTGAAAGACTGGCTGTATCATCCTCCCATCTCCTTCTGCTTCAGAAACTTTTTTGTTTCCCTGCCAGTCTATCTTCTCCTTTGGAGATGGAAAAGTTGGAACAATGTGGCAGCAACAGTAAAAAGCCCCTCTGCACCTGTCTCTGCGTTCAGGAGATGCAAGGTTTGGCAAGTTCAAAACCCAGAAGTAATTGATTTGACATCATCACAGCAGTGACATCATTACATGTCCACTAATTACTTCTGGGTAGCCCAAACAAGAGCCACACAAGTCATGCAAGCCTCGACGGCCAGAAGTTGGATGCCCTGTGTCAAGATGTCAGATTAAGTAAGATTAAGTAACTGATATTCATATCAGTGGGTCTACTGTACAAATCCAAAACTACTGTATCTTTTCTTCTTGCGGGTTAAAAAACCATGAATATCAGACAGTGCTACTGTATACAAATTTGATTCGAGGACTGTTGATTAGAGTTCTAACAAATGTCTTTTGTCATTTGAACTTGATAATACAAGCAATATCTTGATAAACAAGCAAAAAAATAGTCCCAGCCAGTATATAGTTTTGGTGCTCCACCAGCACCTGTTCAGCCTCTCCTGAGAGACCAGCCTTGTTGCGAGAATTGCTCTCTTACAATATTATACATTTTATTAATTTAATATTATAAAGGTATTGGTAGAGTATCTCATTTCCCTTCCCCCTCTCTCATTTCTAAAACAACTATTCCTGTAATTCTTTATCCTTTGTTAGTTAATTACTCTGCCTCCTATCATTTATATGCTAATGTGAAGCATGGTCTTCGGCTAAACCAGTCACATAGTCTCTACCCCATTCTTTCTCTTTTCAAATCTTGACCACACTTAGCTGGATGTATTCGTCTTTGTTTTAGTCCTGATTGGGTGATGGTCCTCAGGTGTAGTCTTCCAGCCTTCCCCTTCCTGTAAGGTAAACAGCCTTCCTGGACCTAGGTTATAAAGAGCCCTGCACCCTATTGTTCTCTCCTCTTTTTCTGCTTGGACCCTCTTCCCCTTTGGATCACTCTCTTCCTTCTGGATCCTGGCATGGCTTGAAGAAGGTAGATACTGCTTTTCCCTCTCTTCCCCTTCCTTTGCCTCCTCTCCTCCTTGGTACACACTACACAAGAAACAAGTACACTTTACTCTTATGCTATTGTATGTATATAATATTTGTTTATGCTTTATGACAATAAAATCTGCATCTTCGTGATAAGTTTTCCTTAGTGTTTCACTTTCTAACAAGGGTATCCCCTCCATGACGCTGTTTCGAGTCCTGCCTAGATCCTGTATAGTAACCAAAGAGAAGCACAAGCTAATTTCCCTATTTTTACTGCTCTCTTGGTAACAGCCTATGCATGTCTACTCTGAAGTAAGCCTATTGCAGTCAATGGGGATCATTCCTGAGCAAGGGGAGAGCAATGGAAAGGAGCCAGAGATCAAGACTTGCATGTCTATTCTAAAGTAAGCCCTATAATCAGTGGTGCTCACTCCTATGTTAGGGGGCATATTGCAGCTAGACAGCCCTACAATCCAGACTAACTACGAGAGCACGTAATAGACATTATGCTTACCCATAGTTACTGCACCACCTAGTGAAAACCTATGGGAAATTCATACTGCAATCCAGAGTAAATTGTTCTTACACCAGAGCAAGGACTCCCTGTACTCTGGATTGCACCCTAAGTGCAGGTTAATTTGTTTTATTTATCTTTAAATATTTTCTATTTTCTTTATTACCCGATTTACTCAAAAATAATTCTCACCTTGTCCAACAAAATTTAGTCTCCAAAATCAAGGTGTGCATTAGATTCGAGTAAATATAAGTATTTTTATTTTAAGAATATCAGTATTTAGTTTAACACTTTACTATATTGTGATTAAAATGTAACAAACTAATTGTTGTATAAAGTAAGTAAAAATCATAACATAAATCCAGTGCCATTTTATCTACTATGTATAAAAGAGAAAAGTCACTGACTGACTCACTCATCAATGCCCTGCCAAATTCGCTGGGCCTAGAAGCGTGGAAATTTGGGGTGGGCGTTCCTTCCGTGACGGAGGGAGTCACTAAGAACTGGTTTTCAGAAATTCCAACCAGAAGAGGGTGAAATGGGGCACAACAGGTTGTCTTCCCTCTAGTTTGCATTGAAGAATCGGTGACTGAGGAATGCCCCCACCCCAATCCCCAGAACCTAGAAGCATGAAATTCGGGGAGAGTGTTCCTTATGCCACATGAACACCCACCAAGAACTGATGTGGAGAAATTTAATCCCCTACAGGCAGGGGGTTGGACTAGATGACCTACTATGTCCCTTCCAACCCTATGATTCTAACCCTTAAGGGGCTGAAAAGGGATGCAACATGCTTTTGTCCTTTACTTAACATGGAAGACTGACCAACATCCAGCCAATTTGGTGCTTAGTGCCTGATACACTGGGGGGGGGGTGTTGTTTCAGAAGGAGGGGTTGCATTGGGGAGGGTACTGCGCATGGGGGTCCGTTGCGCATGGGGAGTGGATACGCATGGGGGAGTGGATGCACAGTGGGGGATGACATATAGGGAAATTTTACTCCCACAATGCGAGTACGTTTTCACTAGTTATTATCATATAACTTATTATTATATGAAGTAAAATTAAAATGTATACCTGCTTTACAGCTGCACATTACAATCACCATTAAAAAGGCTTAAATCTCAAGCGTTTTAAGATATGAATGTGCATCAGATTTGATGGCGCATTTGGTTCAAGTAAATACATTATTTTGTATTATAGTAGTGTAATCATTTTAATGAATATTTTTGGGCTGTGAAACAGATTGCATTTCCATTATTTCTTATGGGAAATGCATTTTGGATTACAAACATGATTCTGGAACGAATTATGCTCTTTCATAAAGTATTAAAATTAAGTTTAAGATTCAAGTTATGATTTGATTTGGACAAAGCGGACAAGCTCAGGTGCTGTAAAACTACAGCTAGGTCAAGCTGACACATCTGACAATTGTAACGGTCAAATGGAAACTATCCCTACAATCCAGAGTAACTACGGGAGCATATAAAAGACATTTATGTCGACGTAGTTAGAATACCACCCAGTGAAAACCTAATGAAATTCCCACTCCCCCATGGGAAATTCATATTGCAATCCAGAGTAAATTGTTCTTACACCAGAGCAAGGACTCCCCGTAGTTACTCTGGATTGCGCCCTTAGCTGAAATGTGTGAGAAGTCTTTGAATAATAATAATAATAATAATAATAATAATAATAATAATAATAATAATAATAATAATAATAATTGAAGTCAGCAAGAGAAAGTTGTTGAAAGTGTAGCAGACCAACTATGAATATCGCAAAAGTGCAATTCAAGCTCAGACTGCCAGTTGGCAGAATAAAGTATTGCATGGCCAATTCTTTGCCAAGATCGAAGGAAAGTGGATCAGGATAAGACCTGGTTGTGGTTCACGAGTGGAACACTGAAGAAGGAGACGGAAGGCCTGATACTTGCTGCCCAAGAACAGGCAATCAGGACAAATGCCATCAAGGTCAGAATTGACAGATCAGCCGATGACCCAAAATGCCGGCTCTGCAAGGAAGTGGATGAAACCATCGACCACATTCTAAGTGGCTGCAAGAAGATCGCGCAGACTGACTACAAACTGAGGCACAACTCTGTTGCCCAGATGATCCACTGGAATCTATGCCAAAAGTATCATCTGCCAGTGGCAAAAAACTGGTGGGACCACAAGCCTGAAAAAGTGGTTGCAAATGAGCAGGTCAAGCTTCTGTGGGACTTCAGGATACAGACGGACAAGGTCTTGAAACACAATACTCCAGATATCACCATCATAGAAAGCAGTAAGATGTGGCTTGTTGACATCGCCATACCATGTGACAGCAGAATTGAGGAGAAACAACTGGAAAAGATCTCCTGCTACCAAGACCTAAGAATCGAATTACAGTGTATCTGGTGTAAGCCAGTGCAGGTGGTTCCAGTGGTAATTGGCACACTTGGTGCAGTGCCCAAAGACATTGGCAGGCACCTGAAAACTATTGGCAATGACAAAATATCACTCTGCCACCTGCAGAAAGCCGCTCTTCTGGGATCAGCACAAATTATACGCTGCTACATCACACAGTCCTAGAGACTTGGGAAGGGTCCGACTGGTGATGTGAATGAAACCAGCACGAAATTGCTGTGCATTTATTATAATAATAATAATAATAATAATAATAATAATAATAATAATAATAATAATAATAATAGCAGCCTACCCAAGTGTGTTTTTGGCCCTTTTCAACAATCAACAATATACCGACTTTTCTTTCATCCGATTTAGCCAATCAGTTTTTTCTTAAAGCAACTGAATACCAAGTTAACTAGTCCTTTTAGACTAAGCTTACATTATCAACAATCTTTTTTTTATTAAGGACATTACATAGAACTCTCTTTATAATACCAAAAAGACTGCTAGAAATTCATGGGTTTATGACCGTACTCTGGTCTCAGATCAAGCAACTAACCCAATTTTAGCCTTCCATCAGCATGAAATCAATAAAAAGCAAGCTGTTTTAGGTTTATCTCATAGCGTACAAATAAGTTCACAGCCAAACAGGCTGCCACCAATTTGTGGTGCCCCACATACTTATCTGATAGAACCAGACTTAGAAAGCAGATTGTGAACCACTGGATTTCATACTGCAGTCTGATGTATTCAGTTCTATCCTAGACACTACACATTCTAGATCAGTGGTATTCAAATGGGGGGTTGCGACCCCCCCCCCCCCACATTCATGTAAAGCTCATCTGGTCCCTTTAAGGGGTGGAATAAGGCATAAGGCATAATCCCCAGGACCTTATCACTACAAGGGAATAAAGGGGGGTACACTGACTTACATTTACTTTCCCCAAACCATCTGGAGCCTGCTGCAAATCAAAGTGAAAGCACTCCCCTTTATCACCCTTAGCAATGTGATTCTCAGAATTGCTTTACTGACTTTGCCCCTCCCCACTTAGGGAATAATTTCATTAAAAGTTTGAGAAACACAGCACTAGAAGCAAAACGACAGCCACTAGCGTCTGGTAATGAACTACTTTTAGAATAAGTGTACTGATGTACACCTAAACCAAAATTCATTAGGTGCAGGATGAGTAAACTGGCCAAAACCAAAGAACAATGGTTTCATCATGTAAGAATTGGACTGGTGCAATCTGAAGCCAGTGTTTCACAAAACTTTATTTTCTCCAACAGGCTTTCCAGTAGGTGACCCAGTGACTTTATAGAATGGAGAATAGATACCAAGGATGAAAGCTGTCATCACTGGATTGAGTGCGGGTAGATAATTTGGTAGAACTGTATTGCATCAAAGACAACTGAGAATATAGCAAGTATAATGTTGTGCTGACTTCCTTACCTGCCTTCTTTTCTCCAGTCTTTCTTGCTTTTCTTTCTTTCGCTCCTTCTCATGTACTTTGTTTTTAAGCAATATGGTGGGTTGACTCTTAGGAATTTTTTTATTAAGCACTTTGGCCATGGCCTCAGCCCAGCCATTACTTCCTGCATCTTTAGGGTCAGCTGCATCTTCATCTTTGTTATGCAGGGTGGTTGGCTCCTCTTCATCATCACCTTCTGGTTCTTCGGCTCCAGAAGAGAAACTGTCTTCTGGAAGATCTGAGCTCCACTCACCACCTGGAAGAGAAAGGGATCAAATTCTGATATCTATAACCTTGACCAATGGAATACTTCTTGCAATTTTTTAAGCAGCTGGATTTCAAAGGATGAACACTTCTTGCTGTCAAACAAGCACTCCCAAAAATGTCTTAGCAAAGTATGACACAGAATTGCATGATTCTGATGAATTTATACAGGAGATAGTACTAAGCAGAGGAACTGTTTACACAATGATTTCAGAAGATAGAAAAGAGTAAATAACAAAGAGCTTGTAACCAACTTAATAGTTTGGGTAAAAAAAAGCACATTTGAGAAAAAGCAATTCAAACTTACATATACAAAACTTAAACTGCAACACTGACATCTAGTGTTGAAATCACAGAATCAACGTAGAGAGTAACCTAGTCTGATATGGCAGGGAGGCAACCTCCAGTGATGATCTCCATTGCAGTTTTTCTATGCTGACAAGGCAGTTCAGCCCTCACTCTGCTGCCCTTATCCCTTCTAGTCTAAGATCGCTTATAAAAAACTATCATATACATGCACAGAATCAGGCTGAAATTATTTACAAGGTAAAATATCTAGATCTATAATAGGTAAAGATCACATGGACAAAACACTGTATTAAAAGGAAGGAGAAAAGATTTTCTCATTGCTTTTCCCACCCAACAAGGCATACAGAACGAAAAGATGTAAGGAAGGGAAGGTAACAAAAATGCTTACCAGACTTTTTCATAAGGCTAGGTAAGCTGCATTTCATGCTATGAAGACTAATGCTACAGATAACCTTAATACAAATAAAGAAACACCCTATATACTCAAGTATAAGCCTAGTTTTTCAGCACATTTTTTATGCTGAAAAATTCCCCCTCAGCTTATACTCGGGTCGGCTTATACTTGTCATAAGATGCAAAGTAGTGGATTTCTGCACAAGCAGCTCAACTTAGGTCAGCCTTTTAAAAAAGCAGGAAAGGCTGCTTTGCTTCCTTCTTTTAAAACAAAAACTAAGTCAGCAGATTCATCCCTCTCCTCCCTGCATGTACGAGCTTGATGGCTTACCACATTGGCTGTTTTCTCCTTGTTAAAACAGCAGTAGCTGCTGCATTTCCCACCCTAGGCTTATACTCGAGTCAATAAGTTTCCCCAGTTTTTTAGGTGCCTCAGCTTACACTCAAGTATATATGGTACCTTCATTTGTCCTTCATTGCTTTGCTCTTTCAACCATTTTTACTTATAACAAATTTCATCCATGTGTCTTCCTCTTTAAATTGGATTTTTTATTGGACATCCAATTTCACTCAATCTTCTGTGTTTGGTGATGTTCTTATACTTATTTTTCTTTTGGTTTATTTAAGTTTTGCATGCGCTATACAATTATTTACAGGGGTTTTTTGCTAGTCAGAATAAAATTGCAAGATAAATAACTTTCTGACATCTATACAGTGGTACCTCATATAACAATTTACTTCGTTCTGGAGGCATGTTTGTTATGTAAAACATTCTATATGTGAAGTGGATTTTCCCATAGGAAATAATGGAAACTCAGACGACTGCTTCAAGAACCTAAAAAATATTCATATAACAATACTAATTGGATGTAAAAACGATGACAAAACACTGGAATTGAATTCAAAACATGCATTCAATATGCATTATCCTATGAAGTCTACTTAGGCTGCAGTCTTAAAGACACTTTCCTGGGAGTAAGACCCATTTAACACAATGGGGCTTACTTCTGGGTAGACATGGCTAGGAGGCTGCAAAGACACTTTCTTCTGTAATCCAAGACACTTTCAAAGTGTCTCCGCACTTTCTCCTTCTCTTCATCCTAAGCCTCTCTCTCCCCTGTTTCCTTCTGGCTAGCCCTGAGCTGCTTCCCTCTTCTCCACTGCTGTTCTCTCCCTCTGCCCAGTGGATGTCCGGCCACAGGAGGAACAGTGCGGAGGTGTTGCTTTTGCTATGGGCAAGCGCGCTAGGTAGCCCTGACGCTTATTCAAAGGGCTACCAGCCAGCATGTCTGCTCCAACTGACGAGTTTGTTTGTTACGTGAAGCAGAATCCTAGAGAATTTTTTGTTTGTTACATGAAACATACATGAAGCGTTTGTTACGAGAGGTGCCACTGTACTAATAAAAGGCTAATTCTGTCTGTCCCCCTCTAGCTCCATCTACACTTGCTCTACATAGACATATTATACCATTTTGGAATGGGGATGATCCCATGATTAACCCAACACCACCCAACCCTACACTCCACACCACACACAACAAAGCTCCACTCATGTCCTCTAACTCCATAGACACATGCTCTACATAGACATATTATAGATTTTTTTGAATCAGGATGATCCTAGGCTTGACCCCCACATACAACCCAACTCCACATTCCACACACACAACCCCACCCCACACACACAATCCCACACTCCACACACACAACACAACCCCCACACACAAACACACACAACCCAACCCCCCACACACACAATCAACCCCACACACACAATCCCACACTCAAAACCCAACCCCCCACACAATCCCACACTCCACACACACACAATCAACCCCACACACACAATCCCACACTCTAAACCCAACCCCCCACACAATCCCACACTCCACACACACAACCCAACCCCCACACACAATTCCTCACTCCACACACACAATCAACCCCACACACACAATCCCACACTCAAAACCCAACCCCCCACACACAATCCCACACTCCACACACACACAACCCAACCCCCCACACACAATCAACCCCACACACACAATCCCACACTCAAAACCCAACCCCCCACACAATCCCACACTCCACACACACACAACCCAACCCCCCACACACAATTCCTTACTCCATACACACAATCAACCCCCCACATACAATCCCACACTCACAACCCCACACACACAAGCCCTCACTCCACACACACAATCAACCCCCCACACATAATCCCACACTCACCACACAACCCCACACACACAATCCCACACAAAACAACACAGCCCAACCCCTTCTCAACTCACACACCGCCCAACTGCACATCCACACAATGTATCTGAACCCGTAGGCTTCCCAGTAAATGGGCATAAGATGGGACAAACCTAGCCCCGCTTTCCCGGGAGTGAGCCCCAGAGGCTACAGGGGGCCCTGCTTCCAGTAGAGCTGCCTGGCTGGCTCAGAGGCAGGCGGCGTGAAAGGAGGGATGGGAGGGAAGGAGACTCTGAGCCGAGCAGCCCAGGCTCCCTCCCGGCCAGGCAGGAGAGGGCAGGGCAGGGCAGGGCAGGGCAGGGCAGGGGGAGTAGGAGTCCTACCGTCGCTCTCCTCCAGGGAGGGTCCATGTGGGGCTACCAGGGCCGCCGCCATCTTGTCCTGCACAGACTCCGTCCGCCAGAAACGCCAGGCGAGGAAGAACCGTTCCTCAAGGCCACGCCCCCAGTCGCGCGCCAGCCTCTCCTCACGCACTACGCGCATGCGCACAAGCCTCGCTCTCTCGGGCGCCGCCACCCCCTGGGAAACTTCCGCTTCTCCATGGTAACCGCCTGGCGCTACCACTGAGATGAGGGGACGGAGCGGCTCAGTTTCCGCTCGTGGATGGAAACCGGAAATAGGGCGTTTGTCAAGGGCTGGTGGGCTTTTCTAGGCGGTGCTTCTCTTCTGCTCCTCCAGGGAAGGCCAGGAGGGTTGGTGTTAGAACCCTACTCAGAAGTCAGTGTCAATGGGAGTGAATGGGACTACTCAGAAGTAAGCCCCATTATGGTCAATGGGACTTACTCCCAGGTAAATGAGGATAGCATTGCAGCCTCTTGAGTCCAATCCCCTGCATGCTTACTCAGAGGTCAGTGTCAATGAGAGTGAGTGGGACTACTCAGAAGTAAGCCCCATTATAGTCAATGGGACTTACTCCCAGGTAAATGAGGGTAGGATTGAGTCCAATCCCCTGCATGCTTATTCAGAGGTCAGTGTCAATGGGAGTGAATGGGACTACTCAGAAGTAAGCCCCATTATAGTCATTGGGACTTACTCCCAGGTAAATGAGGATAGGATTGCAGCCTCTGAGTCCAATCCCCTGCATTCAGTGTCAGTGCGAGTCAGTGGGACTACTCAGAACACCCCCCTGCCATAGGGAATCTTAGAGAGGAGATAAAAGCTCATTGGCTACTATAGACCGTTGCTGAAGCCTCCCTGTATGTATGAAAAAACACAATACTTTTAAATAAATTTATGTACATCCCTTTGGTCCCATGATTCCTCTAAGGAGATTATTTTAGGTTATTGGATGTACTGCCCAACATGTGCCTGCATCATAGACTTCAAAGGAAAGCCAAAGCACAGTCAAGCACTTCCTCAAGAACCACTTCCTTAAAAATGCAGTGGAAAGGCTGGGACCTGTAAATGCCACAAAGAAAGATGAGGCCCTTTGACCACCATCCAAAATGTTGGGCATAGTTTTCCATGGCCTGGAACACGTTAGCTCTTTCCATCTTGCTTTGGTTCTTACAAGGCAGAACCTCCTTGTAATACTTTCTGTGTTTTGCAGACGTGGATTAAAACTGATTTTCAAAAGCACAGGGTTTCTCCTTCACATACAAGAGGAATCTGAGTAGGTAAAAGTTCCCCAAGGGATCAGGAAACAGGGAAGATGAATATATAGGATTTATGATGTCATCTCCTGATAGACTGGGAAACTGGCTGCTCTGTTTTCAGGGCCATCAGTAAAGATAAGGAAATATTCAGCCTTATATTTTAATGAACTAGCAAAAAGCGTACCCGCGTTGCAGGAGTAACATTTCCCCATACAACATCCCCCCACAGCGCATCAACACCCCATGCGCAACTTCCTTCCATGTGCATCTTCCCTCCATGTGCATCATCCCCCATGTGCAACTTTCCACATGCGCAACTTCCCCATGCGCAAATTCCCCCATGCGCAACTTACCTACATGTGCATCAAACCCCATGCGCATCATCCCCATGCGCAACTTTCCCCCATATGCAACTTTTCTCCATGCGCAACTTTCCTCCATGCACATCATCCACCAATGCACAACTTACCCCATGTGCAACTTACCCCATGCACAACTACCCCATGTGCAACTTACTCCCATGCGCATCATCCCCCCATGCGCAATTCCCCCATGCGCAACTTCCTCCATGCGCATCATCCCCCCATGCGCAACATTCCTCCATGTGCATCATCCCCCCATGCACAATTCCCCCCATGCGCAACTTTCCTCCATGCGCAACCTTCCTCCATACGCAACTTTCCTCCGTGCACATCATCCCCCCATGCACAACTTACCCCCATGCGCAACTTACCCCATGCGCAACTTACCCCATGCGCAACTTACCCCATGCGCAACTTACTCCCATGCGTAACTTACCCCCATGCGCATCATCTCCCCATGCATAATTCCCCCATGCACAACATTCCTCCATGCGCATCATCCCCCATGCACAATTCCTCCCATGCGGAATTCCCCCATGTGCAACTTTCCTCCATTCGCATCATCCCCCCATGCGCAATTCCCCCATGCACAACTCCCCCATGTGCAACTTACCCCCATGCGCAACTTACCCCCATGCACAACTTACCCCCATGCACATCATCCCCCATGCGCAATTCCCCCATGCGCAACTTTCCTCCATGCGCATCATCCCCCATGTGCAACTCCCCCATGCGCAACTTCCCCCCATGCGCAGCATCCTCGGCAGTGCAACCTCTTCCTCCGAACAACATCCCTCAGTTCACCAGGCACTGAGAACCAAATTGGCTGGATGTTGTTCAGTCTCCCTTGTTAAGTATTGGACAGAAACACATTGCCCCCTTTTCAGTCCCTGAAGGGTTAAATTCTCCAGGTGGTTCTTGGTGGGAGTTCAGGTGACAGAAGGATCCCTCCCAAATTCCATGCTTCAGGCCCAGCAGTTGGGGCGGAATGTTGATGAGTCAGCAATTCTCAGTGCAAAGTATAGGGAGGAAAACGCGTTGCGCCCCTTTTCACCCCCTTCCCGTTGGAATTTCCGAAAACCGGTTCGTAGTGCACCCCTCAGTCACGGAAGGAACACCCACCCCAAATTTCATGCTTCTAGGCCCAGCGGTTTTGGCACGGTGGTGATGAGTCAGTCAGTGAATCAGTGAGTCAGTCAGTGACTTTTCTCTTTTTTATATATAGATTATAAGAAAATGTGTGTGAGTCCTCCAGATGGAACCTCCCTGATTTGTTTTTGAGCACAATCCTAACCATGTCTACTCAAATATAAGCCCCATTGTGTTCAATAGGTCTTACTCCCAGGAAAGTTTCTTTAGAATTGCAGACTAAGAACACAATCCAAACCATGTCTATGAAAAAGTAAGCCCCATTGTGTTTAATAGATCTTACTCCCAGGAAAGTGTCCCAGGAAAGACACTTTCCTGGGAGTAAGCCCCATTGAACACAATAGGACTTACATCTGAGTAGAAAGGGTTCAGATTGTACCCTCAGTCCTTAAAAAAAGGGTTCTCCTTTATATTTGCTATACTGTACAAGCCTATCCATGGTATGTTGCTAACTTGCTATGTAATAGATTCATTCTTGTTTTTTTTATTTGCATGTGTTATACTTTTTATTGCAAATAGGGTTCTAAATCTTACTTTAGGAAAGAAAATTGCACTGCATGGGAGTGTGGTGAAAGTAAGCTATCAATAATGTTAGTTATGAAAACCGGATCATAAGTGTTTTTAGTCCATTAGCCGTTCGGCTTTATTTATGTCCTCTTTCTGGCAGGCTCGGGAGCCAGTTATTCAAAAGATGAAATTGGCAGAGGAGCAGCACAAGAGGATATAAAACACTGCCATGTTCTTTCTGCTAGAAGAAAACCTTTTTTAATTTTGATCTTCCCAAACGACACAAGACACCTATGTGGGAATGAAAGCTGAGAATGTACCTTTAATCACTTTGTGTAAAATGTCAAACGGACCGGTAAAAAATATATAAACCCAAATGGATCTAATTCCGTCTGCAAAATTAAAGCAACAAGTACTTTAATGGATCCATCCAGACCTCAGTTTGCACTCACTGAGCAGGATAGAACCTTTCTATGCTGGGGTAAAAACAAGGACGCTGCGGTGAAAAACAATCTTTCCAAAGCAAAGGAAAAAACCAGGCAGGGAATGAATGTCAGCTGGAATCCTCACCCAAATAGCATGAGAGCAGAAAAATAGCATTACATTCACTGAATCAGTGTGATCCCAAGTGACCATTGATTTTCCCTTTCTGCTAGTTCAGTCTATTTTTTTATTTGATTGATTGATATTCCGCCTTTCTCCCCAAAGGTTACCTAATTATATAATAGAAGTCTCTTTTTCTGATTACTTCCCACTAATCTTGCTTGCTTGCTTGTTTTCTTATTTATTTATTTATTTATTTATTTATTTATTTATTTATTTATTTCCCACCTTTCCACCCTGCTTTCCAACTAATCATGTATTCAGTCTTGACACCCACCACCATGTCTCAGCCAGATCTTATACAGGTATCCTCCACGTATCTGACAGGTTAGGAATCGCAGCTTTGGTAAAAGTAGAAATGTTTGAAAAGCGGAACTGGTTTTTTTTTTTTGTTTACACATACTGTTTCTGATGCTGTTTTAGCTAGCAAATTGTAAATGGCCCTTTTATTTGCTGGCACATAAAGATTTTTGCTGTCTCTCATTAACTCCTTCAGGAATTGGTATAGTCAGAAGCTAAAGTGACCATGTGTGTTCTCTCTTTCACGCAGACATGCCAAAACAGTCTGAATCACCATGTCGTAGGCAAAGTAATGTGGGGGAGGGCAATTTTAGCCTTTAGAATAGCAGAGACAGGTTGAAAGAATGGAACATGTATTGAATGAATGGTTTGGGGGTATAATTGAAAAGTGTGCTGAACGAGCAGATCATCAGAAAATGAACGGTCAGAAAGCGGGGAATACCTGTAAATCAAGTTGTATAATATGGAGTTGTAGCACTATGCCACCATGTTTATCCTAAACATGGCTGCAATCCTAAAGACACTTACCTGGGAGTAAGACCCATATAACACAATGGGGCTTACTTTTGTGTAGACATGGTGAGAATTGTGCTCCAAGTCTCTTGGCTCTGCCAGGCTGATGCTTTTCCAACTTTGGTGGTTACCAGACTACTTTTCGGGTGCAATTCTAGGTGCAGACAAGTTCTTTAAAACCCTGTGTGGCTTAGGACCATGGTATCTGTTGAATTATCTTCTTTTATGAAGTGGCATGTCCCTTAAGATCAACTGGAAGAGCCATCCTGTGGGTGTTTCCCCCATTTGATTTTTGATTGACAGATCCATGAAAGGGCCTTCTCTAGAGTGGCACATAGATATGGAATTCCTTCTCTCCTGAATTGTAGTTGATAGGTGTTCCAGCAGTGCTTGTAGACTCCTATTCTGCTCTGCTTTCTTCAGTTTTCTTTTATTAATTTTTATTTAATTGAGAAATCTATATCCCACCTTCCAAAGCAAATGCTCAAGGTGGATAACAAAACTCAGATAGGTACAAATGGATTTTTACAGTAATTGTTGTATGTTCTATATAACTCTTTTCTTCCAGATAGAATCCTTCATGAAGTGGTCATCAAATCTGGCATCAGGGAATGCCTTCCAAGCTGTAAACAGCCACTTCTTCTGACTCTGTTGTTTCACAACAGCTTTATCAGCTTTTCAGGTCCCAAACAAAATTCATCCTGGTCTGTTCCTGCTTAGCTGTCTTCTGGCAGCCTTTGAGGCCTCTGGAGGGCAGTGAAACAATAATTCTAGTTTTCCTTCCTTTCCCTCTTTCTTGCCACTTAAATGCTAATACATTATGAAGGATTTATGATTTAAAAATGGTTTGCTGGCCATTGTTGTTTTATCTGATAATAAAGAACATACATGTGGTGAGGTTGGGCTTGAAGATAAGGATGTTTCTTCTGACTTCCCTGGAGTCTCATTAGTGCCTGCTCTCGAGATTTCATGGACTTTTACCATTTTAATGCACCCCTGAAGCTATAGCTGGAGCCCGTTGGTCCAAGAATTGCTGAGACTGTGATTTGAAATGTCAACAGAGGGGTTGCTCTCCATGTATTGGTTATTTCATAAGTAGTGGTGGATATTGCATGTGCTTACAGAAAGTACCACTGTTCATTTTTTAGAAGTACAGATAACAAGAAAAATTAGACCCTGAAGAGGGGAGGACCAATTAGATTTAATAGAAATTAAGATGCGTATATCCTTAACATTACTAACAGAATAAGTATCTAAGCAAAGGATGGTGAGTTTTCTTTTTTCTTGAAAATTCTGTGTGCGTGCATACTTCTCTCTCTTTGACACCCTTCTTATTGACAGTTCAAATGACAAAATACGCCCCTGACATCCCCATCTCCATCCCCACCTCATTCCTTATTATCTGTGGGAAAGTACATCACATCTTGGTCTAACACACGAGGGGCCTGATCTGGACTTAGTAGCTAACATCAACCAACAACCAACCAACAGTATTTATATAATGCTTTTCAACGAAACAATCACAAAGCTTTTTGGGTCCCAAACAAAATGCAACCTAGTCTGTTCCTGCTTAGCTGTCTTCTGGCAGCTTCTGAGGCCTTCTGGCAGCTTCTGAGGTTATAGAGAAAATGAAATAACTACCTTTCTAGGACTCTGGAGGTCATTCTGAGGCCCATAAAGGCCATGCGCAGCTTCTGTGGGTCTCAGAAGAGCTTGCAGATGCAATCAATTACTCCTGGAGGCTTCAGATGGAGGCTCTGTTATCAGTGATTCTTGGTATCTGCTGGGGGTCCAGAAACAGACTCCCCATGGACAAAAAAACTTCAAGTGTAATTAAAAACATTGAAATCCAATATCAAAACATGAAATGAATACAATTTGAATACAAAGAGCAGATGCACAAAACCTCCTTAATCAAAATATTCACACTGTTCAAATTACAACTATAGTTTTCAAACTTTTTATTGTTGATTGTATTTACACCAACAGAGATCTCCTGTCCAGCACACAACAAAATATTATAGGTCATACCCAAGGGCAAGTGCTCACTCACTGTCCAGATTTGCTGAGCATGAGGCTGACTGCGTGGCTTAAGTCACACTCAACACTCTCATAAAGTATCCACTTAAGTGAAAGTCTAGACATGGATTCCTTCAAATTTTGCCACTATTGATCTTTTTAGTCTCCTCTGATCTATATCCAGGGAACTTCATCCTTCTTTCAAACACTTTGAAAACCACCGGCTTGCAATAAAGTCACCAGCACACAACAGAAGAGCAGTTCTGATTAATATCCATTTAAAATCTACATTTTAAATCTCCGGTTCAGTCAATCGATTAATTAGACCAATGAATTAGATAATGATGCCAGCTGTAATCAAAATGGTATCAAGCAACATAATGGTGCTGCCAGCGTTTTAGTAATGAGTCAAACTCAGAAGGCAGAGGTGGGGTTTATTTTGTGTTGCACACAGGATGACTTCCTCTAACTTTCAAACCAGTTTTGTTGGAGAAACATAGCAGGTGCCTTGTTTCTTTAGAACAATTTCGATTCAAATTAATGTGACGGCAAGATCCTTGAGTCACCTAGCTTGTCTCACTGGATTTGTTTCTAATTGAATGTTAAGATCAAAGTTTAAGTTTATAAGAGAGAAAAACAAGCACAGATAAATAGTTATTATCTGACATCCTTATGAAAATTCATGACCTGCAGCTTTATTGAGGACCTTTTAAGAATTCTAATTGTGAAGTATGCAGAACTATTAAATGGCTAGAGCACTTCAGTCTCTTGATAAGAAGCGAGTTAAATAATTGTCCTGTTTAACTTGTGCTTGTTAACCTTTAAGGTCAACTAGTTTGAACATACGTTTAATGAAATCCTGGAGCCAGAATTTATGATACTGCTGCTGAATGTTAAATTGGACAATTTACATAAGCAGGACATTAACCTTCTGAGTACTAAATAGCATTTTAGCACTTAGCCGCTGGGGACAATAAGGGACATGTTCTATATATTTGTGATTAGCTTGCCTGGAAACTCTCATGATGACCAATTGGCCTACCAAGTTTAGCAGCATAATTAAATGAATGGACTCAGCCTAAGTAAATTATCACTGCTGTGTACAGTATATCATTACAGTCCTAAGGAGGAGGGGGAGGGGGAGAGAAAGGATATGAATAATGTAATATTACATTACTAATTTATCAATGCTAAGTGACTGTGAGGAGACTCTCTTCTAATTCGTTGGTTTAAATTTGATATTTGATTTGTGTGTGTGATTAAACTTGAGCCTACTTAATTTCTTTAGCAGAAATTTATGGTAACTCAGAATTTATGATCACATTTCTCATTCTCCTCCCTGCACCTTTTCCAGTAACCGGCGCATTTTTCGTTTTCTCCTCCTTTGTTAATAATAGCAAACACAAAATATTAAGTATTGTCAAACTTTTAAGTTGGCCATTTGTCACAGCTAGATGCTTCCAGCTTCTCTTGGCTGGAGTGAGAGCAGGCAAAGTTGTGGGCTTAAGAATTGTTTTGGGTTCCAAGCTTTCCTAAAAAGACAGCTGTCTTTTGAGAGAAAATACTCCAATCATATTGAAAAGTAAGAACCAGCCTGATAAGTCAGATGCTTTTTCCCCTCCTTCGGAAAATGATGGCTTAGTATGGAAACCGCACACTGAAAATGTGACACAGGAGTTATGCCCATCCAGGTATAATGAGAAAGAATGCAGAGGTGTCCCTAGTAAGATTCAGGCAGCAATGCACACAAGATTAAGGCTACAATCCTATCCACACTTTCCTGGGAGTAAGTGCCATTGAGTTTAATGTCACTTACTTCTGAGTAGTCACTTATAGGCTTGCACTATAAGTCCTGCTTTTGATTGAAGGACAAATCCATTGGTCCAAAAAGTGTAGCATCTAAAAAATGGGAATGTTGCTAATGCTGCACAGAAGCAATGTATTTGCACCTGTTAGACCTGCTTTGGCAGGATTAAAAACAGTGTTGGTATGGTGCTTGTATGAGTAGATACATACATCAAAGTGGGTCTGCATACAGAGATTTTATTTCTGAGGATTAGTTTTTCAAATGAAGGGTTCAGGAATGACATGCACCAAAATTATGAATAGATGCACTCACTCACTCTCATACACATTGAAAACTCTTTCTGCAAAGTCCAAGATTTTGGGGGACTATAATTAAACAATGACACAAGAAATTTTTTTTGCATTTGCTCAAAGTGAGGCCTGGAGCAACATATAGCACTGCCATCTCTTCCCCTCCTTTCCCAGCTCCTTCTAAATCAAGCCAGGACTTAGATCCTTCTGACCAGGGTCCAGAAGCCAAGAACCTTCTGAAAAAACCAACAAAAATCATTGGGATCTTTTTTGGTGTACTCAGCATTTCCTCTTGTGTTTAAAGGGCCTATGTGGTAATGTGGATGAAAGAGAGATCTTGCTCCTTCCCCATCGCTCTCTTTTAAAAGAAGGCGGAGGAAGGTGAGGGAACCAGGTCACTGAGCTCAAAGGATGCACACTGAATATGGTGTCTTACTTCTTTCCTTGCATAGGTTCCTTATACCAAGCAGGCAATACTGGGCACATTTTTATTTTTATTTTAAAAATTTATATCCCACCTTCCTCGGGCCATAGACCGACTCATGGCAGCTCACAGTAAAACATAATTAAAAACACAGTAAAACATTGGGAGCAGGCCCTGCATGCATTGCTTTGATTAAAGAGCTGAGCAAAAGAAGGGGCCAGTAGGTATGCTCTCTCTTCAGCAGTAGAGTTTGGAAGGGGAAGGTGTTCTGTTTGCAAGTGTTCTGTTCATCATCCTTCCACTGATCCTGGCTCAAAGGTAACCTCTTTCCAATTATTTAACATTTGTTCACCATGTAGCACCAGCAGGCACCGCTACCAGGCATCATCTAGCAGCGGGAACCACTGCACTCCAGTGGACAACAGATACCATCCGGTGGGGCACCAGGCATCCCTTTGATCACCACTGTGCACCAGGCACCTCTACGAGGTAGCAGGCACCACTGGGCACCAGGCATACGGCACCAGACACTGGGCACCACACATCCCTACCAGGCACCAACAAGCAACACCAGGCAGCAGGTACCATCACACAGCACCAGGCACCAAATCAGTTCTCAGTGGGTCCTTACATCACAGAAGGAATATGCTCCCCAAATTTCATACTTCTAGGTGAAGGGTATGGGGCTGGGTGAAGATCCAATGTTAAATTTAGGATGAAAACTTTGTGATAGTGCACAGTACCCCATCATGCCATATGTCGTTGGATTCGTATTGAGGAGCAGAATCCAGTGCAAAAATCAGTTTTGAGATATCTCCTTCCTATCAAAAGTTATGGTCAAAAACCAACAAAAAATACATTTTTTCAGTGGGTAGGAATTTTGGCCCTGGGGTTCAGGAATTTGGGTTTGGCATCTGGTCACCCTGGTGATGGCGAACCTATGGCAGACATGTCAGGGAGGGCACTCCAAGCCCCATGCTCCCCACATGCAAATTCTGGGCACATGCAGTTGGCACTGGCCCCATCAGTTCGGCTCAGCTGCAAAGAGGAGCAGCAGTTAAGCTGAATTGACTGGCCCAGTGCCCACCGTGCATGCCTTGCTCTGGCCATGTGCAAGAGGTCTAGGGCGCTCCTGATCCACTGCACATACCAGGAGTTCTGGGCATGTGTGATGGGAACAGGCACACATGGTGGGCACCGGTACTGCCAGTGGAGGTGCAAAAAAAGGTTGCCCTCCGCTGCCATTAAGGAGCTAAATTTCTAAAAGTCATCACATTACAAGTGATGGTGTGTCTTGTTCTTATGTTCTTATTGTGTACTGATCCTAGGGGATTAACACAACTCAGGAGTCCATGTAAATGAACCAAGTGAGTTGTGATGAATAGCAGGTCAAGATGCTTTCCAGACCTTTGGGTAACAAGTGTTGCATGAGTCATGTGGACAGAGAAGGGCATTGAGAAGCTATGTGTTTAGCTATGTCTTGTGCTGTTTTGTGGCATATTGAGCTATGTGGCGACAATTGAGAGGAGAGAGAAGGTTGGAATGCAATGATGTCCTCCCTGGATTTTCATTTTGAGTTGATTATGACTGCTGTGGAAAAGGAGTGGCAAGCCTTTACATCCAGAATGCTCTTTCCATGGCCTGCTGCGGTTCCTCACTCATAGGGGAAAGGGGAAGCCAATGGGGTTGGAGGGCCCAGATGAAACCAAATCTGTCACTGTCTGAACACAAGAACAGAAACCTCCTGGGATGATTTATATGCTACAGCCTCGACTTGATGGATCATGCAGATGTAGCACCAACTGCATTAGCTCCCACAGCCAGTGCGGTTGAGAACGAACCTGATTCTGACCATATCACTTTGTGAGAGAAGGGGGGAGGAAAAAGGTGTCAAAATAAAAAATGGCCTCATTGGAATTTATAGTCTGAATCTGATATGCTGTTAGAAAAGCTACACACAAGCACCCAGACCAGGGTAAATGCATGTTGTTAATTTCTCCTCTCAAGAAATACTGCAAGATTTGTTGAATTAGCAAGGGAAAATCAGGACAGAATGAAAGGGACATCAGTAGAAATATTTTTGTGGATCTTTTCTATATCCAAGTAATCAACAATGCATTTGTGGCTAACTTTCCAGCACAGAATCAAGCGACACAAAAGGGTTTCAACCTACTTATAAATACCATATAGCCTCAGTTTCTGCCTTTCTGCATGTTGCTGCTATTATTATTATTATTATTATTATTATTATTATTATTATTATTATTATTATTATTATTATTCATTGGCATCCTTCAGTCTCGAAAGACTATGGTATCGTGCTCTGATTGGAGATCCTGAAACAATATCTAGTGTGGCTAAAAAGGCCGATCTGAGAGTGGCAATCCCTTCCACACTGAGGACAAATAAATTCCGTCCCCTGCCCAGGCCTCAGGTTTCGCTGCTTTCGGGTCTGTCTCTTTGCTTCAGCCTGCCAAACAAGTTTCTCTTCCAGTTGGAGAAGGCCATGCTGGGTCTTTTGCCTCCACGCTGAACGATCAGAGGTCAAGGTTTCCCAGCTGTTGATGTCCATTCCCAAGGCCTTTAGATCCCTCTTGCAGATGTCCTTGTATCGCAGCTGTGGTCTCCCTCTAGGGCGCTTTCCCTGCACTAATTCTCCATATAGGAGATCTTTTGGAATCCGACCATCAGCTATTCTCACGACATGCCCAAGCCAGCGTAGATGCCGCTGTTTCAGAAGTGTGAACATGCTAGATTCCAGCACGTTCCAAGACAGCGTCATTTGAAACTTTGTCACGCCAAGTGATGCCAAGAATACATCGGAGACAGCGCATATGGAAGGTGTTCAGCTTTCTCTCCTGCCATGCATAAATGGTCCAAGACTCGCTGCAGTACAAGAGTGTGCTCAGGACACAAGCTCTATAGACCTGGATCTTTGTATGTTCCGTCAGCTTCTTATTAAGCCATACTCTCTTTGTAAGCCTGGGGAACGTGGTAGCCGCTTTACCAGTATGTTTATTCAGCTCAGTATCTAAGGAGAAAGTGTCAGAGATAGTTGAGCCAAGGTACACAAAGTCATGGACAACCTCCAGTTCATGTTCAGAGATTGTGATACAGGGAGGTGGATCCACACCCTGACCCATGACTTGTGTTTTCTTCAAGCTGATTGTTAGTCCAAAGACTTAGCAGGCTTTGCTAAAATGGTCCATAAGTTGTTGAAGGTCTTCGGCAGAGTAAGCAGTAACAGCAGCAGCATCGGCGAAGAGGAACTCCCACAAGCATTTCAGCTGGACTGTGGACTTTGCTCTTAGTCTGGAAGGATTATAGAGTTTTCCATCTGATCTGGTCCGGAGATAGCTGGCTGTGGGTGGCGCAAGTGGCTAATACACTGTACCTGTTAACCAGCAGGCCAGGGTTCGAGACCCGGGTCGGCCCCAGGGTGAGCTCCTGTCCTTAGCCCACCTCTGCAACACCAGCTGGATCCAATCGTATTGGCTCTGCCTTTCCATTGGACCAATTCAGTGGCGTGGAGAGGGGGATTTGCTGCTTGGGTAACAGCCTATCCTCCACAACAATCTAACCCAGGCTTTGATGCTTCGCATGCAGCGTATGCAGTGCTGAGCACGATACCATAGTCTTCCAAGACTGACGGAGGCCTGCTTATGATGAACTAAACCTGACTAATTTCCCTCCTCTATACAATGCTTAAAAGTAGAGGCACTCTGCCATTCTATATGGTCACCCTTATTATTATTATTATTATTATTATTATTATTATTATTATTATTATTATTATTATTATTATTATTATTATAACATAAATGCACAGCAAACAATTTCGTGCTGGTTTCATTCACATCACCAGTCGGACCCTTCCCAAGAGTCTAGGACTGTGTGATGTAGCGGCGTATAATTTGTGCTGATCCCAGAAGAGCGGCTTTCTGCAGTTGGCAGAGTGATATTTTGTCAATGCCAATAGTTTTCAAGTGCCTGCCAATGTCTTTGGGCACTGCACCGAGTGTGCCAATTACCACTGGAACCACCTGCACCGGCTTACACCAGATAAGCTGTAATTCAATTCTTAGGTCTTGGTAGAGGGAGATCTTTTCCAGTTGTTTCTCCTCAATTCTGCTGTCACCTGGTATAGCGATGTCAACAAGCCACACCTTACTGCTTTCTATGATGGTGATATCTGGAGTATTGTGTTCCAAGACCTTGTCCGTCTGTATCCTGAAGTCCCACAGAAGCTTGACCTGCTCATTTGCAACCACTTTTTCAGGCTTGTGGTCCCACCAGTTTTTTGCCACTGGCAGATGATACTTTTGGCATAGATTCCAGTGGATCATCTGGGCAACAGAGTTGTGCCTCAGTTTGTAGTCAGTCTGTGCGATCTTCTTGCAGCCACTTAGAATGTGGTCGATGGTTTCATCCACTTTAATAATAATAATAATAATAATAATAATAATAATAATAATAATAATAATAATAATAATAATAATAATAATATATTATTATTATTATTATTATTATTATTATTATTATTATTATTATTATTGAAAATAAAACAAATACACAGCGAACAATTTCATGCTGGTTTCATTCACATCACCAGTTGGACCCTTCCCAAGAGTCTAGGACTATGTGATGTAACGGCGTATAATTCGTGCTGAACCCAGAAGAGCGGCTTTCTGCAATTGGCAGAGTGATATGCCAATTTTTTATTATTATTATTATTATTATTATTACTACTACTACTACTACTACTACTACTACTGCTAGTAGTAGTAGTAGTAGTAAAAAAAAAAAAGCAGGCCTCCGTCAGTCTTGGAAGACTATGGTATCGTGCTCGGCGCTGCATACGCTGCATGAAAGCCTGGGTTAGATTGTTATGGAGGATAAGCTGTTACCCAAGCAGCAAATCCCCCCTCTCCACGCCACTGAATTAGTCCAACGGAAAGGCAGAGCCAATACGATTGGATCCAGCTGGTGTCGCAGAGCTGGGCTAAGGTCAGGAGCTCATCCTATCTTGTGGGGCCGACCCGGGTCTCGAACCTTAGCCTGCTGGTTAACAGGCACAGTGTCTTAGCCTCTTGCGC
The DNA here is from genome assembly GCA_030015325.1 of Cryptoblepharus egeriae. Taxonomy (NCBI): domain Eukaryota; kingdom Metazoa; phylum Chordata; class Lepidosauria; order Squamata; family Scincidae; genus Cryptoblepharus; species Cryptoblepharus egeriae. The sequence continues at coordinate 214,908,860 of JAREYC010000001.1, forward strand.
CACCCACAGCCCTACTACTACTACTACTACTACTACTACTACTACGACGACTACTACTGTTTATTTTGTCATATGGATATCTGAAGCTGCCTCCAAATCCTGCCATGACTTCTTCTAAGTCAGCATTATTTATACTGACTGGTAGTAATTCTTCAGAGCTTTGGATATCTACACGATCTGGAGTTTCTGAAATTGAACCTGGGATCTTACGCATGTAAAACGTGCTCTACTGCTAAGCTATAGCCTTGTCCTGAAGCCAAATCAGTGTGGGACTAGCAAATCTTTGTCAATGCATCTAGAATACTTAGGACTTTCCCCGCCTTGGCAAATCCATTCTCTACTCTTTCTCAAAGTTTCATTTTTCAGTTTCTTAAGGGCATGTGGGAAATGGCAGGGAAGTAAGTTTTGCCCACTCACCCCCCCCCCCCCCCACAAAGTAAGGACCTAAGAGTTTATTTGGAATTATCTGGGAAAGCTCAAAAAATAGCCAGTGTCCAATGATAGGCAGGTCTGCTCTACTCCTCAAAGTAAGACTTAATTATATTTTATTGGGCTTACTCCCTTGTAAGTGTGGACAGGATTGCAGCCAATATCATCTTAGAAGCTTCAAGTACCAGGAATGGGAGCCATACATCCCTGACAGAAGAACAGTTGATTTCATGGTATCTTGAAATATTTCAGCTGCAGCAAGAGGAGAATGCAGAGCTTCCTCACCAGATCCAGATATCCTGGGGATTGTGGAGATGGTGCCCACTGCCCAGTTAGTGCGTTGTACCTGGTGGTGCCCAGTGGTGCATGGTGGTGCAGTGTGGTGCTGGTGTCCAGTAGGGATGCATGGTGCTCACTCCCCTCTGCCTGGTAATGCCCACTGATGCCTGCTGGTGCTCACGGGGTGTCCACTGCCACCCCCAGTGCCCATTGGTATCTGCCTCCCAGTGTCCACTATCTGGTGCTCACTGTTTCACCATCCTTGCTGGTTCCCTGTACTGCTGGTGCCCTCCAGTACTGAATATGTCTCATGCCCACAAATATCTTTAAATTGTACTCTTGCAACAACAGGTAAATTCTGCTAATTTTGAATAAAACAATTGTTTTGAAATTAGCTGTAGTGAACATCAAGATAAAAGAACCTACTCAAGGTATTGCCTGCCTATGTATGATTTTAGTGATGAGACTAGGAAAGTGATGAGCATCATCTCCTTGCCTGCTGATAATCCCCTTATTTTTATTTTAAGAAATGGTAGCTCATCACATGTTGTTAGACCTTCAGGTCATTTGAACTGCAGATGCTGGAGATTTTGCTAGCATTCTGCCTTCCACTTACTTAGAGACAGGATTGTGAGGGTGAGGATAAGAGCAGGAGGTCCAGTTGGTTCTGATTTATTTTCATTGAAATTCAGTTAACTAAGCCTGGATTTAAAGGCTGTTGAGGCTTTGTACACAGGTATATTTTTTTTGAAGAGAGGAGGGAAGTTTCCTGCAACCTATAAATTATGTTCTTTTCCTGGTCATTGCTGCCAGCCACTATTTTTGTCACTTTGGCATCCAGTAGACTTAAGAAAATGGTTAAATCTCAGTTCTAAAACCTCTCTTCTGTGTTGCCTTAAAAAAAATCATTGTGATCATAGCTCATTAGAAGGGCCCTCCATTATCATAGGTCCTTCAAGTCCTGCACCTTGTTTCTTCTGAGAAGCTCAAAGGACTATAGTCCTCTCTTTAGGTCCCAGCAAACACTTGTTCAGTGGTGTACGGCCTCTAAAATTACAGGCTGCAGGTAAACTTCATGACCTGTTGCTATGTCTGTCCTAAACATTCTGCCAATGCTTTTCATTGGAAAAACCCAAGTTCTAGTATTTTGAAACATCACCTGCTTGGCATGGAAAAGAGTCTCAAATTCTTTTTAAAGAATTAAGGACAGGAGCTCACCCTGTCTTGTGGGGACCCAGGTCAAAACAGGTTAACCCAGGTTAACAGGCACAGAGTCTTAACCACTTGCGCCACCCACAGCCCAAGGCTGGACAAGACACTTGCATAAACCCTTGAAGAGTTAGGCTGCAATCCTAAAGACACTTTCCTTGGAGTAAGACCTATTGAAAACTATGGAGTTTACTTTGGAGTGTACATGGTTAGGATTGTGCTCTAAGTGTCTGACTCTTGTAGCCGGGTGACCAGATGCCCAAACCTCAAAAGGATGACAAGATCTTGGATTCCTCTCAGCCTAGCCTTTCCGGCAGACAATGACACATTTGCCTACTCACAAGTAAGGCCGTGGTATTGGGCACTTTCACTTTTCCATAGAGCTCAATGCATATTTTTTATTTTCAGTTTTTTGGCAATAACTTTTCATAGGAAGGAGATTCTTCAAAACCGATGTTTGCATCGGATTCTGCTCTTCAATACAAATCCAATGTCATGACATGATGGGTTACTGAACAGCATTGCAAAGTTCCATAATGAAGCCAAAAATAGAGGACAATGAAGCCCTTTTGCAGGACCTCCATAAAGGAGGATTAAAAAAAGAGGACAAATCCAAAAATTTCTGGTCATATGTCCACCCTACTTGTATTGACTTAGGGTGCAATCCTAAGCATGTCAACTCCAGAAGTAAGTCCCATTGTGTTCTATGGGCCTTACTCTCAGGAAAATGGATATAGGGTTGCAGCAGCCTTAGAGGAGTTAAGGGTTTGACTGGGTATTGTCATTTGACTTCATTAGACAATACAATGGGTCAAAAACCTAATACATCTGTTCAGTGCTATACTATCATATAGATGGCATTCAAACATTAACTGGGATGAAATGAACTGAAACTAGATGAAACCTGCATGCGTAAAGCATGTATGCCTTTTCTTTCATTCGAAGGATAGGAGAAGAAATAAGAACCAATGGAAGGAGAGCTTTTTGGAAGGTGATCTGGAGTGAAAATGGTTTGCAGCTGGTGGGAAATGGTTAACCATACTCTCTACAGCCTTTGTACTATTATTTTCTCTCTTGAAACTCTCTTGGTTTAAAAAATGATTTTGTGCTTCTGTTACACCAATTACCATCTAATGTGCAATTAGCCCATATGGCAGAGCAGTCCACTTCCTATCTGATTTGGTAATCTCAGAGGTCCAACAGTATAAAGATAGGATAATCTCTTCTGAAACACCCCATCCCAATCCTATACTTGATGCAACTGCTGGGTGCAGCTGCAACATAAAGGCTACTGTCGACAAAGGCTACTGTTGATGCAGTGGCATCAAGGGCCCCAATCAGGGTGACCAGATGCCAAACCACAATGATAATTCCTGAACCCCAAGGCCAAAATTCCTAATCCCAGGCCAGAATTCCTACCCGCTGAAAAAAATTGCCAAAAAATGTATTTTTTTGTTTTTGTTTTTCGGTTTTTTTGACTGTAACCTTTGATAGGAAGGAGATATCTCAAAACTGATTTTTGCACTGGATTCTGCTCTTCAATACGAATCCCATGATGGGGTACTGTGCACTATCACAAAGTTTCAAAATGAAGCCAAAATGTAGGACAATGATGCCAAAATGTAGGATACCCAGACAGGAGGCTAAAAATCCGGTCAAATCCAAGTTCTTCCAGTCATCTGGTCACCCTGGCCCCAATGGGTCTAACTCAGATTTACGCCTGTTCCTGAGGTGACCAAAGTCAAAGGAGCTGTGAGAGGGCATGCATGACCTGAAAACAGGCTCTGGCTATATTCTAACTGCACTGTTCTAGGCCATGCTCAACATGCCCTCAGCATGCCTCTACTGAGCTGCCTAGGCCAGCACTGCTAGGTTGGCCCAGGTCCATCTGTCTTAGGCCATAAGTGGACTTAACGCCAGCCCAAGCCTTACAGGTGTATGTCAGCTAGACTATCTTGGAATTAGGCCAGCCCAGTGCTAAATAGGCTAGTCTAAGTACAGTTCATGATTGCAGCCAATATGTTATAATTATATGTTATGTAATTTTGTTCAATTGATTGTAAAATCCAGGGATTTGCCAGAAATAAAATTAGATCTAGGTTAAACCAAGTCATCCTCCAGCTTTCTATAGCTGGAGAGACTGAATGAGACACATTATCTGCGCCTCACGGCTCTATTTTTCTACTTTGTTGTTGATGTCACAGCAGTGCTTTGATGCTTTCAATCAGCTGTCACTGGGAGTACAAGGTGCAGGGGTTCCGGGAAACAATTTGAAAGGAGCTGCTCTATGTCAGACATTCCCCTTTCGCCTTTCATGCTCCGCCTTCCAGGTTATTCCTGATTTAAGGTGCTTCTTTGTTCGACATACACTTTCTACAATGCATTTGAATTCATAATGTGTGCTTCACCACAGTTTCCATGCAGGTGGAAAATTACCAGTGCATGACAGTCTATGCTTCTCAAACCAAGTGATGTTTGGTAACAACCATGCTGATGTGAGGGGGGGAAATTAAAAGAGCCCAAGAAGCCTCAAATAAAGGAGGGTACCTGCTGCTTCTCAGTATGATTTGCCTCTGTGTCCATCCAACCATCTGGGGTTGGGTAATTCTGCCAGGGTTCTTTGCATTGGCTGCAGGTGGTTCACTCACAATGTCAAGACACAACAGAATGACCCACCCTCATCTATCTATACAGTTGCATCCATGTGGCATTATATTTATTAGCACATCATTCAGTCACATGTGCCTGGGCCAAACTGGTGATATTCACTGGGCAGCCTTGCACGACCTTGACACCCTAGGAATCCTTGATGAGACAAGTGACAAATAAAAAAGATGGTACACCCTCAAGGTGTAATTGGGACCTTTAAAAAAATAATTAGCAGCCATACAGGGTCCCAGTCCAGAACAGGACTAAAGTGAGGGAGGGGCACTTTGTGTCACCATCACATCTACATCTACATCTACAGTATTTATATACCGCTTTTCAACTGAAAAGTTCACAAAGCGGTTTACAAGAAAATGAAAAAATTCATCACTGTCCCTACAAATTTGAAACTTGGTAGAAGAAAAAGTCATCAGACTCCACCTTCCCATTGCTATGTTCCTTTTGAAAAATAGATGTGCAGGCTATCATTCAGTAGGCATACCATCTAGCCTAGGCAGTTCTGCAAAAATTGGTTAACTAGCATGAAATCACAATGCCTGTTAAAGGACATTGGTTTATCTCTCTATCACCCCCACCTCAATTTTCCTTCATTTTAGAAGCATATATTCATTTTGAGAAAAAACGAACATTTTTTTCCTGAACCTCTGTATGGATATATTGAAAAGTATCTTCTGATTGTACTCGGGAACATTTAAAACCAAAGTATCCATGTACTGGATTGTTTGAAGGTAATGTTCTTAAACATTCTTTCAATGCTTTTCTCTTTTAAGACACCCTGTCACAAAACAGGCCTTCCCTAAGAAGAAAGAATTTTCTTCATCTCTTCCCCCCCCCCCCCCCATACATTTCCACATAGTTTATATATAAAAATTGCAGCTGTTGCTTTGGTAAGTCAATCACACTAACAGGTACCGGTTCTTTCATGAGTGCCCCAGGCAAAGTAGAACGAGTGACAAAAACACTTTCAGGTTGTCATGTGTTAATGCTAAATGCCCCCCAGACCCCACGGCTTATTCATCTTCATCTGCTTGACTAATGCTTTTCCCATGTTGTTGCGTGTTGGTAAATTAAAGAAGCCTTCCAGACAGCTCTGTCAACAATTTACTGAAATGTACCTCATTAGTGGGGTGAGCTGTCACATGAGTGTAATTTAATCCTATTGAATTATCACTCAAAAATTCTTGAATATCCAGACCAGGAAGGCAAGCTTTCGAGGAATGCTGTCACACTTTCCGCGGACGAGGTTTAGCTAGAACAAAGAAGAAGAAGAAAAAAAAGGCTGTTGCCTTCTGAGCTTATAGCAAGGTTACGTGCCAATTCCTGATCTGTTTTATAGATTAAGAAACTGTTTCAGGTGTTACTGGTTTTCTACATGGTTATAGGAAAACCTATGTATTACATTTATACAGTAAAACCTTGGATTGAGAGCATTTTGGATTAAGAGCATTTTACATGACAAGCAAACATTTCTAATAAATTTTGTCTTGCAATACAATCAATGTCTTGCAATTCAAGTGAAAAAATAGTCCCAGCCAGGATACAGCCAGTTTTGGTGCTCTGCCAGGACCTGTTTAGCTTCTTTTAAGAGACCATCCTATTCATCTCTACTCTGAAGTAAGCCTATGACAGTCAGTGGGGCTCACTCTTTTGTCAGGGGCAATGGAAAAGGCGCATGAAAGACCTAGGGCACAATCCAGAGTAACTACAGGGAGTCCTCGCTCCAGTGTAAGAACATTTTACTCTGGATTGCAATATGAATTTCCCATAGGTTTTCATTAGGTTGTGCAGTAACTACAGGTGCACATAATGTCTCTTATGTGCTCCCGTAGTTACTCTGGATTGTAGGGTTAGCCTTGTATGTCAACTCTAAAGTAAGCCCTATTATAATCAGTGGGGATCACTTCTATGTTAGGGGGCAGATTGCAGCCTGAGAGAAAATTTGCTTTGATATCCAAGTGTTTTGGATTGCAAGCATGCTTCTGGAATGATTCATGCTCGTAAACCAAGGCACTATTGTATTGCCATCTGTAAAAAAAATGATGGTGTTATTTCTAAGTACTACTATTTTACCAACTTAGCCAGTAGAGGTGTTACCTCCCTGTTCGTGTCACCCTACATCACCATTGCTGCCTGCTGCCACAACTCAGCAGTCTCTGTCCATCCACATATCCTCTTCCTCTCTGACCCTCCTCTTCATTTTCCAGGAGGTGGTGTGCAAGTGGACAAGAGGTGGTGAAGACAAGAAGAAGGAGGTGGTGTGCAAGTGGACAAGAGGTGGTGAAGACAAGAAGAAGAAGGTGGTGTGCAAGTGGACAAGAGGTGGTGAAGACAAGAAGAAGGAGGTGGTGTGCAAGTGGACAAAAGTGCACCCTGCAGATTGAAGCAGTACCAATCTGCTTCAGTTAGCCTTATCGATGGAACAGTTCTGTTTTAAGCCTTTGACCTAGGTTAAAGCATATACAGCAGTGTCAACTATCTGGTAGGATATTTCTGAATTATCAAATAAGTAATAACAAATCCACACGAGAACCTTTAAGAAAAGGTTCTTTTCTTTCCTAATCATTTCTTTCCTAATCTAGAGATGCTACTTACAATAAAGCATGATTACCTTATGTGACTGGCTGCTGCTTTGCATATCATCAAGAACCAAAAATAATAATAAATTCTATCCACTTGATGTCATATTTCCATTGAGGGTCATCTGGCAGCTGAAGTGCTTGGAGTGTCCCTGTGTGTGACTTTCTCTGCTGGTAGCTCTGCTGGCTTTCCATAGTTAATGAGATTTTACGGTTTTGGGCATTGTAAATTAGTTGCCTTTAGAGACCTCCCAGACCTTCTTCCACCTCCTCTCCATGTACTTGTCAGGTTTCACAGGATGCGTTCTAAATTGCAGAAGTGAGAACACTGACTTTGCATAACATGAATAAAAAAATAACAAAAAAACCTATTATATTTTTATAACGATTGCACAAACCCTTAGGTGTATCTTCTAAGCAAGAGTAAAAGAGCAAGGCCCTGTAAGCAAGAACTATGTATCTTGAATCTTCTGTAATAAAAACACCTTTACTTTAAAATATGTGTGCATACATGTGCATATGTCCGCACGCACACACACACAGCATTTTGAGCCCAATAGTGCAGAAAATGCAGCAATATTCAAATCTGCAATGAAGTTAAATATGCAGTATTCTATGAAAGAAGCAGTGTCTTGCTAAGATTTTGAAAATGCGCATGTTTAACAGAGATTCCTTCATGAGAAGATGAGTAATGATACATGAGGCCTAAGGAGGGTGGGAGGGGGGCAAAATCCCCAGAGCCCTAGCTTTCATTTTCTGTTTAATCAGTAGAAACATCTCTAAAACAATCCTATACTGTCCACATTTTGCAAGGAGTATCTCCCGTTGATTTCAATGAGGCTTGCTTTCGAGAGGGCATGCATGGGATTATTTAACACAATTATTTAAAGTGAATTACTGCCAATCCAACACCGTTCTTTGTACAGATATTTTGCACCTCTAATTGCAATTATGCACACTGACAAAATCATTTCTTGTGCTGATTTTATTAAAACTCTTGTACTGTACCTTTGTATAAATAGAGGAGCAAGATTTGCCAGGAAGATCATGACATTTTCATCATCAGTAGGAAGAAGTGATTCTATAGGCCAAAAAATTAAAATGTCTTCTCCAATTTTTCTTGTTTGCAAATATTTGCATAAGATATAACCAGGACTGAAAATCTGGCATGTGTGTTTGTTATTCTTAGGATTAAATTTGATCCTTTTTCTTTTTTCTGTTTTTTTTTTGGGTGGGGGGGACTAGAATATTTTTTGGGGGGGAATAGAATTTTGTGTTTCTTTTCAATGACATTTAACAGTTCAACTTAAAAATACAGAAGATAGCATTATAAGTTTTACCCAAAATGATTATGACAGCCGTTTGAATAAAATACAGATTTTGGAAGCTGTAAAGCATATCATTAGAACACATCCTGGCCTAAGGTTTGGTTCACAAACTACAGTGCTCGAACCAAGTCATTAAATCTATCTAAAAGGGCCTCATTTGAGAAGCAATAAAATTTTTAATCATTTTATTATTAAAAGAGTGTTTAATATGTAGCTAATTAAATGCCAAAGGCAGGTTATCTGAGTTTAACCTTCAAAAAGAAAATGATGTATCAAAGTCTGCCTCTGGCATCATGGGATAGAAATGTCATCCTCATAATCATTGCGTGAGAACTAGCTGGTGGCCTTTTCTGGAGGTATAGTTAAATTACCTGATTAAATTAATAGCCATTTAGATGTTTTAGGAACTGCACAGACCTATACTAAATGAAAATTAGGTCCATTACATTTTCTGAGTGGGCTAGATAGACCCTAAAATAAAACACGTATGCCATTGTCCACATTTGTCAGATCAAGCAATTAAAAGCACTTTCTAAAAAGCGACTCATTTTCTATAATGTGCAGACAACTAGATTTGCCTTTAATGATCACAGGTATTTTTTTTCTCTCCCCAGCTTCACACGATGTCTGATTATGCTGCTGGAAAGAAACCAGACTTGCATTTGTATTCTGTGCAAGGGTTAAACATCACACCCAACAATATGCATCACATTCACATAGCAGCTCAGTTGCTCAGCTGGCAGGGAAGAGGATCTAAGCACTTAAATTTTTAAGCCAAACACCTGAGACAAAACCAAAATTTTTCAGGGCATGAGGTTGGCTTGAAAATGAGATCTCATGCCATCTTTTCTCTCCCTGGAAAGCAGTTGTGGGCTCCAGCAGGTTCGCACCCACTCTATAGAACCAGTTGTTAACAAGAAATAGGACATATAAAGTTTTAAAATAGCCATTTAAAAGTGGTTGCCAGATCGGCATAGAACCAGTTATTAATTTCTTTGAATCCCATCACTGCTGGAAAGTGTTGGTTGACTAACTTATGTCTCCACCCCAGCCAAAAACGTGGAAATGAAACGGGAAATTATGCAAATTTCCTTGTGAATAACCCGTCACGCTATATAAGGGATAGGATTGTAGCCGTAATGAGGAACCGCAGCCAATGGTTAGGGCAGCTGACAGTTTGGAAACCACCACTACCCTATTCCTCCCTGTTTTAGGGCACAATCCTGCCAAATTTTCCAGCTCTGGTGTAACTCCAAGGTATAGAAACAACATTCCCTTACTTTGTGGAGTAACACTCCCTTAATTACATGCCCCACTGGCACAGCCATGCCAGTGTTGGAAAGTTGTTTAGGTTTTGCCCATCAGTATCCAGTGTCCAGAGCTTTCTATCCTTTCTCAAGGATTCATATATTGCTTTCTTCAACCCTTTCTCTAACTACATTTATGATCTATTTCTTTTATTTATAATAGTATCAAAAAGAAAAACAATAAACACCATTAAAACAAAAAACAAAAGTAGTTTGAAAGAAAAAGAGAATGATTTTTTTTAATTGCACAGGATATATAGTGTACTGAGAGCAATCTCAAAATTCTAATTATTTAATGCCTTTATATTGATCTATATAAAAATAATCTTTATTTATACCCCACAAAAGTTCTATCTCCAACAGTTGCTTTTATGACTAAACTTCAAATCCAAAATTAATGAAATCATTACTCTGTATTATAAAAAGTCAATTATTGGTGTCCAGTTGTTCGTAAAGGTTTCTGTTGATTTCTTTTTAAGTAAAGTCGTAATTTTATCCATTTCTGTAAAGTCCATAACTTTCGTCTACCATTCTTCTATCAACGGCATATCTCTGGTTTTCCAATTCTGTACATATGGTTTCTGAGCCACACTTATAACAGAAGAACAGAATTTCACTTCTTTATTTCCACATATTTATCAAGAAGAATACTTCCAAGTTTCAATTGTACATTTTACATGTGCACCACATATAGCAAAAAGTTCCTTCCTGTTTTTTTACATTCACTTCCATGATTGTTTTATAAGTATTGGTTAAATACTGGAAGAGGGCAAATGTAGTCCCAATCTTTAAGAAGGGGAAAAAAGAAGACCCGGGAAATTATAGACCAGTCAGTTTGACTTCAGTCCCAGGCAAGATATTAGAACAAATCATAAAACACACAATTTGTGCACATCTAGACAAGTACTTGGTGATCAAAACAACCCAGCATGGATTTACCAAGAATAAATCTTGCCAGACAAATCTGATCTCCTTTTTTGATCGGGTTACGAGCTTACTGGACAGTGGCAATGCTGTGGATGTCATTTATCTTGACTTCAGCAAAGCATTTGACAAGGTCCCACATGACATTTTAATTGGGAAGTTGGAAAAAATGGTCTAGAAGGGGCAATTGTAAGGTGGATCTGCAACTGGCTCAACGACCGCACACAAAGGGTTTTAGTAAATGGTTCTGTGTCAACCTGGAGGTCGATTTCAAGTGGGGAACCCCAAGGCTCTGTCTTGGGCCCGATTCTCTTTAACGTTTTCATTAATGACTTAGAGGAAGGGATACAGGGGAACCTGATAAAATTTGCGTATGACACCAAGCTGGGAGGAGTAGCAAACACAACAGAAGACAGGAGAAACCGCCAGGAGGATCTGGATAAACCAGAATCCTGGGCTGTAACAAATAGAATGAATTTCAACAGGGGAAATGCAAGGTTCTGCACTTAGAAAATAAAAACCAAAAATACAGGTATAAAATGGGGGATACTTGGCTTGGCAGCACAACATGTGGAGTCGCCGTGAATCACAAGCAGAACATGAGTCAGCAGTATGATGTGTCTGCAAAGAAGGCAAATGCCATTTTAGGCTGCATTAAGAGGACTGTAGCTTCCAAGTCGTGAGAAGTTCTAGTTCCTCTTTATTCAGCATTGGTCAGACCTCACCTTGAGTACTGTGTTCAGTTCTGGGCACCTCACTTTAAGAAAGATGTAGCCAAACTGGAGCAAGTCCAGAGGAGAGCGACAAGAATGATCAGTGGGATGGAAGGGAAGCCCTACCAGGAAAGGTTGGGGGAAGTTGGGATGTTCAGCCTGGAGAAGAGGAGGCTGAGAGGAGACATGATTGCCCTCTTCAGATAGCTGAAGGGCTGTCATAGGGAGGAAGGGGCTCTTTTGTTCATAGCTGCTTCTGAAAGCAGGACTAGAACCAATGGGTACAAACTGCAAGAAAGGAGATTCCGGTTGGATATCCGGAAAAAATTCCTGATGGTGAGGGCGGTTTGGCAGTGGAACAAATTGCCAAGGGAGGTGGTGGACTCTCCCTCACTGGGGATCTTCAAGCAGAGGCTCGACGAGGGGGATTTCCTGCTGCAGGCAGGGGGTTGGACTAGATGACCTACTAGGTCCCTTCCAGCTCTATGATTCTATGAAATGTGGTCCAAATGAATAGGCATGAGAGACTCATCACATTTCATACATTTCTGAGAAATTGAGTGAGTAGGAAGCTGGAGAAGCCTCATTCAATTCTCAGCTCCACTTCAAATTCACTGAGTTGTACCAGGGAAATACTACCTCACAGTCTCCTTACCCCCATTTTAAATCTCAGTACATATTATGGTTCCGATAAAATATGCTCTTAACAGTGCAAGACTGTGCATGTCTACTCCCCACTGAGCGGAATAAGAATTTCTGCAGTGTTTCTACTACCTATTGCAATTTAGGATTAAATGGTGTAAGCTGTTCCTGTTCCTGATGAAAGTCGAGGCCTGGTGTATGTATGTGGCAAAAGGAAATGGTAGCATCCTGACGTTAGGGAGAGACTGTACCATTCTGTTGTGGAAAATGATATAGAGAATGGTATTCCATGGGAGAAATGGCCATCCGGTAGGTGGGGAATCTAGCAATTCCAAACCATTCTGCTCCCTGCATGTTAGTTTTCTACTTGCAGGATGTGTTTGAAGTAGGAAAGTACTCAAAATATGAACTGATACCTTCATCTTAGGATTCTGACCTGGCCATATTTTAAACTGAAAAAGCTATCCCATTTTTGGAGAATCTGTTTGAGATGTTGCTTCTTTTATTGCAGGGAGGGATCAACATTTATTTTTTATATAAGTGTGTATAACACACTTTTTAAACTGCTTTTAACACTTTTTGTACAAGAATCAAGCCCCTTTCAGATATTGATACACAACCTTATTCCATCAGGAGTAATTGAGGAGCAAGTAATCTGGAAATGGGTCTTTTAAGCTGCAATCCTGATCCCCAGTTAGGCCGGCCTAAATCCCTAAGTTTCTTTAGGCCCCTTTTAGCTGATGTGAAGCACCCCTTCTTCCTCCCATTCAGAGCCTATCTATCCATGGATTTCTTTATATGGAACCCTAGTTCTATGGATTTCTGGAATGGAACCCTAGTAGATAATGAAGGAACCTATACTGGACATCTACATTACTTTTGCATTGAGGAATGCTGTTTGCTAGCTTAACAGAATTTGTGCATTCACAGCACAATCCTAACCCTCAGTTATATCAGCACTAGCCCCAGCAAAAGTCCCATGCTGATGTGAGGGTGTTGCTAATGCACCATAAAGCACTTATACACCACTCCTGGAGGGTGGGATGTTAAGAAGTGCACAGACATGTGCCCGCCTCCCCACACCACTGTGGGAACAGGAGCAGTGATGGGCCCAGCCTGGCCCAACAACAGATTCCCCGGAAGTTGGTGGGGCCAGGACAGGTCAGGGGGCAGGGCCGGGAAAAATTTAAATTAAAATTGACTGACTTACCTCTGAGTAGTCAGGTTGGGCTCTCAGACTGCAGTTCTAGCCACTTTCCTGGGAGTAAGTCCCATTGACTATCATGGGACTTACCACTGAGTAGTCAGGTTGGGTTCTCAGGCTGCAGTGCCAGCCACTTTCCTGGAATAGGGTTGCAGCATCCTCAGAGCCCAGTCCTGTGCAGGTCTACTCAGGAGTAAGCCCTATTATAGCCAATGGGGCTTACCCCCAGGAAAGTGTGGATAGGTTTGCTGCAGCAGCCACCATCCTTTCCCTGGCTGCTGGGGCTTGCCCGGCCAGCCTCTTTAACTCTTTAACTGCCTCCAGCTGCTGAACGAACTGGTTCCCAGTTATCGCCCCCACCCTGCAGCTTCCAGATTGCCACCAGCTGGGAAATTGGAACAACTGGTTCTGGCGATCCGGTCTCAGCCCACCTGTGAACAGGAGGATGGGTGAGTTGTGCTGGCCTAAATTGGTTAGGATTGTGCTCTCAGTGCATACCACACTCAGTAGAATGAAACTTCTCATGAGAGCGTTTTGTTACCTTTGTGGATTGATTTAGAGAGTGGCCTTGACAGAGGAAGGGGTAGAAGAGACATACTGGGAAGCATGAAACTCCTAGGTACGGCAATAAGATAAAAAGATAAATCCTCTTCAAATAATTTTTATTAGCCCTTGGGATAAAAGTCATCCCTGACAGAGATGATTTAACAATATCCAGAAGAGGGAGGAAAGCTTCACAAGAAGCAGCAAAAGTATCTTTACCTCCCCCAAGTGCACTCTCTTGAGAGCACTTCTGGTTTGACACTTGGATTTTATCCTTATGCTTGGGGTCAAAGAGGAATTGTACCAGTACAATCCTCAGAGTCTGCGTGAATTAACCATCTCTCTTCACCACGGTTCCTGGGAATAGAAGGACTGACGCACCAAAGGGTATCTGAAATCACTTAATAGCTGATATTCTGAGGGAAATAAAGTCTTTCATCTTGCCAGATCTCAAAGCACTTCACAGCCTTGGAGAGCGACCACAGGCAGGGGAATCGCTTTAGTGCCGGCAAACGGTGGCATCTGTTTATCATAGCACAGCAAGACAAGGCACAACAAACTGCGACAAGATCTGAAGAACAACAGTGTGAAGCATACAATTACCACAGTGGGCAGTGCATAAGGACATCGGCTGAAGGCTGTCCTCCTTTGTGTGATATTTGTTCCTATTAAGCACCAGCCTTTAGCTCATAAACCACCACTTGAGAGTTTTTGGAGACAGAAATAAAATAGGCATATTACCAATTCTGAGTGTATTCCGCAGGGAGATTTGCAGAGTTACCTCCATGATGGCATCTCAGGGAACTGATACTCTTTTGAGGTGCACAAAGGTTAGACAGCTTGAAGTAAAGCCCTCAGCTTGACATAGAATATTCATCATAAGCCTCCAGAAAACAGTAACAGACATTAAAAAACCCCTTTCACAGATACATATGAAGGAACAAACAAACAACTCTTAAAAGCCAGCTGGGGAAAATTCTGTCAAACAGTATTAATTGCCCATGAACGTGAACATCACTCTGTACATGAACATCACTCTGTGAATTCCCACTAGAGTTTTCACTCTTCTTCAGGAAAATGATACAATTAAAGACAACCATTAAAGATATGAAAAAGCCGTATTTATTTTCTTTAAAAGCAAAGTTTAATGTCATATTTGGTTTTCAGGATGGTGGAAGTCTAAAGTCAAGCCCTGGAGTGACAGGGGATCTCTGAGAGGCCCTGGTCCATTCTCTTCAGTTCACTTCCATGAAATCAGTTTAATGACTGCAACAGTTCATGTTCTCCCCCCTCTCCCGGTAACAAAAGTCACATTCAAATCATGAAATGCAAAGCCTGCACTCAGCAAAATGCACTTGGAGCCATTTCTGACATTGCAGTCCCTCAATAACGTTTTTAAAACATGGAGGCCCTTATGGATATGGAAACACGAAGGCTTTGGAATAGTATATATCAGCTCAAGGGACATTCCCAGTAACTTTCCTGAACTCATGTTAAACAATGCTTTCCCAATCACAAAATACAGATGCAGCCTAATTATATGTGATTCATTTATATGCAATTTTGTCTCAAAGCAACTTAGGTTAGCTCTTTAAATTGAAAGATAAGCTTCCCTTAAGTAGCAGTTAAGGAGCCATTGTATCTCCCTCTCTTCCGACAATCAGTGGGATGGAGCTATCTAGCACTGAGCCCTTTTAACATGTCCTTGTAGTGTCACTTTCTTGCATTCAAAAAGCGAGTACTTCCTAAGTGTTCTTATTAACTGGAAAACCACAGATTTTTCTTGGTGACTGACCTATTGCCAAACCCATGTTTACAGAAATAACTTTAATGCTGGTATAGAATTGTGCATTTGGAGAATGGAACTGATAGGAAGTGGGGTCCTTATGATTCTCCCAACAAACGGCATGAGCCCACTTTTTCCCCAGCTGGGCATAGAGCTTGATTGGGGGCAAATGGCAGGGAGGTGCGTTTGAAGGGGATAAAAGGTTTCGGAAAAGACCCCCTTCTCTTTGCCAATTCTACCTGAAGCTGTTCTGTAACTCCCACATACATTTAGATTATAAGGCAAACATATGGCTGAAAACTCTATATACAGTGACATCTCACGTAAAGAACGCCTCACGTAAAGCAAGTTTCAAGTAACAAAAAAAATTTCTCTAGGATTCTGCTTCATGTAAAGAAAGTGCTTCATGTAAAGAAAACATTCATTGGCAGTTGGGGCAGACGCGCTGGCCAGCAACCTGTTTAAAAAGCATCAGGGCTGCCTAGCGCACCTGCCCATAGTGAAAGCAACACTTCCATGCTGTTCCTCCTGTGGCCAGACATCCGCTGGGCAGAGGGAGAGAAGAGCAGTGGAGAAGAGGAAAGCAGCTCAAGGCCAGCCAGAAGGGAGCAGAGAGAGAGAGAGAGAGGCTCAGGATGAAGAGAAGGAGAAAGTGGGGAGACACTTGGAAAGTGTCTTGGATTACAGAAGAAAGTGTCTTTGATTGCAGCCTCCTACCCATGTCTACCCAGAAGTCTACCTCATTGTGTTAAATGGGTCCTACTCCCAGGAACGTGTCTTTAGGATTGCAGCCTAAGTAGACTTCATAGGATCATACCCATTGAATGCATGTTTTGAATTCAATTCCAGTGTTTTGTCATCATTTTTACATCCAGTTAATATTTTTATATAAATATTTTTGGAGTTGCGGAACCAATCATCTGCATTTCCATTATTTCCTATGGGAAAATCTGCTTCACGTAAAGAAAGTTTCACGTAAAGGAACTGCCTCTGGAACGAATTAATTCTGTTATGTGAGGTACCACTGTAACTCTGTACCTATGCTTTATATAGCATATCATTCTACTCTGGTTTCTTTCAAGTCACAAACTTAAGGAAAGGATCCAGATAGTTGGTACACATTCAAAGACAATTCAGATAGGAACTGTGACAATGATGGTGTCGCATAATGCGCGGATTGATAAACCTGGAGTGTCAGAGACTAGGATTGAGGCTGGGAGGAATTGCAGATTAATTCTTCACAGATTTTTAAATTCTGTACTCATAGAAAACCTGAATAAGGCAGAAGTCTAGATTCTCTCTCTCTCTCTCTCTCTCTCTCTCTCTCTCTCTCTCTCTCTCTGTGTGTGTGTGTGTGTGTGTGTGTGTGTGTGAGAGAGAGAGAGAGAGAGAGAGAGAGAGAGAGATTATATACTCCTGTATCTACCATCTGTGTGAACAAACAAAAAACAAAACAAAACAGCATCCTCACAGCAAAGATCAGAATCATGCACAAAGGTATAATCAGATAACATAGCAAAATCCTTCAAATCCAAGGTATTAAAGCAGACAAAATTATGCAACCTCTTCTTAAAAGCTAGGATATTTTATAAAGTGGGATCTTAGTGCAAAACAGGCAGAAAGATCTTGCGCCAAAACAGGCGCATGGCTGGTCCTTCTGTAACAAAAATGCTTATTAGATGCCTTTGCACAGCAATCTTGCCAAAGGCTCTTCATTATCCACCAACGGCCCTTTAAAGAAAAACATCTATTGCTTGAAAGACAAGGCACTAGACTAAAAGCCAAGCTTTCCATAGCAGCCAAGGATAAAATACGATGCATTTTTCTAGACAGAGCTTCGCTTAAAAGAACAGGATGTCTGAAAGGATCTTTGAAAACAAACACAAAAAGGCAGTCCCTCTCTCCCATCTGATGAGATTGTTTTCCAAAAGTCTGAAAAATTTTACACTTAAAAAAAATCCCGAATTTCCCCCTTCCCAAAAAAAGTTACGTGGAAATTCAGGGTTTCCCATTAAACAGCTTTACAAAATTCTTCCTGCAGTGCATGTTTTGGGACAAAGCTGCACCTTTCTCCTCTTCTTTGATTTAGCCAGTGGTGGGCTCCAGCAGGTTCACACCTTCTCTATAGAACCAGTTGTTAATGAGAGATAGGACATATAAAGTTTAAAAACAGCCATTTAAAAGTGGCTGCCAGATGGGCATAGAACCGGTTGTTAATTCCTTTGAATCCCATCCCTGCAGTGATCCCTTTCATTCTCCACCCATTGCCCTTGAGCTCTGCTGCACTGCCTCCCTTTCTGCCCCTTGCCAGTTTCCAACCTGATGTAGTGCTCCCTTATCCCTGTTATTGCTCCTTTATTCAATTCCTTTCAGTGAATCCCATTCCAATATTGTATCCCTTTGACATACATACATTGGGCATGACAGCTAACAAAAAGAGGAAATGCTGGGAATTGACTATTAATATTTAGAAAAGGTATTCTTATTGGGATTTCTTTTCTTTTGATTATAGCAGCAGCACAGTAATTCATAAATGCAATTCTCAGTGTTTCTTATGCTAACTTCAGGAGCATATCCTTTTAAAATTCTTGGTTTGGAAATGAACATATGCATTGCCTATCATATTTTTGGAGACGTGTTTTATCATTTTTATTATTTATGCCTCTGCCTTGCAGTGTTGATGCAAATGTATTAAATATTGTTCAAACTTGTGTGTTTTAGCCTCTGTGCAATATCACCAGACTTCCAAGGCTAAATCAGGAAGCTCTCGTGTTTAAGAATTTATATGGCCATCTCTCTCTCTCTCTCTCTCTCTCTCTCTCTCTCTCCCTTTATGCTGAAAACAATAATGAAATGCATCACCTGGATCCTTAGAAAATACAACCAGCCCACATGCAATTTTGATTCATTGCTTAGTCACCAGAAAAGATATTGTTTTACAGGTGTGTGCCTTTAATACTTATTTGTTAATGGTTAAAACACATTTTTAAGTTGTGTGTGCATATTTGGATGAGAAAATGAGTTTTTTTAAACAAGTTTAATTCTTCCAGAGATTTTCTCACTCCCCAGAAGCAGGGTTCCATGTATAGTGACTAATAATATTTTCTGTTATCATCTCGTCAGGGTTCAATTCATTATTCCATTCATTATTCAATTTGTTGGGCTATGAACATCTGAATAATTGAAAACTGCAGAAGTATTATAAATTATCATGTCTCTATGAAATCCTCTCTTTAGAGGTTTTATGGCATGGCTTGAAAAAAAATCACTTCCATCTGGCAAATGGCCTACAAGATTTCATCTTAAAAGATACTTTCATATATAGTAGATAAGTTGCGGATGGGGGAGAGAGTTTCAGAAATAGTCTGTATATCCATATCCCCTGAAGTGCATTAAATCTCACATTCATTATATACACATTGCATCATTTTAATTACTGTTACACTCACAGCGGTGAGTGTTGTAGTCCAAGGTGGGATCATAAATAATCAATTTGGAATTGTCCTTATGAAATAAAACATCTTTTCTCTTGAAAATGTAAACAGGTCTCAATACCATATAAGGACTGCTGCACTGTATATTTTATCATAAAATTATAGGAAAGCTGTATTCAAAAGAAAGAATCCCTGTACATTCTCCTGGGAAAGAAACATTTTCAGCACATGCAGCTTTCTGTACAGTAATAGGAATTTTAGAAGCCTTATACTCAGTCTTATACTGAGTCAAGCTATTTGTTCATTTGGTTCAGTGTTTCTGCAGCCCTTCTCCAGGATTGCAGATCTTTTCCAGTCTTACCTGGATATGGCACAAATTGAAACAGATAATTTGCATCCAAAGCATGTGTCCTACTGTGGAGCAACAGTCCCTTCCTGCAAAAAGAAAAAAGAACATCTATGGGACTTCCATTTACTGTATAAATATGGGAGCACTATCCTTATTCGTATGTGATCTACCCTCTACATTGATCCCTTTACTTCAGACAGGCTCAGTGCACTCTGATGCTGGGAAAAAGCAGAAGGGGATGGCAAAGGATGAAGTAGTTAGAGTCACCAAAGCAATTAACATGAATTTGGATGGACTTTGGAAGCTGGTGGAGGATAGGGGCCCTTGTGTGCTACATGGGGTCAAAAAGAGTCAGACATAACTGAACGACTAAACAACAACAAAGTCTTTTGTATGGTGACACTGTCAGTATGGTATCTACAATGGAGTGATGCACTATAAAGCAGTTTCTTATATTCATAGCTTTTTCATTTCTGCAAAAGCAACCCAGAGTCTGAATTCAACTTCAAACCATGCCTGAACTGACCAGATACCAGGAAGAGTCTCTATTATGCTTTGTCCTCCTCTCCTTTGGAAAATAGAAACACTAGCTAATAAAAGCTACAGGGAGGAAAGAAGGTTTACTAAATATAAGGCTTATAACCTCTATTTGGAGGATATAGGGATAACTGATACTCCTAGCTTGGATAATAGTTAAAAACAAAATAATTAAAAACCCATAGAAATACTTTCAGCAGACACCAGCTGGGCTAGCCTGCCCAACTTGTTACCCACCAGTTCAGACAACACTGTACTACCCAAACTGCTGACCTATGCAATTAAAAGGCAGCTGGCATGGTCTGGTGGTTGAGTGAAGGGCTGCTGAAGAAAGCTAAGTGGAAAGAGAGCTGGATAACTCTGGGAAAATTAAATGGGAGACTGAATGGGAGATTGATAAAGCTGTGGAGAGAAAAGCCAGATGTGTTACTGTTTAATGCTTAGCTGTCCTGGAAACTCATGCTGAAGCTCGAAGGTATTCCCTGATGCCAGAAGTGAGGTTGACCATGCTGTGAAGGTTTTCATCTGGAAGAGTTCAACTAGCTGCCCTGATTGTAATTGTGGTTTAATATATGGGTTTAATAATAGATTGTGAAAACAGAAAAAGAAAAAAAATTATGTAAGTCACCTTGGGCATTTGTGTTAGCATGGGAAACGTGGGGTCTAAATTCCTCAAATAAATAAATAAATAAATAAATCTTTCTCTCCTTCATACACAAGTGGGGACAATGATATCTGAATCACTCCAAAATTGGAACCGCACAATTGGGGATGCTTTGGATGTGAGAATTGGAGCAGAATGCGGTGCTGGTTGATGGAGAGAGACCTGCTCCTGATCGGTGGGCATGTCACTCAGTTGTTATTCTAACCTACGGTAACTGATTTTTTTATAACATCATCAAGCACCTGGCATGCCATAAGACTTAGCAGGTAAGCTGATTTGATTTCCTCAGTTGTGAAGCTTTACTTTAGATCTTCAAACAGAAGTCATATTAAGGCAGACCATTGGCTCACCTAATTCAGTTGATCATTTCCACCTAGCTAGAACAGAAATCTTTTGAAACCCTGCTCCTTTGGACATGCCAGAAAATGAATTAATCAGAGATCTCCCATATTTACATGGAGCTATGACTATGACCCTTTCTATGATTTCCTTCAAAATCTGGAAGCTTCTAAAATCTAACATGTGGTCTATCATATACAACTGATCTCGTTCATTTCCCATTTAGAGCCTCTGAAATAAATAAACAAACCAAAGAAATACACACACCTATGCTCACATGCATGTGTATATACACACACAGAAAGAGAGAGGGAGGGAGGTATACACATGCCAGTATATATGTTGTATACATCAATTCCTACAATGAATAATGGAAGAGGCCTTTTCTGTGTTTATGCCCAGGCTCTTCCATCCTTGTCCTTGTGGTTTTCCAACCCTATTTCAAAATTTTTAAATATCAATATGTTTTTCATTTATCAGATGCCTAGATTTTTTTATTGTCTGCTCTATTTATTATCTGCTACTTCCACTAGGGTGTCCACACATCCAGCTTTCCCTGGACTTCTCCAGGTTTTATTACCTTGTCCAGGGGAGTAGGAAAACCCAAGAGTCCCTCCAGAATTTACAAGCCGTGCATGCAGCTCAGATTTCCCCAGCCTGAAAGCTCCAGCTCTTAACCCTTTCAGAGCCCTTTAAACTGTTGCAAGCCATGTAGTTTTTCGAGCCCTATAGACTTCCAGCTCTTAACCCTTTTTGTGCCTCAATTTGGGCAGGAATTGCAAGGAAGGAGCAGCAGATCTGCAACAATTCAGGCTCTGCTCCACTTTCAGACCTGCGAGGTAAATCCTGCCTGGGGATCCTGGTTTTACTCTGCTTTCTCCTTCAAATATGGTGGAGTCACTGGCTTGTGTTATGCTACTACAAACTGTCTCTTTAATGTCTGGGTCTGAATCATGGGTCTGAATCATGCATTTTACAAGGTTTTCAATTTTTAAAGTGTTGAAATTAAGTACAGGAAAGCAATATGAGTATTTTTGCTTTGTTTTAAAATGTCCTAAATGTGTCCTACATTTTGGGGGTGTCCTACAATTTTTTAAGCGAGTAGGAATATTGGCTTCAGGGGCAGGAAAAACAGCCTAGGAGGTAGGAATTTCAGACTTGGGGTTCAGGAATTTTGGGTTTGACATCTGGTCACCCTGACTTCCACTGTTTTTTTATACTGCAGTTTTGTTTATTTTAATTGTCCTCTGAACTCTGTCTTGGGCATTGTATTACATAAAGATGCATGCAAGGAGGTGGAGGATTTCAGAATACCCTTTTCTATGGACAGGGACACAATATTTAGTGGTCTATGGCTAAGGATCATTTTCTGTTATCCTCAAGCTTCTCAATTGTAGTTCTGCAGCAAGCATGAATATTTTTGCAAATTAACCCTACTTATGTTGATAGAATGGCTCTCTTTCAAGATAATGCCATCAGCAAGCTGTATAGGAAAAGAAGGCACATTTACAGCACAGTCCAGAGTAACTACGGGAGCTCTTATGTAGACATAAGAAAAATTTACTCTGGATTGCTCTATGCATTTCCCATAGGTTTCCCATAGGGTCGACGTATATGTCTCTTATGTTGATGTAAGAGCTCCTGTAGTTACTCTGGATTGTGCTGTTAGGTTGCAATCCTATATACACCTTCCTGGGAGTTTGTGCATTGTTAGCCTTTAATAGTGGGTTTCGGGCTGTTTCCTACAGTGGGGTTTCATTTAACCAAAGCTGCTTCTACAAACAAACTTCATAAGAAGCCTTCCTTCCACCCTATAATTGTAGTCCTATCCTATAGAGGACACTTTCATTTTTACAAGGGGTGGAAGCAGCAGATTGCAGCGGTTGGCCAAATTTTTCTATAATACATATGCAGTGGTAGTCAAGTAGAGAAAACCTGTTATATAATTCTACCTGGTTATGGACAAAATTGAATCAAAAGCTATTTTGTTTACTCTCAGAAAAGGATTGTGGAATGAAGACATAAAAAAGCTATGGAGGGTTTTTTAATCCAACTTTTGCATAAATCTTGTAACTATAACCTGATCTTAGTGACATAAATATTAGCAGGCTTGTTTCCATTCCATCTACCATACAGCCAATGCTGTCCTACAGCAATAACCAGACACAGAATAGAGCTATTTGCTGCTGTCATAAATAAGGAAGGGTGTCAGGGATGTTTTCATTTGACTGAGCAGTAATGGAGTTAATTATACTTCAAGTCTCTTTGTTTTTGATCTGTGTTTCCAAAGTCATCTGAGTGTCCTGAATTCTTTCAGTACTTTTAACCTTTTCCACCCATCCCCATATTGCTTAAGTTGGATGTATTTTCACCCTGATTGCAATGAATTTGGATCTGTGATGAAAGTCCATAATAATATAGTTACTCGAGAATAAATTCCAGTGAAATTTTCAGTTAAAGTTTCTTGTAATGGAAATATTTTTTCAATAACTTTGGACTGTCCAAAGACATTGTTAGAAAATGTTCTTATAGATCAATCTTATCTTCCTCTCCCTCCCTACAACACAAAAGGTGGTTGCAGTATCTAGCAGAGGGGGCTTTGGAGGAAAAAGATTTAAATTTCCTTTTCCCTTCATATGCCTCAAACCCTTCAATAGGCCTTCTTGGTGAGAATGGATGGGGAAGTGGAAACTGTTAGAGGGACAGGATCCTGCCCACCATCACCACTGGATCCACCACCTCCTGCAGGCTCTCCAACCCTGTTCCTCTCCCTCTCCTTGACCAGTTTTGCCCTCTTCATCTTTCCAGCTTTGGTGAGTCCTTCTAAGTCTGCTGACACAGGCAGGAAGGCTCTACCAATTCCAACACTTGAACACCTCACAAAGATGAACAAGCTGCCTGGGAATAAGGCTTGGATCTGGCAATACTGCTAGGTCCTATCCCTGCCTCCCGTTCCCCACAAGGAGAACCACCTGCCCACCCCTAAATGCCTTCCTCCTCCCTCCTCCTCATCCAACCCTGACTCCATCCAAATTTCTGCATTGCCTGAGATTGGCCAGTGCATCTTACTCTGTTGCTGGTGCCCATGTTGGTGCATGGTAGCTGATGCTCATCTGTGCACCAACCTAACTCCTCCGCAGTGGTGCAGAGCACCTTATGGCATTTACAGCACAATCCAGAATAACTACAGGAGCTCTTATGTTGACACTTTCAGGCTGGCCCTGGCCAGGGGGTGTTAGGATTGTGCCATTTGTTGCCTTTTTCATTAGGCATTCTTCACCCATTCTGTCAAGGCATTGAGGATGATATACTGTTCACACAGGGCCATATAGGAAGATAACCAGCGATCACTTCAAATAGGCAGATTGGTGGGAGAGGTTGGCCACCTCTGTCCACCTGCTTGCCTTCACTCTTCCTCCTTCTTCTGGCAGATAGAGATGAAGAGGAAATGTGGAGGACAAAGGGAGTATCATCTGACAAGCTTCCGCAGGCATCAGGAGGTCTTGGGCCAGTCATAAATGTATGCATCTATATATTATGTATTGATTTGGTGGTGTGAAAAAATTCAATTTCTTGTGATTTTCAGAAATGTCACGGTTCTCTGTGAGAGTTAAACAGAAATCAAGACTGTATACTCAGAGGATCTGAGCAGGCAAGCAAAATGTCTCTGTTGATAAGGACTACATTGATAATACTGAAATCCTTTTGGGTTTCTTCTTTTCAGCTTCTCCACTGATGTGTGGAGACAAAAATGGCTTCTAATTCTAATTCTTCTTCTAAGGATGGCTCAGCAGGTAAAAGAGATATATACAAACCAAAATCATACCAATTTGCACTGTGGCCTGTAGGTGATGAGAGAGGAAGTCAGGATTTTTGCTGCAGCATAATATTTAGTGAACCTATTCTCTATGTATGTAACCTATTCTTGTATGTGGTCCTAGATCTTCACTTGTGTATGATATATAATTTAAAAAAATTCTGAAGAACCATCTTTTTCAATTTTGCCCACTCCACAGCATTCTGTTATGGCCCAATCTCATCCCCTGACAGCCCAGAGCTTGCAATGCCACCAATAAAGCACACAGTGCATGATGTGGTACAAGGGCAATTAGATGGTCCAGACCTCAAATGGATCTCCTTGGATCTATAGTAGACAAGCTGTAGTAAGTCCATGGTGCCTCAGTGGGGGTATCAGGCAGGAAAAAAGGGACATATTCTTGGCATGTGTCTCTTCCACTGAAATCCTCTCCCGTTTGGCCTGGTCAGTGCCCTGATGCTCCCCTGAACTTCCCCCAGCCCTTCTGCCACACCT
This sequence comes from Cryptoblepharus egeriae, assembly GCA_030015325.1. NCBI lineage: Eukaryota > Metazoa > Chordata > Lepidosauria > Squamata > Scincidae > Cryptoblepharus > Cryptoblepharus egeriae. Next base: position 214,934,102 of record JAREYC010000001.1, read on the forward strand.
TACCTTCTTCAGCAGAATTTCTGGTGTATATCTAGCCATTTGCACTGATGGCTCTGAAATGCACAATAGCACCCATAACCTGTAAAACCTACTTTACAAGTAGGCCTGAGAAACTTTAATAGTCCAATCTTGATCTGCACTGGCATAGTGTGGCCAAATGCTCGTCACTGCATCAAGCATCATTTGGGCGGGGGAGCTGGCGGCAGGTATCTGAAGCTGTGCAAATCTGGCCACTCACTCCAGCATATCTTTGGCATTTGTCTGGTGTTGGATAACTTACAGCAGTGGTACTTAAAGTAGGGGTCTTGACCCCCTTTGAGCGTTGAACCGGCAGTAACTTCTATGGGACATAGAACCTGTTGTTTAATGGACACAGAACCTGTTGTTAATTTATTTGAATCCCACCACTGATCTCACCCCCTGCACCCCAGCTCTGCCACTGCATATTGCTAATATTGAGCAAAAGTTTAGTATGTGTTTAGGTTTATGAAAACTAGCATTCTTAGATATGTAGCTGGTAGTTAACATAATTGCACTCAACAGGACATCACTTCTGAGTAAATCAGTGCAGAGCTGCTAGCAATTCTGCTACTACATTGCTACTATTTTACTAATTTTACTACTATTAGATTGGACAATAAGTACATGCACTTGTAATTTACCTTTTGGATGTTGATGAAGTTGTAGATTTTCCTACTTTTTACTGTGACTTTTTGAAACAGTGTTGGCTTCAACTATTTTCTATGGGTTTGTTTCACTGGGTCATTAAATACATTTGCATATGTGTGTGAACATTTTCTCACAGTAGAATCTACAACCAGTGCAGTCCCCATTCATCCCTCCTTTCCCAGTTTTATTCTCTGAACTTTGGACAAAAACAGAGAAGTATGCACTCCATGAAGCTCTATTGTATATAATGGTAATGGATTTATCCAGACTTTGCCCTTTGTTAGGGAAGGTCAACGTGTTTTTGGTGGTCCCCCCCATCCCTTAAATTCTTTCAAGCTCTGAATCCAGTTTGCATATTGAGCTTCCAGAAACTATTTTCAACTTCCAAGGGCATCTAAGCATGAAGAACACATTTCTTGATGTCTTTAGCTACAAATTGGCACGCAGTTGGGCTTGCAGTAGCAATAGTGAGGAGGGGGCTAACATCTTAAATCCGCTGTTTATTACCCAGGAAGTTCTGATCAAGTTTATGGTTCTAAAGACTTCAACATATCAACTCCATTGAAGAACAGGACAAGCTATTGTAAATATGAACCATCAAAGCACCAGCCATTTCAATGAAATGAAGCAAATCAATTGTTTTTTATAAAGGTGCCTTTCAGATCTCCTTTTTCAGGTTCTCAATTTCCTTGTTGGTTTCAGTTATGCTTTTCATGTTAGGCTATGAACAGAAATAAACCAAATGTAAGTTTTTATCTAATTATCTTCTGAAACATCATTTTTTAAATAAACACACCTAGACCCTGTTTTACTTTATTTAAATGGGCCTTTATGTTCAATAAAGGCACACACAATGCAGACACAAAGAAAATATCACAACTGATATCTTATCCTATAGTCTTATTTCTAATATTCATATTCCACAATTAGTACCCCTTATCTCTGGCTGTCTGTCTGTCTACCTTTTTCTCCTGAAGCATTTTATTGAGAAAAGTCCCTTTATTGAGGGATTATGTTGTATCCTTTCACAGGAGAGATAATAAGGAAACTTCTGTAACAAGCTGCAAATCTTCCGACTAGGAGAGAGTTCCCAGTTGGTTCACTAGTTCTCCATTAGGAATTGCATAGGAAGATATTGCTATGGTCATTCATTCCGTAACAAAAATTCCAAGGTAAGATTCAGCAAGGATATTTTGTTATTGCAAAATTACTAAAGCTGCAATCCTAATCCCCAGTTAGCCCCAGCATAAGTCCCATGCTGGCCTGGGAGATTCAATAAAGTGCTATAAGACACTTCTGCGCCACTCCTGAGGGAGGGTTAGACCAGCAGGAAGCTAGACTCGATGGGCCTTTGGCCTAATCCAGGACAGGTCTTATTGTGTTCTTATATCAGTTGAATACAGTTTGTATTACATGAGGCTTTCTTAAAGTTATAAACACAAAGAATTATATGAAGAGTTTTAATCTCTGCTTTTATTTCCCCTTTTAAATTTTTAAAACTTAAAAAAACCTGCAAAATTTTCCTGCATATTTTCTTGCAAAAGAAAATATTTTATATGGAAGATAATATTTATATTTTGGGGAGCAAGTCCCAGTAAAAATGAAGAACGTTCCCTGTCCAATTAATGTTATTAGAAAAGTAAAAAATGACAGGCACCTTATTTAAAAAAAGGAGGAAACCCACTGCCCCTTAATGGGTACTCAGAAGACACCAGAGTGATAGCAGAAAGCAATGCTTCTTGCTCTTACGCTCAACACTAATTTGGCTTCAGGATCAGGCATGGGCTAATACTGGTTCGGACCGGATCGGGCTATCCGGTTGTTAGAAAGAGCCCGCCGGTCGCGAACCGGTTGTTATGGGGGCGGAGGATAATGCAGCGAGCCGGTTCGGCGGCACCGCGATCCTCCTCCGCTCCCCGCTGGCCACGGAGGCCCGGGGAGCAGCTTGCGGTGGTGCCGCCATCCTCCTCCGCTCCCAGCTGGAGCGCTGCCATCCTCCTCCGCTCCCTGCTGGCCAGGCCTACTCAGAAGTGAGTCCCAGTATAGTCGATGGGGCTTACTCCCAGGCCAGTGCAGAGAGGACTTCAGCTTCAGACCCCCATCCTAAGCAGGTCTACTCAGAAGTAAGTCCCATGAAAGTCGATGGGACTTACTTCCAGGCCAGTGTGGGGAGGACTTCAGCTTCAGACCCCCATCCTAAGCAGGTCTACTCAGAAGTAAGTCCCATGAAAGTCAATGGGACTTATTTCCAGGCCAGTATGGGGAGGACTTCAGCTTCAGACCCCCCATCCTAAGCAGGTCTACTCAGAAGTAAGTCCCATGACAGGCAATGGGACTTACTCGCAGGAAAGTGGCTGGCTCTGCAGCCTGAATCCCAACCTGATTTAACAGAAGTAAGCCTCATGCCAGTCAATGGGGCTTACTCCCAGGACAGAGTGGAAAGGACAGCAGCCTCAGAGCACCATCCTATGCAGGTCTACTCAGAGGTAAGCCACATGCTTTTTAAAATTTTTTTAATTTTAAAAAATTCTTGCTGGCCCCGCCCCTTGACCTCAGCCCCACCCCTGACCTGGCCTGGCCCCTCTCACTTCCGGAGAACCGGTTGTTAAGGCCAGGCCTGCCCATCACTGTTCAGGATCATGTATAAGCACTGACCTTTCTCTGATTTAGTTTCTTTCTCTGTGAGAAGAAAAAATTGCAAGCAGCAACAGGGAAAATAAATGTTGGTCCTCATAAGTGGACTGCTCCAACTATGTGTTCTGTATCCAGAGCAGAGAGTTATGCTGCATCCAGAGAGTCAGGAAGCCTGGGCTGCCCTAACTGCTCCAGAGCATGCTATGTAATTGACACATGGGGAGGACTTGCTCTCTCAGATCACACTGAACAAAGGAACAGCTGTTGTGCCTGCATTATAGGAAGCCCAGAAGTTCCTGACAACCAGTAATTGCTGCAGCATAAAAATGCAATACAGCAGTACCTCTAGTGGAGGGTGGATGCTTGGAGAGGCCTACTGTATCCCCAGGTTAGTGGGCTGCCATAGTTGTGCCATATCCTGAGGTTGAGAGGCAGGGATTGCAGCTAGGCTGGCCAAGAACTCAGATTCAAGCCAAGAATACTGCCATTCTTACTCTGGATACTTGCTCCAGAAGTGGTAAAACTCTGAGGAGCTGGAAGAGGGAATTTCTGCCTGTGAAACAGGCTATGGATACAGAATAATTGCTCTGTCCTAGGCAATGCTAAACATGCCCTCAACATGCCTCTTTTGAACTGCCTAGGCTGCCCCAATCAGGGCAGCCCAGATCCACCTGTATTGGGTCAGCCTATGATGCCTTAGGCTGCCCCAAGCCTTTTCCAGAGTAACTAGGGTGGAGTATCTGGCAGTTAGGTCAGCCCAGTGAGAGATGGGGAACCCAAGTGCACTTCTGAATTGTGCCCCAACTTTCCAACACTGGCAGATTTTGCCAGTGGAGTATGTGCTGCATGCTGTGGTTGGAAACATCATGGTGGGAAAGATAATGTTAGTTCCATTATGCACCTTGGTGGGTAAGATTTTTTTCCAGTGCTATGAATACACAGTGTATATAGCCTGGAGCTACACTGCCCTTCCCTCTGCACTGGAAGGATGGTTAGGACTATGCCGTGGATGACTCAAAATCCCCCCAAGTTCCCCAAAATTCCTGTCATCCAAGCCAAAATTCCTACCCGGTTAAAAGAAATGTAGGACACTCCCAAAAATGTAGGACAAGTGCAGGACATGTTAAAATAAGGTATGTATTGTAAAGTTCGTAAAAACACTCATATTTCATTCCTGTACTTATTTTTTGCACAAATCTCATTGCAATAGACCAGACACCAACCAAAAAGGCACATATTTAAGTGATCCAAGAAGCCAGGCTTTCACAACTCAAGCCCTTGTAGTGGATTACATGCTTTTTTGTGCAAAGTATATATTGGTGGATTTATCTACAGAGGCATAGGAACAGGGGAGTCTGGGGTTTCTCAGGTCAGTTGGCAACCCTGCTTTTAAAAAAAATTATTTCCCTCCTTTCTCTCCAAAGCCAAACTCTTTGCAGTTTCAGAGCAGCTCCACTTGCAAGGCTGCCTCCTTCTGCTCTGCTCTCTTCTCCTGCAGCCTCAGCTGAGCTCCTTCCTTCCTTCATTGCACAGCAAGCAGTTTCCTCCTCCCTCCCAGATCTTTTTCTCTGCAGGAACTGGGAGCCACTGCCAGGCACAGCCATTTGGGAATGGCTACTTAGAGGCCCATTTAGAGGCCTACTTGGGCCTCTCAGGGAAGCAGGTTGCAAAATGAGAATCTGGTGCAAGATGTAGTTCTTCCACTGATGGCTTGGAAAGGTGCTTTAGCATGGGCAGAGGAGGAAAGACTACAATTCCCCTTCCTCCTCCTCCTCCTCCTCCTTTAACCTCAACAGCCTCAGCGGGCCTAAAATGGCCAAAACAGGCCTAAAATCCTAGGAAAAGGCTGGAAAGGCCCTCCACAGCCCCCCCCCCCAATTTCCTGACAGAGGCCCAAAATTCTTGACTTCCGGTTCCAGGGCCTCATGTCCAATTCTAGCAGGGAAATTCCTATCATCTGGTCACCCTGATTGTGCCCTAACTTGGGTGGGTGGCTATAGGTCGGCATTAAATGCAGATGCCAAACCAGTAGGGTAGTGCTGTTGCATATGACACCACACCCTTAGATTGGCAAGTTCAGCAAATATGCCGAGGTCAAGAGGGCAGAAAGATGCTCTAAGATCCACAGTTTTAAAAAGGATGCCAAATGACCTCTTCTTCCATGCAGGCCTTTTTGGGGCTCATGCACCTAAGCACCATCCTGTTAAATATTGGCACTTTCTGAAATCTTGAGAAATGTATGTATCGTGATGGTATTAATGAGAACAATATGGTAAGGCTATGAATACACAGTGTATATAGCCTGGAGTTTTTCAGCTGATTTTAGATTTGAAGGTAATGGGTTTTTTTCTAAAATATGAAAAATAATCTATATGGAAGGAATAATCTATATGGAAGGAGTATGATTATATGAAAAATAATCTATATGGAAAAGCTATGGCTTCTGGTGTGTTATCCCAAATTAACATTAGATGCCTGTGACTTTGCATCTACCCAGCTGGTTACCTCCTTTCTTTGTACCCACCTCTTGCAGGGAGGATGCTGACTAGAGTGTTTGTTTGTGTTTGGAGCTTGTGTTCATCTTCATGATGAAAAGTTCTGCACTGATTCATTTTTTCATTCTCCCTGTGGCACATGCATTAGGCAAGGCTAAGTGGATAATGGGCAAGAACAATCATAAGGATAATGGTGGGTTATTGAAACAATTATGTAAGGAATAACACATGACAGGTGATCTAATCAGAACTAGATAGGCTGGTTGCTGTCTCCATAGGAAAATTATGAGGGACCGAGGCCAAAGGCCAAATGCAATTTATGAAGCACACCCTGTTTGTCTCTTGTTTTTATTCACACAGTGGTGTTATTATTGAATGCATTAATATCAATGTATTTATGTCTATCCTGCTCTATCTTTAGGACCTAGGGCAAGTTAGGGGAGATCATAATACACAACACTGACCAAAAAAGTCTATTGGGACTTACCTTGCTTTACAAGACATACAGTGCTATCCTAAGCAAGATATTCAGAAGTAAATCCCATTGTGCTCAGTAGTACTTACTCCTAGGAAAATGTGCTTAGAATGTACAATCCTAACCTAGATCATCACAACTAATTGGTCTTCTGTGTTACCAAGAGAGAGCAGCATACAAAATCTGTAGGGGAATTAGGCACTGCCTTTCTTTGGTCAGAAGGACCTAAGGCTGGACTATTAAATCAAACAGCGTCATTCAGATAACCTTTGTAGAAGGATGAGCTCTAGAAGGTATATTTTAGCAAACTTTATTAAGAACAATCACAGCAAGATTAAACAAAATAACAATGAAATACAATCAACTGAGGTCTTATGCTTAGCTAATTAACCTATTACAAACAATATGGAGAGAGAGTAGGAAAGTAAGAAGAAGAAGGGAGGTCAAGGTGCCATATTACTCATCCAGAGAGCACATCCTTTCATGGTCTGGTCTGGCCATCTTTGGGGTGAGAGAGAAAGGGTCTCTTCTCCTAGGAGGGGACCACTCCACACACCTACTGAGCCAAAACTATAACTTTTTATACATATTTTGGCCCTTGACTGTTTTTTGTTGTTGTTGTTAATCCTTTGAATATTTCCTGGGCTATCTAGACAGGAACCAAACTATAGGATAGGAAAAGAGCATTGATCACTAGTCTGAGTACTGTTAGCAAGACAATGGGCTACTTAGACTAGATTAACATTGCCAGGCAGCTATAGTAAGGGTCAGGCCTTGACTAGGCCTTCAGCTTGACCTGTAAAACTGAGGCTTATGGGAAAAACATATTCTTGCTAAGAGACTGATTTTGTAATGATGAAATCTCATGTGTAAGAGGATAAAATTAATAACAAATCCAGAGTAACTACGGGAGCATGTAAGAGACATTATGTGCACCCATAGTTACTGCACCACCTAGTGAAAACCTATGGGAAATTCATATAGCAATCCATAGTAAATTGTTCTTACACCGGAGCAAGGACTCCCTGTGGTTACTCTGGATTGCGCCCATAGTAAGAGAGCATTTCTCATAACACCCGTTATTGTGGTGATGTAGGGAGGCAAGCGCATGTCTGTGCACTCGTCTAATCTTCCTCCAGGGGTGGTGCAAAAGTGACTTATGGTCAACACAGGGCTTAGGTTGGGGCCCAGACTGGCCTAAATACAGGCCTTAGAGAAAAAAGTTCCACTTTACCAGTCAAGTCACTGTTTTTATCCTTCTTCCTGTGGTGGGGGAGATTGCCTTCTGGAGCATTAGTTGACTGCATGTTAATGAGCTTGGGACCATTCTTGAGGCCTTACATTCCACTTTCCCTTACCTTCCCAAAGAGCTGAGGCACTGTTGTCTATTCATGAGTAAATCCACACATGTGGTTCAGTTGCATATTCCATAGGCTCAATACATTTTCTTTGTCACCGGTGGAACAGGGACGGTCTTCCTTCTCAAGAATTTGGTGGGGGATGAGTTCCTCAGATTGGGACCATTCTGGCAGTGTTACATTCTCCTCAACTTGCCCTTTAAAGCGGACTGAGGCATTTTTGCCTACACACAAATAAATATACATGTGCAGCTCCACTGTAATTTCTTTGGGTCTCTATATCTTTTCCTTGTCAGCTAACATATTGTCAGTGGCTCAATCCTACAATAATTGGGTTGCAACCCACTTTTTGGGAATGGCCGTTTTAAGGTGTTCTTTACATCCACTCATACGGTTGTTCTGAGGACAAAATGAGGGGAGGAACTATTTATAAGGAACCTGAGCCCCATGGAAGAAGGATAGTGTAAAAATATGAAAAATAAAAAATAAAGTTCTCTTCTAGATACATTAGTATGTATTTTGGGCCCATTTCTGCCCAGTCCACAGGTGCTCTCATGAAACTGAATTTCAAGATGATTGGGCTGCTTCTGTATGACCAGAAGGTGACTGTATACCTTTCCTGGAAAGATAGGAAATGAGACATTTATATTTTGCTCCCTCAAAAGAAGGCATATGAAATATACTTTCAAAAAATACTTAGCAATGCCAAGAAAGTTGACATTTGTTGTTACCCATGGAGCTAAGTCACTCTGATTAGTCAAAAAATCTAAAAAGGGCATGTGCACATCAGTGGATCCACAAGAGACCACTGAATTAGTAACACTGCAAATCTGCTGCAGCTTCATCCTACAGTTTAATATTTAAGGGACACAGCAGTAGCCCTAGGATGGTAGGTGTCCTGTTTTATAAATACTTGTGAAGTTTGTTTTTGTTCTCAAATGATTTCATCTCTTCAGTTGGCTTTCCAGATAATGAAATCCAAAATCAGTGCTTTACAATAAAACATGTATCTCTTTACACAGGTTAATATATGCAGGCTGCATCTCAAATTGGAAGAACAGATTAGGTGGCCACTGAGGTTCAGCTGCGAGTTTTCGCTTACATATTTTTCTATGGAGTAAATGTGATGCATTCAAGAATCATAATAATTGCTCACAATAGGGTGTAGGGCGACGAGGTGGTTAAGACACAGCAAGTGGGCAGTGAACGTCGCAGCCACTTCTGGGAGAGACGCTTGCCTGCAGCTTATTAAAAACAGCCTGATGGGGTCAGTCGCCCAGTCTCCAAATACCACCCAAGAACAATTCAGTTTTAATAGCTTTTACTATGTATTTCATAAGCATGCCTGTTGAAATTGAGTCATCAAAGCCTCCCAGTTCCTCCAAGACAGATTTTAGCCCGAGAGCTTGGAGTAATTATCCCACTGGATGTTAGCCTGTGTAGCTATTTCAACCTCGTTCATCATTTCAAACAGCTACATACTCTGCCTGCTAATTTCATCAGATGGATTAGCCTCTCTTACTTGTCTATCTTTTTTTTTTTCCTGGGGGGTGAAATATGGCCTTCTACCCATTTTAATAAGCCAAGCAGGCATGCACTGCTGCACTGCTTCGGCCTCCTATTTCTTTCAGCTCCAGGAATGATCTACTGGGGGAAGAGGCGAAAGGAAATGTGAAGGTGAAAAACTTGACCACTTTTACCTGCAGGCTGAGCGCAGCTGCTTTCAAGCTGCCGCAAAGAACAACTCTATCCTTTGCACCTTCTAATCTGTTTACGGTAAATTCATAATGCTTGTTGGTGCTAGTTCCAAAAGAATCTTTTTGCCTATGTATTTATTTTCTGTGATTAGAGTTAGGCAATTGCTTTTTTAATATACACAAACAGTAGCTTATTTCTTTCCTCCTCCTGTTGCTCTGGGAAATCCATTTCAGAAATGTTGGAAACATTTCAGAACTTGCCACATGGGTTTGATCAAAAACAATAGCTTTGACTAACTGCTGTGTAGTCCATCAGCAACACAAAAAAGTCTTCGCACAGTGATCACAGTGAAGTGATTACTGAATTTATGATTTGCTATCAGTGCATGATGATCAGTGCTATCAGATGATGCATTTTTCAAAGTGGAGGCAGAAAGATCCCTGTCCCAAAGAGCTTAAAAATTAAAATTCTACACATTGGAAGGGAGCTCAAGGCCTTTGTAAGAAGGGAAATACTTAGTTTTATGTACTGAGACTTCTTTTTTGTAAAATAGCATGGGGATTAAGGGATTGTGCCAAAGTCTACACTAAATGAAGTGGGTTTGGAAATGGTTTTGAGGAGGAATTGCAAAGGAATTTGCAAAGGAATGAAGATTGCAGGATTATAGACATTTCTTTAATGAAGAAAGCCCCAACACTTCTCTGGATACAGCCAGCCTCTCTGGTCCAGGGCAGGTTATTGTAGTTAACCAGGGCAGGTCCTGGGACTGTAGTTATTAATCTGGATTAAATTTAACCTGGATCAAAGGAACAGAATACAGCCTGAATTTGATAGAGTAGCACTCCCCTTGAAAGCCCAAGTTCACAACTGGATCAGACTTGGAATCAGTGTCCAGATGATGGCCAGAGCGATAAATGCATTTGCCCAACTATTGTTGATGCTCCTTCCTTGTGACCATTCTTAGTGACATATTATCAGGGCAAGATGATGCAGGATAGGAACTCTTTCATGTGTATTACAGGCTAGATGGTTGACTGGAATCAGATTACAGGGCATGTGCTCCACTGGCTGAAACCAATAAACCTACTTATACTCAATTTGGATTATACATTACAATTTGGATTATACTCAATTTGGATTACCCACCACTTATTGGATGGGTTATGGACTGGAGCACTGTCCAAAAACTTCAACTTTCAACAGCTGAAAACTAGAAACTGAAAAAGTGAAAACAGTTGAAAAGTGGAATCCAATCTTTTTTTGTTTATAAATATTGCTTCCAATCCTTTTTTAGCTATCCAATTGCAAATGCCCATTCTATCTTGCAAATTCCTGCTGCCACACAAAAATTTCTGCAAATGGATTCTCATTATGGGATGATTTTCTGGAATTAAACCAGGAATTAATGGAAATGGAATTAAACCAGGAGCTACACCATGAGGGAAGGCAATTTTGGCCTTTAGAAGAGCAGAAAGAGGTTGAAAGAGTGGAATATGTGTTGAATGAATAAATTCTGGGTGTACTGGTAATTGAAAGAGTGAACTGTCAGAAAATGAACTGTCGGAAAGTGGGGGATACCTGTATATTGTTCATATAATAATTAAAAAGCATGAAACCAAGTAAAGCATGCTCTCCTAAATACAGTATACCTACAAGAGTTCCTATCTTTGTTCTCCTTTGTTTGAGTGAAGATAATGTAGATCAGTGGTTCTCAATCTTCCTAACGCCGTGACCCCTTTATAAGTTCCTCATGTTGTGGGGACCCCCAACCATAAAATTATTTTCATTGCTACTTTATGAATTATAATGTAAATATTGAATATGCAGGATGTATTTTCATTGTTACAAATGAAATGTGTGTTCTGTGCACACACTGGGATTTATTTCAGAGTAGGCATGCATAGAATTGGGCCCTGAGGCTGCAATCCTATTCACATTTACATGGGAGTAAAGGCCCCCCTGACTATAATGGGATTTATTTCAGAGTAGGCATGCATTGGATTGGGCCCTGAGGCTGTCAGTCAGCCCCAGTGCGCACACAGCTACAGCTGGAGGTCTGGCAAGGCTGACCTGGCCCCCTGCACCAGGGGTCTTTAGGCGACCCCCAGGAAACCTCTAAGCGATCCCCAAAGGGGTCCCGACCCCTACTTTGAGAAACGCTGATGTAGATCAACAAAATTAGCATGCAAAAGACCAAAGTCTTTTTAATAGCCTCCCTCAGTAAATTTCAGAAGTAGTTCTTTCCTTATTTGTCTGGAAGGCATAATTTAGTGAGAAAGTAAATGAAGCTCATTATAAGGAAAGCAAGCTTTATTTGTTCACAAGTAGGAGAGAAATAGCAAAATCTTTTGGGAGGGGATACCATCAAATAGTTGTAAAGATAGTTAAATCAATTGCCTGGTAGCAGCACCTGTGCCTGGTCCAGCAGGAAGGAAACCCAGGGTTAGGTGTTGGTGCTTGCAGAAAAGAGATCCTTCAATTATGCCCAAATTAGCTAAGCAGTTAGACAAGATCCATATCATTTGCAATGACCTTGATCTTAGGACTCATTGATATTTTAGGTGATGTTCTTTTAATTTTTGCAAATTTGTCACATTAGTTATGGTTCAGTACCAGTATCAAGATCATTAGTATTAAGTCAAATACTTTCAAGATTCACAAGGCAGCAATAGCAGAGGAGCCTCCAACTATTTATCTGCAAATTTCAGCTCTGGCTTGCACATCATTTTAGAATACTCTGGTCAGCTTCTGCTCTTGGTGGCACTGAGACGACTCCCTATAGATCACAACTGTGGCATCTTGATAATGTACTTGCCTGTCATTAATGGATGCGGAACTTTGGATGAGAGACACAGACTTGCTGGTCCAGAAGCAAAGGGGTAATCGAATTTCATCTGTTCCCTTGAAACAAAATTCCAAAGAACACACATTTTTATTTGTGCACTACAGAATAAAAAAGCATTGCCTCTTCAAAGAGTGATGCTATTGTTGCACAGTGTAAGGAAGTCATTATATCAGGACCATGATGTTGGCATAACAGGCTCAGAATTAGTGTTCCCACTAAGCTGAATGGTATTGCAGCTCAAAACTGGGCAGGGAAGGAGAAAAACTGGGCGTAGAGAGGGTGGTTCCAACAACAGTAACACATGCTGAATCTTATCCCTGCTTTCCATCCCTTGTCCCTTCTCTGAGATGTGTTACAAAAATAGGTGGCATATATCTGAGGGGACCAACAATTGGATGAAAGTAAGTAAAAATGATTTGTTAAACTTACCTCAATTTGTTTTCAGGTCTCCACTCCCTTCCATCTGTGTTTTTGGCATAGCTGCATAGTATAAGATGGCAAGGAATAGTACTGGAATCTAAGAAACCTGAACATCAAATAGTGGCTGAAAAGGAAAGTTACGATTCTCTCTTGCTGCTCCTGTCTACTGTACTTGGATCTGCACCACTTCCAGAGGTGGCTCAAAACTGAGTAAACCCATTGCGGTGCTGCAGTCCTGCCTGCGGGAAGGAAATACATTCCCCTTTTAACACAGTAGTATGGCAGCAGCCCCAAGACCTGCACTGGGTACAGCACAGGCTAACCCAGACTCCCTGTTCCAGAAGAAGTTAGGATTGTGTTGCCCAGCAGAATAGTCCAGATCATAGTAAGCAAGAAAGATGGCTGGGGTTAATTCTGTATAACATAGTGGGCTTTAGATTAGAGTTAAAATATGTCTTTTAAATGCAAATAAAGAAAAATTATGGGCACTCATGTGATTGACAGCCTCTCCAAATAGAAGTGTTGCTATAATTAAGCAATAATGTATGAGTGAGTGTACATTATGACAAATTGGAAGCTTGGTTGATTAGATTGAGCATATAAACTGTCAGTATAATTATCACATTTTAATCATTTTTTCTCCATTTTTTTTAATAACAGCATTGTCTTCAGCTTCATTTGGTACTTATTAGATGGATCTTCTAAGAGGACCCTTACAACATAAAATATGTCCTTTAACAGGATGAACTTTAGATAAGGTTTCAGGTACGTCTATAAACATTTATAATGATGGCTGTTGTGTGACTCCACATCCTTCCTCATCCCAGTTGTCACTAAATGTCATGCAGGGGTTCCTTTGATCAAGATAAAATGTGTTCAGCTGAAAATACACTAGCAAAATGCTGTGCTGAATGAGAATGAAAAATGCAACACATGGAACATCTTTGCATGGGTTAAAGAAAGGCACTGATAATACATGACATTTTTCTGTTGATCATCTCATTGTTTCCCAAAGATGGGATCTACTTATCTTCAGTGCAGAGAGTGCATCTTTCTGATAGTATTCTCTTGCAGTCTGATCCTATCCAACTTTCCAGTGCTAATGCAGCTGTGTGATCCGTGTGTGCACTGCTTCCTGAGGTGGAGGGCAGTCATGGAGTCCTCCTCAAAGTAAGAAATCCCATACCTCGGGACACTCCCATACCTCCCATACCGCAGGGCACTCCCATACTTCGGGGCACTCCCATACCTCTGGACAGCATTGGTGCTGGAAATTGGACAAAATTGAGCCCTCCATCTCCTTCTAGCATTTCAGTTGGTGTTGACTGCTTCTCATGTTCCTCCTCTAGCGTTTCGAAACCATTTATTATGTATATATGATTTTATTCAATCGAAGAGATATGAGTGCAAGGGAGGGCACCAGAAACAGTTCTCTTGTTGTCTTGTGTGTTCCTAAAGGCATCTGGGTGAGCCATTGTGAGATACAGAAGCTGGGCTAGATGGGCATTTGACCTCATCGTGTGGAGCTCTGCTTATGTTCATATGCTGGTCTAAGTCCCCTCGGGGTGGCATAGGAGTGACTTCCAGCACTTTTAGGATATCTCCTAGCCAGTGCAAGTGACGTGCCCGCCTACCCCCCCCCCCCTCCTTTGGATTGCACTCTATATTTAAGTGCACAGGGGATGGAAAACAATGGACAACTGAGAGTACAATCCTGAGTGCTCCCTGGGCCAATGCAAGTCCCTTGTGATGGTGGAGGGGTGTTGCAAAAGTGCTGTAAGGCAAGGATTAAGTTAGTATAGCAAGGTGTTCTGGATGTACTCTGCCAGCCTGCACCTCAGCAGTGTAGGGTCTGGGAAGTACGGGGAGGAGGCAAGAGGAAGATGGAGAGTAGATTGGAGGTAGTGTTCTGTGGTGGGTGGGTGTAGGGCGGGAGGAGGTGGCCCTGGGTGGAAGGTGGGAGATCAAAAGGTGGAATTTGTCAGAGTATGACATGTCAGATCCAAACTCTGCCTCTGGCTGCTTCCTTCTACTGAGACCTAAGCCATCTCCAGAGGTGGCCTAAGTCTGAGTAGACTCACTGGAACTGCTACAGCCTTTTCCTCCCTGCAGTAGCTCAGTAGCAGCCCCAAAGCTTATGCTGGATACTTTTGTTCCAGCTGGCCTGTTCCGGCACAGGTTAGGATACAGGATCCACAGATACTGGGGAACATCTGTACATGAAAAATCAGCATTTTTCTGATTACAAAAATTTGATTACATCTCCAGCATTTGTCTGTGAATTTATGGAGTGTTCGGTACCATTTATATAATACTTTGTAGAAATTCTCATTAATATTAAAAGGGGGAGATAATTAGGCCATTTGCATAAAAGTATTTTTTTGGTATATTTACTGGGACTGAAAAACCCCAGGACTCTTTCCATTGGGATTTCAAACTATTACCTTTCATATCTTCAAAAGATAATAATAGTCTATATTCTTGAGACAACAGTCCTTTCTACTTCTCTTGGGTGTAAATTAAAACTTCAAAATTAAAACTTCAAAAGTGTGGAAGCAATTTCATTTGATCTACTGGCTCATTCAATAAAGCTTCTTATTTGAAAGAGCTGTATCTATTCAAGTATCATTCCAGTCAATTTTTGAATTATCTCATCTGATGGTAAACAAGGACCTCTCCTCAATACATCATTGTATCTAATTACATTGTTTTCTTTTCAAATAGTGATATCACTTGCAATTCTAAACAATGGCAATCTCTGAATATAAAGGATGCAAATATATAGCATATAATTCAGAGAACTAGATTCCAAATGGTCTACTATTACTAAGAGCACAGTCCTATGCATTCAATGCAATCATATGCATTCAATCTTATGTATTCAGTGGGGCTTACTCTTAGGAAAGTGTAGTTAGGATTGCAGCCTAAATACATGTTCTTTTCTAGACTGAAGCACCTCAAACGCTATAGGCTTTCTACATACGGAAGGTATCACTGACCATCAATCATTTTGGTTGTTCCTCTGAACCTCCTTCATTTCCTTTATATCCTTTTTGAGATGTGGTGACCAGAACTGGACATAGTACTCCAAATGAGGCCTCACCATCAATTTGTACAACGGCATCATAGTTTTTGCCATTTTATTCTCAACCCCTTTTCTAATGACCCTTTTCTAATAATCCATGTGGTATGCTGGCAGATCCATGAGAATACTACATACCACTGTCCATGTGGTATGCTGGCAGATCCACGAGAGTACTACATGGTCCACTATCTCAGTTGCCTATTCAACAGACCACAGACCACAACCTAGTCCAAAGGTTGGAGACCATTTATTAGCAGTGGCACAGCATTAATTAGCTGTGGGGGCAGACTGGGTACGGAGACACACTGAAGGGAGGAGCAGTGATGTTCATGAAATCCAGAGCCCAATCCTACACCTGAAATGTTCCCTTCTCCCTGAGAGCTACAACAGCAAAACAGCTGGCATAGATCTGAGTTTATTTATAGGAAATGATGGAGCTGCCCCAAAATAATTAAAATTTTTATTACTTACCTCACCCAGCTCATGGAATTCGTTTGAGGCTGTGTCAGTTCAGGCTAGGTGAGGACAGGATTGGGCAGTTGCTATAAGAACTTAGATAAAGGTAGAGCTGGCATAGGAAGGGAAGGGCATACAGCTGCAGATGGTGGTCTGTATCAGGGGTATGGACCATGGAAGCTCTTTATCAAGCCTGCATTGCAGTTAGGCTCTCCCACCACCACCACCACCAGAAGCTCTTAGCACTAAGTTGTGCAGTGGGTCACCACTGCAAGAGCAGTCCATGGTTAACTGAATTACCCTATATTTTGAAAATATTGTCAAGATTTGTTTATTTTCCCTTCTGTCATTTAAAGCTAATTCATTCTTCAATGAGAAAAAAGTGCTAATTTTTGGTCGTCAATTGCTTAACGGTGTCATTTCTGGTCTTCAGAAAGCATAATGAATGCTATCTGGTCTGCTGTATGAAACAGATTTGACATCCCTTGATTTTAGCCTTGATCTGAGGAAGAGCATGGGAAATCTGTATACGCATTGTGTTTTGTTTTGTTTTTGGAACAGGAACTCCCCGCATTACATTGGGATTTGCTTCTGAAGCTCTTCCTCATTCCACCCACAAAAAACAGAAAGTCAACTATCTGAAAAATGGCATAACAATCAACAGATCTTCCTACTAAGAACTTCAGAAGAGCCCTGCTGGATCAGGGCAAAGGCCCATTCAGTTCAGCTTTCTGTATCTCGCAGTGGCTCACCAGATACCTCAAGGAACATACAAGACACCTGCATCCTGGTGCCTTCCCCTGCATCTGGCAACCGCCCTCCCCTACATCTGGCATCTCCCATGCGTCTGGTACCCTCCCCTGCATCTGGCATCTCCCATGCATCTGGCATCTGGCCTACATCTAAAAAAAACACTAAAACAGAACACTGACATTCCTGGTTTGGTGCTGTCACAAGGATCTTGGATCTGTTTGTTCTGGTAGAGCCAGTTAGAGTTTTCCAAGCAGAGCAAACAGAGAGATGAGTTCACTAATGAAAGCGATTCTTCAAAGAAGCCATTTATGCACATGTACAACCTTACTCCACAGATTTGCAGATGAAATGAAATACTGCAGTGACCTTTTTAATTCCTCAGATTTTTTATAATCTTTGAAATTTAGCACAACAGCAGGAGTTTAATCATATTCACTGATATAAAAGCCAAAATAAGGTACCTCTACATTCAATTAGAGACATGACCTCCAGTGTGCCAGACTCTTGAGAGACTCTGAATGTCTCCAAGGGCAATTACATCATTGAGGCATGGGAGGGACCTCCTATCCTTTCCTTACCTCACAACTTAATCCATGTTTATTTATAAGTAATAATTTATTTATAGAGGATCACATGCAGGAATAAGTGCATAGGATTACAACCTTGGTCACACAAACAAGAATCCATGGATATATTTCATCACATCACAATTACCAGGGCATACTCCTTACCCATTTGATAACACAAGAGAGTGACTTGAGTTAATTGGGCCACTTTGGGTGCAGTCCTAACTTAGGCCAGCACAACTCATCGGTCTTCCTGTTTCTGTGATGATGTAAGGAGGCACATGCGTATTTGTGCACTTGCCTAACCTTCCCCCAGGAGTGGTGCAGAAGTGTCTTATGGCACCTTGGTGGCACCCCCAGGTTAGCACAGGATTTAGGCTGGTCTAAGTGGAGGTTAGGATTGCAGACTTTATTATTATTAATAGAAACACTGCAGTAAATTACACATATATAACGTAATTGTATTGTTTGAAAATAACAAGATTTTACAATTTTTGCCAGAAGTGGCATCACATAAACCCATACCCACCTTGGTAATGATAACATAGCAATGATAATAATTATATATTGATAACATAGCAGAGTGATGTGTCCTTATTACATTGGGAAGGGGATCATCAAGAAATTTATTTCAGCCTACTCATTTTGTGAATGCCTTTAATTTTTAATTAATTGGCTCAGCTCAGATTTTAGTGTTGACTTTTAAAAACAATGCACATGTCTCAGACAATATACATTTCATAGAGAGTCATAAATAGTCACTTTCTTGCCTCTGAAAAATCAGTTCCAACAATTATTATTTTCAACAGACCAAGTAGAGATGCTCAGTGCCAGAGCTATAGGGTAAATTAAAGCTATAGGGAACCTACATGCCTGCACAGTCATACGATCGTATAAAGATCCCTTTTTCTGTTGTAATTTCCAACATTCTTTATTGGAAAGTGTAAACTTGCCCTTGAAGACAACACATAAACTTTAACAGGCAGAGCATACAGAAGCACATCTCCTAACATAGTGTTGCACTCTAAACATGAGCAGGAATCCATAGGACAGGAGGATATTCCAGTGAATGTTAGAAACTCTGTGGGGTGGGTTTGCCATAATTCTCTTCCACAAAACTGGGACAGGACCTCCTGTCAAACTTGCCAGTATATGAATGCAATCCCTGAAACCTGGTTTTTGGATACATATGGCAACCCTACTGTGGGGTCATCAAACCTTTATTTTGGCAATCATCAATCAGCCAGCCAAGAGAATTAGTAGCCAAGAGTCAGTCTAGAGCAGGGGTCTCCAAACTCCGGCCCTGAGGCCAGATGTGGCCCTCGGCAAACCTCAAGATCCCTCTAACTGGTGCCTGAGCAAGCCCTGTAATCCACTCCAATGCATTCCTATATGTAAATATATGTAAATTTATTCAAATTTGAAATGTAAAATAGTTTTTTTCCCCTGACACAGTGTTAGAGAGATGATGTGGCCTTCTTGCCAAAATGTTTGGAGACCCCTGGTCTAGAGAAACAGGACCTTGGACAGCTCTAAACTAAGCTCATGCTCCAACAAGGTTTCCACTCAACGATCAATTACAAAGCCATTCTGTTGTTCTCAAAAAGGGGCAGGTTCGCCAAAATCTTGTTGTTGTTTCAGCATTCAGTTGTGTCTGACTCTTCGTGACCCCACGGATTACAGTAGATCCCCCTATACTCCACCAGCTTCCTAAGTCTGTCCAATTTCATGTTCATTGCCTTGGTGACACTTTCTAACCACCTCATCCTCTGCCATCCTCCTTTTCCCTTCAATTTTTTTTCAGCTGCAGACTCTTTTCTAAGGAGTCTTCTCTTCTCATGATGTGGCCAAAATATTTGAACTTCAGCTTCATTATTTATCCTTGGACTGGTTGGTTCTCCTTGCAGTCCAAGGGAGTCTCAGGAGTCTTCTCCAGCACCATAATTCAAAGGCTTCTATCCTTTGATGGTCAGCCTTCTTTATGGTCCAGCTCTCATTGCCATACATTACCATACATTGCCATACATTACCATACAGCTCTCATTGCCATA
This sequence comes from Cryptoblepharus egeriae, assembly GCA_030015325.1. Classification (NCBI taxonomy): domain Eukaryota; kingdom Metazoa; phylum Chordata; class Lepidosauria; order Squamata; family Scincidae; genus Cryptoblepharus; species Cryptoblepharus egeriae. Next base: position 214,953,607 of record JAREYC010000001.1, read on the forward strand.
CATTACCATAGGGAAAAACCATAGCTTTAACTATGTCAGCATCTTTGTCAGCAAGGTGACATCTCAACTTTTAACTAAGTTGTCTAGCTTTGTCATAGCTTTCCTCCTCAGAAGGAGGTGTCTTTTAATTTCTTTGCTGCAATTGCCATCTGCAGAGATCTTGAACTCAGAAAAATAAACTCTGTCACCAACTTCCATTTCTTCCCCTTATATTTGTCAAGAACTGATGGGACCAGAAGCCATGATCTTGGTTTTTGTAATGTTTCGTTTTAAGCCATATTGTGCACTTTCTTCTTTCAACCTCATGAAAAGGTTCCTTAGTTCCTCCTCCCTTTCTGCCATTAGAATAGTATCATTTGTGTGTCTGAGGTTATTGATAATTCTCCCAGCAATCTTGTGTGATTTATCCAGCCCTCTCTCCATATGTACTCTCCATATAAATGAAATAAACAAGGTGACAATATACAGTCTTGTTGTACCCCGTTCTCTATTTTAAACCACTCTGTTGTTCCATATTTGGTTCTGACTGTTGCTTCTTGGCCTACATACAAGTTTCTTAGGAGACCAATAAGATTATATGCATTCCCATCATTTTAAGAACTTGCCACAATTTGTTGTGATGCACACAGTCAAAAGCTTTAGCATAGTCGATGAAGTAGAAGTGTTTTTCTGGAACTCCCTTGCTTTCTCCATGATCCAATGAATATTGGCAATTTGATCTCTTGTTCCTCTCCCTCTCCAGAAACCAGCTTGTACATCTGGTAGTTTGTGATTCACACGCGGCAGGAACCAAGCTTCACATTCTTTGGCATTACCTTTCTTTGGGATTGGGACATAGACTGATCTTTTCCAATCCTGAAGCCACTGTTGAGTTTCCAAATTTGCTGACAGACTGTATGTATCATCTTTTAAGATTTTAAGGAGATCAACTGGAATACCATCACTTCCACAGCAGCACCCACCAAATCGTGACTGTCTTCCGAGGACTGATCTATGTTCCGAGATCAGTGCAGACTTGAATCAATGTTCATTGGGGGTATACCCTATCTGCTGGGGGAGTTTGAGTCCCCAAAGTTGTACTTCAAGTAAATGAGCATCTCTTCCCTTGCCTCAGAGTAAACCCTTACTGCTCTTCTGGTTAAACTCAAACCAGTGCCAGCTATATAGTTGGTGCAAGTCCGAGTGGACCAAGAAAGGCAAATCAAGGCATAGAAGGGAAACATGAAATCAACAACATGAATGCTGCTTATATGGTCCCCTTTCTGGCCTCAATCTCTATCCCTGATCTTCAACATATTCCTCCCCATCCTGCCTAGCTTCTTTCCCTTGCTCTGACACAGTGCTGGGGGGTGCAGATGTACTGCTGACATGTGGGTCTAGCTGCTTTCCACTTGCACTGGCAACTAGGCTGCTAAGAATGGCATGAGCAGGACTTGTGATAGCTGAAAAGGAACAAACACTGCCAGAACCATGTTTCTGGTGGAGTAAGGCCCTATTAAAATTGGGACAACAATCTGGATGAACTAGCAGAAATCAAAAATTAAATTCATTGCTACATAAAGGCCATTTTGGATGTGCTTTTTGACTCATATAAGTGGAAAAGTCATTGGTAAGGTTAATAGATTAGCAATCCATATCATTAATGGGTTTGAATAGATTGAATCTATGAATAGTTTGAATTAAATATTTTGAATCTATGAGCAGGACTTGACAGGAAGCTAGGAACGAATGTAGGGATTTCCTCCAGAAATGTTACATGCAATGAAATGTTTCCACTTGTTTGACTCACAGAGTATATTGGCACATTGTGGAAGATCTATAAGGAGATACAGTAGTGGTTTGTCCGGTTCTTGCCAAAGGTAAGTCTGTACCTTAACTATTGGTTAATTTTTGCATAAAAGTACTGAGTCACACTTCATTCATTTGCACCTTTAAATAAGGATTCATCCTGTGCATCATCACATCAGAAAAGGTTCTGAACATTAAGCCAAGGACACGTGCCTGAGGCTGCAATCCTAAAGACACTTTCTTGGGAGTAAGACCCATTGAACACAATGGGACTTATGAGAAGGATTGGTGGAAATTTAAAATTTACTTGGGAAAAAGCAAAGGTAAAACAAATTTAGTTTGGTTATTTGATAATTAAAAGAATCTAGTGATGTTTAGAGGTAAAAGGGGAAAGTTGTGGGAAGTCATAAACTGGAAATAGAGAATTGAATTTTGAATTGAATGTTGGATTGTATTATAGGTGTAATATTGGCTTATTGTTATTTTGGATGTTTATGCAAAATTTTGAATAAAATTGTTTAAATGAACACAATGGGACTTCCTTTTGAGTAGACATGGTTAGCATTGTGCCTGGAATGAAGCAAAGTCTCAGGGGATTGCCAGCCCAGCTGCCCAACATAAAAGTCTGAAATACTTCAATGGCTACTATTACAGGCAGCCACTGATGACTCCCAATCCTCCTTGGAGAAAGGTGCATTCTTCCCCTTCCCATAAGTAAGGTACGCAGCCTGCTATGTGGTACTCCACTCTGTATTGGCTAATAGTCAGTGTAGAATAAAAATGCCTCGTGTCAGGCTGCAAGAATAATTTTTGCCCTTCCAGCAATATCCAGAGTCACTTTAAAAAGTGATCCGATACACATCAGTTGTTATGCTGGGCTTGACTCACAAGAATCCTGGTGACAGGCCCCTGCAACAGGCTTTCCCCAATGTTGCATTCACCATGGTTTGAATGACTCCAATCCAGAACAAGCAAACCCTGCAGTTATGCAGGACAAACACTGAAGAAGTTGCCTGGCTTGACTCAAGAAAAAATGGGTTTCAGACACAGAGATATTTCAGCTGCAATGAAATAGTTATGCTTTTGTTAGACTCCAGTGGATTTTGGATTGACATAGCATCCCCCTGTAGTGTTAAGCATCCCCCTTAACACTTAACCATAGTTTGTTTCCCTTAACAATGGTTAAGTATTACATCTAAATTCTTCAACCATAATTAAGGATTGGATACACTCCAGGGTGTGAGCATATAAGGCTGCAATCCTAAAGACACTTTCCTGGGGGTAAGACCCACTGAACACAATGGGACTTACTTCTTAGTGGACATGATTAGGATTGTGCTCTTTGTTTGAAATGCATTTGAAAGGGATGGAGTCATTAATTATGGTCAAATTTATTTGTGCTTTGTTAGGAAGGTTTCTTGTCATTCCTCTTTTTCTGTTTTCAAGGTGACAAGCAGCTAACAGCAAACCCTTTATGGTAAGGCAAACCATGTCTGGTTTGCACTATATATTTGGGAACTTGACTAGGATCAAAGGCAACAAACCATGGTTTGTGCTAGCCAGGATTATGCACTCTTTCTTTGTTTCTTTATCACAGGTATTAATCACAAATTCTCAGCTCAGTGTCAGGGCCGGATTTAGGTTTGATGAGGCCCTATGTTATTGAAGGTAATGAGGCCCTTTAAATGTCCAGCTGTCCTTTGTCAACAACAAATTGTCACTGATTTTTGTATTGAATGTATGCTATATGGACCTAATAGATACCTAAAGTCATTTGTACATAACAAAATATTTATTTTATCAAAGTAACATTTGAACTTAAATACAATTTTAAATTTTTTTTTGGGGGGGGGGGGAAGGCAAATAGAGTGGGTTCCCAAGCTATAGCTTGTTTAGCTTATACGTAAATCCGGCACTGCTCAGTGTAACACTTTCCTGAGAATAAATTCAAGAGAGTCTAAACTACTAACCTGATAAGAATTCATGGTCAGTATACTCCTGTGTGACACACCTCTTGATAGATAGTTGCTGTGATAATCTCATCATCCATGATAAAGTATTTATGTTTACCATTAAGTCATTTTCCCATACCTGTATCTTTCTGACATATTTTGGTAGGCTGCAAACTATTACAAAAAGTACATCAGAATTGCCATAGCTTCTGAGAGGCTAAACATTCACACAGGGACCTTTAACAAGCCATTTGTGGCTATTCATTACAGAATTTACTGCAAGATACTTTATGTGCTTCTGTATCTCACGTATAAAGAACTCTACAGTAGTTTCAATAATAATTTGTGTGAGGTACTTTATGTGACTTAATCTTGGCAATGTGGCGCCATCAGGAAGACTGAGTACCTGTGTATTAGACTTCAATTTGTAAGGATTTTCCAAGTAAATGGCTAAATCATTATTCAGTTGAGTGACAACTTACTGTAAACAGTGTGTTGCTTCCGGATATATCACTTTTGATCAATAGGCTCTCTGTCTGGCTCTGCACTTGTTAATGTTGTAAAGAGACTGGACAGAATGTTTCAAACATAGTTTAAGTGAATATTTGCTTCATTAACAGACTTTCAGACTTTAAATATGTGGTTTTATAGCATTTAGGTAGAACCATGCAATTTAATTCTTGCTGTTTTTATTGCACCCCTTCCTCCAAGATCAGAAATATGTACAAAGCTGTCTCCCCACACATTTATCTACAAAACAACCTTCCAAGGTAGGTTTAGCTGAGGCACAAGGTCACCCGGTCACCTGATCACACAAGGTTACCCGATCCTCCACATGGCAGAACCGTTTGCTCGTACACTTTCTGGGCAACAGCCTTCACAGCCTTCACAGCCACAGTGTGTTCTCAAAGACACCGTGGCTGCCAAGAGGGAGAAAGTGCTGGCCAGGAGATCAGTGCCAGTCCATGCCTCCTGTAAATTGCCCACCAAGAGATGAGAAGGTGTTTAGGGCCAGGGAAAGTGTTTGGGTCAGAAGTGGACAGGGGGATGGTGAGATGCTCTGGGAAATCCACAACCAGGCATCGGAATATTTTGGGATTAAACTCCAAATGTCTGATATAAGGAATCAAATACAACTTGTGAAGTGGGATAGAGAAAAGTAGAGAATGTCAAAGTGCGTTTGAATTTAGACTGCAAAACTAATTCATTTCTGTGGTAATTGCCTGGAATTTTTCAGAGAAATAAATGTGAAAATGGAAATAGAACTTTCAGACAAATATCAGAAGAATAAGAATATATGTAAAATTCTGAGACCGTAAGTCCTACATACTTATCTGTATGAACAGGAGAGAAGGGCATATGCTAACAGCCCAATCCAATTGATTGGATTGTCATGTGCAGCCTTTTGTGACAGTGGTAGCAGATTCTTTTGTCACAAAATGGTGGCTGACAGGGGTATTTGGGAGCGCAGGCATACAGGACACCAACACTCTTAGTCTGTCAGAGCTGCTTACAGCCAGCAGAGCAGGTTAGGGAATAACAGGTAGGGAAGTGGGCAAAAACTGGGCAGGAGAAATCATAATGGGTGCAGGGAGGCTGTGGAACCAGTGGCATTGGCATGCACCAGCTCCCACCATCTCCCAATCTTACCATCTTTCTCTCCTTGGACTTGCACAAACAATTTTTCTGTTGTGGGTCGGAAGAGATCCATTGTGGAATGGGAGGCTTATGAAGGTATAAGAGGATTATTAAATCCCCTTTAACTTTCAAAGCTTACTGATCTATTTCACCACCACCGCTTGCTAGAGACAGTGTGAATGTTTTTGGAAATATTGATTGGTATAATTTTGTTTTTTGTTTTTATTTTTCGCTATTTTGCATTCCCCGCCCAAACTGAACCATCTGTTGTTTGCATTTATTTTTTTCTGTGCTGTTTTACATGCCATCTTGCTTCCTCCAACACCCATGGTCTCCAGAGTGCCTCTAGCCTGTACCTGCTTTCAGTGTATCATTCACTGTATCACTGTATTTTCACCGTACAGTGGTGCCTTACATAAAGAGCTTAATTCGTTCCGGAGGAATGCTCTTTAAGTGAAATGCTCTTTAAATGAAGCAGATTTTCCCATAGGAAATAATGGAAACTCAGACAATTGGTTCCACAACCCCCAAAATATTCATATAAAAATATTAACTGGATGTAAAAATGATGACAAAACACTGGAATTGAATTCAAAACATGCATTCAATGTGCATGTTAACACAATGGGACTTACTTCTGAGTAGACATGGTTAGGAGGCTGCAATCAAAGACACTTTCCTGGGAGGCTTACCTGGGCTGCTGCTGAATGTTCAAGGTGGCTGGTGAGGGCACTTTGGGGCAGTTAGGGGCAGCTGCCTCTGGTGCCCCCAGGCAACTGCCCCCAAGGCAGTGCTGGCCAGTAGCCCTTTTAAAGAGCCTCCGAGCGGAGTGTCAGGGCTGCGTAGCACACGTGCCCATAGCATACTTGCTTGTTAAGTGAAGTGGAACTTGTTATGTGAAGCAAGTTTTCTTGGAAATTTATACTTGTTATGTGAAACGCTTGTTATGTGAGGTGCTTGTTATGAGGGGTACCACTGTAACTCCTTCCTAGTGATATATATTCATTTGGACTCTTTAACAGTAAATAAAATTTGTCATATTTGCCCCCAAAATTATATCTCTATTTAATGACACGCATAACACCACTTTTTGCCTTTTTCAACTTTTTTACTTACCAAAATTTTTGAAAAAAGACATCATTTTGAAACACTTTTATTCATAGGATAATATCTCTAATTGGTGAGGCCACCCTTAAAATACTATTGTCCAATCCTAGCCAACTTTCCATTGTTGATACAGTCTCAGTGATTCCCATCCCTCTTTGAAGGATAGCATTGCCACTGCCACTTCAGTGATGAAAGGTTGGAGAGGACTGGCCCTTATATTTTTCCCTCATCTCAGTAAAGGTATTGTAGAGCTATATTTTAGTGGGAAAAAGAAAGCTGAAGAGGAGATACATTAAAAGGTTATAAAATTATGCAAGGTGTGTAAAAAGCAGATACCTTATTTATTCCATTTATTTATTGGACTCTGAGCTAGATTCCCCAGATTTTGCAACACCATCATGTTATTTCTTTTCCAGCCTCTCCTAAGGTCTTTCACCCACAAATACTAACACAGTGATGCCTCACGTAACAAACGCCTCACGTAAAGTTTGTTTCATGTAACAAACAAAAATTTCTCAAGCCCTACAATCCAGAGTAACTACGGGTCCGGGAGCACGTAAGAGACATTATGTGCACCCATAGTTACTGCACCGCCTCATGAAAACCTATGGGAAATTTATATTGCAATCCAGAGTAAATTGTTCTTACAGTGGAGCAAGGACTCCCCGTAGTAACTCTGGATTGCGCCCTTCGATTCTGCATTATGTAACAAACTGTATTTCAAGTAACAAACACACTCGTTGGCAGTGGGGGCAGGCGTGCTGGCCAGCAGCCCTTTTAAAATGTGTCAGGGCTGCCTAGCGCGCCTGCCCATAGCGAAAGCAACAATTCCGCTCTGTTCTTCCTGTGGCTGGGTGTCCGCTGGGCAGAGGGAGAGAAGAGCAGTGGAGAAGAGGGAAGCAGCTCAGGGCTGGCCAGAAGGGAGCAGGGGAGAGAGAGGCTCCAGATGGAGAGAAGGAGAAAGTGGGGAGACACTTGGAAAGTGTCTTGGATTGCATCCTCCTAACCATGTCTACCCAGAAGTAAGCCCCATTGTGTTAAATGGGGCTTACTCCCAGGAAAGTGTCTTTAGGACTACACCCTAAGTAGACTTCATAGGATCATGCACACTGAATGCATGTTTTGAATTCAATTCCAGTGTTTTGTCATCATTTTTACATCCAGTTAATATTTTTATATGAATATTTTTTGGGTTGTGGAACCAATCTTCTGAGTTTCCATTATTTCCTATGGGAAAATCCGCTTCACGTAAAGAACGTTTCACGTAACAAACATGCTTCCAGAATGAATTAAATTTGTTACGTGATGCGCCACTGTACTTGCATTGTGTCTTGTAATGAGTTATTTGTATTATGATCACTTTTGGAGAAAATGGCACTCTGCTTTGCCATACGTCAATATTTCCAACTGGGAAATAAAAATGAAAGCAATAACATTTCAAAAGTACTGTGGATTTCCAGATAATTCTGTCTGGAGGCAGAACTGGAAAACTTTTTAAGTTTGTTGCTATGTCAGACAGATATTTTCAGTTTGTAATGAAAAGATGTATATATTCTAAACAGTCTTGTTCCCTTCCTTTATAATGAAAATATGTGTAGATTCTAAACATTCTTGTCACCTTCCTTTATTTGGTTGCTATTTCATCCATGAGCCACCAGATGCCAGACTCTTACTGCAAAATTCTGCTCTATCCCATATACAGAACAGAGCCAAATGATCTTTGTGAGCTTTAATATATCCTTTCAGATGAAATTATGTCTTTTAAGGTGTCTCCTTCTTGGCCTTATATAGTAACAATGCTTATTTGTAAATTAATTTTGTAAGTGGTTACAATTTGGTAAAATAATACTTTACAAATTATCTTCTTTTCCTCATTGATCAGTTAGTCCTACTCTTTCTCCCTTCTGGAAAAACATATTAAAAATCAGTTTTTCATAGATACATAGTGAACAATGGCATCTATCAGGAGGCAATGTGCAAAATTAAAATGATTAATCTTAAAAAACAAAAGCAAATCAAATCAGTAATTGAGAAGCCAGAGAGATCCATAGAAATACATTATTTGTACAAGGAGGAAAAGATTTGTTCCAGTGGAAGATATTAGCTTATAGATTTGTAAAATGTAATGTATTTAAAGCACTAATGATTTTCACATAACTTTCAGTTATAGTATTCTTATAATTTATGTCTCAGAATTGAATGGTATTTCATGAAACAGGGGAACAATGTAAATATATATTTTTAAAATGACAGGAATATATTCATATGTGTTTCCTGTAAATTGTGAATATTTTGTATATTTTCTATTCATTACATCACCACAATTAAAATTGCCCCACAACTGCTAATTGTGAAGAAAGATATATCTCTTAACATATTTCAAAAAAGAAAGAAATTATAGTACATATAGCATTGTAAATTTGTTTCTCCGTTGCCATAGAAGACATGACATTTTGTACTGTGCTATTTCAAAATAAACTTGCAATATTATGCGTCAAATGGACAGAACTGGAAAGCCGAGGAAGATATTTTAAAACCCTCTTCCAATTAACAGAAAGGATCCCTAGAGTCAAGTCATATTCATTAATTTAAAATGCTTGCACAAAACAAATCTTTCTAGGTAAAACCCCAGCCATTTATATGCTGAAATGTATATATTGGTATCTTGCAAAGGGAGAGTATTTGCAAATACCTTTATCAGACATTAAAAAATATTCTGACACTTAAAACATAGAAACTCTTTAATAATTAATTTACAGCTGATGATACAAAAAAATTTAAGCCTATTTTGCTGCCTTGCTACATACAATTGGTTCTGTGCTTAACATGCCACAAATAGAAACAGGTAATTGCTCATGAATGTGGTGAGGGGCACTTGGAAAAACAATACTAGATAAATTTATTTGTGATAGTATAAAGTTTTCTTTTAGAATGTTCAGCATTTTGGAGGAATTTACACAATTTAACATGATTTGGAGTGATTTCATCTCAACTTAGAACTTACATTTTCTTTTTAATGGTCATACAGTTACATATTTAAAAAGTGAAGTGTGAGGAATTGCAATGAAGACAGACTAGTCCAGAGTCTTTTTTACATAATCCTTTCTTGTGGAATCAGGATTTATTTGGGCTTGACTGAATTGCCCGTGGATTTCAGAAATCATTGTTTGCTCTTGGTTCAAGAAAAAATTGTCTTTTTCTTGACATAAAAATGTCAAAAAGTTTTATAATGATATTTTATGACACCATTAGAATTCCTCACCATTTTAAAAATATAGCATTATGCTACTCCATTACCTTATCATTTTCTTAATCTTCCTTTTAAAAAAAAAGAATTGACATATTTATCATTTTTTTCTAGCAGATGTTGCACTGGATGTCCTTTTTTGCAAAGCACCTTTGTTATATCTGACCTCTTTTAATGATTACGCACATATTCCTTAATAAGTGAATAAAACTTTTTTCACAAGATAGCAAGTGCTTAATCCTCATTATTGGGAAATATGCTGAAACCTTGAATACTTGTCAAAGATTCATTTTATAATCCTGAGGTTGGTTTGCCTTTAGTGATTTACACAAGGGCTGCGATTACAATAATTGATTTATTCCGTGCTTAAAATCTACTGGTGACATTAAAATGACATTATCCAATTTTTGCTGCTGGAGTTTAGATATAGTTTTTGAAGAAGTAAGGATTTGCAATTATGCATGTCCAAATAGAACCCTTGTGACTTTAAACTGTCCGATCAAATATGATTGAATGGATGATGGAGCTAAGGCTCTTGAATAAAAGCAATGTATGACAACAACATCTGTTTTGCAATGGTGAGAAATTTGTTTTATTAAACTAATTTTTCCCATACAATATTTTGGCTTGGAAAAATTGCTTCTAACTGCAGGTGCTACACTCTCTCAGTTTTGTTTTTTAGTGAAAAATCAAAAGAATAATTTCATAATGAAACATATTTCAGATAACATAAAGTGATATCGATATGCAAACATCCAAACCTATGTTCAAAATTACCTCCCAAAATTAATATATAATCTAGCAAACTTCTTTGTAATATATCTTCTCATGCATCGTCAAAAAATCATATGCAAGTTGTTTAAGCAGTTCCTCATTGTGACATGTATCTCCCAGTTTCTTGAGTATGTTTCTTGAGTGCGTTTGACTAAAGGATTAACTAAATGTCCCTTCAAAGGAAGCTGGGTGTTTCCTCTGTTAGGTTTGGTTTTCTGAAGCTATTAAAGAAAGAAAGAGCTCCCAATAAATGCAATAATTATTGCACTGAAAACTGGAAGCAGCAACAATTTATCTTCAATAAAAACATTAGAAGGTTATAAATAAAAAAAAGTTTGGTACAGCTCTTTTAGTTATATCATGTCATGTTAATTTTAATGATGCTTCATTATAGCTCCTCGATAACTAAAAGTGATTAGTGTGGTTGGTTCATTAACACCGTGATTTTAGCCACAGCTGAAAAACATGCTGTAAAAAGTTAATAAGGACAAAAAGAAAATAATTCAAATACTGCAGAAAGTGCAGCAGAATGGAGGTAGAGCATAATCTTCTGCTGCATCTCCACCAACAAATGACTCTGAAAATGACCACATACTGCAGGTCAGATGGAGTACTAGAGATGCAGATGCTGCACCCCATTAACTTCAGTGTTTGGGAGTGCTCTATGCATGCCAAGCATTTTTTAAGGCACTGAAGGGCAACCTCCATGTGCATGTCAGATCCAAAGCTCATTTCTCTTCCCATCCCCTGTATTTTAATTGTTCATCATCATGGGTGTGTGGTGGTAGCTCAGTGGCATAGCCCACCTTTACATGCAAGAGGTCTCACTGCTGATAACTCTCGTTCAACTGAGAAAAAGATCTGTCTGGACTGCTGGACAAAGTTAGAGTAGGTAGCACCAAGCTAAATAGTCTGACTGGCTACAAGGCAATGTCAGATGTGCTTGCTTATTTGCAGCTTCGCCTTGATTTCAATTAGACAAAGTAAATGGCACCAATGTCCTTTGCACCCTGCCTGGCTTTGCCATGCAGTGATAAGTTTGATAGACATAAAAAGAGGCTGTGCATTATTCTGTTGTTAGACTCAGCTCCATCCAGGGTCCACTTTTCTTATACAGTACTAATGTTCCTGTAGTCCAAGCATACCTCAGCCCTCCATATGGCCACCCTGCCTTGTCTCTGCTGTTTTCTTCTCCTCCGTCCTTTCCGTTCCCAAGAATCCCCAGATTGTCAGTTTTATTGAAATGTTTGTTTTTCCTGTTGCCACAGCAAGAGGTTGCTATTTTCAACATTATTGAGCTGCTCAGGATATCTCCAAACAGATACCTTTGTTTCACCAGTGTCTTCACAGTTGCACCTGCTGTGATGTCCTGATCAAGCACATTCATAAGTTGGATGGCCATACCTTGAAAGGAAGTTGGAATGTATATTATTATTTTAGATGTTTTTGTTTTTTCAATATTTTAAAACATTATGCATATTTTGAACACATACAAGCTCTCAGTGCAGATATGTGTACAGTATTTGCAGTTGTTCCTCACATACGTAAATGACATAACTATCCTATGGCATTCCTATCTGTGACCTGGCTGGGCAGCACAATCCTAACTTGTGCAGGAACAGGCAGGTCAACATGTCTATGCAGTCTTGAGCTGAAGTTTGGGGCTGCTGCTGTGCTACCCCAAGGCAAGGGAAACTTTTCCCTCTACTATGGGTAACACAGCCCCAGCAGCCCCAATGGGTCTACATGGATCAGTGCTACTGATTTGCTAACAATGCATATGGTGTTTTACATAGTACAGTGGTGCCTCACTTAACAAATATAATTCTTTCCGGAGGCATGTTTGTTATGTGAAACGTTCTTTACGTGAAGCGGATTTTCCCATAGGAAATAATGGAAACTCAGAAGATTGGTTCCACAACCCAAAAAATATTCATATAAAATATTAACTGGATGTAAAAATGATGACAAAACACTGGAATTGAATTCAAAACATGCATTCAGTGTGCATGATCCTATGAAGTCTACTTAGGCTGCAATTCTAAAGACACTTTCCTGGGAGTCTCCTTTGATGTTACGTTGCCCTTACCTGGGAGCTGGAAAATTGGTTAGGAATGCAGTTGTCATTGGTAATCTTGGGCAAGAATAATTAACCATCTTTCCTTGGTAGGTCTGTGGAACTCCCTGCCACAGGATGTGGTGATAGCCTCAGTGCCTTTAAGAAGGGATTGGACAAATTCCAAGAGGATAGGACCATCAGAGGTTACAAGCTATTAGGGGTCTTGTGTGCTTGCATAGATGCATATAGATGTGGATAAAATGCCAGACGCAGCGGAAGCACCTGGATGCAGGTGTCATATATCCTTGTCTGAGGCATCTTGTGGGCAGCTGAGTGATATAGGAATTTGGACTAGATGGGCCTTTGGCCTGATCCAGTGGAAGCTCTTCTTATGTTCTAATGTTCTTCTTTCTGTCAAAAGCCAGGTTGCAATAATCTGATCCAATTGAGGCATCATTGCAGCTACTTCAAATCAAACATGTTTGAAAATGGTTGTACCTCTTTACCACAGCTGTACAGATACTAGCTGTGCTATTGAAAAAGATACTCTGTGCAATCAGAATAACAGTAGGAAGCCTGGGCAAATGTGCAAACCTAATTTCAGCTTCCCATTGAAATTCAGGTCCCCACATCTCACTGCATCAGGCAAATATTATACAGTGGGGAAACTGTTTAAAAATGCTAATCGAATAACTGCAACAAATAATTAGATTTCTAGTCAAGAATCATCTAATCCTCCCTTTCATCTTTATCGTGTTGTTGTAATTTATTGCAGTGAAACCTATAACTCAAAATGAAATTAAGGGATCTCCTACTTAGTGGATGGGTTTGGGACTGGAGCATCATCCAAAAGTGAAAACTGTTGAAAAGTGGAACCCAGTCTTTTATAAATATTTTTTCCAATGCTTTTTTAGCTAGCAAATTGAAAATTCCCCTTTTATCTTGCAAATTCCTGCTACCACACAAAGATTACTGCAAATGGATTCTCATTAACTACTTTGGGAATGGGCTTAAACCAGGAGCTATAACATGGGTGAGGGCAATTTTGGCTTAAAGAAAAGCAGAAAGAGGTTGAAAGAGCAGAACATGCATTGAATGAATGAGTTCTGGCCAGTAGTGGGATTCAAATAAATTAACACAGGTTCTATGTTCTAATAACCTAAATTAACAACAGGTTCTATTTCCCATTCGTAACAGTTCTCAGAACCAGGTGCTCATTAGCAAAGGGTTCTATAGACCTGTAAGAACCCCCTGAAGCACACCACTGGTTCTGGCCCAGTGTTGAAAGAGTGCAACATCAGAAAATGAACCATCAGAAAGTGGGAGATACCTGTACAGTATAAGTAAGCTTCTGTATTATTGAGCCCAATCCTATCCTTTTCAATTACCAATGGATTCACAGCAAAAACCATGTGCTCTATCCAACAGCCAGGGTTAAGTGTGCAGATAAAGAGTGTGTAGTGTGCAGATAAGGAGAGGGAAAGGGAAGTATCTCCCCTTTACGCCTCTGTAAGCTCCTTAATTATCAGAGATGTGGCACCTCAAAAGTAGGGGTAGGATCTGACACGACATTGCCCCAAGCCACTGCCAATATTTTTAGGAACACTTTTGGTTCAATTATTCCCTCTCTCTTGGGCAAAGCTTTTGGTAGAAGTGTTTGAAAATTACTCCTTGTTCAGAAGTAAGCCAATGATAAGACTTGCAAGGAAACCAATGGGAAATATTCGGGAAGATTTAGGGCACAATCCAAAGTAACTATGGGAGTCCTTGCTCCGGTGTAAGAACAATTTACTCTGGATTGCAATATAAATTTCCCATAGGTTTTTACTAGGTGGTGCAGTAACTACAGGTGCACAGAATGTCTCTTACGTGCTCCCGTAGTTACTTTGAATTGTAGGATTAGGCTGTAAACTTATCTTACTTACCAGAAACAAACACTTCTAACATATTTCCTCCCAGACAGTTTATCTACACTTTGAGATAAGAAGGAACCCTTAGCTTAGGGAAGATCACTATGGTCAAGTGTGCCCTGATTTCTCTATACATTTGTTTGCCAGTTTTAGCACACAACTACTGATGCCAACTTCTTTTACAGCAGTGGTATTCAAGCATTTCAACCCATGACCCAGCTCAGAAAGACAATCTGTTTAGAACCCCCTGGAAGTGTTATAAAAGATGCCACATTCCAAGATTTTCCAAGAAAAGCTGCCACATTCCAGCTTTTCATGACCATCCTGAAATGAAGTGGCAACCCCCAAGGGGGTCCTGACCCCCACTTCGAATACCTCTGTTTTACAGATTGTGTAGGTTGGATATTATGTATTGACTGTCTATTGGAGTTGCTGTACATTCTTGACTTTGATTCCATATCATTTGTGCAAAGTCTTGTTTCATTGCAGAAACCTTAAATGTTTATATTGTATTTAGGATAAAGTTATTGAACAGTATATTTGAACTTGACATGAATTGTGACAGGATATATGGGTCCTGTGAAGTGGATCTTGGTCCTAGAATTCTGTACATCTTCCCATTTTTCAAATTTGTAGTGTTGTTTTGCATTTCACCGGCAGCACTTTGACAAAGGTTTATAAGGAACCCTCAATGACACTCCCAGGGTCTTGCCTCTAGGCATGATAGCAAGCATCCTCAGAGAACCTTCTGACTGAATATGTTCCCCTTTAGCTACACTCCTAAAACTTTGTGAGACTTCAGGACCACGAACACACCAACACAAGAGCCATGATCAGCACAAATGGAAATTGGGAAACTGCAGGACTGCCCTCTTGAGAACTGGAGAAAAGTACATCCATCTGTAGACTGTGAGTGGGTATACTTCATGACACAGTTCCCCTATAATGGGCTGAGGCTCAAGGCCATGTCTAGGTTTTGGAGATGTTCCTCAAAAGCCTAAGAAGCCACTATTTTGCCTGCCGAATTCTCTGAGAGCACAATCCCGAGTTCTTACGGAGCTGACACAAGTTTTATCTTACAGCACTTTTGCACCACCCATTTAAGGGTTAAGGTGGTGCACCAAGGTGTGTCAACCTCACTCTGCCAGCCTGCACCTCAGCAGTGCAGAATTTGGGAAGAACGGAGAGGAAGTGAGGAGGATGAGGAGTAGGTGGGAAGGGAATATTTTGTGGTGGGCAGCAAAGGGCAGGGGAACAAGCCTGGGGTGGGAGGGAGGAGAGTGGGAAATGGAGTTTGGATCCAACTCTTATGTCGGATCTAAACTCCATTTACCAGGCAGCAGGAAGCAGCCTCTGAGTCTTTCCTTCTGTTCACACATAGGCCACTTCCAAAGGTGGCTTAAGTTTGAATAAACCCACTGGGAAGGGTCTACCATACGGAAGGGGAAGAGCCTCCTTTTCCTGCAGTAGCAATCTCTAAACTTCCACTAGATGAACAGGTCCCTACTTTTAAATACCTAGGCCTGCTCTTTCACTTCCAATTAAATTGGTCAGCCCATAGGAACCTGGCTATCTCTATCTCCCACCATCATCTAAAAGCGATAGCTCGTTTCCATTATAACAAGGGCAACCAGTTTGTACCTGAAGCCCTGCAGATCTTTAGGGCTAAGATTATCACCCAGCTATTATATGGTATCCCTACATGGATTATGGCAGCAGATAAATCCCTGGATCAAGTGGCAGCCGTCTTTTTCAGGAGGATACTTGGCGTGCCCAATCTTATTCGTCTTGCAACTCTAGCTTTAGAGTTGGGAATTCACCTCCCTACTACAATAGTGTGGTCCATAACATTTAAATTCTGGCTTCGGCTTCACTTAAACCTTCCTTCTGACGCTCTCTTGAATGACTTGTTAAGAGATTCCTTTTTCTCCACCTGATTCCTAAAAATCAACTCCAAACTTGATTCTCTAGGTCTTCCATTAGAATCACTTGCGGATCTTGATTTTGGAAAAGCCTTTAAGCTAATTCAAGACAGACTCTGGGAAACTGAATTTACTACTCTCATCGTCAGCTTAAATCCAGTATGTTCCCCCATGTCTTTTGGTCATTGCCCAGCACAAGGTCAGCCCCCCTAAATATTTTTTACACTTTGAAAAATCCCTCTTAGAAGAGCATTTATGCTCACGCACCTTAACATCTTTCCCTCCTCACTTCGTGACAGGTTTTCCCGCACCCCCTGGAATCTAAGATTGTGCCCTTTTTGCCTACTTGAATCAGACATTCTTGAGCATATCCTGATCCAATGTCCAACACTTTGCTCACTCCGTAGTCAGTATTTGGACCCCATTTTGCGGCACCCTTCGGGTCCATTCATTGACTCCACTTTTGTTTTACTGAGTGATAATTCATCTGAAATCACTATTGCTGTTGCCAGTTTTTTAAATCAAATCATTAAATTATCTCTCCTCTCTTCGTTCCCCTCCCCTCTTACCCCGTTTCTTCCTTTGAATTAACTTCCCTATTCCCCTTCTCCACACTGTTTTCCCAAACCCTTTCTCATAATATTGTCCTTTTTGTTTTCTTGTTGTACTTATCCTGTTGTAACTTATAATGCCAATAAAGGTATTCGTAATCGTAACTTGCACTGGATACAGGGCAGGTGTTCCAGCCTGCCTGTTCCAGCAGAAGTTAGGATTGCATTGCCCAGCAATGTCAAATGGGCTTTTAAGGAAAGTTTCTTGATACTACTCAAGGGCCTGCTTGGTGACAAAAACAATACCAGTTTTCCTCCTAGTCCAGTTTTTAGTTCAGATTAGCAAGGAAAAGGAGAAAGTAAATTTAACAACCTGCTCACAGAGTAGACAATACAGAAATTACATCAGCTACTAAAAAGCTGCTATTTCAAATGGAAAATCATATTTTTCTTTCAGCTCAAGTTGATGTGAAGTGAACCAACATTTTGGGACCTTACTACTCAAGTCAATGTGAATTGGTTTTTGGGGCCTGGTCATTCCATTTGAGCCCTGTCAGTTTGAGAACCACAACCTGCCAAATCAAGGCTTTGTCTTATTTATTACCCAAACACTAAAAGAGCTGTATTGTGAGGGCGGTTAATAGCTGCTGAAAGGCCTGGGAAGCAGAGTTGGCTAGGGGACTGCCTGCCCCAGGGATAAAGAGACAAAAAAGAAGCCTGGTGAATAAAACTCATCCATTCCTCCCTGCCTGCCTCCCACCCAGCCACCCCCACTCCCCCTCTGTAACCTCTAAAAAGAAGCCGCTTTGGAGTCTCCTCTCATTTGCATTGGGAGATTTAATTTCCATCCCTTAAATATGACGAATTGCTGAGATTTCCTTCAGTTAATGCTTTTAACAGCTCCCAATAAACTTCATTAATCAGGCCAGCTCTAGGCCCAACATGCAGCCTGGAAGCAGCTAATTTGCCTGATGAGCCTGAGACTTTAGTGAATAAACAGGTGGATAAGCTGAGGGTTTTATGGCCTTAATTACACTCTAATCAGTTCAACGCTTGGCGGGCAAAAAGGAAAGAGGGAAGAAGGAGGCAGCATGATCAGCCATCCCTTCATTATTATTATTTTTTTAACTGGTGTCTCATTTCTTCCTCAGTCTTCATCTTCTGATTTTTCAAGGGTGGAATCATGGACAGGAAAAAGGGAGTGAAGTGCAAAAGGGCCATGAATTTCTCTAGGATTTTCTGATAAATATCAAGGAGACTTTGGCTGCAATCCTAAAGGCACTTTCCTGGGAGTAAGACCCATTGAACAAAATAGGGCTTACTTTTGAGTAGACATGGTTAGGATTGTGCTCATTATGCACTATTATTCAGTCACTACATTTCTCTTGTAACCTAAGTCCTATTCCTTTATTTTCCCCATCTTGTTTCTTTCCTTACCATCTTCTTTTCTTCTGTGCTACATCTATGCAGATTTACTATCTGCCTCTTATTTTAGGGAATCTTCCTTGCTTTAGAGATCCGCTCCCTAGGACAACATGGGATTTCTTTATTTCAGAAATAAGCAGGACAAGATCCAAAGAACACATATCACTGCTTTGTTTGGTTTCCAAGTTGGGACATTTTGATGGGATGATCTTGTCCACTCCATTTCCACTTAATGTACTCTATACAATCTTAATGCATCATTCCCCAATCATGCTTTCCTGTGGCTGGATAATGCAGTTCTACATATATGAAGCAATGCACCCAAGTCTAATATTGTCGGGAGGTTTTCTTCTTGACTAGGGTTGAAGAATTGGGGCAACTTTAATTAACCAGGAGTTAGGAAAAGGCATTCAGCATATGCTCAAAGACACTTTTGCCTTTACTTCATAGACCAGAACTGACTTCTAAGAACATAAGAGCCCCACTGGGTCAAGCCAAAGGATCTTGTGGTTCAGCTTCCTGTATCTCAGAGTGGCCTATGAGATGCCTCATGGAGCACACAAGATGCCTTCCTCTGCATCTGGCATTCTGTGGCTGCCTACATCTCAACTAAGGACCCATCATGGATTGTAATGGACCTTTCCTCCCAAAATTTGTCCAATCCCCTCTTAAAGGCATCTAGGCTAGATGCCATCACATCTCGTAGCAAGGAGTTCCACAGACTTATTACCCACTGGGTAAAGAAATATTTTCTTTTGTCTGTCCTAACTCTCCCAACACTCATTGTTAGTGGATGCCCCGATGTGCTGTGCAAAAGGGAAAAGAACATAGTAAAATAGGTTCAAGGCTCTCTTCTCTCAGTGGGCCTTTAGTAAAAATGAAGCCCAGAGGAATAAATCTGAAATAGATCTGTACCAGTCTTAAACTGTGTGTGATGCTAAAAGGTCATTTTGAATCTATCTTGCATTATCACAACAGAAAGCAGGTCACCATCAAAAGGAATGAGTATCGCCCAGCCTATGTGCAGATGAGGGAAGGAAGCTCCTCTTTCAGGGCATGCTTGAAATCCGGATGATGTCAACCTGTGTGGTACTAGGGAGCTTAGTGTCTGGGCACAATCCTAAGCTTGTCTACTTAGAAGTAAGTCCCACTGCCTTCAGTGAAGCTTACTCTCAGAAAAGTGTGCACAACAGGTTGACCATATGTCAGAACTACAAATTGAGGCCAAACAGTACAATCCTAACCATGTCTGCTCATAAGTAAGCCACATTGTGTTCAATGGGTTACCCCTAGGAAAGTGTCTTTAGGATTGCAGCCATAGACTTCCCGAAATGTAGGACATGACAAAATATATGAAAAACACTCATATATATTGTTTAAATTGGGTTAATTTAAAAAACTATAAGACATGCTGCAATCCTAAAGACACTAAGACCCATTAAACACAATGGGGCTTACTTATGAGTAACCTAACATGGTTAGATAACACTAACCTAACATGGTTAGGATTGTGCCCTTTATTAATAAATGTAATAGTATTAAATTTAATAATAAGTGAAATAGTGTTAGGATGCAATCCTATGCCTGTCTACTCATAAGTAAGTTCCATTATATTCAATGGGGCTTACTCCCAGGAAAGTGTCTTTAGGATTGCAGCCTTTTGCTCTTATTAAATTTAAAACTATTACATATAATTTATTACATATAATTTATTAATTATAAGAAGGCTACATGCTGCCTGCAAACAAGAAAATGGGGACAGTGAACGTTTTTCCCTCCAGGTAGGTTGTTTAATCTTGTTGTTTAGTTGTGTCAGACTCTTAAGGCTAAAAAAAGAGGACATGTCCTGGAAAAAGAGGACATATGGTAACCCTGGTGTACAGGATTTCAGCCTGTGTGTGGGACCCTCTGAGGAAGAGTGCCAAGGAAGAGCCATGAGCATTGGAGGCCACTTCCACTTACTGCGCACAGTCTCCATCCTGCTCCTTCTCCCTTGCCGGTGCTGAGTGCGCCCCCTTCTCTCCCCCTTGCTCTCCCCTGGTCTCCCTTCTCCCCCAGCCAGCCCACCACCCTCTCCCTGTCACAGCCAGGCCGCCTGACAAATCACTTCAAGGGCAGCCGAACTTCGAAGGACAAGACAAAAGCATCAGCATATGGTCCAATCCCCAGATGTGCGCCTTTGGCTGGCTGGCGCTCTCTGCCTCTCCCCCTCCAAGAAGGGCTACTTGGGAAGCTTCCCCCCACCCCCAATAGGTTTAGTGCTATGGGGGGGGGGGGTTAGCTAACTAGCAGTCTGAGCAACTGGGCTCTTTATAGCCTGCGAGCCAAGGGGAAGGAGAGGCTGGGGGGAGAGAAGGGGGTGCAATCTAATACGCTTTTTAACAGCCCAGCCTGTTCACACTCTGTGCTGTTAACTCAGGTGCTTTTGGATGGAGTGGGGACAGGGTGACCATATGTCCTCTTTTTCCAGGACATATCCTGGATTTCAGTCTTGGGGGGACAAAATTCAATGTCCTCTTCTTGTAAGTGGAGAGCCTGTAGCCTTCTTATAATTAATAAATTAAGGCTGCAATCCTAACCTGGGAGTAAGCTCTACTGAACACAGTCGGGCTGACTTCTGAGTAGACATGCATAGAATTGTGCCCTATGGCTGCAATCCTAAGCACACTTTCCTGGGAGAAAGGCCCATTGAACACAATAGGACTTACTTCTGAGTAGACATGGATAGGATTGTGCCCTCTATTAATAAATGTAATAGTATTAAATCTAATAAGTGAAATAGTGTTTAAATTAAGAATATGAAAGCAATTTATAGGAATGTTTTTAGCTTTTATTTTGTCATGTCCTATACTTTTTGGGGGGGGGGTCCTTGTGCTCTTTTTGGTTATGGCATATGGTCACTCTGAGTGGGGAGGGGGTCTTGCAGCCACAGACTAGTCATCTCAAGGCTCCTCTGGCATTGGCAAGAGCATCTTTGAGGCGCTTCATCCAAGCAAGGGGAAGGAAGGAAGGAAGAAGGAAGGAAGGGAAAGCCAGATCCTGCTCTTGTGAGGTCTCCATCCCTTTGCTTTCAGCCGCAAACCCCAGCTTGGTTGCAGGAGGCAGGCAAGAGGAGAGCCCAAACCTATGCACGTCTACTCAGAAGTAAGCGCCATTGTAGTCAATGGGACTTACTCCCAGGTAAATGTGGATGCGATTGCAGCCTCAGAGCACGGTCCGATGCATGTCTGCTCAGAAGCAAGTCCTGTTGCAGCAGGATGACCATTCGTTCTGGTTTTCCAGGACATGTCCTGGATTTTTGCCTTGTGTCCTGGAAAAACTTCAGTGTCCTCCTTTTGCTCATAAGCAGGCAGCATGTAGCCTTTTTGTAATTAGTAAATGATATGCAATAATTTTTAATATAGTATTTAAATTAAGTACATGAAAGCAATATAGATGAGTGTTTTTAGCTTTTATTTTGTCATGTCCTACATTTTTCTACATTTGGGGGGGGCCTTGTCCTCTTGGACAAGAGGACAAGGGATGTGGTCACCCTGTTTTATAGTCAGTGGGGCACACTCCCAGAAAAGTGGCTAGGATTGCAGCCTGAGGGCACAATCCTATGTGCCCTTCTGCCTATACAGAAGTAAGTTCTACAATGAGGCTTAATCCTAGGAAAGTGTGGATAGGATTGCAGCCTGAGGGCACAATCCTATGCCTGTCTAAACAGAAGTCCCATTACAATCAATGGGGCTTTCTCTCAGGAAAGTGGAAAGAACCGCAGCCTGCGGTAGTAGGTCTACTCAGAAGTAAACCTCATGATAGCTAATGGGGCTTACCCCCAGGAAAGTGCGGATAGGATTGCAGCCTGAATAACTTTGGATGTGGAGCAAGGAGAAGATTTCAGGCTTCCTTCTGCAGCTGCTGAAAGAGAATGCACCCCTCACCCCCACCCCCCAAGCTTCAGTCAGTGAGTGCCCACTCCTTGTTTGCAGGCACTAAGGCCCCCCACTTGTAATGGGGCTGAGCTTCCCTGCCCCCCAGCCCTCCTCAATGTTCCAGAGTTGTAAAGAAAAGGCGCGCGCTTCAACAATGCCAGTCCTCAGAGCGCGCCTATAATGGGGGTGATTGTGAGGAGCACCAAACTCTTTCAGGAAGGCTTGAGCTGCAAATTTCTCCTGTGCATTGTTTAGTGTGAGTGTTTGTCCTCCACATCACAGGGTGACCATATGTCATAATCAAAAGAGGGACCCCCCTCTAAATATAGGACAACCAAGAAAAAATATAGGACATGACAGAATAAAAGCTAGAACACTCATTTACAGTGCTTTCATGTGGTAAATTTAAACACTAATTTAAACACTACTTATTATTAAATTAAAAAGTATTACATCTTAAAAATTCATTAAATTATAAACATTTTTACAAATTTATAAACATTAATTATAAGTTAATAAATTTTATATTTATCAGTTACAAGAATTGTGCGGGCTGCCTGTTCACAAGAAAAATTAGGACAAAGAAGTTTTTTTTTTTTGCTAAGGATACAAAAATGTCCTGGAAAAACAGGGCATATGATCCAGGTGACCATATAGAATGGAGGACAAAGTGCCTATATCTTTAAGCATTGTATAAAAGGGGATTTTGGCAGGTGCTGATTTTTAAAACGTTTCTATGTTGAGTTAAACCTGCCTAAATTTCCTTTTCTATGGGTTAGTTAAAAGGCAGAGGCACTCTGTCCTCTGTTTTATATATGATCTGCTTATGGTCACCCTGTCCACTGCAACATGCAGTACTTGCTTCACACACACCAGCAAAACACCACTAAACCCCAGCTGCTTCATGGCTAAGAATTAAATATCTACGCCTGATTACTCAGAAGTCCCATTATAGTTAATGAAACTACAGCAGGAAAAGTGTGGATAGGATTTCAGTTTAAGGCTGAAAGCCTATTCACACTTACCTGGGAGTAAGTCTCATTCACTGTAATAGGCCATGCATCTAAATAAATATGCATAGGATTAGGTTTTGTATTCAGAAGATAAGAAGGAGGAAGGGCATGTAAGGGGGAAAACTGGCAAGTAGGTTTTAAAGAATAGAAACAGTTAAACAAACTGGGTGATCTAAATGATTTATTGCCTATTGAAAATGGGGATAGCTTCCTATCAACAATCTCTTTTTTGTGGTTTGCAAATAGCTTATTTTGCACTAAAGAAAAGTTTCTCAACCAACTTTAGATGATGCAGAGCAGTGAGAGGGGAAAAGTTGGTGTCCAAAAATGTGTCCTGTAAAAATGCAGTTGGAAACAGTAAGTTACTACAAAATGGACATAATGTAGCATTAATCCAATAACTACTAAGGTCCTATATTTTATACCTGAAATTGTCTTCGGTTTTTTTTTAATGTCCCTTTTAAACATATTAGGGAGGTAGCTTGTTTTCATTCATCTCCACTAGTTTGGCAATTTGCATATAATTTATTTCTTAAATAGTTTCATACTTTGATTCAATTATAAACAAATTTATTTATATATGATCGATGTGGGATATTAATTAGATTCACCAATGACAACGACACAGTATTATGCACAATTAAATTCCCAGAGCTTTTATTACATATATACAAATGTTTTCTGCTTGTAAAATTTTTAAAAAGAAAAAATGACAGCCTTATGTTAATTTTAACTACAATTTTTTTAATCTAGATTTTTAAAAGGAATATTACTTCAAAAATTTGGAAAAATGGCATTTAGTATTGAATCTTCAGTAAGAAACAAGCATTAAAATTCTTGTTATTTTACTATGTTTTGCTGTTGTTTATGAAATACGGATGAATCATGACTCAAATTTCTGTTTATTTTATCTCTTTTCAGAACTGGTGACTTTGGTGTTTTCATATTATGAAAACTTCTCCTATTGGTAATAGAAATCAAATAGATTGGCAGCACAATGCATTTTTCATTTGTTATAGCTGGACTAAATTGCTTGCACTTTAATACAATTACATCATGTATAGCTGAGACGTGTTGACCAAATCTTGGGCTTGTTAGCTGACAGTTCATTTTCAGGTCCTTCTGCGGCATTACTGTTGACTAATCAAACAGAATTAAAATAAAATGCAAGTGAATTGTAGTTTCTTCCCACCTCCTGTTCTAAATTCTGAATGTTCTCAAGCTGGCCCTGGAGAAATACAAAAGCACAAAGTGACAGGCGAGGCAGGCCCTGTGTTCAACACTCAATCATTTCCTGTCACAGGTGCAGCCTGTATGCATTATCCTGCCATGATTGATAGAGTAGGTTTGTGCAGACTGGGAAACCGGGCATGGTTCAGATGGGGCCTTGTCATTCCAGCGCTGTGTTGTACTACCTGTAGGGAAAAAGAGAAACTTTGCCAGGATTGGCCATTCGGTGATACTTCAAAGTTTTAGTTCTCCACATGCAATCAAAAGGTCATATTTCCTAAAAGTTAAATATAGCTTCTAGGTCTCACTAGCTTGCAATAATCTAAGAATAAAAAAAGCTAATTAAATCAGGAGTGTTAAAAATGATTGCTTACAGGCTAAGGTAGTTCTTTTTTAATTAATTGGATATTTCGGTGGTTTACTTTTTTGGCCTTATTTTTCAGGGGAATTCTGACATACTACACATTAAATTTGTATGGCTGGAATATCAATCAGATAGTCTGCTTCAGAAGGTTACTAAAAGCTCCTTAGTAGGCCTTCTATTGGTTAGTCTGGCACTGGCAAAGATGTTTTAGTAGGAGATAGTTTTCTTTGTTTCTTTCTTAGTTCTGTGGCTGTGGTTGAAATATTATTTTTTGTTGCATCAGATTTAAATTTTGTAAGCCTCTTTGAGAACTAGAGGTGTGAGATGTATGAATTTAAACATCTTTCTAAATTAAAGTTATTTCCTAACACTCTCTTCTGGAAAATGTGATAAAATGTACCAAAAATGTATCAAAATCTCACTGGGTGTTAAAGCAAAACATGTCAAAATTCTATTCCCACTGACCAGTAAATCTGTATAAAGGAATTGTTATTGCTGTAGGAAATGGTGTAATATATGTAATGGGAATCTTTGACATACTTGTGTTCTGCTAGGGAGAGGATTTTAGTTTTTGTTACCTATGATCATTCAGGATCTTGACTAATTGATGTAAGATAAAAGCTGACAACTATCTTGCCAGTGTTCTGCAAAACAATAATTTTCCATTTGTTCATTTCTTTTAGAAACAGCCATGGGCAAAATAATTTGCATAAAAGGTCTTCCATTTTTAACATGTAACATTTCCTTTAATAGGAGTATTAGGCCGTCCTCAGTGTATTCCACTGATGTTTACAAATTGTAGCTGAATAACCATAAGTCTTGTCAAATACAAAATATATTTTACAAGGACACTGCTTAAAAATGTTTCATTTTATGTTATACTAATGAGAAATGCATTTCTGCAAGGAACTTTGGAACTAACAGGAATTAAAATCATTTACAGTATAAATTTTGAACAAGTACTCTTTCATTTACAAACTCATAAGCAAAAACATGAAGAAATACCCATATCCAGCACATTTTGTATAGGAAAAAGTATATGTACATTTAAAATTTCAATAGCCACACTGGGAGCATCAAAACAGTTTTGTAGGTAGGCATCTACCCCTCATAGAAATGTCATGCTTCTAAATGGAACAAAACTTCATAATACTGTATATTATTTGTCAACAGGAAAATTGGTATTATGCAGCTCTTGGAGTACTAGAAGATTATTACAATTAAGCAAAAGACCATTCCATAGAATCAGTTGCTTAAAAATATTGCTTTTAAAACTTGCAGGGATTTAGAACAGGGGTGTCCATCCTTTCAACTTCAGGGCTCCAGGACCTGAAAACAAGTATGCAGAGGAGGAAATTTCAGCAGTTGCAGCTTTACATCCCACAGATCACAAGCATTTGCTGAAAATCCTTCTTTTACAAGCTTGTTAAAGGTCCAGGAGCCATGAAGTTAAAAGGTTGGACACCACTGATTTAGAAGCTTCTTTAGGTGTATAAATCCAAGAGTTTGTCCTGCCTAGTGGAATTTGAGCTCTCTATTTCAGCTATACACATCTCTGCTTTGCATGTCTGTCTGTCTACAAAATTATATAGAAACTGTGTGGCTTTAGCAATTTCAGATTTTGTGTGCGGACCATCAAGTGAAATCACAAACTGTGCTTGAAAGTCCTTACCAATCTCTTCCAAAGAAATTTGTCGTGTGGCACAGGAGGGAAAGTACTGCTGTCCAAAGCTCCTTGAAATGCCTACAAGTTGTTCTGCCATTCTTTGAATTTGGCCTTTTGTTTTTCAGATAATCATACCAAGCAAAGGGTTCAAATACACTTCATCTTAAGAGCTTTCTCTTTTCATAACTTGCTTTTGTAACAAAGAGCATAAATAAAAATTGATAGATCGACTGATCTGGGAAAGCAGAAAGCAAATATGTAAATACTGTATTTCTGATAAATATATCCATGCATTCATCCTTGATAATTGTTTCTTTTTTAATGCCTCTGATGTCTTATAAGAACTTTTAAGATATTAACAGTTTTCTTAACAGGCTTTTTCTTGATTTGTAACTTTTCTGAATAAATAAACATAAAAAACGCTTTAACAGCTGATTAACCTTGTTGTGTTTAAGAGATATTCATATGATGAGAAATTAATAAGATAATAGTTCATTCAGATTGTTTTCCTGGACAAGTCCTACTGACATGAATAATGCTGCAACCCTGCAGTTCATTTCTATAATGTTGTGCAAAACAACGCACTGATGGTTTTCCCTTCAAAGATATCGTCACAATTGCACAGAGTTCTTATCACACCTAATTCAGTGAATCCTCTTGTGCATTTGTGACACACACAAAAAAGGCAGAAGCTATGAAATGCTCACATGGAGAGGATTTCCTTTTAATACTTCATTCATTATTGCAAAATGAAAATGTCTTCTTCCATTTATTATATTACTGCATTAAAGGACTGGCACAGGGATTACTTGTATATAGTCTTAAATGTACAGTGGAAGAAAAATTTTCTTACAATAAAATGCTGAGAATAGGGTGAATAACAACACAACACCCAGAAGTACTTCTCATTGTGTTTAAATAATGGGGCTTACATCATGGCCCTGGAAAGTATATACTATATAAGATTGTGCCTAAAGGCAGGCAAAATTCCAGAATTATGCAAAGAATTAATACTGCAGTATTACTATTCAAACAGTTCTTTTTGCACCAGCAAAAATAAGTACTGTACCAACTGAAAGAGATAAGAGAAAATAAAAGGAAATCTTGGTTGGCAGTCTGTTACATTCATAAACCAAGAAGCAAACCCAATGCTGTCAAGACAACTACTAAGTAAGACTTCAGTGTCCAGATGCTCCTTCTGGGGGGAAAAATTTCATTATCTTAACAGCCATATGCAGTAAAGGGGATGTTAAGATACCGAGTAAAATGCAATAATACCCAATCAACTTGGAACACAATCCTAACCATGTCTACTCAAATGTAAGACCCATTGTGTTCAAGGTCTTTTTCCCAGGAAAGTGTCTTTAGGATTGCAGCCTGAGGCTGGCCTTGGTCCTGTGCTGGATCTGTGCTCATCACAAATGTGCTGTAAGGCACTCTGAACCACTCCTGGAGGAGTGCACTTGCTTCCCTACATCACCACGGAAATGGGAGGACCAATGTGCCAGCCAATGTTAGGACTGCACTCTGATGACTGTCCCGCATCTGAAGTCCCACATCTAAATGTTAGTTGGGTTGCTTCAAGGGACAATAAAGAAATGGCACTTGTTCAGTGTCCTATAGTCTTCAAAGAAGTGGGTCTCAAGCAAAGATGAACAAGTGAATGTATGGGCGCAATCCAGAGTAACTACGGGGAGTCCTTGCTCTGGTGTAAGAACAATTTGCTCTGGATTGCAATATAAATTTCCCATAGGTTTTCACTAGGTAGTGAAGTAACTATGGGTGCACGTAATGTCTCTTACGTGCTCCCGTAGTTACTCTGGATTGTAGGGTATGTTCCTGAATATTTGCAGAAGCAGCATTTTGGAGGGGTTGTGATGCCTATTCAGTTAGCCGAGGCTGTTCTTTCCTAGATCTTCCTCTAACAAATGGCTCACTAGAGGGTGCAGATCACACCAGTTGACAACCTTACCCTACAATCCAGAATAACTATGGGTGCACGTAAGAGACTTTATGTGCACCCGTAGTTACTGCACCACCTAGTGAAAACCTGTGGGAAATTCATATTGCAAACCAGAGCAAATTTTTCTTACACCTGAGCAAGGACTCCCTGTAGTTACTCTGGATTGCGCCCTTAGTGGGGCTACACCCTTGTATTAATGAATAATACATTATACGTGTGTGTGTATTATATCACACACACACACACACACACACACACACACCACTTCATAAGTAATTTAATGCCAAATGCAATGAAACATATCTCATTGTATTATCTGTATCAAAAAAGGTAAAGGTAAAATTGTCCCCTGAAAAAGTTGGTATTAATTAATATGTCATTATATATCATTTGATAAGTAATTTAATAAAGAATGTAATGAAACAAATAATATATTATCTGTTGTGGGCCCTGCTAGTTGTGACTGATTCTAGGGAGCAATGCTCACCCCCTAACAAGGCTGAACAGCCAGCATTGTCTGAAGACATCTTCATAGTCATGTGGCTAGCATGACTAAATGCCAGGGTGCATGAAATGCACTTCCCACTGAAGTGCTACCTATATACATTTATATGCTTTTAAACTGCTAGGTTGACAGAAGCAAGGCAAGTAATGGAGTTACATGTGGTGGTACTTTGCTCTCCAACCATTGAACTGCCAACCTTCAGGTCAACAAGCACAGCATCTTTAACTGCTTGGCTACCACAGGCCTTTATTTGTATGAAAAGGTATGGTCAATTACCCAGAAAATGAAAACACAACTGCAACAAATGTAACAAAAAGTGGATTTTCTTGTCTCAAAACTAACCAATGAGACTGTATGATTCTTTTCTGTGTATCAGATCTCATACTAGAACCTTTGTTCAGTTGTGTTGGTATCATCAATTTGGACACATTTTTATCTGATTTGATGAGCAACATGTACTTGCAGATTAAAGTAAATAAAGTTATCAAGATTCCACCAATACTAGTGATGCCACTGCATTTAGGCTGTATGTATTATATTGTAATTTATTCTGTATGGTATGGGAAGATGTCCATCATGGGGTTATGCAATGGGTTCTTGTGCGAGGTGATGCAAACCCGAGTGATGTCTCTGCATCGACAAGTGACTGAGAAATTGACCAGGCCAAATGAATAGCCATGTAACATAGTTAGTGGAAATCAATTGTCAGTGAGTCGCAGAATCCACCAGCACCTACTGTGGCATATTGGCTGAGAAAAAACCCAACTCTGCTGACTGCCAGCTCAGCGCTAAAGTAAGTAAAGTGCCTCTGGATTGGCTTTCCAGCCTGCCACCTGCTTACCCCCAGATTGGATTTCTTATCTTCTGGGGAACAAGCAAATTATCCATCTTCTGAGTTGGTCTCTGCAAATTGAGATGGTATGTAAATCACCAGTCTGGACTGTTAACAACCTTAGATATTACAGGGGGAACAGGGGAAACACTCAATGCTGTAGTTTGGATATAGTCAGTATGAAGTTACATATGAGTTGCATCTCTGTGGACCCTGGGGATCCCCGGGTACTGCCTTCAGGGGGTGACACATTGGAGGTGACCAAAATAGCTAAAATCATTTGAATTAGACACACACTGTTAGATCAAATCATCATCTCTTTCTCTCTATATATAAAACTGAAAAGTGACTGACTCACTCACTCACTCCACAACGCCCAGCCAAAACGCCAAATGTGGAAGCATGACATTTGGGGAGGGTGTTCCTTTCTTGGTATAGGGACCCATTAAGAACCAATATTTGGAAATTCAGATTGGAAGGAGATGAAACAGGGCACAATGAGTTATCATCCCTATAATTTACATAGTAGAATTGTTGACTGAACAACGCCCAACCCCTGGACCTAGAAGCATGAAATTTGGAGAGCATATTCCTTATGTGATGTGAGCACCCACTAAGAACCGATTTTAAGAAATTTAACCCTAAGGGGATGAAAAGGGTTGCAACACATTTTCATCTTAACATTGAAGACTGAACAACACCCACCCCCCAATTCTGCACCTGCCTGGTAGGGGTGCCTACAGTTGTGGGGAGATGGAGCTCAGAGGGGGTGTGGCATCTGGTGCATGTTGCACAGGGAGATGGTAATGATGGAGAGGTGGTGGTGTATGGAGGGATGTTGCACGGAGGTGGTGGTGCATGGGAGAGATGTTGCAATAGGGGATAGTATTTTACTCCTGCAACAGCAGGTAAATTTTTCTTGTATACTATAAAGTCGTATACTTTTGGATACATATTTTCTAGAAGAATCCAATGCAAAATGTAGCATTGAAATATGTGTTTCTTATCAAAAGTTATGGCCAAAAAACTGAAAAACAAAAAAAAAATGCATGGAGCCCTATGGAAAGTGAAATTGAACCATACAGTGCCTTTACTCACATGCCTGTAAATGACCTGAAGTGCACAATCCAGAAATGCACTTGGGTTATCCTATCTATCACTGGGCTGGCCCAATTGCAAAATGGGCCACCCTAGTTATTTTGGAAAAGGCTTGGGGAACCTAAGGCAACATAGGCTGCCCCAAGACAGGTGGAGCTGGGCTGCCCTAGATGGGCCAGCTCAGACAACTCAGGAGAGGACATGTTCAGCATTGCCTAGAACAGAGCAGTTATGCTATATCCAGAGCTTGTTTCCCAGGCAGAAATTCCCTTTTCTAGCTCCTCAGAGTTATACCTCCTCAGGAGCAGGTTTAACAATGAGCAGACCCATAGATAAGTAGGTCCATGATAGGGCAGAGTAAGAATGGCAGTGTTGACCAAAAATCTGAGTTATTGGCCAGCCTAGCTGCAAACCCTGCCTCTCAACCTCAGGATATGGCACAGCTATGGCAGTCCACTAACCTGTGGTTATACAGGTTATATACAGCAGGCCACTCCAACAAGCCCCTTGCATCCATCCTCCACTAAAGGTATTGCTGTACTGGAATCTCATGATGCAGCTGTGACTGGTTTTCAGGATCTTCTGGGCTTCCTTATAATGTAGGCACCATAGCTGTTCCTTGTTCAGTGTGATCTTTGGGGGGGTCTCCTCAGGAGCAATCCCTCCCGAGATGTCACTTACTTGGTGCCTACTTAGCATGCTCTGGAGCAGCTAGGGCAGCCCTGGCTTCCTGACTCTCTGGATTCAGCCCAATTTTCTGCTCAGGATACAATCTACTTGGGGCAGCCTAGCTGGGCCATTCTCACTGCCCTAACTCTGAATTGCACCCATAGTTAATGGGCCTATTGCTGTAGAGCACATCTTGCCTACCTGTCCTTATTCTTCAGATGCTGAAGCTTATAGCACTGATTTCCAAATTCCTGATGTCTTAGGTGTTAATCATTGCCTAATGTGGGCTATGACATTGTTCAGCTATATTATAAATCTGGCATTATTATTCCCCCTCCTCCACTATCCATATTGTGCATAGGGACAGCATGGATAGAAGGCTTCACATGTGCTCCAGCATCCTAAAGAATGTGACATGAAGCAAATACTTCCCAAATAGCACAGTCTGGGTATTTATAGTCACTAGGATTCAGACTGGAACTTTGAGCATACGTGGCCCATAAGAAAATAGTCACCTTTCCAAATAAAAAACCTGAAAACGTCTATGCACATCATTATTCCGTTTTTATCCTCTGTGGGCTAATTTCTGTTGGTTTTTATACAGCCAGAGAGAACTTGGCAGTGGTATTTTTTTATCCTAAAACCTGACCATGTTTGGGGTGTGCATCTTTTAGTTTGGCATGTGTATTCTTTTTTGGGGGGGTTTTGTTCTGGGGTTTGCCCCTCACCCCACGACTCTGTTGTGATGTTTTAAGATTCTTGACATGCCAGCAGTGCTAGGGCTAATGAAACAAGAGCCTCTGACAAAACGAGGTGAAGGAAATGTCCTCCAAAACAAAGTTCCAAGGTAGATAACGAAGTTGCATTTGCTGCTTTGCAGAAGGGTTGTGTCTCCCAATAGGCTGATCAGGCCAGCTGATGCATCCAGAGGGGATGGGTGTCAGACGGGTGCAGGTGTCAGTGGCCGCCAGTGAGTGATTGCGCCATCAGCCTCCTACCGTGATCCATCATGCGGGCCCAGCCAGTGAAGAATCACAGCCTCAGCAAGGTGCTGAGCCCAGCAACATATCATTAAACAAGGTTACCACCGGCAGATTTGTTCCCATGATCAATCTGGTCAATAACTGTTCCACCTCACCGTTCTTTGTCCCCCTCCACTCTTTAAACATATCAAGCATTATGAAAGTTCCAGAAAAGCATTACTTTTAACAGGACTTCCATCTCCCCTGTGGCATTTTCCAAGGGTTTTTTTCTTTTCAAAAAAACAACAACATGCAAATTATAAAAAATAACCTTTTGTACAAACTATATCCTCAGGCTAGCAGTCTGCCCTAATTCCATATTTTATGCCTTGATATCTCTCCCCTCCATTAATTATAGAATGGCATTTCAATATATTACTACAGATGACTAAAGATTTGAAATGATAGCTCATATTACAGTATTACCTGAATCAGTATGAATTGATCCTCCAGCAAATGTCTCCTATTAGAGAAGTAAAATATGCTGTAGTTCTAAGGTTCTAACCTTATTTAACTCTCAATCTTGCTTTACTGGTCCAGTCCCCAAAGTGCCCCCATCATGGCTCACAAGGTAGCATATTATTTTATAATCCACTTAAATTTCTAACTCACCCTATCCCAATAGTTTGGAGTGGGTAACAAAAGGAAGAAAAATAGAGGGAGCATCACCCGGGAAGTTTCCTCTTCTTCTCAACAGAACTATTGTTGAGAACTATTCTTTCTCAACAGAACTACTGTTGATCCCCGATAGCCAAGCCAAACAGATATGAAGATTGCAATCCAGAGTAACTATGGGGAGTCCTGGCTCCAACGTAAGAACAATTTACTCTGGATTGCAATATGAATTTCCCATAGGATTTCACTAGGTGGTGCAGTAACTATGTTGATGTAAATGTCTCTTACATGCTCCTATAGTTACTCTGGATTGTAGGGGAATTTGTGATGCCTCTGAGAAGTGCTCAAGTTTGAACTTGCTCTGCAGCAACAAAAAAGTATAAATTTAAGGTGAACTTTGCTGTATCCTGCCAAAGATCTACCCCCCAGAAGCCTTAAGTAGAGTGTGAAATCAATAGTCTACACTTCCAGTAGTCACTCAGCAAATAGTATTGTGAGAACATCCTCTGAACCTGGATATTCTATTAACTGTTAACTGATATCAATATACCTGTCCTCCATGATTTTTTCCCCAAATCCCCATTTAAGGTGATCTGAATCAGTGGCCTTCACCCTAACTTGAATTTCATGAAGGTAATGCACTCAATGACAACACCTGCAATCCTAAACTCACTTTCCTGCGAGTAAGTCCCATAGAACAGAATGGGACTTACTTCTGAGTAGACCTGCTTAGGATTGCACCCAAAGTCTGCCTTGTGTTTCTCTCTTCTTTTGCTCATTTGCCCTGATAAAATTCCTCAGTAGGGGAGCAGCCATCAATCACATTGCAATTCTCTGTTTTGCTGACTGACCTGCTGCACAGATGGTATCATTGAGAGTACTGTGCGCTAAGTATGTCGAGGGCCTAATGGTACATGGAAGAAAGTTTCATCTGAAGGTTTGATCTCTTCTGTGTTTCATGAGTGCAAAAGTTTATCAGCAGTGGCTTTTACTGTACTGTACTTGCAGACATCATCTCAGAGTTTGCAGCATGACCTGCGTGGTGAAATGTGCTATTGTAGTGATATTGTGGGAACATTCCTGTCTTACTACCATCTTGGAACAAATACCTGGCTTTGTGAAAAATTAGAAAAGGAAGCAACTTTAGTTTTCTCTACCACAGAAGAGGGTGTACAAATCCCTTCTTGAAAACCTTTCCCATGAAGCCTTTAGCACACTGCCTTCGGACCCAATTCTATAGTTTCCCAGTGCTAGTGCTTACCCTAGAACTATCACTAAGGCTGCAATCCTAAAGACACTTTCCTGGGAGAAAGACCCATTGAACACAATTGGGCCTACTTTTGAGCAGACATGGTTAGGATTGTGCTCTAAGTGCTGTATTATTTATGGGATTTTTATCCCACCTTTCTCAGTCAGGCTGACTCAAGGCGGCTAACAACATGAACAACATCAACAAATACATGAACAGCATAAACAACAAATCTTTATATATATAAACATTTAAAAACAACTCACCACCCTAAAAATTATGCTAAAACCAATTAAAACTATTATTACTGTTAAAAGCATATATAAAGCATATTCACAACATCTGGGGAGTAGGGAGCACATGCTCTGGGCTGGTGATAGGCAGGTGCCAGACCCTGCACCAGTGGAACACATGTCCATGGGGGGGGGGGGGGTTAGTGAAATCAGCACATAGGGGTGCGGCCTCGGGGGGCGGCGGGTTGGAATGAGGGTGGAACAAATGTGGGGGGGGAACTGGGGTGGGTGAGGTGTGGGACTGGCAAGAGAATATCAGCAATGGTGGAAGTCTGTATGCCATTACAGACAAGTATCTCATCAAGGAACATTTGGGTTTCCAAGAACCCTTTGCGTTTCCCAGAACATAGTTCTAAAAGATCCACTGGCTCAGGTAACAAGAAGTAGGGAACACAAGTCGACAGTACTATGATTTTGCACCTTCAGGTGGATTTGTCAATACCACAGTCAGTCCTGGAATCATGATAATTTGAATCCTGAGACAAAGCTCTGCACTGGATCCTACATGCCCATCCACCATCTGATGGTGCAACTGCAAAGATCACTTTTAATGTCCTCAGTGTATTGAGAGTCTGGTGTCATTCCAAGCAGGAGAATCCACCTTCATTGGTGCCTGACACCATCTCTAATCATAATACAGAACTGGTGCACCATCCACAGTCTGCAGGTTGCAATACAGGAACAAGATCTATGAATGTGACCATCAGTAAATGGGTACAGCTAATGTCTCTCCCTCTAAGCTTTCATGTCAATAAAACTGCCAAATAGTAAGTACTGTTTTCACTTTCCCACTATATTTTTGACTTAAGCATAAAATTCTCAGTGTGGCTTTCACCTGCATAGCTTCTCGGTGCAGAAAAAGAGCAGATTGGAAACAGCTGCAGATAAATATCCTAGATCTGGCAGGGCAAAACTCACCCTTGAGCACATGACCAGCATAAGACCTATATTTTGGCCTAAGAATTGCTCAAGGACAGAAGGATGGCCCATTGATTCATTTACGTAGCCTGTGACAGCGGATTAATTCCCATCTGTATGAAATCATGCATGGTTTCTGACAGGCCTTTTTCATGTGGGTTGCTGGGCTTCCCCTCTAGGGTAACAGTTGGAGACTCCACATAGCATGCTTATGGCATACTGCACACTTCTGTTGCTTGTCTGAAACAAACTAATAAAGTTAAATTATCAAAGCCAAGTGAACATAAGGAGTGTTGGATGGGCAATGGAAAGGATAGGAGAGTTAGGCGGTCACAGGGGAAGAGAGAAGAGGAAAGAAGGAGCCAAGCTGACATGGCAATGCATTTCATGTCTTTTAAAACTACCATAGTTAAAATTAATGTTCTAGCAGGGCTGTTCAAACTTTTTGGCAGGAGGGCCACATAATCTCTCTGACATCATGTCAGGAGCTGGAAAAATGATTTACATTTCAAATTTGAATAAATTTACATACAAGATTGTATTAGAGACATTACAAGGCTTGCCCATGGCCCAATAGACAGGTCTTGGCAAGGGCCACTTTGACACTTACCAAGGGCCACATTTGTCCCCAGGGCCAGGGTTTGGACATCTCTCTTAAAGTGCTTTCTTGATATTTTTTTACCTGTTGGTATTATTTTTGTATCTACTGTATATATATAAAACTGAAATCACTCATTGACTCACTCATTGGCTGACCAAAACCGCCAGGCCTAG
Organism: Cryptoblepharus egeriae; assembly: GCA_030015325.1. Taxonomy (NCBI): domain Eukaryota; kingdom Metazoa; phylum Chordata; class Lepidosauria; order Squamata; family Scincidae; genus Cryptoblepharus; species Cryptoblepharus egeriae. The sequence goes on from JAREYC010000001.1 coordinate 214,990,108, forward strand.
AAGCGTGAAATTTGTGGAGGGTGTCCTTCTGTGATGGAGGATAGTGTGCTGCAGATAGGCCTCAGGTGCGCTGCAGGAATTTGGAGACTGACATTCATTAATAGGAAAATTGGGGGATTTGAACAGTCTGGTGTGCCTTGTCAATGGTAAAAACAACTAATGGTGTGCCTTGACAATTTCAGTGCCTTGTTAAGTGTGCCGTGAGATGAAAAAGGTTGAAAATCACTGCTTTACATTGAAGAACCCCTAACTGAGGGATTTGGGGAAATTCGGGGAGGGTTTTCTTTCTGTTACATGAACAACCACCAAAAATGGATGTTGAGAAATCTAACCGTTACGGAGCTGAAAATGGGTGCAACATGTTTTTGTCTTATACTTAACATTGAAGACTGACTGATCAACATCCAGCCAATTTGGTGCCTGGTGCCTGATGCACTGGGAGGGATGTTGCATATGGGGGAAGGTGTGCATGGGGAGATGTTTTGCGGGGTGCGATACACATGGGGGATGATGCGCATGGGGGGATAGTGCGCATGGAAGGGTGTTGCGCTATGGGGGGTGTTGCACTATGGGGGTATTTAGTCCTGCAACGTGGATACATTTAGCTAGTTTTATTATAAAGACTTTGTAAGCCGCTTTGGACATTGGGTTTGGCATGAATAAGGCAGGGTATAAATCTCATAAATAAATGGCATATTTCCATGTGTGTGTGAGAGGGTTTTAACCATTAAAGCCCTTTATGACACTATGCCTCCATCCACTTCCCCGTGGCACCTTCAAAGGAGACTCTGTACTGAGGCCTCAACAAGACCTAAAAATCCACTTCCAGTTTTCATGCAATAAGCAGAAGTGAAATTCTGGGCCCTTGAAAGGCTTTCAGTGGTCCTAAGAGACTCTCTTTGCCCTTCTAAAGGCCTAAAATGTCACTTTTAATTTTCACTTCAAAACTGAAAGTGATGTTTTAGGCTTTCTAGACACCTCAGAAAGCTTTTGGAGAGTGAGGGGTGGCCCCACATGGCCTCTCCAGATGCAATGGAGAACATGAAGGTAGCACACAGTAAACCTGGCCCCAGCAGGACCAGTGTATCTGAGACTCCTTTTTCCCCATAATCCAGCCCTCTGTCTTTAGTCATCTGAGAGGCCCCTTTGAGATATTATGCCATTGAAAGAGCTTGGGGCAATAGCAGCAAGAAATAGCTTTTGGGTAAGGACTTCAGACCTTCTTATTCCCAAAAACTTTCAAAACCCAGGAAGGTATTTAAAGGTACACTTGTTGTTTGCAGACTGATTCTTGCTGTGTTTTATTAATTCTTAATATTTTTATGAGTTATGTAGTTTTTATTGCTGCTGTTTGGCTAATGTATATTATAGGTTTTTTATTTTTAATATATGTGTGTTTTTCATGTGTTGTGAGCTGTCTTGAATGCCCTTCAGGGAGAAAGGTGGACTAGAAATAGAGTATACAGATAAATGAGTTACTCTGGCGAGATGTGGTTTAAGACAAAATGGTGAACTGGTTGGATTTCCCATCTGATCCAGCAAATCCATCTCTACATATACCTAGTTCTGAAAAATAATTATGAATTATTTCAATAGTTGATATTAGCACTATTGGCTTCCTATGTCATTCTTGTTATGTGATGCCAATAAGCCAATGAAATATTGAGAAGTGGATGTGTACTTGGAGAATATTTAGCACTTTAACATGGGACGTTGCAAATTTCATGGTGCCATTACAGTAGTCAGGCAAAAATGACCCATATCACCTTCAAAGAAAAGTTCTCACTATCCTTTAAGAAGAAAAATCCAATGTCAGTGTAGGCCATGTGCTGTCAAATGTTCTTAAATTATGCACTTCCACAAATTTTAGTTAAACTATGTATGAAGATTGCATGGCATGACTCCCCCCCCCCTACCCCCCGCCTCCCTCCTCCCCAGAGGAGTTTCTCCTTTGCAGTTTTGAATGTCCGGGGTTGAAGAGAACAGGCAGAGAGCTGTGCAACCTAATTCATTTTGTTTCTGCCCTCTATAAATTCTGCTTTCGTGATCACTGCAAGCAGAGGTAGTATCAAGACTTCATCTACCTGATCTGCCAATAGCAGACCTCCAACTTCTATTGATGTATGCACTACAAAATTGATTGCCTGCCTCTGTAGATAAGAACATGTATTGTTCTTCCAGTGGGTGTAGCACATTACTCTTTTCTGGCTAATGTGATCTTGGAATCCTTCTCAATAACATAATTTCTCCAATCAAACTGGATGACAAAACATAAATTTTATGGAGTTGTAGAGCTCAATTCATAATAGTTTGAGAGAGACAAATATGGATGAGTGAAGTTTTCCTGTAATAATGAAAATGGCATAAAATTCACCAGCCACTGAAGGCAGTCAGATGCTCCAAATTGCCACTGAGAGCAAATATGATTCACTGAGTAACAGTTTCTGGACTTAGGCTCATGGAGCTAACCTCCCAAATAGGAGGAATAGATAGCATTTAGCACTTTAACATGGGAAATTAATTGGAACATGGAAATTGGGAAAATTGGAACAGCTTATCTCAGAAAGTTGTTATTATAAGATAAATAAAAAGCAAGCACTCTGCATGTGAAGGGCCCCTTCTGATTTTACCCTTGTTTCAGAGCAACTGCAATGTGTAACTGGGAAACTATTCTGGTAATATTAGAAAAGCAGTGCATACTGAATCCCAACCACCTTCGCAGGCCAGATCTGCTTTCATGGATAAATGTGGACATGCACCATCATTAATGCTGGCATAGATCCACACACAGGTACAATCCTAACCATTGGCCCGCACAACTCACCAACAATTTAGGCCAGCACAACTCACCCAGCTTCCTATTTCCATAGTGGCATGAGGAAACGAGCATGTCAGCACACTGGCCTAATACCCCCCCCCCCCCCAAAAAAAAAAATGGTGTCGTGTCTTACAGCACTTTTGTGACACCCTCCAGCCAGCACAGGACTGTGCCACCCCAACTAGAGGTTAGGATTGTGCTGAGTCTGCTGGGGCTTACCCCAAGGCAAGGGAACAAATGCTCCTGTATGCCATTGTGACCTTCAGCATCCAAAAATCCTGTGAAAGATGGAGTGGAAGCTGCACTGCACTGCTGTATTGCCACACAGAGATTTACAGCCTAATCTTAAGCTGCCTGCAGCACCAGGATTCCTGTGATGGCCGGAATAGCTCCAACAGTATCCTGTGCACCTTAGACTACCACCAGCACCTCCTTGGATGAAGTGGACTTTGGTAATTCAGTGGGGCTACTTGATTCTGTGGCAGCCTAAAGTGACACAGTGAAACAATACTCAATATCTGACAGAGATAAGCTCCTGCTAAACCTGGCCCCTCCTTTCACCTCACCCTCTCCCCCAATCTCTACACCCTCAAATGCCTCCTCTTGCTTCCCCCTGCCCCTACTCAGCTCTCTGTCACTCAGTGGTCTGTGTAACTGCTGAGTTGCAGAGTACCAACACTGGCTAGAGCAGCGCAAGCTGGTATTGAACGAGCTCCAGCACTTAAATCAGTGTTTGGGACTCACAAACGTACTTTATGGCATATTTTCAACATCCACTGATGACAGAGCACCAGGGTAACCCCATAGGATTGGCCTCTTAGTTAGGACTGAGCAGCCTGCTTTGAGAAAACATACGAGTAGATATATCACCAAATATTTTAAAACAAGGTGATTTCCAATATTATCTTTTAAAATAATCAAATAAGAGCAGAGTGCATGGAAATGAAAATAGCCCAGGTACGTAGAACTCCTCAGACTCTCCTCTAAAATGTCAATAAACTTCTTTTACCTCCAAATAGGAATGCTTATCCCATCCACTCAGTGTAACTCAAGGTCATTACGTAAATACGTTTGAATCCATTTATTCAAAATGGAATGGCTGTGTTCCTCATCTCCCTGTTGTAAACTTTAGTAGAATGCATCTCACAAATTAGAAACTCTGCCAAAGTAACCTGACCATGTCTCAGATAAAAATTTAGTCTCAGTGGAAATTTTTGCATGAAAAATCAATCAAGGAATTTTGTACAACTTTTCTAGGCATTGGCAGTATGTGACGGATTTAACCCCTCTTGTGCATCTGGAGTTCTGTGAGATAGCTCATCAACAGAGAGTGGCTGCTTGCACAACATCTTCTCACATGGCACTTAATACAGAATTTGCTTGGTACTTTGTTTCAAAATGCATCATTTTTGTTTTGAATGCAAACACCAGCAACATTGAAGAATATTCAGGAATGAGTTCAAAGCCAAATTCCCCATTAAACTAGGCTGAACTGAGTGACAGCACAAGGGTCTTTGAAATGATCGGTCTGGACAAGAAGTTTTCATTCTGCCCTCTTCATTATTTTTCAGGAGGAATGAGGCTACAGAGAGACTGAACTGTAAAAAAATGTCCTTCCAAGGGATAGCTCATGGCTCCCTGCCAGTCTCCATAGGCCACCGTGCTGTGGCTCTGATGTTATTTTAAAGCCAGAATGAGTTTTCAGTCAAAGGGATGAATAAAGGCCATCAGCAATGTCAAGGGTCCTTGGGTAAACCTTAAATTTCAGTCATCTTAAGATTACTACCTACTTTAATGTTGCAGTAGTCAAGTAAAGAAAGTTTTGGGTGCATTTGAGTGTATGTAACATCAAATAGGTTCTGTAATTGTGTTTGTTTAATCCAAATTCTTCTCTGTTAGCCGCCTTGGGCTCCCTCCTGTTGGGGAGGAAAGGCGGGGTATAAATTGGGTAAATAAATAAATAAATAAATAAATAAGTAAATAAATAAATAAATAAATAAAATATTCTGAAACAGTGATTTTCAACTTTTTTCATCTCACAGCTCACTAACAAGGCAATTAAATTTTCCAGGCACACCATCAGTTGTTTTCACCATTGACAAGGCCCACCAAGCTGTTCAAATTTTCCTATTAATTAATGTCAATCCTTAAATTCCCACGGCACACCTGAGAATTAGCCACTGAACATTGGTTGAAAATTACTGTTCTAGTTTTGGGTGCAGAATCCTGAGGGTACTTTTTTACCTGCAATCATTTGCAGGTAACTATTGCCTTTTGGCTGCAATCCTAAACTCGTTCCTAGGAGTAAGACCTACTGAGCCCAATGGGGCTTACGTCTGAGTAGACTTGGTTAGGGTTGTGCTTTTAGTATCATAGCTAGTGTGGTGCAAAATGGTAATGGTAAGCACAGCTGTTACTGCCTAAGAGCACAATCCTAACCATGTCTACTCGAAAAGGGGCCCCATTGGTTTCAATGGGTTTTACTCCCAGAAAAGTATCTTTAGGATTGCTTTAATGTCTTCCAGGGTGAGTGGAAGGGCTACTAACATTTGCATTTGGGATCCTGCACCACTTACCATTGCTCTGGAATGTTTCAGGGTATCAGACAGGGGAGGAATTAGCTATAGACATATGCTAATCACAGGGAGTCCAAGGGACAGGACTTTGCCAGCAATGATAAAGCTACATAACAACAAACATAAATGACAAAGCTACATTAAACAAACAGCTTTATCATCAACTACAATGGGACCAAGCCAGATGTGCTTTTCAAAAATGAAAAGTACAGAGATGTAATGCATTTTTATTTTGCTATTATTTTCTCCCTCCTCTACTTAGAACTAATATTTTTGCCACTGATATTTTCATAATTGATCCTCAGCTATAAGTTCTGTAGAAGGCAAACATGCAGAAAAAGTCACTTTGGTGAGGTCCTGCCTGATCAGATTCATACAAGGATACGGTACTTCCTTAGATGGGCTTTTTAGGCTGCCTTTAATTTTTCTGGAAATCTGTCAACCACTGAAAGATGAGCAGGACATCAAATGTGCAGTATTTGTACAGTCCCTCCTTAGTAAATTGTTACCATAAACATAAGCACTGCCATAGATATATACAGTGCTTTTTTTGGGGGGGGGGGGAGGTGCAGGTACTCACCACAGGTCATCCCCTTGTGACTAATTATTAATTAGCTGCTGGAGGTGTGTGAAAAAGGTGCAAAGACTGAGTACCTGTGAGTACCCCCAGAAAAGAAGCCCTGGCTATATATAATTATAAGCAGTGTCATAGCTAATGATCATGTATCCCAGAGCAAAGTTCAAAATGTTTCCCCCAAAATGAGGTCACGACTGGAAGCGATGTGAGGCCTGGGATTTAAAAAAAAAGAATTGGGGGAAAATCTGACTCCTTGCCCTGGCAGCTTATCATCTACTTCTTCTGCTGTCCCACTTCCTGCCACTACTTCCATAACTAAGGCTTTTATCTGCTAAAGTTAAAGGTAAAGCAGGTTGTCCTGCTAGTCATGACCAACTGTAGGGTTTGGTGGTAACCCCATTTCTAGAGCAATAGAGCCCATTTTGTCCAAAAACATCTCTGTGGACATGTGGTTTGCATGTGCACATACTACTGTTACCTTCCCACTGAGGTGGTACCTATTTATCTACTTACATTTCCATGCTTTCAAACTGCTAGATTGGCAGGTTTCTGCTTTCAGATATATTTTTACTTTTAATGTTTGTTTGGAGGGGCAGGGGAATCCTTACATGTTGAGGGACCATATGGGATCACGTGGGGCCTTTTCTTGGTTTTTTTTTAACTTTTGTAGGGATGCAGGCCTATGTATTGTGTTGGTGAGCAAAATGAAAACATATGTTGCATGTTATATCTATGTAAACAAATACATACTATATCAAGAGATGCATTAATTCTGTATAAATTGTTGTTATATTGTATCTCTATACCAGTATAGATACTGGACATAATTGCCCTAAAATAATTTTCACCCCCACTTCTACAATCCTGTCTACAGCCCGGATTTGCAGGCTGTGTTTTAGAACCTTGCCGGGGGTGTATGTATAATCCTGTTAATAAACCCATTACATCATCAACCCTTGCGTGGAACCTAAATCAGTAGCCACAGCTCAACAGTCAATACATCGAGAATCCACTTGAATGTAACCTTTCCATTCAAGTGAGCATCAAGTCAGTGTTACAAAATAAGATCTGCAAAATAAGGTGGTTGCAAGAAGTTAAAAATACGCTTACATATCTTGTTTCTCTGATTCTCTGGGACCAAGCCAGAGGCACCAGCCTTTAAATTAGCAAAATTCTGTGGGTCACAAAGGACAGCATCCAAAATTTTCCTTCTCAGTGTTTGACAAGGTTCACTATGGCTAAACTGTGTAACACTGCTTGTGGTTCTCCTAAGGTTTCCCTGTGTGGCCAGGTGGCTTGATTTGAGGACAACAGCTCTCTTCACAGATGTTGCTTGTTGGCCTGGTATGTTCCACTTTTGTCATTGCGCACAGCTGTGATCAAACACAAAGTAGATATGTTCCATAGCATGAGAAATATAGCTATTCATTATGTGTAATAAGAAATTATTGGTCATATATGTGTAAGTGTTTTAATTGGGGCACAATTTCAAAAGAAAATTGACATTCTTGATGCAGGTGATGTCACAAGTTAAATAGTCTCAAAAAGAAGGGGCTAAAAATGAGGATACATTTATCCTGATTTCCAAATACACTTTTTGTATGTCTTCACACTTTCTTAGAAATAATTTATCTTAAAAGTTTCAAAACCCTCACACTAGCAATTATTTTCTAGTTTTTTCAGCTTTCAATTTTCACTTCTAGCTGATGAAAACTGATTCATTTAGTGCTATTGACATGTACCGACTACATCAGTGCTTTATTTCCTTTTCTAATAGGTTGACAGTGGAATCCCATGAATGCCTATACATAGAGAATTAGTGCAGGGAAAGCGCCCAAGAAGGAGACCACAGCTGTGATACAAGGACATCTGCAAGAGGGATCTAAAGGCCTTGGGAATGGACATCAACAGCTGGGAAACCTTGACCTCTGACCATTCAGCGTGGAGGCAAAAGACCCAGCATGGCCTTCTCCAACTGGAAGAGACACTTGTTCGGCAGGCTGAAGCAAAGAGACAGACCCGAAAGCAGCAAAACCTGGAGCCTGGGCAGGGGACGGAATTTATTTGTCCTCAGTGTGGAAGGGATGGACACTCTCGAATTGGCCTCTTTAGTCACACTAGATGTTGTTTCAGGACCTCCAATCAGAGCACGATACCATAGTCTTTCGAGACTGAAGGATGCCAATACAAATACTTACTCTAAGGTAAGTGTGCACAGGATCAGAGCCTAGTACTGTACTATGGTGCTAGGATCACTTTCCCAAGAGGACTAGGCCTTCTTGATGGTAACCCCAGAAATGTGGAGCTCTTCTCATCCCCTCTTGACCCACTTTTTCATCAGACATTTTTGCTTTGAAGCTAATCAGTTCTTTGATATTAGCCTGCCTGTAGAATGGTTGTTTATATCTGTATCTGATTATTCAGATTGCTTCTATTGATTATGCGCTGTGGGTTGTGCAAGTGATTAAGACACTGTGCCTGTTAACCAGCAGGCCAGGGTTCGAGACCCGGGTCGGCCACACAAGACAGGGTGAGCTCCTGTCCTTAGCCCCGCTCTGCAACGCCAGCTGGATCCAATCGTATCAGCTCTGCCCTTCCATTGGACTAAGTGGCGTGGAGAGGGGGGATTTGCTGCTTGGGTAACAGCCTATCCTCCATAACAATCCAACCCAGGCTTTCCTGCTTTGCATGCATCGTATGCGGCGCTGAGCACGATACCATAGTCTTTCAAGACTGACAGAGGCCTGCTTTTTTCCCTATTGATTTTAGTTTTTACTGGCATTAGTTTTTAATATTTTATTACTTTTGTATTAGTTATCTTGAGACCTTTGAATGAAAGGTGGGAGATGTAATTGATTGAATATTACCAAATTGATTGCATATTATTGATAAACAAAAGAAAAGAATAAAATATTTTATTCTGTATAAAGTACCTAAAATCACTTTTGTACAAAAATCAAACACATATGCACACTGTACAGATGCAGAATCTAAAAAAAAAAAACATACTGGAAAAAGTTGCTTCAACTTACAGTACTGTGAGGCTAAACTGTATGACTATCTCTTTTAAATTTAGATGTAATACATGCATAACTCTGGACTATGTTTACTGTGTTTTACAGCCCAATTCTATGCTTTCTGGTTCTCGGAGGAAAAGCAGCACCAAAATGGTGGCTGCTATAACTCACAAGTGCAGGGAAGCTACCTAGCCCTGCAATGTGGCTTCTCACAGCTGTGCTAGCTATTTTTTTTTTTGACACAGAGGATAAGATTTGGCAGAGGAGGCCTCCCCTTGTTCCCCAGACCCTGTCCCCATTCTGTACTCCTACCTGGAATGCCTCCCCTACCCCAAACAGCTAGTGGCTTTCTCATTGGCCTCAAAGCTTTCTTTCAATTCTTCCCACTGTGCTGTTAACATTAAGCATTATAGCACACTTACAACACCTAGCACCAGTGCTGGAGTTCACCAGTGTCACTGCTATGGCCTGATATGTCTGGGCCCTTAAAACACATCAATGTTTTTCTTACAGTGAAAGTTTGTGCAAAAAAAACAGAAAGAGCAGTGAAAAACATTCTTTCCATCTTACACTGTTAATAGACAAGAGTCATTGGCTTTCACTGGAAGTGGCTTATTTTTTATGTTAATATAATTGTAATATAAGAGCACATTTGTTGTAAGCGTATCAGCAGAAATCTTTAATTAATAACAACATTCATTCATACCTGGTGGAAGCCTGCATTTAGTTAGGCAAAAGGCAACCATTAAATTGAAGTAGTGAGCTTATTAAGGAACACAGCTTTATTTCTGTTGCCGGAATTTACTGATGCTCTGAAGTGCACATTTAAATTCCCAAGTTAGTTCCTAGAGACAATCAATAAAACTTGCTCTCCTTCCCTCTGTGCTCATTATTTTCTAGTAACATTACATCTTTAACTTTATACGTATACACACACTGTGTTTTTTAATTTTCTCTATGAACTGATTTTCAGAGTTGGGTAAGCCAGTTGTGAAAGAGTCTAACTGGAAAAAACAAGGGTAGAACTTTTTCATCAAAACTTAAATGAAGATCAGTGATTGCGGACAAAAAGTCTGTCTAGCCCAGCATCCTGTTTCTAACATGTTACCACAAGAAGTACAAGGAGGGCACGTCCATATCTCCCCAGTATTTGAGAGCCATAGGTTTACTGCCTTTGGGGATTTCAGGGCCCAATCCTAACCAGTACACCAGGCAAGCTAAATGCACAGTCCATCAGTATAGCACAGTTTCCAGCTGTCACAAATGCACAACCCGGCTACCACGAGAAGCAGAAAATTGCCAGATCCACACAGCTTATCTATATATATAAAAGAAAAGTCACTGACTGACTGACTGAATGACTCACTGACTCATCACTGCCCTGCCAAAACTAGTGGGCCTAGAAGCATTTGGGGTGGGTGTTCCTTCCGTGACGGAGGGGTGCACTAAGAACCGGTTTTCAGAAATTCCAACTGGAAGGGGTGAAAAGGGGCGCAACGCGTTTTCCTCCCTATGCATTGGAGAATTGCTGACTCATCAACATTCCGCTCCAACTGCTTGGCCTGAAGCATGGAATTCTGGGAGTTCCTTCTGTCACCTGAACACCCACCAAGAACCATCTGGAGAAATTTAACCCTTGAAGGCTGAAAAGGGGTCAACGTGTTTTTGTCCTATACTTAACATGGGAGACTGACCAACATCCAGCCAATTTGGTGTTGGACCCTGGTGCACGGAGGGGGGGGGGGGTGTTGTTCAGAGGAAGAGGTTGCACTGGCGAGGATGCTGCGCATGGGGGAAGTTGCACATGGGGGATGATGCGCATGGGAGAAAGTTGTGCATGGGGGAAGTTGCACATGGGAGGAAGTTGCGCATGGGGAAAGTTGCGCATGGGGAAAGTTGCACATGTGGAAAGTTGCGCATGGGGGATGATGTGCATGGGGAATGATGCGCATGGGGGAATGTTGCGCATGGGGGATGTGGCTCATGGGGGGAAGTGGTGCATGGGGAAGTGGCACATGGGGGCATGTTGTGCATGGGGTGTTTATGCGCTGTGGGGGGATGGCATATGGGGAAATGTTACTCCTGCAACACGGGCACGCTTTTTGCTAGTTTTCTTATATTCTCTTATTTTCTCTTTTTGTCTTAATATAGTAGTTATTTGATTCTTTGGAAAGTCACCAGCCTGATCCATTCAGACCAGAATGGAGAGATAATTCCCCTTGTTGTCATACAGATTGCTTGTGGCCAATGCTACAAGGTTGAATATTTGTGTGTACAGAGAAGCTGAGATCAGCTTGTGCCAGGTGCCAACCATTGCCTTCCCTGATGTCAGAGATATACCCCTTGTGAGATCTACCTGTATGAGAGTTCTCTGTCTGTGCTACTCATGCCATGAAGTATCTGGGGATGCATAAGAATTCTACTTTGCTATCTATATTGAACATGGCAGCATGATTACTCATAAAAAGCCTATTGACCACCCTCTCTTATATGCCCCTATCAGTTACTGATCTCACTGGGGAAGGGCTCAGGCTGTCCAGACATCCGGCTTTCCCTGACACCTTGTCCGGGGGGAGTAGGGAAATGCAAGAGTGCCTCCGGAATTTACCAGCCATGCTGATTTCCCTAGCTCTCAAACTCCAGCTCTTAACCTTTCAGTGCCTCTTATCCCTGCCTCAGCCAACAATTCAGGCTGTGCTCCACTTCTAGACCTGCAAGGTAACTCCTGCCTGGGGATACTCTGATTCCTCCTTCCCAGTCCTTTACATCCTGCTCCTTCTGGCTTCCCACAGTCTGCTTTTGCACTCTGCGCACCCTCAGGGGCACTGCAGATTTCTCTTGGTGGTTCCAGATCCCACCTCCCTGATGCAGAGATGTTCTCCTTTCTATCCCCCTCCCTGCTTGCAGTCTTGTGTGTGTGTGTGTGTGTGTGTGTATGTGTGAGAGAGAGAGAGAGAGAGAGAGAGAGTGCTTGTGTTTGTGTATTTGGGTCTGAACCACATATATTGGAGTCACTGGCTTGTGTTATGCTACTACAAACAGTTGCTTTAATGTCTGGGTCTGAATCATGGATTTTACAACATTCTCAATATTAAAGGGTTGAAATTAAGTACAGGAAAACAATATGAGTATTTCTGCTTTATTTTAACATGTCCTACATGCGTCCTACATTTTTGTGGTGTCCTTCAATTTTTTAAGCACATAGGAATTTTAGGGGTTAAGGGATTTAGCATTTGTCATCTGAACATCCTGTGCAAAAAACTTAGTGTCTGGGCATAAAAATAAATATCTGCTTTTATTTTCCATAATGCCAAAACATAAGTGCCAATTTTTCCCCAATTCATTCAAACCTGAACAGAACCTACATGAAGGTGAATGCCTCATTTGGCAAAGTTATTTGGAAAACTTTGGGAACCCCCCAAATTGGTTCCACAACCCCCAAACCAGACTGGGACGGGGTGAGCGGAGAGTTCATCATTTTTCAATTTAAAATAAGTAATATAGTGTAATATATTATGTACAGGAAAGCAATACCAGTGTTTTTAGCTTATTTTTTTAGTGTTTTTAGCTTAACATGTCCAACATTTTGTCCTACATTTTCTGGGTAGGGAGTAGGAATTTTGGCCTTTGATCAGGAATTTTGGCCTTGCTGTTCAGGGATTTTACATTTGGTGTCTTGTCACCCTGGAAGGGCTGCTATAATTATTAATCCTTTCACATTACTTTTTTCCATTTTTTTTCTTTAAAGAAATGTTGCTACTACCAAAGTTTCCACTTTACCTCCAAACTGATTCTGGAAAGGGATTTGACATGGAATCCAACCAGATTTTGGAGAGGGTCTGATGCAGTTGAATGTCACGCAACAACTCATGCTGTCACTGTAAGCATACAATGTATTCTTATTAAAGATGCAGGTACATTTATTAAAACACAAGGGGAAACAGTCTTGTTATCATAAATTAGGAAGATGAGATGTTGCCGTGCCTCATTCTTTCTCATGGCTAAATTATGTGAATGATGCAGATTTCCTGCTGGTCATTTGTCAGAAAACTAGCTCACTCTTAGAAATCCATTGTCATCAGCCTTTTTGGAGGAGGTGCTGCCATTAGATGGGCAGGCGGTGACAGAAGAGGACCAAAATCTAATCTGCTGGAAGAGATGGAAAGAGGAAAATTGCTGTAAATTTGCCCCCGAGTTGGCTGATCCTTCCTAATGCCATTAACCCCAAATTCTGCATCTGAAGGAGTTCACTGGTTTTGCCCATTTTCATTTTAAAGGTGATATTTTTCAGTTTTTCAAAAAAAGATTCTTAGAATCACATTGCAGGATTAAAGGGTATATTATAATTATCAATATCAATAGCAATAAAAGTTTATTAAAGGTCATTAAAATGAAAGGGGACGGCTATGGATCCCATCAATCTGAACTGACTCCCTCCTCTGGTGTTAATTAGAAATCTCAGATAATGGTTATATGGGGGAGTAGTAGGGAAATTTAATTACGAAAGTTTAATGGGCCACTATCTACTTCCTGCCAGATTAAAAACTGATGATTTACACTATTTTTGATACCAGTCTTGGCCTTTCTTTAAAAAAAATGTTGCAGAGTGCAAAATAACAATAGATTTACTGGAGTGTGTTGTTTCTAAAATGGCAAACAACAAAAAACTGAGACTTAAGAATACATGATGCACACAGACATAGAGTTCATTGTCATCAAAGACCTTAAAGAGTACTGGCAGTATCTGAATTCAAAGGTACCTCTGCATAAACAGAATGTGTTCACTTGCCATCAAGCCTGTGTGTGGCTGCAATCCTAAAAACACTTCCTGGTAGTAAGACCTATTGAACACAATGGGCTTACTTTTGGGTTGACATGGTTGGGATTGTGCTATGTGTCAATGTCCCACTCTGTGCCTGTCAACCAGCACTGTCAAAGACACTGTGCCTGTCAACCAGCAGCCAGGGCTCAAGACCCAGGTCCTACAAGACTGAGCTCCTGTCCCTAGTCTTGCCAACCTAACAGATACCACCTCATTGGGAAGGTAACAGTGTTCAGTCTGCCTCAGCCATGCCATCCCCATGACCTAGGAAGCATCTTCGGACACTGCTGGCTCTAAAGGCTTAGAAACGGGAATGTGCACTGAGCCCTCCAGTCGGTCACGACTAGCAGTACAACCTGGGGGGACACCTTCACCTTTTTATATCCTGCCAGAGGCTTCCATGTGGTAAGAGAACATCAGAGTAAGGATGGACAGGATGTGACCGCAGTCTCTACTGCTTTCCTCAGTCCCTCTCAGTCCTGGCTGTCCTAACCTCACTCCCATCACACTTTCTAATTACAACCAGGTAATTACCCTCGTTGGCAGGTGGCTCACTTACCTTAGTTGGCGGGTGACACTCCATCACTGGCAGCACTGGCTTGTGTGCAGTTGCAACATGCTTTACAGCAGTATTTTTCAGCTTTGGGTCTGAACACCAGAGGGTCATGACGCCCTCATTTCTGGGCTCACAGTCTTGGTAGTAGTAATCTGGGTTCAAAGGTTGAGTTGTAGACATCTCCTGTCCAATGGGTTTATGGATCAGGATAAGGATGCCAGTGGTGCCATCAGTGGTGTCACAGATGTACAGGATAAGGATGCCAGTGGTGCCATCAGTGCATGGGTCCTTTCATCTTTGTCTTGGGCCTAATTGGTCCTGCATGTTGCCCAGTCCAGTATTTCTGTGGCATTCTCACTAGGCTTCCAACACCCAGGGGAAACCAGGCCAGCAGGCCTGTGTGTACCACAGCCTCAAGCACAACGGTGGTAACTGGAACAGGAAAGGGGGGCTAGCAGATTGGGTCCCTGGAGAGAAATGAGATTGGCATGTTGGGTCCCCGGACATTCATTCATTCATTTATTTATATATATTTGGGTTAAAGTAAGAAAAAGGTTGAAGACCACTGCTTTACAGGTGCAACCAGCATAGGTCAGGATCACTACCCCTGCTAACTGGACAAGAGGCACTCTTTCAAGTGGGTGTTCCTCCTTTATTTAGCATGGGGAGAGTAACTGACCCTAAACACTGCCATGAATGTCTGTTCAAGTGGCTTCTGCTGGTGTTCTTTTTTGCATTATAGATTGTGAGCCCTTTTCGGACAGGGACCCATTAGCTATTAATAAGTTATTTTTTCATTTTCTTTGTAAACTGCTTTGTGAACTTTTCAGTTGAAAAGCAATATATAAATACTGGTGAGAGAGAGAGAGAGAGAGAGAGAGAGAGAAAGAGAGAGAGAGAGCTTGTGAAGAGAGTGGATGTCTCCTAATATTCTGTCAGACCAATCCACAGGAATCCCCATTTGGCAATGCAGCAATATCAATCCTTCAGGGAAGTTTTGAATTACAGTCAACCCTAACCCTGTGCTTGATATGGAGCCCACCAGCCGGCCTGACTGTTGCAGCGCAGGTTAGGATTGATTGTATAGAGAGATGCTCTCTTCCCTTTCACATAACTCCAGAACAAGGGGACATCCACTAAAATTGAATGTTGGGAGAGTCAGAACAGAGAAAACACTGTATTTCTTTACCCAGCCTGTAGGTGATCTGTGGAACTCCCTGTCACAGGATGTGGTGATGGCATCTAGCCTAAATGCCTTTAAGAAGGCTTTGTGAACTTTTTAGTTGAAAAGCGGTATATAAATACTGTAGATAGATAGATCAGGTATTAAATATTATTATTATTATTATTATTATTATTATTATTATTATTATTATTTTGTAAACTTCCTTTGGCTGCAATTCTAATCTTTAGTTAGGCTTCAGTTCGGTATAAATCCTGTGTGGACATGGGAATGTCACAAAAGTGCAATAAGGCACTTATGCCCCACTCCTGGGAGAGTTAGGTCACAGGCATATGCTGACCTCCCCACATCACCATTGGAAGATCATAGAATCATAGAATCCTAGAGTTGGAAGGGACCCAGTAGGTCATCTAGTCCTACCCCCTGCCTACAGCAGGAAATCCTCCTAGAGCATCTCCAACAGTGCTCATCGAGCCTCCGCTTGAAGATCCCCAGTGAGGGAGAGTCCACCACCTCCCTTGGCAATCTGTTCCATTGCCAAATCACCCTCACCATCAGGAACAATGTTTTGCTAACAATGTTTTGTAACAATGTTTTGCTAAATGTTGCCCTGTTTTGCTATGTAACACCAACTCTCATATTTGGTGTTACCTCAATACCTGGTGCTTATCTAGAGTAGTGGATATGTAAAAATATGCATGTTTCAGAATCAATCTGCTTTCTTTTTGGAGAAAATGGATTTCTCCATTTTCCAATGGTACTCCTCACCAAGGCTATTTCTGAGGAGCTCCTGCAAGATCCTGGGATCAGTGATCTTAATCCTTGAAACCTTACCCTGCTTTGGAGTTAACTTTCAGTTTCCTGTTGAACTAACCTTTGAGATAAGCTTCATTTCTGAGCTTGTACCTAACAAAATTTGGCAACATCTCTTGTGTATGAACCAGCCCTCATGATTAGCACTGGTGTGGTCGGCACTGATGATAACAAGTTCCCTTGTTGTAGGAATCTTACATTTCTGGGTATGCATTAATCTGTTCTACCAGTAGTATGGACAGCTACAAAATACATATATACCCTGAATACCAGAGGCAACATTTGGTCACACAGATTAATGCCAAGGGAAGAAAAATTATTCTTATGTAAAGGATTAGACATTCACTTTTGAATGTCAGTTGAAAGCCCAGTGGATTAGGGGCATCTAGAGTACATTGATGTACAGACCTAGAGCAGGAGATGGGTGGAACACAAAACTCAGAAACCAGACAAATAAATACAGTGGCGCCTTGTAAGACGAACATAATTTGTTCCAGAAGCATGTTTGTCTTACAAAGCATTCTTTATACAAAGCAGATTTTCCCATAGGAAATAGTGGAAACTCAGATGATTGGTTTCACAACCCAAAAATATTCATAAAAAATATTAACTGGATGTAAAAATGATGACTAAACACTGTAATCGAATTCAAAACAAAGTAATATAATACAGAACACAATTACTGTAATTAATAAAATTAATTAATTAATAAAACACAATAATATTACACTGTAATATTACAATTAATAAAGCACTGTAATGTACTGTACAGTAAAACAGAAAAGAAAAACCCTTATGTTCAAGGATGATTAATTTTCACTAAATTACTGGTGTCTTTTAGAGTCACTGGTGTCTTTTTGAAAAACTTTCACAAGGTTTATCTAATGATACCTGATTTTGGCCTATATCCTAAAGTGAAATTAAGCCCCTTGCTCCGGAGCAGTTAAGATAACTTTCCATAAGATAACACTAGAGGGTGACGTAACTACGTGGACCAATAACTGCTATGGATTTTGCTGCATTGTCATTAAATGGATTCATTGCTCGCACTGCTACAGCCCTCTTTGGGTGGTGCTTTTCTTCAAAAATTTGCACAATTTCCCAATGTTTACAAATGTCCTTCATCTCATTTGATGTGAGGGATTCCTCCTCTTTATTCTCCTCCTCCTCTACAGATGAGATCTCCTCCATAACCTCTTCATGTTGCTCATGATTCAGATCAGAGGTGGGCAGTTACCGGTACGGCCCTACTCCCGCGTACCGGATCTTGTTGTTGGGTGACCGGGGGCGATCCAGTAGGCCCGTGCATGGGCAGAACCAACCGTACCGGTCCCCAGCCGCTACCGACCACCGCGGCCGCCATTTCTAATCTGCGCGCGCACACTGCGCACGCAGCTGCAGCCTGGAGCCGCCATCTTTAAATCGCACACGGATAGAGCTCCGCATGCGAAAACAGAGGTGGAGGCTTCTCCCTCCACCTCTTGGCCAATCAGAGGCCCTTCTGAGCGCTCTAACTGTGATTGGCCAGGAGGAGGCGCCTCCAGCCAATCACAGAGCGCTCACAAGAGCCCCTGATTGGCTAAGAGAAGCCAGCCTGCGCGCGCAATTCAAATGTGCGCGCATACGCTGGCTTCCCCCTCCCACCTCTGCACTGCCTGAGCGGGCTCAGCGGGGAGCCAGCTGCAGCCTCCCCGGCCTTCCCCGGGCCTTATCCCTCCCTCCCTCCACCATAGTCCTGGGAGGCTCCGAGGCTGCAGCCTTCGGAGCCCTCATCTCTCCCCTCCCACCTTCCCCCATCCTTCTCCTGGCCTCCGTGGCCTGGAGCCAGGCTGCAAAGGCCCCTGGCCTCCCCCATGCCTCTGCTCCTGACCACCTCTGCCACAAGGTAAGTTCACCCCTCACTATCTTTCTCTCTGCCTGGTCCCCCTCCTCTGCCCACCCAGTGCCCAGCCTCAGTTTCCCTCCTCTGCCCACCCCAGTGCCCAGCCTCAGTTTCCCTCCTCTGCCCACCCCAGTGCCCAGCCTCAGTTTCCCTCCTCTGCCCACCCCAGTCCCCAGCCTCAGTTTCCCTTCTCTGCACACCCAGTGCACAGCCTCAGTTTCCCTCCTCTGCCCACCCCAGTGCCCAGCCTCAGTTTCCCTCTCTGTCCACCCCAGTGCCCAGCCTCAGTTTCCCTCCTCTGCCCACCTCAGTGCCCAGCCTCAGTTTCCCTCCTCCGCCCACCCCAGTGCCCAGCCTCAGTTTTCCTTCTCTGCCCACCCCAGTGCCCAGCCTGTTTCCCTCCTCTGCCCACCCCAGTGCCCAGCCTCAGTTTCCCTCTCTGCCCACCCCAGTGCCCAGCCTCAGTTTCCCTCCTCTACCCACCCCAGTGCCCAGCCTCAGTTTCCCTCCTCCGCCCACCCCAGTGCCCAGCCTCAGTTTCCCTTCTCTGCCCACCCAGTGCCCAGCCTGTTTCCCTCCTCTGCCCACCCCAGTCCACAGCCTCAGTTTCCCTCCTCTGCCCACCCCAGTGCCCAGCCTCAGTTTCCCTCCTCTGCCCACCCAGTGCACAGCCTCAGTTTCCCTCCTCTGCCCACCCAGTGCACAGCCTCAGTTTCCCTCCTCTGCCCACCCCAGTGCCCAGCCTCAGTCTCCCCCTTCTCTGCCCCCCTCAGTGTCCTGCCTGTGTCCCCCCTTCTTTGTCCCCCCTCTGTCCTGCCTGTTTATCTAGCTACCTGCTTGCACTTCCTTTCTAACTTACTTTCTTTACTTACTTTCTCTGTATCTATTTAACTTTCTTTCTACTTAATGTAGTTATTTTCTTTTGTTTTCATGGCTTCTTACATGTATATGTTAGGATTGTGCTGTGTTGTGTTGCATTGCTTTTAGGACTTCTCACATGTATGTGTCAGGTTCACGCTGTTCTGTGTTGCATTGCTTTCAGGGCGCCTTACATGTATGTGTCAGGATCGTGCTGTGTTGTGTTGCATTGCTTTCAGAGTGCCTTACATGATCATGGATCAGGATCATGCTGTTTTGTGTTGCATTGCTTTCAGGGCGCCTTACATGTATGTGTCAGGATCGTGCTGTGTTGTGTGGCATTGCTTTCAGGGCGCCTTACATGTATGTGTCAGGATCATGCTGTTTTGTGTTGCATTGCTTTCAGGGCATCTTACATGCATGTGTCAGGTTCATGCTGTGTTGTGTTTCATTGCTTTCAGGGCATCTTACATGTATGTGTCAGGATCATGCTGTTATGTGTTGCATTGCTTTCAGGGCATCTTACATGCATGTGTCAGGTTCATGCTGTGTTGTGTTGCATTGCTTTCAGGGCGTGTTACATGTATGTGTCAGGATCATTTTTTTTCCAAACTATAGTTTAGCCCCTGACAGTGTCTGAAGGACAGTGAACCGGACCCCTGTTTAAAAAGTTTGAGGACCCCTGTACTAGGAGTTCTCCCAGCCTCTAATTAGCTGCACAGACATGCGCAGTGATTTTTTTATATTTCAGTAGCGGCTACCTGCTACAGGTCCTAGCAAGCCCCCAGTCCCCCACTCCACCTCACCCCACCTCCCACTCAAAATCCCACCCCCTGGAATTGGCTCTGAAGAGCCCCCACTGTTCCCCAGTCACCCTCCCACCCCCCACAATGCCTGTGCACTGCAGCCTGAAGACCAACCTGACTACTCAGAAGTAATTGTAGTTTTTAAAATTTTTTAAATTTTTTATTAAAAACCTCCCTGGCTCCGCCCCCTTGACCCTGGCCCCGCCCTCTGACCCAGCATGGCCCTGCCCACTTCTGGAGAACCGGTTCTTGGGCCAGGCCGGGCCCACCACTGATTCAGATCCATCAATTCATTGGTTTTAGAACAAAATTTTCATTGTAAAACTGTCTTACAAAGCACTATTTGTTTTACAAGGCAGAATTTCGTAGAAATTTTAGTTCGTCTCATAAAGCATTCTTCTTAAAAATTATTTGTCTTACAATGTACCATTATATATATAAGTCCTGGGTCAGAAAATTGTTCAGTGGTTGCATAAACGTTTTTAGGATACTCTCAAGCAGGAGAATTTTTGGAATGAATAAAGTCTGTATTTGTAATTAGTATAATAGAAGTGACATGTGATTAGGATGATTTTTTAAATCAATGAATAAAGAATTCATTAATGAAGGAACTGCACCAGTTGATCATTCAAGTAAAAACTGGCTTGAATCAGTTTTCAGTGCCTGAAATTTCCTCCCGCAGAAGAGTCTCACGTTTGACACCTGAAAATTAATGAACATGTTGAAAAGGGTTAGACCCAAATGACTTGTCCAAGGTCATGTTCGAGTGTGTGGCAGAACAGATAAGAAGATACAGAAGCAATGCCTTCTGGTCTCATGGAACAGACAACTACTTTCTCTGAGCAGCGTAATGAATGATTAAACCGTCAGGAATGTAACAAGCGTAAGTGGGAATATGCCACTATGTTCTGTGTTTGGCTGTATTAAACTTTAATGAGCATGTTTCAGAATAAAATATCACAAGACCAAGGATTCATTGTACCAAACAACGTGCCTAAAAAAAAAAAATTCAAATGATGGATTATAAAGAGAGAAAAGGAAGAATGCCCAAAAGCATTTTTTAAAAATCTAATGAGCTCTGTTTCCTTTTCTGGATCAGTTCTGGTGTCCAAAAGTTGAGAACTCAGCATTATAAACCAGGACTTGTTGTCAGTTCCAATTTAGGAAGATGTAGACAGCTTTATACAGCAGCAACATGGCCTGGAGCTGTCTGTCTTGCAGTTGAAGGCCCACTGTGTCAATTGCGTGTCCTTGAACATTTCAGGTAGAGTGTGTAGCACTGGGAATTGCCATCCTTATGGATTTCAGGTGTGTAAACAACATCGTTCCACTTCCTAATTTATTACATGATAATGAGGTAGTCGAGGCGAGGAGATGTTCAGACATGATGTTCTTCAGATTCTTCAAGGTCTTCAGAGCACTGCAGTCCACAAAGGTGGAAAGTTGTAAGTCCTTTGTCATGGAACAAAACTTAATTCCCTTGTTTGTCCCAGAATGTAAAAGGCGTTGATACATTTACTTGAAGCTGCAGGTCACTATATGGAAGCTTTGTCCATTCACTTGTGGATGTTGCAACTGAGTCCTTTGAATCAGCCTTCCCTCTTCACTCCAAGATGGACAGATTTTAAGATACAGAAGGTATTAGCAGGTAGAAAGGCAGGTGTTAGCCTGGCAGGTATTAGCCAGGGTGGTAAAATAAAATGGTTGACCACATGAGTCTGATCCAGGTCTATACTCTTTTGTGCATGCAAGACTCCATACACATGTTGACATGAGCATTGGGCAAGAATGTACTTGTGAGTGATGAATTGATAGATGGAATACTTCTTTATGGTCAACTCTTTTGCACTCAGAAACAGGGACAAACAAGTAAGCAGCTCTGCCTTCTGCTGCTCTCTTAATCCCTATACTATGCAGAAAGACAGCAAATCTCTTAATTAGTACTTACTTATTCATTGTTTAAAAAGGTTAAATTCTTTTTAAAAAGACAGTGCCACCACAAGAATGCCAGTGAAGAAGAAGAAGCTGAGGTGGTCAAACATACATTTCAACATTTTTCCACTATGTTCAAACAATTCTGAATTACATAGGAAAAAGAAATGGAAATTTGAAGGCTTTGGAGGTGCCTTTGTCAACATATGATATTGCCTTGTCCAGAGCTGTACTTCTGGTGCATCTGGCTCAGTATTGCCTTCCCTGATTTGCATCAGCCCTTCTGAGTTTCAGACAAAAGTCTTACCCAGGCCTATCTGGAGACGAACCTGGCAAAACATTGGGATCTGCCTGACTCGAGACCTTCCCACCAGCAACAGGTTGGCCACCATGGAAGAGGATCTTAGGTCCAGGGTCCTAGAATAAATGGGTAAAGGGTCAGATAGAAGAGGAAGTAGCTGCTGAGGTTAGCAGTTGGACCAACCAGCCACAGCAGCCAGTTAGGGGGTAGGAGGAAAGAGAAGGTAAGGAGGAGCCTTGCAAAGAAGGTTGAGAGGAGGAAGAAAGGGGAACCTTGGTTGCAATATTTTGTGTACACAGAAGCCTGGAGTGCTTGGACCCAGATCTGCGTAATCTCCAAGCAAGGCATGCATAGTTCCTCCCCTAAGGACCATCCCCTTATTACACCATTTATTAAACAGGCACATCTCAGGTGTACCCCAATTTACTTTCCTACCTGTCACTCAGCAGACAAAGACTGGGAGAGAATTATGAAAAGTTTTTAAAAATGTTCTTCAGAAAGCTTTGTTTAAGACAGTAAAGTTCCTTCCAAATAAGCCCCTATAAAATGGGATTCTGAAGTGGAGTTTAGGATCCCCAGGGGCAAGTTGGGGAAAAATAAATCCATCAACTGCTGCAGAAAGTACATTACAGGTGAAGGAGCTTAACACAAAACACGTGCAATCAATGATGAGCCACTTGAACTTTGCTTGTTCAGATATCTCTTGAGGAAGGGATATTCTGTAGGTGTGGAACAACAGCTTTTCCCAAGGAGGATACCACAAAATTAAACAAAAGAAACAAGAAAAGCAAAAGGTGAACAGGGAATTTGGCAAGGTCTCTCTCAAATGGACTGTTATGTGAACACTAGCATGGGTTCAGTCATGGATTTTATATATAGATCACTCATTCTCAAAGATTCCCTGGGGAAGTCAGGCTTCTATCAAGAGAAGAGCCTGTCTCATCTGCCCCCAAATAATCTTCCCTCTGAATCTTTGCCTCTCTTTGTTGGAATTTCATTCTTTCCCCAGAATCTTACAAAACAATATGTTAACTAAGAAGTTGAATTGAGAAGACTCACCCAAATTCAATTTTCCTGGTAGCCATGAAACTCACTGAAGCTCAGTCACCATCTGTTGTGGAATTTTCCACACAGGGTTGTTGTGATGAAATTTAGTGAAAGAACCACAAATTCATCTTTCAGCCTTGCAGAAGAAGTAGGGATAGATAAACAGATCGTGCTCAATTTTTTTAAAAAGCAAGTTGGTCAAACTTTTTTAAAATTTAAAAGTACATATTTAAATTTTTTTTAAATACTTTTAAAAAGTAATACTTTTTTACATACATATTGCTGAGAAGCCAGTCAACTTAGAGGAGAGGAATCTGACTCTGCAGGCGCCTGTGGAATCTCGGAGCAGAGCAGTCTAAAGGGGGGGGGGGTGCCAGAGGTGTTTCAAAATCCTGTGGTGTGTCAGCCACAGTGGCACATCACCCAGTTTGGCCCACACCAACTGCATCAGCCCTGACAACACCACTGGGCATGGACAGCTATGGTGGCTGTATTACAGGAACATGGAACTAATCGGTAGGTGCCTGAGATTGTAATGTCACCCAGTTCCATAAAGCACTACAATGAATTTTCTTATTGGAAAATAAGCAACAGACTAGAAGCTGGGGCCAAGATACTAATATCCTTAGGTACACCCCCAATGTTCTTTTCAGAGATGGGTTATTTTTGTCATATCCCTTTTCTTATGAAAGTTAAACATTAGGAGGGGCATAGCCAGCAGATTAGTGAGGACCCTGTTCATATGACCACCTTACCACATTCAGTTAACACATGGAAGATAACAAGATTGTTGCAAAAGTTCTTGATTTGCAATAGGAAAAAAATCAGTGGTCAATTCAGGGTTGTGGAGAATTTTTATAAGAACAAGTAAAGATGGAAGACCATCAGGGATTCCTCAGCTTCTGTTGGGTTTTATCACTGGAAAAACAAACTGAACACAGAATCTAACCCTAAAAGACTGCTGTGCATATTAACTACTTGGATATCAACCATCTGCTCTCTCAATAATGAGATCTAAATAAAGGACACTGCTGCATATCTCCAACAGCAAACCATGAACCCATAAACTCTTTGGGTTGTGTTATTTTCAAATGGCTCCCCAAAGACAAACACTTCTGTTCAGGAATAGACCATTTCCTGTGATAAATCAGTGGTCTAAGGGCAACATGAAAGGAACACAAGGGATTTCAGCTGTTTGGGGGAAATCCAGTTTACATCAACTGGTCACAACAAATATGTTGTTTCAGGAAAAGTTAAAGATGCTTGTATTTGAAGAAAAACTGGTTTCTGTCTGATATGTCATAAAAGTTCTCAAGAGCGGTTTGTCCTTGTGAACAGACTGCCCTGTAGAGCTGCTAATGTCTTTAGGTTGAGACCTTAGGTTATGTGCTGTGCATTTGCCGATCATGCAAGTTAAAGTTGACTTTTCTTCCCCAAAAGCATGGCCCTTATCTTTATAAATTCATGCCACTTGTTCTTTTGTGCTGGGTTTGCCTCCCTCACCCCCTACTCCCACTGGCAAACTGCCTTTAAAAAAATCTAATGTAAACTCTTATGCGCTGAAATCAGATCATAGTCCTATATTTACTGAGTAGTTTAGTAAGAGGCATCAGCTTATGCCAATAAAGGTATATTGTACCAAGATACATCGGCAACACCACTGCACATTTTGGTGACAGATATTTTGTTTTAAAACTGACCCCCAAATCCAGAGTAACTATGGGAGTACATAACAGACTTTACATGCACCTGTAGTTACTGCACCACCATGTGAAAACCTGTGGGATTCATATTGGAATCCAGAGAAAGATGTTTTACACCAGAGTAAGGACTCCCCATAGTTACTCTGCATTTTGCCCATAAAGGAATACAGCGGTACCTTGTTTAACAGGTGCCTCGCTTAACGAGTGATCCACATAGCAAGCAAAAATTTTCTAGGATTCTGCCTCCCATAACAAGCATTGCTTCACTTAATAAGCACACTCATTGGCAGTTGGGGCAGACATACTGGCCGTCAGCCCTTTTAAAAAGCATCAGGGCTGCCTAGGCTGCCTAGCGCGCCTGCCCTAGCAAAAGCAACACTTCCACACTGTTCCTCCTGTGGCTGGGCGTCCGCTGGGCAGAGAGAGAGAAGAGCAGTGGAGAAGAGGGAAGCAGCTCAGGGCTAGCCAGAAAGGAGCAGGGGAGAAAGGGGCTCAGGATGAAGAGAAGGAGAAAGTAGGGAGACACTTTGAAGGTGCCTTTGATTGCAGCCTCCTAACCATGTCTACCCAGAAGTAAGCCCCATTGTGTTAAATGGGTCTTACTTGCAGGAAAGTGTCTTTAGGACTGCAGCCTAAGTAGACTTCATAGTATCAGGCACACTGAATGTATGTTTTGAATTCAATTCCAGTGTTTTGTCATCATTTTTACATCCAGTTAATATTTTTATATGAATATTTTTTGGGTTCTGGAACCAATCGTCTGTGTTTCCATTATTTCCTATGGAAAAATCCACTTCACAAAGAGCGTTTCACATAACAAGCATGCTTCCAGAATGAATTAAACTTGTAATGTGAGGTACCACTATACTTTTTTCTCAAAAGGTTTAGTTTTAGTTGTAATGAGAGAGCCCCACTTTATTTCTGGGTGAATGCTCTGGGAATACCTTTGGATTAGGAGGAATGGCTCAGAACAGCCATTCATGCAGAGAAACACCAAACAACCCTATCTGAGGGCAGGTAATATGGGAATGTTACAGCATTTTGTGACTAAATACGCAGTGACGGACTTTCAGTGACAGCTTTTGGATGCAGATTGAAGAACCTTCAAAGGAAGCATACTCAGAGCACAGATTCATGTAGAACAGGCATGCAGAACACACATTAGGCAGTCTTTCTCAAAGCAGGTAATTCTATTACCTTTTTATACTGGGAGTGATTGAATTCATGTGGTTCAGACAGATGGAGCTTATGAATGAGGTAGAGGCTCGCTGAAAGGTAGCATGACCAGAGCAGTGACTCAAGTAAACCCAGTAACCCCTTTCATACCATCCATTTCCATACATTCAGTAATTGGATGGAAGGGAGAAAGATATCTGTCCCCACCCCTTGGCTTTTCCATATTGGGGTAAAGGACTGAAAAGACTGTCTATGTACATATTATCCTCCAGTGCATGAAGATAAGTAGGAGGTATGGTCAAGAGGAAGACTACTGGAAGATAAGAGGCATAAGACAAGGTTGTGTCTGGAAGAGAGACCAGGGAAAGTCACTGATAAGCAGACATGCCCTTCAGTGGCAGAGAGGAGGTGCTGTTGCTTGCCAGAGTGGCACCCGGAAAAAAACTTGGCGTATTCTTGCAGCTAAGAGGAAACACTATTGAAGAATAACAGTTAGAATGTGAATGGTTCTTTAGACATAGAATGAAGAAGGAAGGTAGAAGAGGGAAGGTAATAATCACAGTAATATAAAATGTGAGTAAAGATTCAGGGCAGGGCCAACAATTTCACTTCTCAATACATTTGATGAACCTATGAAAGACAGGTTATCCAAAGATGCAACAGACAGCGTCTGCTGAGGGAAGATGACCTGCTACATCTCTACACCAATGCAATGAATTCACTGTGAAACATTCAGACCCATCTTGTGAATGCTGATTGAGACATCTGGCTAGAAAGAAGTAAGTAATGATCAGTGAATCAAATATCCAACAGGTTCCTTGGGTCTCAGAGAGGTTCTAATGATGGGATTAATGCAGCCTTTTCCAAAATGTGGGTAACACCTCACTGGTGAGTCATCAGTCCATGTGTGGTGGCATTACAAACTGGTCCCTCCTTCCTTTCCTTTAGATGGTTTGACTTCAGTGTAGATCCATTCCAGAAGTGGGGACAGCACACCAATGCTGCTGGTTGGAGTTAGTTTCTCGGAACCTCTTCAGGCTTCTTCTGGGTTGTACCAGGCTGTTGATTCACACACTTGATCTCTATTAGGATCTCAAATGACCCATAGAAGTAGCCAGAAGCTTCGTCTGGTTTTCAGACATAACTTCCAGTTTGACTGGAAGTAGATTCTGAATACTTCTACAGGTCAATCTAAGACCCACAGAGGCCAATTGAATGGGTTTTTGGTCCACTACAATCCATAACACGCTTCTGGGGCCTTCTGAGGGCACCATTGTGGCATGGTAAAAATTGGACACCACTGGGTTAAAAACATTTCTCATGGCAGAGTAGCAGCTTTGTCAGAGTTTGGAATGATTGGTGTTGGTAAAGAAGAACCATCATAAATTGAGCAAGGAACCATCCTGAGAGAGCTAGTATGGTGTAGTGGTTCTTATGTTAGATCTGGAAGACCAAGGTTGAAATCCTTGCTCAGCCATGAAGTTTCCTGGGCGACTTTGGGTCTGTCACCTACCTCACAGGTAGGAGGACAAAATTAGGAAATGAACCACGTACATCCTGAGCTGCTTGGATGAAGGGTATCACTGTGTGATGCTTTCGGCAATTTCTTGGGAGTGGGGAAGGGGTTCCACAGGGAGGTCTCTCTGGGGTCCGTGGCTCAGACATACCTTCGGTTGGAGTAATGAGACTCTGGAAGCAGCAGTTCTTTAACAGGTAAGTTGCCTTTACTTTCTTTTAGAGGTCTTGGTTTGCCTGAACATCACACCAGTAAGTACAAAAAGGAAGAACCCAGAACTTTACCAGATGCTGGGACTCTGTGAGAGGCTAGGCCAGCTTTTCCCCTCACCACATGGTGCAGTAGAGGCCTGTGTGTAAGAGGCAGGGCACTGAGGCCTCTTCCTCCTCTCAGCACCTCTGTCCCAGTCCCCTGTTCCCGCCCAAACACAGCTTATATAGGGCTCTCCCTTGCTCCTCCCTGGATGGACTCTCCCACTGAGGAGCCAAGGGGGACTCCTCCAGCACCAACCATCTCCAGAAGGGAGATTTCTTCTTCCTCCTGACACTCCCCCGCCCCGGTAAGACCGGGGCAGTGTCCCCGGTGGTCCATTGGCTGTCCTCACTCTGTCGAGAGAGAAAGTCTGCGTTGAATGGGCTCTCCCTTGCCGATGCTCAACAGTGAATGCATAGGGCTGAAGGCTCAGATACCAGCGGGTTAGCCTGGTATTTGCATTCGTCATCCTATGCAACCACTGGAGTGGTGCATGATCAGTGATCAGCCTTAAAGGGGCCCCCAATAGATAATATCTCAGTGCCCCAATAGCCCATTTTATTGCTAGTGCCTCTCTCTCGACAGTGGAGTATCTCCTTTCTGCATTTGACAGCTTCCTACTTAGGAACATCACCGGTCTCTCTGCCCTGTCCTTCTCCTGAGCCAGCACGGCTCCTAAACCCTGACTGGATGCATCTGTCAAAACAATAAAAGGCTTATCAAAATCAGGTGCCACCAACAGCGGGGGCCTACTCAGGGCTTCTTTCAATTTTACAAATGCTCCTCACATGCTTCAGATCACACCCAGCTTTGTTTTGTCTTTCCTTTTGTCAGGTCGGTCAAGGGGGCTGCTTTTTCTGAAAAACCAGGCACGAACATGTGGTAGTATCCGACCATGCCAAGGAACTGCTGTACCTCTCTTTTGTCTTTAGGGCGAGGAATGGCAGCGATAGCTTGGACTTTGTCCCTTACAGGCTTCAAGGTTCCTCCTCCTACTTGGAACCCTAGATACTGCACTTGGGTGGACCCAATCTTACATTTCTCAGGGTTAGCCGTCAACCCCGCGATCTCCAGCCCCTCTAACACCCTCTTTAGGTGTTCAAGGTGTTCCTCCCATGTCTGACTGTAGACCACTATGTCGTCTATATAGGCTGCTGCATAGGCTGCATGTGAGGCTAGGATTTTATCCATGAGCCTTTGGAACGTTGCAGCTGCTCCATGCAGGCCAAAGGGCATTTTTACAAATTGGTACAATTCCAAAGGCGTGGCAAAAGCGGTATACTCTCTTGACTGCTTTTCCAGAGGTATCTGCCAATACCCCTTGGTTAGATCGAGGGTAGAGATATACTTAGCCTTGCCCAGTCGCTCCAGCAGGTCAGCAATACGGGGCATGGGGTATGCATCGAATCTCGAAACCTCATTGACTTTTCGAAAGTCGAGGCATACCCTGATCTTTCCTTCTCCCTTTGGAACTAACACTGGATAGCTCCTCCAAGGGCTGTCTGATGGCTCTATCACCCCCATCTCTACCATTTCCTTTACCTCTTTTATAAGCACCTGCTCTAGGTTATGAGGCCATCTCCTTGGAGGTAGCCTCACCACTGCTCCTGACTTCACCTGTATCTTGTGCTCAACCAAGTCTGTTCTCCCTGGGCTCTTTGAGAATACCTTATGAAACCTTTGCTGCAGTCTTTGGACCTGCTCCTGCTGACTTTGGTCTAGCTGTTCCCCAAGCTTTAGTCCTCCCCCTTCTCCCTTGACCTCTTCTACACAGGACCCTAGGTCTTCTTCTTCTCCTGCCATTGCTTCTCTTCCCTGCCTCAGTCTAGATTTCCATAGCTTAAGTAAATTAACATGATAAATTTTAGTGGCCGGCTTCCTGCCCGGCATGCTTAACTCATAATCCACTTCCCCAATTCGCCTAAGGACCTCAAAGGGCCCTTGCCACTTTGCTACCAATTTAGTTTCACTGGTCGGCATTAGCAGCAAGACCTGATCTCCAGGGACGAAGGACCGGACCCTCACTTTATTATCATATCTCGCCTTCTGCCCCTCTTGTGCCTCCCTAAGATTTCCCCGGCCCATTTTGAAATTTGCTTGAGTCTCTCCCTTAGCTGGCCTAAGTCTGTCGGCCCTCTCCCAGTGGTCTTGTCGTCCTCACCCCCCCCCCCACTGTCTCCTTCCTACATCCAATAGTCCCCTCGGCTTCTTTCCAAACAACAATTCGAAGGGTGAGTACCCCGTTGAAGCCTGTGGCACCTCCCTTGCTGCAAACAGCACAGCCTCGACCCACTGGGGCCACCCTTTAGGATCCTCTGTGGCAAATTTTCTTAACATTCGTTTCAAACTCTGGTTAAACCTTTCCACTAGTCCGTTTGTTTGGGGGTGGTAAACGCTCGTTTTGAGGGGTTGTACCCCCAATTGCTTCCACAAATGTGTCATCACTCTCCCCATGAAATTAGTCCCTTGGTCTGTTACCACTTCTTGTGGGAAACCCACCCTAGAGAATACCTTAAGTAACTCTCTAGCCAATGTGGGTGCCTTGGTATTGCGCAGAGGAACTGCCTCTGGGTACCTTGTGGCATAGTCAATAATGACGAGGATGTATTCATAACCCCCCTCCCCTTTGGCAGGGGGCCAACCAGGTCCATAGCGATTCTTTCAAAGGGAACTGCTATTATTGGCATGGGGATCAGTTTCCCCCCTGGCGGTCCTTTGGGTTGCGTAAATTGGCACACCCTGCATGACTCGCAAAACATCTTGGTTTCTTGATAAATTCCTGGCCAATAAAACCTCATTAGTAATCTATTAAGGGTGGCCTTTTCCCCCATGTGCTCTGCCATGGGGTTGTCATGGGCCATTGCCAACGCCACCCCCTCAGCTTCTCCGGTAAGACTAGTTGATCTGTCTCTTCCCCCGTCTGCGCATCCTTCCCTCGCCTGTACAGGCACCCTTGTCTGATCTCAAACCATGTTCCTTCTTTTGCTCCTCTCTCTTTTTTCTGAGCCTGCTCCCATGCTGCTTTTAAGGATGGATCTTGCGCCTGTTGTCTAACCACTTCCTCCCCTTCCCACTGGACGGCTGTATCCTTTTCAACCTCCCCCACCTTCACTTCCTTGAGGAGCTTAGAAAAGGCAGGGTGGTCTCTCCCTATAATGGCATCATATTTTAGCTGAGGAGCGACCCCCACTTTCATCTTTACTTCTACCCCATGTACCACCACTCTTGCCCACCTTCCACTGTAAGGTTTCACTTCTCCATGGATACATCTTATCCACATTCTGTATCCCCCTTGGATCTGTTCCCCTTCTCCCTTTTTAACCATCGTCTGGGAACACCCCAAGTCCACCAATGCTCTCCCTTCCACACCGTCCACTTTAACCAACACAGTGGGGGCAGGTGGCTTGGTTACCTGTGACCCCATCCAAGCCACCTCCTCCTCTTGGCCCCCATGGGGGCAATCCCTCTTGACATGTCCTGAGGCACCACTTTTAAAGCAAGAAACCCCCACACTTGGCTTGTTCAGGGCTGCGCACCCCCCGCCTTGTCCCTTCTGTCCAACCAGGGCTGGGTCTGTGTGCCGGGGTGTTGCTTTCTCTGCCGTGCCACTGCTCCTCTCCATGGGGCCGGTGGTCCCTCTTCCTCTGTACTCCCCCTTTGGCATGCTTTTCCTCGCCTCCGGCTTGTGCTCCTTCCCCGGCTGCACTTCTCTGCCTGCTGTGGTGAGTACTTCCACCGCTTGGACTGCCTTCTCCAAGGTGGTCGGACTCTGGCACAGGACCCACTTCCTGGCCTCTGGCCACAGCGCTTGCACAAACTGTTCGAGTAGCACCACTTCCACCACCTCCTCCACAGATCTTTGCAAGGGCTGCAGCCACCTCAGCCCATTAGCCTTGATGGTGTTGGCTAGCAGCCTCGGGCTTCCTCCCTTCTCCAACTTAGTCTCTCTCAGGCGCCTCCTATAAGTGTCCTCTGACACAGCTAGAGAACTTAGGATTGTGGCCTTTACAGCCTCGTAATCCTCTGTGTCCTCCGGTGGCATGGAGTCCATGGCTAGCTGTACCACTCCAGTTAGGCAAGGGGCTAGGATAACTGCCCATTGTTGCTTGGGCCATCCCGCTGCCCTCGCCATCCTTTCAAAGGCCCACAAGTAGGCCTCCGGCTCATCATCTCCAGTCATCTTTGTGAGTTTGAACTGGGGTGACTGTCCCTCCTGCCTGGGCCTTCTTCCTTGCTGCCCTCCAGCCATTCTGTCCAGGATTGCTGTCTGCTGCTGCAATACTGCTCGAAGGATGCTTGTTTGCTCCTTCACCCATCCTTCCATCCACGATGGGCCTGGGCATGCCTGTCCCCCCATTACTCCCTGCTCCCCGTACGGGCCACCACTGTGATGCTTTCGGCAATTTCTTGGGAGTGGGGAGTGGGGTCCACAGGGAGGTCTCTCTGGGGACCGTGGCTCAGACATACCTTCGGTTGGAGTAATGAGACTCTGGAGGCAGCAGTTCTTTAACAGGTAAGTTGCCTTTACTTTCTTTTACAGGTCTTGGCTTGCCTGAACATCACACCAGTAAGTACAAAAAGGAAGAACCCAGAACTTCACCAGATGCTGGGACTGTGAGAGGCTAGGCCAGCTTTTCCCCTCACCACATGGTGCAGTAGGGGCCTGTGTGTAAGAGGCAGGGCACTGAGGCCTCTTCCTCCTCTCAGCTCCTCTGTCCCAGTCCCCTTTTTCCCGCCCAAACACAGCTTATATAGGGCTCCCCCTTGCTCCTCCATGGATGGACTCTCCCACTGAGGAGCCATGGGGGACTCCTCCAGCACCAACCATCTCCTCCTGACACACTGTCACAAGTCTGTTGACCCACCGCAGCTGTTGGCACCTTGGAACAAGAGATCTTCTTATCCTGAGACCCACCCAAACTCCTGCGTTGAGATGCAGCAGAACCTACACCAGCATCAAACTGCATCATTGCATAGAGTATCTAAGATTAGGATGTAGGTACTGCCAAAGGGAAGAGAGGGTAGTCAGAAGGCGGAGTCAGTGGACTAATGGGTTAAACTTGGACTTTTCTACCAAGGATCCCTATTTCATTTCCTTCCCTTCAGCTCCTTCACAAAATGTTAATCTAATTGTGACACTATCATTTTGATGACAATATGACAAGACAGACAAATTTGATTGTATTCTCAACAGAGCAAAGCATATGCTACTTGGGAGACTTTGACAGAGAGAAGGGCATAAAACAAATGGAGTTCATGAATATACAATTTTTATTGTACACAGTAGTGACATCCAAACTTCAGAAACTAGGTGGGTGAGACTTATGCTTTTCTATTGAGATTAATGGGTACGTTTTTAAAAAGTGCCAACCGAGAGTACTACAGTTTATGTTAAAATGTCGGCCTGAATCAGAATAATTTTTTCTCAAGATGAATGATGCATTTAATAGCTGTGAGACATTCGTGCCCAGTAGCACTTCTTCAAAAGTGATTTTTTGTTGTTATTGTAAATTATATAATCTTAACTGCAATTATAGACCTGTTTAGGTAAAGGTCAAGTTAGTAGACCGGATGGTTATAAACTAGGAGGGAAATTGGTAAATGTATTCCCTTGGCAATAGCGTATGAATGATTTTAAGCAAGATAATTTTTTGGGTAACTCTATTTCTACTTTAATGTAATAGAGCAAGTAAAGACAGCACACATTAACAAAGGGTAAATTAGATTTGTCTAAGTAAACATGTCTGTACAATGGAAGTAGTGTTGCTGGGGTAAGGACAATCTGAAGGTTAAGAGCTTCATGTAAATGGTGTAGATTCATTTTCATGGGAAGCAAAAGGAGGGAACAGCACTCTGAAAAATTAACACTGGTGGGAAGCAGCCTGGAGTTTGCTGAAGTGTGGACTCAAAAAGAACCACATGTAACTTCATCCATCTTTTGGTCCGCCTTGCCTGAGAAGTAGGTTGGCATCCTCTTTTGAGCAATGATCTTCAACCTTTTTTTCATGCCACAACCATGCCCTCAGTCTCATAGTCCTCAGACTTTCAGCCACTACACTTCACCAACTCTCTAGGTCAAGTGATGTTTGAGCATTTCAGCCTTGGACCCCCTTCTGAGAATAATAATCTGCCCAGGACCCCACAGAAGTGATAGCATGGCTAGAAGTGTCATTAAAGGTGCTCAGTGCCAAATTCCAAGATGGCTGCATCCAACTTTTCATGACCCTCCTGAAATGATGTCACGACCTCCCAAGGGGTCCAGACTCCCACTTTAAAGACCACTGCTCTAGGTAAATAGATATTATTTCTGTATGTTGTTCTTTATGGCAGGGCTCTAAACTTTCCCACTACACACCAGCTTTACATTAGAGATCACTGCTTTACAAAATAATATATCTAAAAGGAATATGCAATAGGACCTTTTCCCAAGGAGCTTGCAAGCTAGATTTCGAGCAGAGGAGGAAACATCAAATAAGGGGGAAGGGAAGACACAAGGATAAGAGGAGAAGAATGTGCATGACTACATACCTGTTTTTTCATTCCAAGACTGGCATTACCTATTTAGGTTACAGTCCCTCCCCTCAGGAGTGATATCTGCCGGGGGACAGCTCTAATTTACAGTTGTAATGCTTACCCAGGATTTACTGGACTTTGTGTTAATAAAAGTAGCTAATTAACTGAAACACCCCCAGTATTGATGGCAAACTGTAAATGTCACCTCTGAAATACAGTGAAGGTTCTTAAAGCCACACAGTCGGTTGAGGGTCCAGGATCTGCCTGCCCGCTAGGTTTGCTTTGACAACAGATTTACCCCCAAGTCACACCACCCTCTCCCATGTCCAAAAGGGCCACGGTGCTATTTCTGTGGGAAAATCTGCAGAGTGCCCATAACTCATTGTTTAACTTGCTTAGCAATTAAGGGCTCGCACATCAGCCAGGCAGCCTCTGATTCCACTTGGCTGAATGTTAAGCTTGACCTCTCGTCCCCTTTTCCCCCTTCAGTTCAGAACTCTTCTCATCTTCCAAAATTATGTGAGGAATGATTTTTTCATGCTATTTGCATGTTTTAGCGCATCCATCATTATCATGTGCACTGACAGCTTTATACTTCAGCTGTGACAGAGCTTGAAAAATACTAGGCCTATCAATCACCACATTGTAGGCTTCCAAAATGAGAGCTTTGCAGCTGACATTTTCCCTTCGCTTTCCCTTTGTCTGCTTTTCTTTTCTTCTGCCACAATCAGTGGCTTTTTGTCATTGTTGTTTAATTACACAAAAGATGCTTTCTGCGATAGAACGCTGGATGAAATATTTCCGACCTTTTCCGTATCGTTTGATTGCGTTTCTTCTTCATTAATGCTTGCTACGCCTTCATCCAAAAAGACCCATTTTAATAGAATATGGGGGTGGGTTCCAAAAGTTGTTTCATTCAGAGCTTTCATCTACAGGGAAGAAAATATCATATTACGTTGCTTGTATGAACGCAGCATGTTTTCTGTCATGACTGGTTTGTCCATCTGTTGTTATTATTTATGAATCTTAAGATACAAAGCAAAAAGCTCAAATCTATAATCCGTTGTCACAGTGCTTGTTTGTAATGAAATTACTCCTGAAACATGAGAAGAATTATAGACCCTACAACAGAAAGTGTTGATCACATTTGGAAATACAGGTATAACTTAATTATCAGTGGTTTTTTACTTGCAATTTTATCTCAAGGTGAATCAAGTTGGCCCTTTAAATTAAAAGACAGACATTGTTTAAGCAGCAATTAATGGCTGCTTACCATGCTAATGGGCAGATTAATTAATCTTTCTCTCCAGGCTGAGAAAGTTTTCAGAAAGGCTTCATCTTCTGTTTTGTTTCAGCTTGGAAGCAGACCCCTTCCTTTCCCATCAATTTAAAAAGTGATGAAAAAGTTATGATAATCACTTTCCAACTACTTTGCATTCAGTTAGAAGTGCCTGACTCAGGAGCTTAAGCTGTTTTAAGCTTAAGCTTAAGCTTAAGCCCAGGACAAGGAAATTGATTCATTGATTATCACGGTAAACACTTTTGTTTAATGCAATAATGGATATCCATGGAGGTTACTGTAATAAAACCTCACAGATGTTGAAGTTTCAGCCTGTGCAGGATTATCTTGATTTACATTTCCTTAAGGCTGACAGGTTTTTGTTCTGGGCAGCCTTATGTAAGTTGAATTATATGCAAACTGGATCTGGGCTGTGCAAAAGGAGCCACTTCTTCATAAAGCCATTGGCTTTGCTCTGTACGCTCAGATCATTCCAGGTTGTTCAACATTTCCTCTTTGTTTTTAGTTGTTCCACTAAAAAATATAAATGGAGTCCTGCTGGATCAGGCAAAGAACCATCTAATCCAGCTTCCTCTGGGAGCCGGCCAGATGCCTATGGGTCAACACAAAATAAGAGACTTACATCCTGTTTCCATTTTCTTGAATTTAAAGAGCGCTCATGGAGGAAGGACTGTGAGTGGCGCAAGTGGCTAAGACACTGTGAGACCTGGGTCCCAACAAGACAGGGTGAGCTCCTGTTCTTAGCCCAGCTCTGCAACGCAGCTGGAACCAATTGTATCGACTCTGCTGTTCCATTGGACTATTTCAGTGGCATGGAGAGGGGGGATTTGCTGCTTGGGTAACAGCCTATCCTCCATATTAATCTACCCAGGCCTTCATGCTTTGCATGCAGTGTCAAGCACGATACCATAGTCTTTTGAGACTGATGGATGCCAAAGCAATGCATGGAGGAACGCAGTGTACAGTGGTCTTTCTTCACATGGGTTCTTTGGTGGGTGAAGACACTTGGTGGAGTGGGAATTATTCCAGGTCTTCCTGCACAGGCCAGTCAAAAGTGCATTGTTGAAACTTATGTATGTCAGGACCTCCTGTACAAAGCAGGAAGAAGTTCAAAGACCAAAAGATCACAAATAGTGACAGCTGTTGTGAAAGTTTATGAGAAATAGTGACAGCTTCTGAGAAAGAAGTGAGGGAGAAGGGCTCTTTGTGAGGTTCAACAAACAATAGTGATGGTAGGAAGAGTCAGGAATATCTGTTCACTCTATCCTTGAATGTTATCATCAGAGGGCAAGGAAAGGTGAGAACTGCAGAAAAGACCACCGACTGGGCTTCTACCTGTACTTTATAAAGGTTTCACAAAAGGACCAAACAATTGATTTCAGTGTAATGTTGGATTTTAATCAAGGTAGCAAATAAGTCAACACTTTAATCAAGATTTTCTGTAATGGATTATTTTCCTAATTGGATGGGTACAGGAGACAAACACACAGAACCGAGTGTTCAGTGGCATTCTTTAAATATTGGTAAACTCTCAATCTCAGCTCATTGTGAGATAAAATCTCGATGGGAGTAGGGCGTTGTTGGAGGTCAGGCATTCAACTCCTAAAGCTATGCAATGAAGAAGATTCAGGCAACTATCAACTTAATTCTACTCTGAAATGAAGACAATTCTCCTTGCTGAGACAGTTCATTGATGGGTTAAGTGATGAAGGACAGAATCAGGACATCCAATAGTTTACAAAGTTTTGGACTGGAGGTGAACATGGGCACAAGTAGTTGCCTCACAACGGAACTCAATGGAATTTGAATTAATTACAAAAATTCATGCAATTGCTTTCAATTTCAGTGCAATCCTTTGTATGTTTATTTATGAGATAAGTAGGCCCACTGGCATACAAGTCACTGGCATACAGGCCCACTGTACAATGGGATTCTTTCCTGTATGTAACATTTCTTGAAGTTTCCTGTTGCAATGCATGCAAGATTTGTACTTCTACCACTCAGCTTGTGTTAATATATGCTGCCAGCCACCAGCAAATTAGAATTTGCATGCAGTAACATTTATTATCTTGTGCCTGGCAAGATATTGGCAGCATTGCAACTTGAGCACCTTTCAGAAGTTTTCTAAATTCAACCTGTTTGAGTTAAGTTAGCACAAAGTGAAGAACTCTTAAAGCTCAAACCCTTCTTCCTCCTCCTCCTCCCCCTACCTCCACTGGTGCAGATGCACCATAAATGCATGCACTGGATCCTGTGGAGGCTGGACTGGGAGACTTTAGAGGGGAAAAAGGATTTAAATTTCCTTTTGTGAAAAAGAAGGATAGGCTCTGGAGCATGTGATTGCTGCCAGAACCACCCCCTAAGTTTGCCATATTTTCCAAAAAACAAGGAAAGTCACATATTGGCAAATGGGACTGTCCCAGTTTTGTGGAAGAGAATTGTGGCAACCCTCCCCTCCCCCCACAACTGATTTACCTGCTCTGACAGATCAAGAGAGATTCCCCTATGGATGGAGAGATCTACCATAGGTCCACCCTGTGCCGGATTTACGTATGAGCTAAACAAGCTATAGTTTAGGCCCCTTCTCTCTTGAGGGCCCCCAAAAAAATTTAAAGGAAAAAAAATGGATGTACATTTCCAAAATATAAGATAAAAAACAAATAAAATAAAACTTACATACAGCAACAGTGTTTTGTGTTGTGTAAGTAATGGGCCCTATGGGCTACCATATACATTCAACACAAAAAACAGTGATAATTTGTTGTTGACAAAGGACAGCTGGGCATATAAAGGGCCCCGTTACCTTCAATAGCTTAGGGCCTCATGAGACCTAAATCTGGCCCTGAATCCACCTATGGATGGCACTGAAAGGTTGCCATAAGAGGGTGTTAGGGTGGTGGTGACAAAGCTTTACATGAAATGAATGTTTCCATTTCAGCTCAGCCCTAACTCTCATGACTTCTACCCATTTCCTGCACCTGCATGGCAAAGCTTGACCAGCTTGGTCCTGTGTCAACCAGCCTCCCAGTCCTTCTTAACTCTGCTTATTCCTTCTCAGACCTCTCCTTCACATTGCTATTCTGACTTTGACCTTGGTTTGGCTTTGAGAACATTGTCTGGTCTTATTCCTGCCAGCTCACCTGATTACTTTCCACCTAGGCTTCTTGCGTCACCTACCTAACCATGCCAAAATCCTTGAAATCCCAAACTGCTCCTTATTTTTAGAAGAGAAAATTCTAATTATAGTTCTACCTAATATAGCTTATGTTTTTTTTTTATTTTTGTGCCTAATCCTCTAATCAAATTCATACTTAGTTTAATGGAAGAGTCTGAGGACTGGGTGGGAAGTTTCAAAACCTTGGCTGAAAAACATTGATCAACAAATGTATTGTTTATGGACATCAACAAATAATTTTTTTTCAAAAACCTCACAACCCACTCTCTATTGCTGCATGCCGAGAACAGTCTCATCTTTTACTCCAAAGATGTCATCAGTTTAACATTCTACCTGTGGCATTAGCTATAAAAAGGATACTTTAAAACCCCTAAGTAAGTAGGATAATAGTATCCTAAATCTAATAAAATGTGACATCAGATATCAGAAAATATGATTTTCTGCCAACCAAGCTGGTAAGCTACTTTATGTGACACTTTTCAAAAAGAGAACATTCTTCCTACGTCTCTTTAACATTGTGTCTGAAGGGGGTAAACTGCCGGTTAGGGGACATGTGTGAGGATGAAAAGGCCCTCTGTGTAGCTGACATGTTGTCCACTCATGTCTGGCTGCATGTCACCTTATTTCTGCTGTCACAGAACCTGGGGCTAGTACTTGATGCAAGACTGGATTTTTTTCCCCTCTCCTGTCTCACTCAATATTTATTTTGTCTTATTGCTTTTCTATGGGGAAAAAGACCTATGCGCCAATGCTTTGAGTCAGTCCTTTTGGCTTTCTTAATCATGTTTCAAAGGAACAGGTGTGCCTACATACTCCCAAACTGATCAATGACATTGAAAAGATTCCAATAGGTTCCAATGAAGATGAGATCAAAACACAAACGTTCAAAGGCACACAGTGGTAAGCACTCCCAATTCAGCAGAAGTTTGGGGAATTCAACATACCATAGTTTCGTAACCACCAGATTAGAGTTGGACTAGGAACCTTTTAACTTTAGGGCTCTTGATACCATATCTGTGAGATCATAAATTTCATCTGCTGAAATCCCTTCTTCTATACATTTGTTACAGGTCCAGGGAGCCTAGAGTTGAAAGTTGGCCACCTGCTCTATGAAATGAAAGATCAGGTTTGAAATTTTCTCTTTCATGCTAAAATACGACATTTTGATAGACAAAAATGGTTAGACTAAAA
The DNA here is from genome assembly GCA_030015325.1 of Cryptoblepharus egeriae. Classification (NCBI taxonomy): domain Eukaryota; kingdom Metazoa; phylum Chordata; class Lepidosauria; order Squamata; family Scincidae; genus Cryptoblepharus; species Cryptoblepharus egeriae. The sequence goes on from JAREYC010000001.1 coordinate 215,030,122, forward strand.
ATATAGGCTCTATCCTTGAAAAGTGTCCCAAAACTTCACCTGGTACAGAATGTGGCTGCAGTGGTTGTGGGGAGGAGGGCTGGTATCTTACAGTGTTGAGAACTGAGACTCAAATTCTTGGACTTGAGCCATGAAAATTCACATTTTCCACTGACCAAAAGACTGACAAGTCACACATGTGGGAAGACATAAAAAACACTTGGGTATAGACCCCCAACTCCAATTTTTTTATTTGAGTCAGCAAATCAAGTCTGCTTGTGCCTTGGGGGGATGCTTGATTCCTGTTTTTGCTCTGGGGAAATCATCATGGCAACATTCAGACCATGTGTGTGTCTGGGAGCTCCAGCCATAAGGCTGGGAAGAGCTAATATGTGTGTCTGCTAGGAAAGGGAGAGGCACTGAACACAGGATGGGATGCTATTATCACTGAACATAGGATGGGATTTGTCATTATTTCATTGGCTGAGGAAGGACAGAGGGAAGAACCTCCAAGGGGTTTCTTATATTAGGATTAACTCAGAAGCACGGGGAGGGAATGAGGCAAGGAAGTGGTTTAGAGGTCCATAGCAATCACTGAATGGCTGGTGGGAAAGGGAAAGACCCTCATTGTAGTGGGCTGCCAAGGATTGGGTCATCCTGAAAAGCTTTGCACCTTCTGCTCAGGACCCTCCTGTCCCTCTTCTTTCCCCACCAGGGGTCGCACCATGTCACCCTGTGTTTAATAATAATAATAATAATAATAATAATAATAATAATAATAATAATAATAATAATTATTATTATTATTATTATTATTATTATTATTATTATTATTATTATTATTATTATTATTTTATTGTCACTGTACACAAGTATACAATGAAATTTTTAGGTGCACTTTTTCAGGATACAGACACTACCAGTCACCGGAGTGCTGAGCTGCTGCATGTAAATGCACTGCCACAGACATCCTCACAGCAACCCTGTGATGCAGGTAGTTGTTCTATAGGCAGCTCCTAGAACTCTTCCCTCCCAGGTGGAATCCTTCATGGCGTGGTCAATACATCTGGTATCAGGAACTGCCTTCTAAGCTTCCAGCAGGACTTTTCAGATCAGCCAAGCTGTAAAAGTTGACACCTTCTGGCTCTGATGTCTCATAACAGCTTTATCAGCTTGCAGTCTCCCATCCAGGAGCTGTCCAGGTCCTTGCTTGTTTAGCTATCTTCAGTAGCTCTGTGCTCAACCATCAGATCACACCTCTTGAATTAATTGAATTCACATGCCCTATTTACAGATGCATTGAGAGGGGGGATGTATTTAAAGAGAGCTCTGACACACGCAGCCTGGCAGCAGCCCCATTTTTTAAAACATGGCAGGCTTTTTAAGGGGATGGGGCTTGACCTCAGTCTTATAGAGTCATGAAGGGCTGATTTGAGGACTCAGAAAAATGTCCTAATTATGACTCTTTATCAAGTCATGTCCAGGGGTGGTGACCAGGGCTGAATTTAGGTTTGATGAGGCCCTAAACTATAGAAGGTAATGGGGCCCTTTATTACAAAAGACAGTATCCTGATGCTTTACTTCATCTGTGTTAGAAATATTTCCAAATAGAGGCAAGTATAACTGTAATTAAGTATTGTCAACATCAGTAGTGTTGATATCAATTGATTGATTGATTGATTGATTGATTGATTGATTGATTAATTAATTAAATAGAGATGACACTTTGATGAAAAGGCAGTAAGAAAATCCTATACAGTGAATCACTGGCAGTTTGCAACACACAGTTGGATCAGTTTAGCTAAAACAGAAGAGAAGCAAAGGGCACCAACATTCCTGTCAGACTGACAGACACATACGTACAAATCCTAGATTCCCACACAATGCTTACTCTTACCCAGGATTGTGGCCCTCGTTTCCCTGAATGCAAGCAATTGAATAGAAAGTCTTTTCTTTTTCTTAAGTTTCTTGGACTGTCTTCAATTTAAATGGAAAGCTTATCTGTATTAAATGGCTCCACATGGCAGAAAGTTGTAAGAAGTACAAAAGATCTTCTGTTGAGAATTAATGGGGAAAAGTCATACAAAAGCAGGATAGGGTAACATATTACAGCTTTTGACCGGAACAAATTTGGAATTCATAAAAATCTGTTTTCATAAAATTTTACCAAAAATTTCATGAGCTTCATGAGCTTCATGAGGTATATCTGTCATGAAGTATAGACCTAGCCATAATACTATTTCAGGTTTGTTCAATGCCCATCTCTAAATTTGAAACTTAGAATATGTTGTCATCCATTTCTTTCCCTCTGTTTGGGCACAACATGATCCTGATTCTGACTGTATGACAATTATCTCTCATGTATCTTCAAGAAAACTCTCATTTAATGCTGACTTTCCCTTTATAAATGGGCAAGGTCCAGAGGAATGATAGAATGAAAAATCAATATGTTGTGTGTCCCATTCCGGTGATTCATACTGGACCTCTTCCTCCCATAGAAACATGAGTGCAAATTCCTTTCGTTGAGGTCCCCAGTAAATAACATTTCTCTTCTAGCCAGGCACTAGGCCTGGTTTGTGTTAGCAACAGAAGCTGCTTGTACTGTTTTTTGCAATCACGGTATAAATGGCAAAGTGTGTTGTGTATTGATTGCTTTAAATGATTTCTGAGGAAGAAAAGCAAGTCATACTTCTTGATTTGAAACAGCCTGAACAGAGCAAAGACATTCAGCTCTAGTCAGCTGAACCATTTAGGGTGATATCTCACTTGCAGGATGCAACAGGTGGTGTAGTCAGCCATTTGTGGTTACAGTGTGATCAGTTTGGGAAGGGAGATTCCTCCCGTGTAAGTGCAGAGAGACAACAGTGGAGACAGGGACACCTCAATCAGAACCATGCAGGTGCAAAGTTGCTAACTGACACCACAATCCTAACTCCTCGCTAGGCTAGCACAAGTCTCATGCTGGCCTGGAGATGTTGCAAATGTGCCAAAAGGCACTTCTGCACTCTCCTGGGAGTTAGGCCAGTGCACAGTCATGCTTCAGCCTCCTCATGTCACTGCAGGAGCAGGAAAACAGGTGAGTTGCACTGGCCTAGATTGGTTATAATTGTGCCCTGAATGGCCCTGTGTCACTGCTGAAGGAATCTGTCCATGTTGTATATCAGTTATCACGGGTGTCCAAACTTTGGCAGGAGGGCCACATCATCTCTCTGACACTGTGTGGCACAACAGAAAAATGATTTATATACCGTAATTTGAATACATTTACATATAAGAGTGTATTAGAGACATAGGTGGCACCATAACTACGGTACATTGGTGCAAAAGGTCCCATAGTTACTCTGTATTGTGGCCTAAGGCATCTAGCCTCCATTTCACCCTGCCTGCGGTGAGCCTCAATGCAGCCCGTGGCAAGACCCATCCCTTCAGCCCTCAGGCAAGCCTTGTAAAAGATTGCAGGCACCATTATAGGGCAATCAAAAGGGGTGCCTACAATCTTTAACAAAGCAAGCTTTATTTTTTATAATTTCATGATGGCTGTATTCCCCCTCCCTTTTCTATTACAGTCCATCCTAACCAGAGGTGGTGCAGCAAGGCCAGAACCACCTATGAACCTCCCCTATTCTAGGTCCCCACTTCCACAGACTTACCAGCCCAAGCATTTTCTCTGTAAACTGCTTTGTGAACTTTTTGTTGAAAAGTGGTATATAAGTGGTGTATATATATATATATATATATATATATATATATATATATATATATATATATATATATATATATATATATATATATAGTATATAGTATATAAATACTGTTGATGGATGGATGGATTGATTTTTGTTTGCCCTTTTGTTGAAAAGTGGTACATAAATACTGTTGGTTGGTGGGTGGGTGGGTTGGTGGGTGGGTGGTTGGTTGGTTGGTTGGATGGTTGGTTGGTTGATTGATTGATTGATTGATTGGTATTCTGATCAATATTAATCCTGAGTCTTGATACCAGTTGAAACATTTTTCATGGGGTGATGGCAACTGTGGAATTTTTTCCTCCATTAGGACTAATACCACTGTGAGGTTATAGGGTTCAAATTTTCACTCCTATCCTTTTGTCCCAATATGGACAGGAACAGCCCTGGTGCTACTATTTCCAAACACAGACGCACACTTGTGCCAAACTAAACGTTTAAGAGAGTGCATAGTTTGCCCATGGATTTTTGATCTGGGAACCTTGGCCCTGCCAGAAGCGTACCCAGTCCCCTTAAGTGACAATCAGTCAGGAAGCATCAGCAGGCAATAGAGTCTGCCACCTGGGTATATTCTTCTTAATGCTTCAGCCTATTTATTTTTAATGGCCTTTATTCCTTAAGGTGATGACCCTATAAGGCGCTTTGACTTCCCCAGCTCAATTTGTTCCACACTCTCCACTTTAGACATTTGCATTCCTCCCTTTATGACCATTTTAATTATAGCCTCCCAATTTCCAGCTCTCGCTAAATATGAATGAAGCAGATGAACTGTAGCGTCGCCAGCGCATGATGCTGTTTAGCGCCGGTTACTATCTTTAGCCTCGATTCTGGGATTCATTCTCATCTCATTTGCTGAGCGCTCTATCATTAAAGTGTCATTGAAAACTGACACCACTTAATTATAGCAGCTTTCAATTCTTGTTTGCGGCAAGAATAGCTTTAAATGGAGAGGAGTGCAAATTACAGAGAGAAGGGATATTTTTACACCGCACTCAGCATTTTATCAAACAAAGCTGCCTCGCAGGGAATAGGGAACAATACATTATAAAAACCAAACTCTCCTCTGATGCTGATAAATGGGCATTTGATCTTCCTTGTGCAAGCGTCTGTTTTCCGGAGCTTGGGGTGGCCATCATCTCGGCATTCAACATTAGCTGCATCATTGTGCTTTCCTCATCTTCAAAATATTCTTCTTTTTTAAACGGGTGTGATTTGAAAAACTCAAAAGCTTTCAGCTCAATAGTTTTCATATTCCCCATAAAAAAACCAGTACCCTTTTGCAAAGAAAAGGTTTCTTCCTTCTCCCCCTTCCTATTAATTGCTTTTCTCCCCATGGCATTTTTAACCCTGGGGGGAATTAAGGAAAACACTGAGAATGTGGCAATTTTTAACCCTTTCAACTTGATTTTTATATACTAATTGAATCTACAATTCCATTTCCCCCCAACCCAGTCACATTTGAAGACAGCCGCTGTTTAACTGTGACATCCTGACAATTTATAAAGTGATACAGAAGCTGCATTTGTTTCCTTGACCCACTTCCTGCCACAAGCATTCTTTCATCCATGTAAAGATGACTATTCCTTTTCCTCTCCAAATTAAATCACATATCGGGGAGTACCTGCAAAGGCAAATTTGAGCAGGTTTAAGCAACATATTAAAGACACAGCTGATGTTCAAGGAAAACGAACATAAGAAACAATAAGAAACAACATATTCAAAATGCATGCATTTCTGCATATATCTTCTTCAGACCCTAATTTTTCTAGAGACCATTATCTGATTGTCATTATTTACTTATTTTTATAGTGTACTACATGTACATCATTGTGTAAATGTCTGATATTAAAATTCTGTTCACTCTATGAAAGGAATGCAGTGAAAGAGCAACTTATATTATGTTGCCCTATAAAACTATGGATAAGAACTCTGGAAAAGTTAAAAATTCAACACTATTTGAGTGTTAACCCTTTGGCTAGATTATTTGCAATTTGAGTGTTGGGAGACCATATACTCACACATACTGAATTTTTTAAATGTTTGGAATCCAGATTAAGATTATACTTAAAAAAATGTTTCATATAGTATTTGGGAGAGGGTGTGCTTTAATCATTTTCAGAGCAGTCCCTTCCAAACATATTAATCACATCTGAATACATATTTTCTTGTTCAGGTATTACAGCTATATCTTTCTATGAATTCTGAATTCTAAATTTGGGTTAATTTTTAATTTGCCTTTTCTAGAATTTATTTCTATTTTGAAAATTCTGACTAGTGTGAAATCTTTTATGTTACACTTCAATTTCAGTTCATTTCACATATTCATTATCTATTAAATTTTAAAGCCACATTTACATTCTATTTAAATTAAATTTATCAAAACTTTAAATTCCATGTCACCGATCCATAATTCTTTCTTACAATTAGTTGCTTATCAAGTAAACCAAATTGAATTGATACAACACAGATAAACTGTGAATTTCTTAATTAAATATAAAAAGAATATTAAAATTAAAAGACACTTTTTTGAACTTAGGCTGCAATCCTAAAGACACTTTCCTGTGAGTAAGTCCCATTGAACATAATGAGGCTTACTTTTGAGTACGCATGGTTAGGGTTGTGCTCTTATACAGTTAATTTATTTTAAATAAGCTAAAAAATTGTTTCAGAACTAATTTTTCAGAATTTCTATTCATTTTTTAAGGAAAATTCCCATTTCTATGATTATAGAATCATAAATAATAGCTTGGACAAGGGCCAAGTCCAGCAAAACAAGTATTTCAAACCCACCAAATACAGCAATTATGGGATTGCAGAGCGAGATCGAGGAAGAAATCAATATACTATGAACACGTATGAAGTTGGTATATATTGAATCAGATTTTCAGTCCATCTAACTCAGGACTGTCTTCATTGACAGGTAGCAGTGATCCGGGTTTGCAGTCAGACAGCATTCTAGTCTATGTGGAGATGACAGGGGTTAAATATTTCATTTTCTGTGTGCAACATATGTGTTCTGCAATGAGCTATAAGTCCCCCTTCCCTGTCCTTATCCAGCAAAGCTGTCACAACCTGAACAGGGAGGAAAGCAAGAAATTGACAGAGGCTAGAAACCAATGTTGCAGCTCTTATACAGAGAAGTGCAAATGTAGGTACTGTATACAGTTTTTATTATGAAAACAGCGTCACAATAAGGATGTCATACAAAATGCAATCCAGTACAATCTCTTAAATGCTCAAATTGCCACCCATCAGTATTTACACATTCTTAACTCTTATAACTCTGTACTTACTTTTGCACCACCACCACCCCATTATATTATTAGGCGGCTGGGATGGTAGGGCCAAGTCAGATAAGTGGATGAAATTCTTATAATCTCTTCCCAGCACAAGAGCAACAGAGTAGGGTTAGAACTGGGTCTCAGCTGGGCCAAATTTAATATGCATTCCATCTAAGTAACTTCTGGAAGTTCTGAATTACTTTAGAGTAGAGATTCCCCAAAGCAAAGAATGATGAACAATTAAGTGACAAAAGGCTGTGTATAGACTGTCAGGTTCCCAAAGTATAAAAAGTTACCATTTTATACAGCTTTGGAAGATGGAATCAAATTAGAAAGTGTAGCTGACAGGTGGGACCAGAATAACCATCAAATACTGCTATAGAAAATGAAATACTCCTATATTGCTGCCAATCACATACCTCAGACTAACACTTGCTAAACAGCAGGTATAGATCTGAATGGACCCATGGTGGCTATAGAGGCTTTTTCATGGGTAAACAAACAAAACTTTGTTTATCCTGAGAACTTTCTTTCTACCCCTGGCCTGCTAATGCAGTACATGTTCTGTTGGCACAACTGCACGATGTGTGGATTTCGGTAGAATTGAGCTATTAGTTTTCAGTTTCAGTACCTTTATTGGCATAATATTACAATAAACACTTAAAAATTTCATACATAAACATACCAACAGTAAACTCCAAAAGTCCAGGACTTCAGGAAATAGGAGCACGTTTCTGGTTAGACGCCACAACTTATGAGATAAAAGTAGCTATCTGGAGAATGATGTTAGAGTCAGATGTGGCTGTTAAGGATTGCAACATAACTCAGAAGGGAATTTAAGATGGGGAGCTATTAGTTGCATTTAAACCAATAGGGATAGATCAGTTTAAATCATAGCATACCAGTTTAACTAGATTGGGAAATATTTTGTATTTCAGCAAGTTGCTTCTCTGTCTGTCCCTGATATGGATACTCACATACTATCTTCTCCATATAAAATAAAATGTGAATGCTACTTGAATTTATTTTTACGCAGCTATTTCATAGTTTTATTTTTTATATTATAAAAAATATAAAGCAACCAGCAACCAGCCGTTGCTTCTCTAATCAAATTCCCATTTCAAATTCAACATACATAAAGCTCACTTAAGCTCTACTTTTCAAAAAATATATGGTTAATTTTTCATAAATCTTTTTAATATAGAAATTTTGGGGTCCCTTTAACATCAGGGCTATATTAACTCCTACTGAGGGCTCTGGTCTTTCAGGTATTTTAGGCCCTCTCTTTGCACTTCAGTCTTTCACCCATCTGACAGCCTGACCTTGGTATGGTAGATATATTAGGGCTATGTAATACACTGAGAGTAGGTGGCATCAATTAAAGTAATGTATATACTGTAAATACACTGTGGCCTCTCATAGCATAGCCCACTGTTATGGCCAAAATGATGCCCCAGAAGTGACATTACAAGTTATAAGTATATTATAGGTACATTTTAAAACCCCTTGTCGATTAAAAAATTCATGGATAAAAAAATTAGTGGAAAAATAGATTTGAAGATCCACTTCCAGGTTTCCTGCTTCTCCATTGCTCCTAATGGAATAAGGTAATGTCTTGCTATTTGCAAGGGTTTGATTCTGGAACTCCCTGCTGATACAAAAACATGATTTATATAAAATAAATTTAAGAAAAATAAAAAGTGCATCCCTATACAATTGTGAAAAATAACTTTTCTTACAGTTGTAGAGAGGCAGTCAGCAATTAGAAATGGAAAGGATCCCCTGCCTTTACCTGTCTCAGCTGAAGAATAGAATGATTGCTTGCATGACTGCCTCTCTATAACAGAAGAAAAGCAGTTTTTAATACTGACAGAGATGCATTTTTCCCTTCTCAAGGGATTGGCATGTTCCTTCTCATTTGCAGTGGCAAATTCATGCAGTAATTCATGTTGAGTGAAATCTGTGTATAAAAATCTATGTATATCAAGGTTGCAGTAGCGTAATGAGGATATAGAGCCAGGTGTGAAACGCATGGGCACCAGAGGGCACCACTTTGATTCTCCTCTGGTGCCCCCAGTGGCTGCTACAGCACCTCTCTCTATCTCCCCTCCCTGATGGCCCTTCCTTTGCAAGACATGTCCTCTTTTTTAGGCATGTGTCCTGGAAAAAGTCTCCCTTTCCCCTCATTTCCCTGTAATTCATAGAAAAAGTCTCCCTTGCCCCCATTTCCTTGTAATTCATATATCATATCTGCTAAATTATATTTAATATTTTAAAATTTAATAATAATCAATATAGTGTTTAATCACTTGAAAGCTGTGTGTGTGTGTGTGTGTGTGTGAGGGAGGGAGGGAGGGAGAGAGATAGTGTGTGTTGTGTGTGTGTGTTTTAGCTTTTCTGTGCTCATTTCCTACATTCCTTGAGTGTCCTACATATTGAGGGTGACATGTCCTCTTTTTTGGTTATGACATATGGTCAATCTGCCTATAGTCTGCTTGGAATTCATAAAGTATATGTATTAAATTATATGTAATATTTTTAAACATAATATTCAGTAACACCTGTATAGGGTTTAAGCACAAGGGTTTTGAGCTTTTACTGTATTTATTTTGTAATGCTCTACACTTTTTTGGGTGTCCTACAGTGGGGCGGGGGCTTCTCCTCTGTCCAATTATTGAACTTTTGGGTGGAGTAGGGGTTGAGGTTATTGACTTGATTGACTTTAATGTATTTACAATTATTTGTTTTAATTTGCTTGATGATGTCACTTCCAGCCATGACATCTCTTTTAGTGGATCCTGGACAGATTGTTCAGGAGTCCCAAGATAAAAAGGTTTGAGAATTCCTGCAATATGTTGTTAGAAAGTTGGCACCACTAGTGACCAAAATGGCTAAAAATAATGGTTTTCAGGAATAATCACATCATGTTATATACTGTTGGATGTGTAATTTACAGAAGAATGCAGTGCAACAAACTCATTTGAAATATCTTTTTTATATTAAAATGTGTGGTAAAAAACCAATACAGACAGGGCAATGGCACATAACCATGCCCACCATCCAAGTGTTGCCCCACCCCATCTAGATGAGTGAAAAAGTCTGTCTGGCACTTTGCAGAAATCTTTCTTGCTACAAGCAGGGGGTTGGACTAGATGACCTATTGGGGTCCCTTCCAACTGTATGACTCTATGATGGTTGCAAAAGTTTGCATTTGGTCATTTGACTGCAAACATTAGTGCTGAAATCTGTCTGCTCATTTGCAGAGATGTTTCCTGCTACAAGCTGGGGGTTGGACTAGATTATCTAATGGGCAAAACTTCGGGTGCCCTTTTGCTATGGGTGCCATTTTGCCTAGGTAAGCCTCTGCAAGGTTGGACCTGTATATGGATTAAAAAATGATTGGTCCCTAGTCCCTGCAATGTCCCTAGGCTTAAGCATAGTCAGCCTTAGCATTCTGGCTCTCATTTGCCTTGCTTTTTCCAATACTTCTCCTCCATGTTTGTAAACTCTTGATTTCTTGTTTTTAAATTTCACAACACTAAAACTAGACCTTGTTGCATCGTAAAACCATTTATAAAATGTTGGTTGCACTTAGTTATTGAATAATACACACAGGAGGGTCAAATACTGGATAATAAAACCAATACTCAAAAATAGCTTAAGCCATAAAATGAACTACATCAGTAAAATAGATAGTAAAAAGGAATCTCCTAACCCAGACTGAAAGACGATGGGCAAAATCCAGAGTAACCACAGGGAGTCCTTGCTCCGGTGTAAGAACAAATTACTCTGCATTGCAATATGAATTTCCCATAGGTTTTCATTAAGTGGTGCAGTAACTACTGGTGCACGTAAAGTCTCTTATGTGCTCCCGTAATTACTCTGGATTTGGGGGTAATTGTATCTATGAGTTACACCAAAAAATATGAGATTGCTTTGCATGGATGGAACCCAACATTATGTCATAGTAGTGGCTGTATGAGCCAGGATAGTGTAATGGTTAGGGAGTTAGTGGTTAGGGTGTTAAACTGAGACCTGGAAGATCCAGGTTCAAGTCTCCTCTCATCCACAAAGCTTCCTAGGTGACTTTGGGCTAGTCACTCTCAGCCTCACTCATCTCATGTTGTTCTAAGGAAAAAGGGATAAAAAAAACTTTGTAAGTTGCTTTGACATGGGAAAGGTGGTGTATAAATCCAAACAAATAATAAATATGGCTCTTGTTATGTATTGAATATACTGTATATAGTTGTGTTAAGCCCTGCAAAATAACCCTAACTGTTAAGCCCTTTTTGTAAGCCCTTTAGATAACCCTAACTGTTAACTCCAACAGTTTTGGAGGGAAACTTAGAACATTCATATTTGGGCTTTTTCAAGTATTATGATAAGGCCCAGTGGGCCTAAGCAGGCCTCCGTCAGTCTTGAAAGACTATGGTATCGTGCTCGGCACTGCGTACGCTGCATGTGAAGCACAAAAGCCTGGTTTGGCTTGTTATGGAGGATAGGCTGTTACCCAAGCAGCAAATCCCCCCTCTCCACACCACTGAATTAGTCCAATGGAAAGGCAGAGCCGATACGATTGGATCCAGCTGCATCGCAGAGCTGGACTAAGGACAGGAGCTCACCCTGTCTTGTGGGGCCAACCCAGGAATCGAACCCTGGTCTGCTGGTTAACAGGCACAGCATCTTAACCGCTTACAGACATTCGCCAGCTGTTCCTCAGTTCAAGTTTGAGCCCATAAATGCTGTTGTAGCTATTTTGGTCAGCTTCTTGCCTACTGAAACCCACTACACAACAGCCCTTATGAACAACCTGTGGCTGGATTTGGCCTCTTGAATATTAGTTCCCTTTAAAGTTATAACATTATTGTATTGTTGCCTGCCTGTTATTGGTTTTTACTGTTTTTTGTATAGTTTAATTGTATTCTAATTGTATTTTAATTGTATTTATTGTTATCCAGTTTTAATGATATTTTATTGTTGTTTTTAAATGTTGTTAGCTGCCTTGGGTTTCCTTCTGTTAAGGAAGAAAGGTGGGATATAAATCTAATAAATAAATAATAAGTAAATAAATTCATTTCCAGGGAGATAGGATATTCACAAATAGTCCCAACTGAGTCCGAGGTATGGCCTTATGCCTACTTAACCTCTGGTGGGTTGATGTATCTCTCACCATATTTTCCTTCCAGACATCGTTTACTGAACCTCTTGTTTGCTGTGTCTATGTTGTTGTTTTTTTTCCTACAGAGCTACAGTTCAACACAGGAGCCTTTTAGTACGTGGCTGTATGGCTGGGATCATCATATTTATAAACCTTAAGGAATACATCTGACTCCTTGAATTCTCAGAGGCTCCATCATTAGTTTCTATTCTGTCTTCTCTTATGGTTCCATGTTTAGAAAGTCAATCTCCCTGCAAAATCTGTAAAACAAAAGACAATAACCATTTGCCACCCTATTAGCCATTGGTGTAGGTGTAAGCAATAGTGGTGCCTGCAATATACTGGTTGAGAGCAGCGGTAGGCTTCAGGGGGTTCTTACAGGTTCTATAGAACCCTTTGCTAATGAGCGCCTGGTTCTGAGAACTGGTTACTAATGGGACATAGAACCTATTGTTCTGTAGACATAGAACCTGTTGTTAATTTATTTGAATCCCTCCACTGGTTGAGAGGAAGCACATCAACCAATATTCACATTTGCCCAGTCAAGGCAGAGAGTCTTGGACAGTCACTCATACTCATCTTATACCTTCTAATGGTTCCACCAAGTGTACTTAGTACTTGGTTTATATTTACAGAACACTCTAAAATTGCTCCAAAACTGCATTTCAAACCACTGCTTTCAGCAATTGCTCTGTTTTGCCTGCTTCCTCAAACAAATCTAGCTTTTGCTGGAGATAGATCTAAGATACCAGACTAGATGCCAGAGTTGAATTCCCAAATGCCTCATTTTCTCCATTTTTAATTGGTGAACAATGATGACAGCTGCCAGGGCACATGCCCATACATATTTTCTCTGTCATCACTTTCCACAGGGTATATGCTACCAAAACGTCCACGGATATCAACACTAAATTCTACAAATATATATAAATAAAGGCTGCTGACAAATATACTGGTTCTATCATCAAGTGCTACAGTTATGCTATCCTGTTGTATTTTGTTCATATACCAATTTTTTCTTTCCATTGATATTACTTATAAAGAAGAATTCTTTATTTTCTTTCAAATTTCAGTATTCACAGACTGGTCTCACCCACTGTTGTTCAGTTGTCAAAATCCAACATTTTTTGATCCACCTTTTATAATGATTTTTCTTCCTCCTAATTCTTGCAGTCTTTCTTCTTTATTGAATTCAGTTTTGCTTCAGATCAGTTGTTGCATTCTATAGATTTTTAAGTAACATTTTGCCTAACTTTCGGGTTTGCAGTATCAGTCTTTCTTTGTTATACTTCTTAATTTCTTTCATTTCTCCAACTAAAAACACAAATACTTGCCACTTTCCTTCCCACGAGAAAGGTTTACTTTAGCTATCCGTGGACACCCTTTTAATTTATGGCACATTCGCTTAGCCTGTAAGTATCTCCTGGGTCCTCTCTGTTTAAAAGATCCCAGCACAGGCAGCAAATGGAGAGAGGGAGAAAAAAATGACACGAAACTGAACTTCTCAAGATCAATGCTTAACATAAAAATTTCATCACAATCTTTATCATCTTGCAAGGGTTGCAGAACGGGCCCGAGCTCTCGCCACCTTTAACTTCCTTAAAGTCGCCTATTTTACCTTCAAATCTGATGAAGTGTCAAAGTCATTTACCAGTAATGAGTTCTGCTGCAAATTTTATTTTGCTTGGAATTTAATTAATGGGCCAAAGACTTTCCATTGTGATTTGAGCAAATGAATAATAAATCAAGAAAGGAGATTTGTCAGGGAAGGAACATCTGTTTCTTACAAGCGTTACAACATGACTACAGCTTGGCTGTGCATTACCAGCTCAAAGACAGTAGGAGTCCTCTCCTCTCAGGCTCTCTTCATTTATTGCTCCACTGAAGGTGAACAGAGAGCACTCTAATGGGCCTCTGGTATTAATAAAACTTTTCGCTTCTCCAGTTTTGCCGTCGCCCCTTCCTTTTGGGTGCTACTGTCCTTAGTACATGGTTTGTTGGTCAACGTCAGGATTCTGCAGTGTCAGTCCTTTACGGGATGATTAATAACGGAAAGACAAATTCATAAGCAGAAACAATATGAAATTACCATCATATTAGTGTTAACTGTCATGCTTTTTATTTTTGGAAGGAGGGGGGTTGTAAATGAGATAGTGATTGAAGTTAAGTACTTTGACTTGTACTGTCAGAAGCAAAAGTAGGTCACCGAACCTGTTGTGCTCTGTCTAGTTAACCAATAAAAGGGCTCCAAAGCTCAGTTTAGCCTCTTTTTTCCTACCACAAGCACTGTCAGAACAATTAAGAAAAAATTAGAGTTCAACGCACTGAAGATTTTACATGTTTAAAAGGGGAGGGGGAGCAAAAACGGGGAAAGGCCCTGCCGTTTATTCTGCAGTGCTTATTGTCAGAGCCCATTTTTTTTGCTCCTATTCACCAAGGAGGGCTTAAGTGCCCACTAGGTAGGAATAAATTGCCTTATGAAAATTTGCACGGCAGGGTTCACAATGGCTCCAGTGTAATGTTTGTAATATATGCAGAACATAAATGGCTGCTAACGGTATGCAGAAAAAACACAAACCCTACAATCCAGAGTAACTACGGGAGCACGTAAGAGACATTATGTGTACCCGTAGTTATTGCATCACCTAGTGAAAACCTATGGGAAATTCATATTGCAATCCAGAGCAAATTGTTCTTACACCAGAGCAAGGACTCCCCGTAGTTACTCTGGATTGCGCCCAAGGTCTAACATGCAGTGTTTCGAAATATGTAAAACGAAGTATTGCGAGAGGATCTCTGATGTTGGATGGAACACTCCAGTGTAATGTACAAACACACACACATACACACGTTTGTCAGCTGTACTTTTATATATTTTTTAAAAAAGAAGGAAAAAAGAGAAACTAAAAGGAAAGAAGAAACTAATAGAACAGAAATATTCTTTAAAAATGTATGGATTTACCTTTCTTTAGTCTATTATTAATTTCTACTACCTAGAAATCTGTCTTAAACTATAATCTTATTTAACAATTCCAACAGACATAAAAATGAGATCAGAGTTATATAGCAATTGTCTAATCCATAACTGACTTGACTCATAATCCCTCCCTTGTGCAGAAAATCCATGAATGGTTTCCAATTGTCCATAATGTTTTCACTGAGTTCTTCTTAAGTAGTAAGTTTGTCCATTTGTCCAATATCTTAATCCACCATTCTTCAACAGAAGGCATCTCTGGGACCTTCCAGCTGTATTTCCAAAGTCAGTAAACACTTTCACGGTACCACGGTACAGTCAGGAGTGCTGAGCTAACCTTCATTACTAGCCCCAAATTCAGATATAATAGCAGTAATTAAAATAACCTCTGCCTCATGGTCATTTGATGTTACTCAGTTTCTTCAGACCTTAGAGGAAAAGTGCTGCTTAAAATCAGATAAATAAATGCTGGATACTCTGCAGGGGTCTCCAAACATTTTGGCAGGAGAGCCTCATCATCTCTCTAACATTTTGACAGGGGCAAAAAAAAAATTTTACATTTAAAATTAGAATAAATTTACATAAGTTTGCATGTAAGAATGTATTGGAATGGATCACAGGACTTGCCCAGGCACCAGTTTGAGGGATCTTGAGGCTTGCCACATCTGGCCCCATGGCCAGGGTAATAAATCATCATTTTTAATTTTGATCATCTTCAAGATGACCAACAGTGGATATTTTTCTACAAATATTTTCTTAATGAATTCCATTGGTTGCTGAGCGTGAGTCGGTGGATCTATTTTATGATTCTACATGAGGGGAAATTACCGTGCATGGTGATGAAAAGCCTGAAAGTGTATCATGAAGGTTCGGAAAGAACAAATATGTAGATTCATTTTTCTTTCTAAATTGTCATTTTTAGTAAGTTTAATGTTTTAATGAATTTTTTGGAACCATTGCCTTATTTTAACGTGGCTCTACCAAAACTCTTCCCATTTTCTTGCACTTACATTGTTGTGCAGCCTGCCTCTTCTTCTGCAGAAGCACAGCAGCATCTGTGGGTGAAAGCCAGACATATGTCTGCCTACCACAGTGAACTCTCAGCCTGGCAGGATAAAGCTATGCTTATTCCAGGCCCATATTTTTCATTCTCATTTTAACTGTTACAAACACTCTCCCAGTGCCGAAGAACAACAGGGCTAAACTCAGATTTATGTGTCAATTAAGAGATGTTCTTCTTTCCAAGACTTGCACGTTCCATGATTATTACCTTATGGGTTTTCTGATTAGCTTCACGGGAGACCCAACACAGTACACCTTTTTCATGAAAAGACACCTCTGTGTGCTGCATAGTCTAGAGAAGGATCAATGGATTAAAAAGTGACCAACATACATGTATTGATTGAAGGAAATAGCACAAAAAGAATGACTGTTGAAGAGGGAAATCAGAATAGCAAAGCTGGGAGATTGGTTTTTCTCTGGAGCCAGACCATGAACATTAAAAAAGTTTTTAAAATACAAGTTTTATTTGTTTGTTTTGAAAATAAAATCTCTATGGAAAGCAAAAAAAAAAAAAGCAAGGAAGTTCGCTTGAAAATAAAAAAGAAATAACATAGAATGCACAGAAAACTGTTGTAGCTGAAAAGATAATCTCTCCAAACTGGAAGCATGAGCAACAAAATGGCACATAGAGTTAAAATCTAAGCAGGTGTAAAATGATTTATGTTTAAAAAATCCTAAATTCACATGTACAAGGACTAATGACAATGGGAAGGCATTTCTGGTGGATATCTCACTTAAAAATAAATATACATATGGAGTTTTGTTTTGTTTTTTGCTTGTTACAGTAAGGAAAGTGGCTGAAGCAATGGTGATGCCTTGGTAGGAATACCCTGTGCACAATCTTTAGGACAAACCTATTATGACACCATGTCCACAAATGTTTAATGCTTTAATCATGTGCACACTTCATTGGGAGTAGGATAAATTGAAATTAGTGGGTATGATTATGCATATGATAAATTTGCATAGGAGTGGTGTATTGTCACACTCGGTGCTGTGGTGGTTCAGTGGTTAAAAGATACTGAGCTTATGAACCTGAAGGTTGAGAGGTCAGTGGTTCAAGACCTGAGTACAGAATGATGGAGTGAATTCCTCTTACTTGCCCAGCCCCTGGCAACCCAGTGGTTCAAAAGAATGCAAAAACTGTAGGTAAATAGTAAATGCAAATAGGAAAATAGGTACCACTTCCGAGGGAAAGGAACAGCATTCCATTCACTTTAGCATTTATTCATGCCAGACATATGACCATGAAGGTGTCTTTGGCCTGTAACAGGGATGAGCACCACTCCTTAGTCAGAAACTAGCAGGGCAACTGCAGGGGAATCTTGACCTTTACCTTACCCTTTTATGGAAGGGTAAGAGTGGAAATGAGATAGGCTGCAATCCTAACCACACTTTTCTGGAAGTCAGTACTATTGAACACAATGGGACTCACTTCTGAGTAGACATGCTTAGGACTGCATTGTAAATTACCTTTCCCTGGATTGCATCCATCCAAAGCACCCGTTCATTCTATTGAAGCTGAAGACAAGGGTCCTATTGATGGAGAAGACTATGCAGTTCACCTCATGGGCTTAGACCAGGTTTAGCAAGTAATATTTTAGTGTCCTACTGAGTGGAAACATTAAGAGCATTTCAAATTAAAAGAACCCAAAAGCAAATCATACTTTCTTTTGTAATTCAGTATCTCCCCTGCGTGGGTTGTGGCAAGAATTTGCTTCAGATTTCCTCCCCCTTTTCATCTTTTATTACAACTCAAAACTACAGAAGATAATTATAAGAAGTGAATTATCAGGATGGTGGTTCTGTCTATATTCCCAACAGCAGTGATGAAATACAACAGAAGGTCTGGTCTAGAGAGTAGAGCTGTTATTATGCCCAAAGATATCTGAAGGTCACCAGCTCAAAAATACCAGAAGCTGTGCGGTGAGACCTTGAAAATCAGTACTGGGCTGAGTCAGAAGGTAAGGAAGCCAGCTGCAGCTGAGTCTCAGTGTTGTGGCAAAAAACGGCCAGACTGAGAGAGTGCCCAGACAACAAAATGATCCATCAAGACTCTTGAGAGAGAGAACCTCTTTGTTTATTGTAAAACCCTCTTGGGGGTTAGATCTGCCTGCCTACATAAACTGCCTGGAACAAAGTCAGAGGAGAAATCCTACGGCCAGAAAGACGGTATATAAAATACCTGTTGTTCTTGTTGTTGTTGCTGCTGCTAACAGTAAACTCTTCCCTGGTTGGCAGAAAGCTCATATGAGCTAATCCACCAAGTCATTCCAAAAGGACATCTGTGTCCTTGGACCTGGAATATCTTTCCATGAACAAACAACATAAAAAAAGACTGGTTTAGCCATTTCCTTTGAAAGACAAATCTTTCTGATAAGGAAATGTTTCTACATGCCTCTGTTTCTCAATGATCTTTTCCTTCCATTTTTCTAAGTTGATTTTTGGGTATTACTGAGAAATCTCACAGATTCCCCCACTCTCCAATTAGCCGGTTCTGCCCTATCACAAAGTTCCAAAGGGAGCTTTTGTGCCTACGAAGGGCACTTACTATGGTGCCTTATTGCCACAAGCTTTTGAGCACCTCACAAACTTTAATGCATCCATATGTGCCACATCTCCCATTGATTATGCTTCATGACTGCAACAGGCAAGAAAGACATTTCCCCCTCTTTCCCGCATGTCTTGTTGGGGAGGGATAATTGTGCCCAGCAGATCTTGTTTTTAACGCTTCTTATATATCACAAAATACTGTAAGTTAACAGCTTGCTCAGGGAACAAGAATTTGTTCCAGTTCTTGATTTAAATGTTTATGCTAATTGCTATTTATTGGCTCAGATGCAAATGATAGGTTGGCCAAAGTGAAATTTTATGACGAGCAAACTCCCCCCTTTTGTGCAAATTGAAAAAGTGAAACAAGAAGAGGATGAAATGAGCCGAAGATGGTCTTAATGGCTGCTTTTTAATGGGGAAGATAAAATTAAGACTGATTTACGTGGCCAACTCCCCTGTTTTCTCTTATCAGCTCATTTGGCAGGAAAAATGGAAAAGTAATTGTTCCTCTTTCAGTGTGGACCTCAAACCATTATTTATTGGCTGAAATTAATTGCTGTTTATCCTTCATTCACGTGGAAACCGCTCTATCAGCATTATGAAGCCCAGCAACTCAACTAGTCCCTTGTAATTTAGCTGATAGCAAGCACAGATCCTGATGAGCCGTGCCTTAATTTTCTGGGCTGTGGGAGTTAATGAAGACTCCTTTTCTTAGGTGGACATATTTGTATTTCTACAACATTAATAACAAAAGCTCATGCTTTCTCTTCAACAGCACATAAACTTTTTTATATCATAAAGGAAAAAAATTCTAAACAGCCCCTAAAGAAGCAGATCACCTAAAAGGAACGGATCACCAAAACAAACATCTATTCTGATTTTTCAAACCTGATATGGACCACAAAATATCTTCTCTTAAAAGATTCAGAGGTAAGCAGCATTTGTATTAATCTGGTTCTTTCCTCCAGTGTTTTAGCCTCATTATATCTACCTTCAATGGGTTCATATAACTCATGGGTTCATATAACTAGCTGATTGTGCAGTTAATGTCACAAGGGAGCTACGCAATGGAGGTTGCAATCCTTTGCAATCCTTTGCAATCCTGGAAAGCCATCCTGGCACCACCATTTTCACAATCCATCAGACACCCTGGGAGGGAACGAAACGTGCCAATATCAAGACAGGGGAAACAATCAGCAAAACCAGTGGTGCTGGGAAGCGAGCCAAATTAGGCTGGATCTAGACAAGCAACAAAATGAAGTTGAAAGTAAGTGGATGGTCTCACTTTGGATGACAGCCAGTCTATCCATGAGGCCTAAGATCTGTTGTTTCACAGGCCAAGTTGCTTTAGATTACCCATCTCTGAAATCTGCCTACCTCTACTGTTCCTCCTCTTCCCATCCCCTGGATTAGAAAAGAAAGAACAGAGCAGAAGAGAAAAAGTGTGGTGAAAAAATTGGTAGGAGATACTCTAGCCATCCACTCTCCGCTCATCTCGCCACACTGTTTTTATTTGAAACTACAAGTGGGAGGTGGTGAAGCAACAGAAAAAGCAAGTGGCACATCACTGGATAAGGGAGGTTGGCACTTGGTGCACCCATCAGTTACTTGGAGATTTGGATAGCAGGTTGGACATCATATCATTAATTGCTCCCCTGTGTAAAATAAGTAAGTACCTGGAGGGTGTGATGCGAGTTCACCTCCTCCTGGTGCACCCTGGATAGCATGAAAGTGTGAACTAAATAACTAGCAACATTTGGCATTCATACAACATTGAAGAATTGGCGGTTGGCGACTGTTGGCAGCCAGACATCTATGTGGAATTCCTGCCTCTCAAAATAGAAAACATCTGATTTATATAAGTCCATGTTTTTGCCATACGCTAAATAAATAAATGAGGTACCTGGAGATAGAAAACTGAGCAAACAACAGGTAAAAGCTGGACTAGAATTGCTCCCCTGATGTGGAATAACAGATTTATTCCAGTAGGATAGAACCAAAGCATCCCTCTTTCTATATATTCACATTGTGACTTTTAGGGTAGAGGTACAGCATAAACCAAACTAGTACCAGCTTGGAACAAACTTTCAAAGCCCTGAACACCGATGAAACAGATTGCAAGATGGATGCCGTCAAACTAACTACAATGGCTTTTGGATCTCATGGCCATATAGTTTAATTTCGGCAATATTTCCCACCTTAATTGGACATTAACAAAGTTTTATAACATATTTTGCTCAACAGCTGTATGAAAAAATATGTTGCATCCATACACAGACACTGCTTTGTATTTCGACGAGGCTGTTCTCTTCAGCTCTGTCAGGGAAACGGAGGCTTAATAACCCCCAAGAGACCTGGAATTGTCCTTGAATATCATGAGGTGAACATAGGGGAACTCCAGGCTTGCAAAACTCTCCTTTCTTAATTGTCTTCCAATACATGAAAAATGCCTTTGCATATTAAAAATCCATCATCTATTGGGAAACTAATGGGAGCAAGACCCATGGTGGTAAAGCTTCCATCGCAGGCGTTCTTGGATGGGGGTTGATCCAAGGTTGCAAATGACTTATGAAAATAAATGCACCACATGTGAAAATGATATTATATTTTAAGGACTAAAATATATAAAGTTTATATGGTACAGTTTCATGGGGACAGAGTTCAATGAATATCTTTTTTGCCTGGACAATAAATCAACGTGTGTCTCTGTGTGAGCCTCCTATGTATGCAGTCTCTGAAGTGCAACCCCATTTGCCATTATACCTGCTCTACCATGGGGATCAAATGCCACCTGTGGGACAGTTTTTGAAACCTGAAAATACCTAGAACAAAGAACTTTTTAAAAACTGGAGCAGATTTGAATGTAAACTTAAAATTGTCATCCTTTAGCACAGTGTTTCTCAAAGTGGGGGTCAGGACCCCTTTTGGGGTCGCCTAGAGCTTTCCTTGCCAGACCTCCAGCTGTAGCTGCATGTGCACTGGGGCTGACTGACAGCATCAGGGCCCAATCCTATGCATGCCTACTCTGAAATAAATCCCATTGTGTTCATTGTGTGCATAGAACACACATTTCATTTGTAACAATGAAAATATATCCTGCATATCAGATATTTACATTACGATTCATAACAGTAGAAAAATTACAGTTATAAAGCAACGAAAATAATTTTATGGTTTGGGGTCCCCACAACATGAGGAACTTATAAAAAGGTCACGGCGTTAAGAAGATTGAGAACCACTGCTTTAGCACATGTAATATTTGTGGCACACAATTGTTGCATTTTATCAAAGTGAGACTACCGGGGGTCAAGATGGGAAATGGGTTTGCCACCAAACACAGCAACCCACAAAAGTTTGTCATCAGTATAACTTAACCTGTGTTCTCCTGCTGACATCTTGTGATATATGTAGTTTCCTAACCAACAGTGGTCAGTGATATGGAGAAGGAAAAAGTCCAGAAGAATGACATCCTGATGTAGGAAAAATTCTACTACACATTATGGATTGGGGAAGATGGACAGAAAGACATGTTCATTTTCTCATTTTGGGTATTTCCTATTCTGACATTGCATTTTTTTTCAGACAAAAAAGTTACGGCAATTAGCACAAACAACTGTGTCCGTGAGACCTCCATTATTACATTCTAGAAACCCTCATGGAGAAAGGATTACATTCTAGAAACCCTCATGGAGAAAGAAAATCAGTGGTTAAAAAAAAAATGAAAAATAGACTGTGCTCCTCCATTGCTCCTAGTGGAAAAAGGTTTTACCCCAGTATCTGCAGGAGTATGATTTGGGGATTCTCTGTTTTTACCTAAAAATGTGTTAAATAAAAGCAATTTAAAAAATAAAAATGTGTCTCTTCACAGTTATTTAAAGACAGCTTTTTGTACTGTTGTATAGAGGCAGTCAGCAATTAGAAATGCAAAGGACCTCTTGTCTTTGCCTGGCTCAGCTGAAGAAAGGAATAACTGCTTGCATGACCACCTCTCTACAACAATAGAAAAGCAGTTTTTAGAACAATGATTTGCAAGGGCCATTCAGATTGAATCAAATACTGTACATGTATTTTAAAAATCTGTTTATAAGAAGGATGGATCTGTATAGTTTCGATATGGATTTTGGCCATGAAAGCCTTAACATGTTTGCAAAAATGCAATATTCAATCATGAGTTCCAACAGATGTATTTAGTTTAGAGTTCATTCTTATCCTGCTCTTCCTCCATTGTGGTCAGGGCAGCAAGCATGGTGTCTCTCCTTTACTTTACCCACACAATACTCCTGCAAGGAAGCTTAGGCTGAGAGATAGCAATCAGGATATGTCCTCTTATAATATAAAAGTCACCATATATCCTCTTTTTCCAGGACATGTCCTCTTTTCTTAGCCTTGTGTCTTGGAATAAATATTTCATTGTCTTTATTTTCCTTGTAAGCATGCAGCATGTAGCTATCTTGTAATTAATAAATTATATGTAATAGTCCTACATTTGAGGGAAACGTTTCCTCCTTTATGGTTATGACATCTGGGTGCTCTGGATAGCAACTTCATGGCTGAATAGGAATTTGCAGCTGAAACTCTAACAATTTGCATTTGACACTCTAACCATTACCACATTGCCCCTAGTTTGAATATATGTGTGAATTATTCAAACCCCATTGAAAATATTCTGCCCGGTAAATATCTTGTGTTCTCTCATGCTGCTAACATCTTATATTTTGAAGTTTGCTATTTCAAATCAAATCTGTTTTGTAAATCACTGTGTTGTATAATTTAATGTAGTACTGTATATTTTTAAAGCTGTCTCTTCGGAAAGTTGCCTTTCAGGAGGAAGTAATCAGAAATACATCCCACTAGCTCACTCCCTGAGCCTCAGATGTTCTTCCAATGTTCAATGGGACTTACAGGTGATTAGTATCTCTCTATGTCAGGCCCTAAGCCAAGAAACCAGTTGACATTCCTCAGCTGCCAAAGAAATAAAAGAAAGATGTAGCAAGCAAGTGGCATCCCAAGCTGTGACAAATGTTGAAAATCAGAGAAACGAGAGGCTGCAATATTGGCTGAAATGTCAGATGGATTAAATGAAAACAGGTTGATTTTTAGCCATGAGAGAAAACCCAAATCAGGTATATCAGGAGCACACAGCGAGAGTGAGTTTCAAATATAAACTGAGAAACTGACAAGCGCACTGTCAAAGTTACTCACTAGAGACATATGAAGACTGAAACAAATCTGACCAGTCTTCTGGAACCGAATGAGTTGGCGGAGAAGGGAACTCCAAAATGGAATCACTGTCGGGAGTACAAACCCCCTTTCTTTACTCCAAGTAGCACCTTGCAGTGTTTTATATCCTTTTTTTCCTAATTCTGTCGACACAAATAAAATACAATGACATTTTACATGATTACTATTGATGTAATAAAGTTTCTTTCAGGTATGTTTCTGTCCCACTCTCATTGGTACTGTTGTGATTTTGGCTGTCTTGGTTATTGGATGAGGTATCTGCCTCCCTCCACAAGTCCCTGGAGAATCCTAGGAACAGTGTAAGGCTAGTTATCATTAGCCATTATCATTAGCAATTAACATGACTAGCTATCATTAGTGAGATGGTGAAGTCATCCCCCAGCAGAGTAACTTCCCTACTATGTAAGTGGCAATCTAGTTGAGGATTAGATTGCCAGGGGGTTTAGAGGGCAAGGGCTTTTTTTACTGTACATGATTTTGCTACTATAAAACAAGAAAGAAATAATGGTAAGTCACACTGGAGTTGCTCTGTGAATCCAAGCAATGGCACAAAAAGAAGAGAGGGATTTCGGCAGCGCCAGCAGTACAGATCACAATGGTACACTTTGGCCTGCTTTCTACCAAACCAGACCAATCTCTCCTGACTAGTGGTGGTTCTCCAGGATTTCAGGCAAGAATCTTAGGCAATACGATCTCCAGAGATGGGACCGTGTCCTCTCTAGCCTGCGGGTGGTATGGAAGGGCTCTTCCCAGAACCTGGCCCAACATATAATGCCACAGAGGCAAAGCAGGTGCCTGACCATAAAGCCACAATCCTTCTAGAAAATATCCTACTCATTTTATTTTGCAGCTTGCAAATATCCAGAAGAAAATTTAAAAATAAGATGATTGTATAATTCCCCATATTGGATAAATAGCCTGGAAATATATATTATTACTATTGATGTAGTTGGTAATAAAAAAATTTATATACAGGCTGTCCCTCATTATCCATGAGGGTTCTGGAACAGAACCCCATGTTGATTTTTTTTAAATGGATAAAAAGACAGTGTAAAAACAGATTTAAAGACCCACTTTTGGCAGCACCATTATATTCCATGGGGAATTATCCCAGAAATGTGCATATACTCTTGTAACACCAGCATTTACATGAGCAGCACATGCTAATATTTTCATTTTCCAATTTGGAAAGATGAGTTTCAGAGATCTGCTATTGCTTGCCATCTTTGACAAAAATACTTAAGTGGGCCACTTAAACATTAAGCATATGCTGAAGTCCATTACTCTCCAACAAAGCACTAATGCATATGTTTAACTTTAAGGATGTCTTAAATTCCCATTGACTTCCAATGTACATTTTCTAAATTGGTGCTTTTAGGAAGTGAAGGGGCTTTCTGAGTGATTGTGACCATCTAAGCTTAGTTCCTAATGCACAGCTATAAGAGCTGGCAAACTAGAGCTGATGGATCAAAGTTTTGAAAATAAAGAACAGGGCAGACATCAGCTGTCCATTCCACTGGATTCAACTAAAGTCTAATTGCTGCAAGAATGTTGCTTGTTGCATAAGAAAATGATGTATACACACATTAAAACCAACACCCTGAGGCAGCAAAGAGGTCATGCAGGAACTTAAATTAATACAGGTGTTTGAAAGAAACAAGACTGGGAAACTAAGATTGGGATTCATTTCCCCCTAAACAACACTGATAACTGGAAGCACTATTTTGCTTTTTCCAAAAATGTATGTATTTATCATGTATATTTATGTGAGACATAGATGTGATTGGGACCAAGATATTTGAAAAACTGACTTCATCCTTATGAATTGGCTCATTTCTTGAGGTCAAGTGATCGGACCGCTCAGTGTGCCACCCCACACTGAAGCCAAGCTGGTGCCAATGATTGAAAGGGTCTTCTCTTCCCTGGCACAAATATTATAAAACACCCTCCTGGCTGAATTAAGAATTTGTTGGTTGACCTTCCTGCCTTAGTTTTGGTTCTCCTTTGGTCTTGATAGTTCTTGATTTTTTTTTCCTGGTTGCTTAATTTATTTGGAATGGCTGCGGAACACTACTACTGCTGTTTTTATTATTATTATGAAAAATATGCACAGCTTGCTGGCTGGATGTTGGCAGCTAGATTTGAATATCAGGTCCTTCCCTAGGATCTAGATGTGCACAGATAACATAACATGTATGCTGTGCTGTCTCAAGTAAAGCTGCTTTCTGTAGCTATTTTCTGAACCGAGGATGTTCAGGTGTTTTCAGAGTAGTAGTAGTAGTAGTAGTAGTAGTAGTAGTAGTAGTGCATTTTATGTGTATGCTGCATTTCAGCTCTATGCAGCGTTGCCATGTATCCCGAAAAACAGGGACAATCCAGATTTTGGGGGATTGTGTTCACATACTGGCAAATGGGACAGAGAGTCCTGTCCCAATTTTGTGGAAGAGCATTATGGCAACTCTAGGTCTATATCATGACAGTATGCTATCTTTTAACAAATGTAAGCTTGCCTGAATGCTATGTTACTCAGGGAAAGAGTGAGGTATAAATTTTTTAAATGAAGATTTGCCCTCCCCAGGAGTGGGGTAAAAGTGCCTAATGGCGCTTTCGTGACACTCTGAGGCAAGTACGGGACTTATGCTGGCCTAATTAGAGATTAGGATTGCAACCTTCAAGAAAAAAAAGAATCTAATAAAACAATGCAGTGATAAAGCAACAGAACTTCAGAAGTCCAGAAACACAGGAGAAATGCTACTTTAAAAATTGGTGCAATGTGGGAATTATATCTTTTTAACTACTGATGTGCTGAAAGAAAAGCAAGCTTCTCTGGAAGAAAGGAGAACACTCAGTAATTAGCCTGCTGAAAAGGCCCTTTGCATGGCTATGACCCACCTAACTTCCAAAGGTAACCCCTCCAAATGGCATCGAACCATTAAATAGGTACATATGGAGAGAAGGGCATTGTCATCCAATGCAAGCACAACTGATCTGTGACACCATGCAAATCCCATGAGTCACTCACAGATCTCAGTGCACTCCCTATAAACTAACCCCACAGAGTAAGCTCACATAAGCTTCAGTTACATATTTTGCAATGATGCTTCAGACCTGAGAACTAAGAATATTTTGGGGACAGGGCCAGAAGAACCCCCCAAAACAGACATCAGAATGTGACAGGAAAAGCAAGTTTTATTTTTCTTATTAAGCCTTCCCCATTATTTCCTAATAATCACCCCTCTTTCTTAGGTGCAATCTGTCTACAAAGCCATCAGGAAACCAGTTTGCACTCTGGCCATATTCTTCGTTAGAAGATTATATAGGCAGAAAAAAAGTGTTGCATCCCTCTTAATGACTCCTGGCTTTAAAAGCTGGGCAGTATCACCTGCAGAGTTGTAGGGGTTTGAAATCCATGGTCTTAACTCTACCTTTATATTGGATGCAGGAGAAGCTCCAGTTAATCTCCTTTAAAGTCCTATTCGCTTAATGGAAATGCTTAGCTGCATAATTACATTGAGTAGCTATTGCTATTCCAAAAGGAAAAAATATAATAATCTAATGGTATTGTCTCTATAAGCGAATGAGAATTTCAGGAGTGGATGCTGGTGCCACCCATGTGATCCAAAGAGGTTAATGCAGTTAAAGTTATTTCACAGTCCATTAAGGAGCTTACGGTGACCTCACGACCTTTGCGCCAACAACATGGAATCCATTATCATCACAATGGAAGAGCCGCAGGTTTGGCTGACTTGACAATGGGCCCAGGAAATCCCAAGTTAGTACTTACAGATTTTTTTTAAAAGGAAAAAAATGCTCTTTTCTTTCTGCTTCTTGGGTATGGCTATTAATACGACCTCCTATAATTTGTAATGTTAACATTGCGGAAGGTACAGAGAAGGACACTGAAATGAAGATGTCAGAACTGCTGACTTGGTTCAACGTATGATAATATGGGCTACATATGGAAATGGCAGTGAAATAACGGAAGGCGAGATCGAGATGAAAACAAAGACGCTCTTCCGTGAAAATGACGATAAATTATTGAAGTCGGTGAAACATATTGTGACGCATTTTGCTTCTCCCCATTTCAGAACAGCAATTTATGGGCTTAAAGACAGGGGTGCTCCCTGTCTGCCAATACATGCATTTTTGGAGTGCTGTAAATACTATTTCCATTGCTGTGCATAATGTGGCTGTTGAACTAGTGCTGAGCAGCAAAAGTCTTGTTTAAATACTTGCAAACTCACCCAAGAAAATACTGAGTGAGATTCATCTCTCATAAACCGTTGTAAATCATTGTTTAACAAAATTATTTCTCAAAAGCATATTTCTGTCTTGCTTTTGGTTGCTGCAATGAATCCAGTGAGCCTTACATGGGAAAAATCAGAATATTCATTAGCCTTTACAGCCAGTAGTGTTTGTACAGTCAGTATGTTTGTTAGACTTAATAGTGGTAATAACGGTAATCTTTAAAATTGCACTTATATACTTAGAGTTGTGGAAAGAAATAATTTATGGAAGTTAAACCACAGTTCGCACACAGGCTGGATGCGGCCAGTGACAAACCTCTATCTGGCCTGTGGTCAGCCTCTGATCTTCTGCAAACTGGCCCAGAAGACAAAACATAACCAAATGTGCTCTGGTCATGTCTGGAGAGTGTTCTGAGAGACTTACAGCCCAATCCAGAGCAACTAATCTGTCCACATAAGAGCCCTTAGGTTGCCCTATCTAACACTAGGTTGGAGCAACTGCAAGATGCTCCAGCCCAGTTACTCTGAAGGAGGCTTAGGGCAGAGCAAGGCAAGATAGGGTGCCCTAAGAGAGGTGGACCTGCTCTGCCCTAACTGGGGCAGCCTAAGCAGCTCAGGAGAGGCAAGTTGAGGGCATGTTTAGCATTGCCTAGGGCAGAGCAGTTACTCTGTATCCAGAGCCTGTTTCCAAGGCAGAAATGCCCTCTTCCAGCCCTCAGAGTTATACCACCTCAGGAGCAGGTATAGTAATGAGTAGACCCATAGGGGTCCATGATAAGGCCCGAGTAAGAATGGCAGTGCTGACCAAAAATCTGGGTTCTTGGCCATCCTAGCTGCAACCCCTGCCTCTCAACCTCAGGATATGGAACAAACTATGGCTGCCCACAAACCTCAGGATACAGCAGGCCACTCCAAGAAGCCCCTTGTATTCACTGTAGAATGTACTGGCATCTCATCAGGGACTCCTTATAAGGCAGGCACCCAGTGGCGTCACCAGACTGGTGCGGCTGGTGTGGGCTGCATTGGGGATGCGCTCCGTATGGGGTGATGTGCCGGAGGAGTTTGACTGTCCTTTGGCAGGCCCCAGGCGTCAGCACACCCATTCAGGCCTGCTCCAAGGCGGAGCAGCAGCCAGAAGCTGCCACTTGTCTGAGGAGCTGGCCTGAACGGCCATCTGAGATGCACTGCGCAGAAACACACTGAGCATGCCGAACGGCCTCAGAGGAGACTTCCTTAGAGCAGAGAAAGTCCGCGCCTCTGCACAGCCATTCGGCCTCACTCAGGAGGCGGAGCGGCAGCCAAATGGCTTCAGAAAGAGTACTGCACAGGCACCAACTCTGCCGCCTGCACAGTCTCCCCCGAAGCCAAAAGGTTTCAGAAAAGTACTGCGCAGGTATCAGAGATGGTGCCTGCGCAGTACTCTTTCTGAAGCCAGTTGGCTTCAGAAACAACTGCGCAGGCGCCAACTTTGGTGACTGTGCAGTCCAGGTGGGGGGGGCGCGCATTCCAGGAATGACGCACAGACTTCCGCACCAGGTGATTTGCAGAGTCATGTCACCACTGTAGGCACCACAGCTGTTCCTTGTTCAGTGCGATCAAAGGGGTGTCTCCTCAGGAGCAAGTCTTCCCCTTGTGTCAATTACTTAGCATGCTCTGGAGCAGTTAGGGCAGCCCAGGCTTCCTGACTCTCTGGATTCAGCATAACTTTCTGCTCTGGATACAGAATAGTTAGGAGAGTGCAGTTAGGTCAGAGCAGGCTGAATTTGCTCTGGATTGCAGCCTTAGGCTGCAATCCTAAAGACACTTTCCTGGGAGTAAGACCCATTGGACACAATGGGGCTTACATCTGAGTAGACATGGTTAGGATTGTGCTCTAAAAAAACACTTCCTTGTTTTCCCAAAAAAAAACCAGAAGTAACTTTTGGTCCTCTGAAGGCGTTAGAAGGTGATTAGGGTATTGGAGGTCCATTTGAGTATGTGCTTTATGTGTTGGTGCTTGGAGAAATTCCAAAAATTTGAGCACATTCATTCATTAATCATTCATCTAATTTTTATATCAAATGTATTTATATAAATTTTATATTTAATTTTTCCTGACCCACATGCCAGGTATTTGATGTTGCTCTCTGACTGAAGTTTGGAGACTCCTGATTTAAACAACCAGAAATGCAGCATTTGTAAGTGCAGACTCTAGAAAGCGCTGATAATATATGAAGCAAAACATCTCTCTCACTCACTCACTCACTCACTCACTCACTCACTCACTCACAAACACACACACACACACACACACACACACACACACACACAAATGAAAGTGTGGCATATGACAACACATCAAAACTAATTTAAAAAATAAGGTTGCAATCCACTTTCCTGGGAGTAAGACCTATTGAAGACAACGGGGCTTACTTTAACCACACTTTCCTGGGAGTAAGTACTATTGAACTAAATGGAATTTACTTCTGGGTAGACATGGTTAGGAATGCACTGTGAGTCTTTTATTAATCACTAGCGAAAACATACCCATGTTGCAGGAGTAAAATTCCCCCCGTATGCCATTCCCCCATTGCACAACAATTCCCCATGCTCAACAACCCCCATGTGCATCATCCCCCAAGAGCAACACCCACCCGTACAACATCCCCAATATACATCATCATCCCATGCGCAATATCCCCATACAACATCCCCCATGAGCACCACCACCCCATGCGTACCATCCCCATGTGCACCATCCCCCCTGTGCACTGTCCCCCCAAGCGCAACATCCCCCATGCACAACATCCCCCACTGTGCAACATCACCCTATGCACAACATCGTCTCATGCACAACATCCTGCCATGTGCATCAGCACCCCTGTGCAACATCCCCCCAGTGCACCCTCCTTGCCAGTCCATCAAGCACCAGGCACAAAACTGCTAGTTGTTAATCAATCTTCAATGCTTAGTATAGGACAGAAACACGTTGCACCCCTTTTCAGCCCTTTAAGGGTTAAATTTCTCAATATCGGTTCTTGGTGGGTATTGATGTTTCAGAAGGAATACTCCGAATTTCATACTTCTAGGTCCAGGGGTTGGGGCAGAGCATCCTTCAATCAGGGATTTTTCAATGTAAAGAACAGTGGCGCCTCACATAACAAATTTAATTCATTCCAGAGGCATGTTTGTTAAATGAAATGTTCTTTACATGAAGTAGATTTTCCCATAGGAAATAATGGAAACTCAGAGGATTGGTTCCACAACCCAAAAAATATTCATATACATCGTAAAAATATTAACTGGATGTAAAAAATGATGACAAAACACTGGAATTGAATTCAAAACATGCATTCAATGTGCATGATTCTATGAAGTCTACTTAGGCTGCAATCCTAAAGACACTTTCCTGGGAATAAGCCCCATTTATTACAATGGGGCTGACTTCTGGTTAGACATGGTTAGGAGGCTGCAATCCAAGACACTTTCAAAGTGTCTCCCCACTTTCTCCTTCTCTTCCTCCTGAGCCTCTCTCTCCCCTGCTCCCTTCTGGCTTGCCCTGAGCTGCTTCCCTCTTCTCCACTGCTCTTCTCTCCCTCTGCCCAGCAGATGTCTGGCCACAGGAGGAACAGCATGGAAGTGTTGCTTTCGCTATAGACAGACGTGCTAGGTAGCCCTGACTCTTTTTAAAAGTGCTGCTGGCCAGCGCGTCTGCCCCAACTGCCAACAAGTTTGTTTGTTATGTGAAGCACAGTTTGTTATGTGAAGCAGAATCCCAGAGAAATTTTCATTTGTGATGTGAGGTATTTGTTACGTGAGGCGCCACTGTATAGGGAGGAAAATGCATTGCGCCCCTTTTCACCGCCTTCTGGTTGGAATTTTCAAAAACTGGTTCTTAGTGGGTTCTTCCATCACAGAAGGAACACCCCAAATTTTACACTTCTAGACTGGGTGGTTTTGCCAGGATGTTGATGAGTGAGTGAGTGAGTGACTTTTTAGCTTTATATATTTATATAGATTACTGCATAGCAAGTTTATATAACCAAAATATCAGATGGGTTTGGGGAAGAAGTTTAGCTCTTTAGCTTTAGGGAAGTAAAAATAAAAATAAATCCCATGGTTCCCCTTTGCCAGCAGTGGAGCCCCTGCACCAGCATACCAAAGTTTTTCCCCTGACCAATACAAGCTGTAGCACAAGCCAAGATAAGTAAGTGAGGACATCTGATGCATTCGTCAGGCAGTAGGTTGGTGGAAGGATCTCTGCCCCCATACTTGTCCAAGAAGTAAACTTGTGGCTTGGGGCACAGTGTCCCTCAGTCAACGATTCCTCAATGTAAAGTATAGGGAGGAAAACACGTTGTGCCCCTTTTCTCCCCCTTTCGGTTGGAATTTCCAAAAACTGTTCTTAGGGGGTGCCTCTGTCACAGAAGGAACAGCCTTCCCAAATTTCATGCTTCAAGGCCTAGCAGTTTTGGCTGGCCGTTGATGAGTGAGTCAGTGAGTGACTTTTCACTTTTATATATACAGATAATCAATTTTTGTTTGAAACCCAAATACTGTCTCCAAAATGGGAATTTTCACTCAGCCACTTTAAAGAAGAAATGGCAGGCACCATTTTGCTGCTGTCTTTCTGCACTTGTGAGAAATGCCACACAATTGTTTAATGAAAGTCATATGTTTACAAGATGACCATATAGACGCCAAACATAGAAAGGAAAAAGATGCATAGGATGCCTATAAAAATATAAAGAGTGAATGAAACCCTTGTGTTAGGCAAGCACAAACAATAGGAGAGCAAAATATCACACCGAACTGTCAAGGTACAAGCAAAATATGGATAGGGAGTGGGGGGGGGGGCATTGCTCCGAATGTAAGAGGAACTTCACAGTGCGTCTCAGCTTGCAGTGGCCAAAAATAAACTGGCTCTTGGCTGAAAGACATAAGCGCTATTGTGAAATTGATATCCCTCCTTGGCTTATTCCCAGACAATATGTTGCCTTTCTGGGAGCTGATCAATATGATTGATGCGGTGTGTGAAATCCAGGAGGGAGCTCCCCTTTAATCAAGCCCACTGTCCTCGACAGATAGGCAGCGGCAGATGAACAGGTTCTTCAGAGTGGCTCCCCACTGCCCAGAAGGAGAAAAAAGGGACAGAGAACAGCAAGAGGCAAAAGAGAACATGAGATGGCAGCAACCGAGCAGTGCATTGCAGAAGTCTGCTGCACTGGCCCTCCTAAGGTCATGAACGAGGCTCAAAAGATGATTGTTTCAGGCTACTTCTGAAGGATGAAGATAAAGTTCTCCCAATCTGCTTAGCAACCAGACTTCAGGATCTGGCTGCCATCCGACTGCTTCCGCCCTCTCCTCTCCGTTATAATATTGATCTGCTACTATTATCAAATTTTTTTGCAGCTCGCACAAAGATGAAATAAGTTGAGCTAAAAATACCGGAGGAAGGTTACAACATTTACTCTTTTTAGACATGATGCAATTATCTGTGCAAAGAATTTTAAATACCAGCTCTTCTAGTTTTCAACGTCACCGAGTCGCAGATGTGTAGGTCTTCCCTATGTGTACAACACAAGCAGTTCCGGCTGTGTCAGACTGCAGGGTTTTGAAAAGAAAAGTGAGAGGGAAGCATATGTATTGGATTCTCTTAATCCAAGCAGTAATTAAATTGTTAAATTGTTAATAATCTTTCTTTCTACAGTGTAATGAATTAAATTGATTTAATTAAAGAGGAATCACTTTAACATTAAAGTGGCTTCTTTAAAAAAACTATTTACACCTCTTCATTGTAAAGGTTTCAGAGATACAAATCTTGTTTGGTTAACCTTTTCTACATTTTACTGCATGGTTGTGAGACTCACACAGATCACTGCTTGGTGTGAGATTGCCAACTAATTATGTCATCAGCAACCTTCTAACCACATACAATGAGGACTGCTTTGAGAAGATACTTTGGTCTCCCACTCTTTATTTACTCCCATTCCTTATTTACCAGACTTGGTGGGGCAATAAGCAGTGCCACTTATGGAGGGGAGTTTGATTCAACCCCCTCCCATGCTTAGGAGAAAAGTTATTGGAGTAGCCCATGAGAAGACCCCAAATTCCAATGCCACTGTAGCTTTGGACACCGCAAGGTGGCACATCATAGCAAGTCCTGACCCATCCACCCCCAAAGGTTCTACTTGATTGAGGTGTTTGAGGTGTTTGGAAGCCCTACTTTGAGGTGTTACTTCATTGCTGTTTGAGGTGTTTGGAAACCCTACGGCACAGTGGTCCTCACTGCTGTGCTGCCCTGAGATGAGCCTGCAAGTGATGCCTCCTAGACTTTGGAGGCCCATTAAATATCATTTCTGGAAATGACATTTGAAAGCCCTTCGAAGACTTTTGGAAGGCCTCAAAATGCTACACCGGGTTTCCTTCGGAAATGATGGTTTGAGAACAGCTTGTTCCTGGCTATCTCATAACACAGCATTGCAACCAAAAAGTATAAGGAGGTAAACTTTTCAAAAGATGAACAAGTCCAAGAAGCCACTTTTGTGGAGCATCTTGTCAAAAAATATGTAGTATTTGTGTATTAATCACCATAGTGCCTGTGGTGAACATTCCAATTTCCATTCATTGGAAATGCCTGCAGAAGAGGTATCTCATTAAACACTGTTTCAATAAAATCACACACAAGGATTTTCACATCGTGATAGGAGCTTGGCCGCTCTGGCATGTGCAGCAGATAACGTCTACAGCACAAAGGCTGCCAAAATCTTATTTGTCCTTCACGTGAAGTCCATATTGACTGTCTAAAAAATACACACGTAACCCACCCACCCCTGTTTGTATGAGCCATTATTTTCAAATTGTTTCCCAACTTATATAGCGACTGAAAATTGGACAGCTCTTCAATTGCCTGCTTTTCAATTGATTATCAATACAGCTTTTCAGAATTAAGAATATTGTTCTATTCTTTCCCTTGGCATCATGTTGACTTTGTGTGGCGATCATTTCAATATTGCGGTAAAGTTTTTGCATCTGGACACGGGTATTAAGATAACACAGGAGGAATCAATTAGATTTATTATCTCCGCTTGAGCCATATTGTAGGCGATAAGACAAACTCTATGCATAATGTCGGATTTCTTTTCAAGGGCTTTTATGATTACAAAGCTGCAGTTTTTCAGAGATGCGACCTGGTATACTGTGCACAAAAGCCTGGAAGTCTCTGTTTCAAAAGCTGTTATTAATTTTACAATTGTTAATAACTGTATATAAAAAGACACTGATTTTGCATTAAACAGAAAAAGGCAGCAAACAGGTGAGAACTCTCTGTAATCCTATTGCAGGCCTACTGATTTTTAGAAATACTTCACATATGGTAAGAAAGGCAGCTGATTGTGGAAAAGACACATGATTGTGCCTCAGGGTAACTTCTGAATAATAGACTTTTAAAATGTTTGGATGTCTTTAAAATATTCTATGGAGTTTTGTCATCCAAGGTGACACTCATGCACAGGATCTAACAGAAATATCAGATTCTATTCTAAAGTTAAATTGGGAACAATTACAAACCTGAAAACAAAGTCCCTTCCTCTAACCTGACAAATGTATTGAGTCCTATAGAAAGTGAAACTATGTACATGTTCGCTTTTACTCATAAGTAAGCAAGCATCCCTTGGCCAGCGTGAAAGGCTTGCAGAATGGTCCTGATCCTGTGCACATGGTGCAACAAGTGTTCCAGAAGGCAGCCTCCCCCTCCACCCACAAAAAATATAATAACATAGATTGAACAGGGCATTGGTTAGGACTAAAATCTGATTTTTAAGATTAAGGGTTTAAGATTGGGGGTTAAGGTTATTCACTTGGTTTACTTTGATGTAATTGCTTACAATTATTTATTTATTTTAATTTGCTTTATGATGTCCCTTCCACTCATGACATCATGTTTGGTGAGTACGAAACTAATTGTCACTCTTAAATTTGGTCCCAAGCTAAAAAATTCCACACAGTCACACAAACACACAAAAAAGCATGCACACGCACACACACACACACACACACACACACACACAGAGTGAGTGAGTGAGTGAGTGAGTGTGTGTGTGTGTGTGTGAGAGAGAGAGAGAGAGAGAGAGAGAGAGAGAGAGAGAGAAGAGTCCTTCCTTTGCAATAGGGTTCCATTCTGAACTCTCCTATGGACAAAATATTCTTTGATTTAAAAAAAACCAGTGGAAAAATATTGGGCACTTTCGCTTTCCCATAGTGCTCAATACATATTTTTTATTTTTAGATTTTTGGCCATAACATTTGATAGGAGAAGATATTTCAAGACTGATTTTTTGCATTGGATTCTGCTCTTCAATATGAATCCAACAACACATGCCATGATGGGGTACTGCACATCATTGCAAAGTTTCGAAATGAAGCCAAAATGGAGGACAATGAAACACTTTTGGAGGACACCTGGAAAGGAGACTTAAAAAAGAGGACAAACCTGGAAATTTCCTGTCATATGGTCACCCTGACAGTATTTATTATTAACTTACGCACTGCATTTCATTACAAAAAAATTGCAAGGTGACAACAATGTAAGGATGCCATCCCAACTTCAATATCCAGCAAAAAGTAGTCATTATCAGATTTATTTCTAAAGTTATTTAACTATGTAAATGGGTTTGCAATCTTCCTCTTGGCAGTCATCAGAAAAGATATGGCAGCTTATTACCATTCTACATTTAGGGCGCAATCCTGAGTAACTACGGGGAGTCCTTGCTCCAGTGTAAGAACAATTTGCTCTGGATTGCAATATGAATTTCTCATAGGTTTTCACTAGGTGCTGCAGTAACTACGGGTGCACGTAAAGTTTCTTACGTGCTTCCGTAGTTACTCTGGATTGTAGAGTTAGAGTGATGCAACTGATGTTTAGTGATGGTGACTCTGCGAGGCCTTTTGGTAAGTAAGGGTCCCAGAGCAATGATCCACAAATGGAAAAGCAAACACGCTTAATGCTGTAAATCTTAAAATCAACACCAACTGCTTATTTGTGGAATTCAATTAAAAGAAAATATTGGGGGGGGGGGAGAATACATGGCATAAGGGGGTGAGAAAAAAGCCTCGGTGACCCTAAGTTCTGTAAAATAAGCATCAGAAATTATGAAAAGCTTGGCTGGAGACATACTCTCTGTTAATAGTTATTATTGTTAATACTTCTAATAAACAAGAAAGCTTTAGATATTTATCATTAATGCGCCTATTGATTTCCTTTATTTAAACTATTAATAAACTGACTCAAACTCCTGTTATTCTTTCCAAGAGAGAAAGTAAGAAAATCGGATGCAGACACCCACAAAAGTGTTTTCTGTGTATTTCCAAGTGGTTTATATATTAAAACTGGAATTAAAACTGATTGGTTGATAATGACTGCAGATGCTGACCTTTGAAGAGATTTATTAGTCCTACAAACGATGAACTGGGCTACCTGCTCCCTATGACCTTGACAAAGAAATACAGAAATAACCTATGGTGTGTTTAACCCCTTCAGAATGCTGTAAATAGATTCCAGGGGAGGAAAAAATGAACAAGTTGTTGTTAAATAAGTCTGAGAAAGGCTACTGAGAAAATACAAATACATGATTTTTAATAAAAGCAAGGTGTGCATGCACTATAATCAGATGGTTTTCCTTTTCTTCAGACTTCCAGAATACGTATTTTACTTCTATACCATAAAATAATCGATTTATTTTATGGAGACAGATTTATGTATGTATGTATGTATGTATGTATGTATGTATGTATGTATGTATGTATGTATTATATGAGTTTCTTTCCCCCTTCTGCCAAGAATTTAAAGTGGGTTAAAGTTCACAGAATCACAGATACTACAGTTTGAAGAGACTTTGGAGGCCATCTAGTCCAACCTCTTACTTGGTACAAGTGACTACTATATCCTGACAAGTGTCCTGACAGCCTCAAGTTGAAAACTCCCAATAAAGGAAAGCCCATAGCTGCATGAGGCAGACTGTTGCAGCACCAGACAGCGCTTAAAGGTAGGAATGTCTTCCTCTTGCCTAGCTTCATCAGCTACCCTGTAGTTTCAATTCTTTGGTTATAGTTCTACCCTTTATTAGATCCAAGATCCCTTTATAATGTCATAAAATCCCCATTAAAAGCAGATTTGCCTGAAGACATCTACAGGGAGTCAGTGTCCTAAATTTGCTAATGATCTAGTTTGAACTACATGTGTTTAGTTGAATCTAATGCGCCATTTGATCTAATGCATGCCCCAATTTTAAAAGGCTTGGGATTTTTTTAAAAAGTTTACTGGCAATTGTAATGTACAGCTGCAAAGCAGGTGCAAAATTTAATTTTACTGCATATAACTCGTTATATGACAATAACAATATGACAATGGGTTTGTGTTAAGATTATTTTTACCTAAAAGTACTGCTTTTTACAACAATGGGTTTATGTAAATTTTTAATTACAATACAGTAATTAAAATACTAATTTATAAACACCGTATTTATTTGAATCTAATTCGCCACTGAATTTGATGCATACCCTCATTTGTGGGAGACTAAATTCAGCTGAAAAGGTTGAGCTTTAGATTCAAGTAAATATGGTATTTGCTTGCCCTGTTGGATATTCTTCTACCTAAGAATTCTAATCTTATTTCTGCTTGGAAACATGATGATTCTGACCGATCACATGCTGGAGCTCATTGAAGAGCCTACTCCATGCCTTCTCTATCCCATTTCAATACTGCCACTGCATCTGTGCAACTGTCCCAAGAAAATTTTCTAGATGACGTAGGGACTGCAACATCTCACCTCCTGTGGAAATGAAAAGGAAATTTTGGTTCCCAATGTGACTAGTTTCCAAGACACATCTATATAAATAAATGATGAATTCTGTCTGTCCGTCTGTATGTCTGAAACCCCTCTAACTCGGGTCACACTTGCTCTACATAAACATATATATTATAGCTTTCTGGAATCAGGATGATCCTAGTATTGAAAATCTGCCCTTTATCGGTTGCTTGAACATCCAGCATTGGAATTTGTGTCTGGCCCAAATTGGCATACGTGCAATTTGAATTCCAGACACAATGAATTTCTTGCTTTCGTTTTGGGCCAGAGGCCTAAATGGTCCTCCACAGGAGCTGGCTTAAAAGTCTGTGTGGAGTGTAGCTTTTAAGCTAGTTGCTGATAAAATTGTTCATATGTATTCCAAGCCTTTTCAAACTAACAGCCCAAATTGTTATTAAATTCCTATGCAGCTTGCAGTGGCACAGTGTGAACTCTGTTGCAACCTGTAGGAGAATTTTGGGTGCAGAAGAACTCCTCAGAGTACTCCTCAAGGTCCACTTGCTCCAAGGTAAGTCCCAGCAAATGCAATGGGTCATATTGGACCTATACCAGTGATAATGACTGGCACAAATCTGAGTTGATGCATGCAAACAGATTGACCCAGGAAGGGGATAAAATATGAGACATATTGGTGTCACTTATCTTGGACCCACTCTTCCCAAACCTTCTTCTATCTCACTCCTCCTGCCCATTTTGCCTTTGCCATCCCTTGTCCCAGCCCCAATCTTACCTGATCCATCAGGAACTCATATAAACACCAGCTTGTGCAAGAATGCTCTGGCCTTTCCATTGGCACACCAGCTAGAAGGACTTTGGCTAAGTCTTTATGGCATTTTAATGTGCAGGTGGAACATGCAGTCTGCTGTGCATGGAGGCAATAGGATTGGACCTCATAGAAACTCATGCTGTGCATGGAGGCAATAGGACTGGACCACTAGTTGAATGATCTCTACTCTATCCGATACTGCTGATGTTAATTTTGTTCTGGATTCTTTTTGGTCAATAGATCCCTCAAGGTGATATTGCAGGATTGTCTTAAAAATAGAAGAAATTCAGAATGCAAGGTTGTGTGATTTCTAAACATCTTGGGCTTAACCCACATGGAAGCTACAACCAAGGAGATTTAACTTATAAATCAGTATTAAGAACATGGTTAGGCTCAGGAGAGAAAAACACATTGGGATATTGCTTTGCTTAAGAGCTGCTGAAATTTGGGGTGGCAGAAGCAGGATTTTGAACTAGAATAGTGTGTGGTCTATTGCTCCTTCAAGTCACTGGGTTTGCCTTACATGCAGTGCCACCCAGGAAACAACTGTCCCTTGTGATTCCCCATGGCTCATACTGAGCAACACTGTAAAACTTACTTATTTCAGAAGAAAGTTCCCCAGTTTGGACTATCCGGATAAATATATTCTGAGAATGCAACTGGTTAGATAAGAGTGGGTTTATTTTGCCCTGCTTTGAAAAGCTCTGTGATCAAGGCGGCAATCTGTTTTGTCTGTTGCCTTTGACAGTATCAGAGGGAACCTGGCTTGGCGAGATTGATTAGAACCTCCGGCTTAGCGATTTCCTTGCAGAATGGCTGGGGTTTTTGCCTAATGATGTTACATTTGTCCTGCAGATGATGTAGAGCATGCTATGGAGGATGAACAGCTCGCCTCTGATCGCTCCTTATTTGGCAAGCACTTACATTTCACACCGACCCTCCTCAGCCCCATTAATATTATATATAGATACCCTTGTCACCGATTTACATTTGGTGATCCAAAATCAGGACGGAAAGGGTGAAATGTGTGAGGGGGGTAGGGGTGAGAAGGTGGGCTGATTTATTGGAGGGAATGTTGAGGAATAAAAAGGAAGTGATCAAATTTATATTAATGCTCTGACCTACATTCTCAAGCACTTCTTTCCCCCGCTTCCCCCACTCCATTCAACTTGAAAGTTTCTTTCCTCTTGAAGACTTCTGTATTGGCACTTGTACATTGTAGGCTTTTGAAGAATAAAATAACAGTACCTCAGCTTTGCCATCAGGCAGCCCAGTCAATAGAACATAAGAAGAGCATGCCATGGATCAGGCCAAAGGCCCAT
The DNA here is from genome assembly GCA_030015325.1 of Cryptoblepharus egeriae. Taxonomy (NCBI): domain Eukaryota; kingdom Metazoa; phylum Chordata; class Lepidosauria; order Squamata; family Scincidae; genus Cryptoblepharus; species Cryptoblepharus egeriae. The sequence continues at coordinate 215,071,292 of JAREYC010000001.1, forward strand.
CTCGTCCAGCTTCCTGTATCATACTGTGGCCCACCAGAGCACATATGACAGGGAGCACATATGAAACCTGCATCCCGGTGCCCCCACTGCATCTGGCATTTTGAGGTTGCCCACATCTGTATCTATGCACAAATACACTCACACCACTCATGGCTTGTAACTTGTGATAGTCCTTTCCTCTGGGAATTTGTCCAATCCCTTCTTAAAGGCATGAAGGCTAGATGCCATCACCACATCCTGTGACAGGGAGTTCCACAGACCAAGTACATACTGGGTAAAGAAATACAGTGTTTTCGCTGTTCTGACTCTCCCAACATTCAATATTAGTGGATGCCCCCTAGTTCTGGAGTTATTTGAAAGGGAAGAAAGCATCTCTCTATCCACTCAGTCCTAACCTGTGCTGCGACAGTCAGGCCGGCTGGTGGGGCCCATATCAAGTACAGGGTTAGGGTTGACTATGGTTCAAAACTTCCCTGCAGGATACAATGAGTACCACATTGATATTGCTGCATTGCCACATGGGGGTTCCTGTGGATTGGTCTGACAGAATATTAGGAGACATCCAGTCTCTTCACAGGTTTTCTTTCTTTCTTTCTTTCTTTCTTTCTTTCTTTCTTTCTTTCTTTCTTTCTTTCTTTCTATCTATCTATCTATCTATCTATCTATCTATCTATCTATCTATCTACAGCTTTCAACTAAAAAGTTCACAAAATGGTTTACAAAGAAAATGAAAAAATTAATAGCTAATTAATAGCTAATGGGTCCCTGTCCCAAAAGGGCTCACAATCGAAAATGCAAAAAAGAACACCAGCAGATGCCACTTGAACAAACATTGCTGGGGTGTGTAGGGCCAGTTACTCTCCCACTGCTAAATAAAGGAGGAACACCCACTTGAAAGAGTAGTATGGGTGCCCTATGCCTATGCTAAATGTATTAATATGGCATACATGGCTGGTTCATGTGGTCTTGCTCCACCCTCTCCTCACCCATTCAGTTAATACAGGGAGATAATTTGTAATGAAGTCTAGAAAGGATGTGTGAATTTATGCTCATCCAAGAAAACTGTTTCAGAAATTATGAAAATGCATAAAATGTTATGAAAAGACATAAAGCACAATCCTAACCGTGTCTACTCAAAAGTAAGCCCCATTGTGTTCAATGGGTCTTACTCCCAGGAAAGTGTCTTTAGGATTGCAGCCATAAGCTTTGAGGGCACAATCCTAATCAATTTAGGCTGGCACAAGTCACCTGTCTCTCCATTCTTATCTTAAATCTATGTCCTGGCCTAACTGCCCCCCCCCAGGAGTGCCTTACAGTACTTTTGAGACACCCCCAGGCCAGCATGGGACTTGTACCAGGACTTATGCTTATCTAAATGGGAGTTAGGATTGCAGTCAATGAGCACAATCCAGAGTAACTACGGGGAGTCCTTGCTCCAGTGTAAGAACAATTTGCTCTGGATTGCAATATGATTTTCCCATAGGTTTTCATTAGATGGTACAGCAACTACGGGTACATGTAATGTCTCTTATGTGCTCCCGTAATTACTCTGGATTGTGGGGCTAGTGCCTAATCTGATGCCTGTCTACTCAGAAATACATCTCTCTAGAGTCAACAGAGTTTACTTCCAGGAAAGTGTGGAAGTCAGACTCCCTATTTATGAGGAACTATCCCTAATAGCTCTGTGTGGCACATCCCTATTGCTATTTTGTCCCTATAGTGCCTTATTGAATGAAAGTATAAATGTTATTGTTGAATGAAAGCTGAAAAACTAGGCCTTCAAACAAGAATTCCTGTAGCATGGAATGAAAGGACTGTATTTTATAGTCTCTTAATTGCTAGGAAGTGTCTGGAGTTTATGGATAGGGTTGCCATAATTCTCTTCCACAAAACCATGACAGGACCCTCTGTCATACTTGCCCATATGTGGACACAGTCACTGAAAACAGGGATAGTTCATGAAACTACTACTAGTGAGTACAGCTAATTGAGCTTGGTCTATATTGACTGGCATCAGTTCTTTTGGGTTCTTGGGAACAATTTTTGGCTGTTTACCTGGAGATGCCAAGGGCTGAACAAAAAACTTTCTACACACTGAACACCTAATCTGCCATCAAAATACTGCCCCTTCCCTGATGCAAATAACATAGGCTGCAATCCTAAAGAAACTTTCCTGGGAGTAAGTCCCATTGAACACAGTGGGACTTACTTTTGAGCAGACATGGTTAGGATTATGCTCATAGGGCACAATCCAGGGTAACTATGGGAGCACGTAAGAGACATTATGTGCACCCGTAGTTATTGCACCACCTAGTGAAAACCTATGGAAAATTCATATTGTAATCCAGAGCAAATTGTTTTTACATTGGAGCAAGGACTCCCCGTAGTTACTCTGGATTTCACCCATAGTCTCCACTCCTATTTTGGTTTCGGTTCCAAATTTTGTGCCACTTTAATTCAATCTCATTTGAGCTCTGCAACACAGAGCAGAGGCTTTTTCATTTGTAGCTCCTTCCTGGTGAGCATGCAACCTTCCTGCAGCGGGTGTCAGTAGAATTCCTGGTCATCACAATCTGTCCACTTACTAATGGCGCGTGATAGCTGAGTAGCCTTATAGGCTTACTAAACTTACAGAATATAAGACAAAGTCAAAGAGTAATTAAATCCCAAATATGACAGAGTATGAACCAAGATGAATTAATTTATGGTTGGCTATATTTTGATGATAATCAAGACACACATCAAGTATTAATATTACCATCAATGCAACAGGCCATGAAAGATCTCCTAATGTCATATAGCAATTATATCATTTTCTTACAAAATGCTTTCAGATATTATACAGTATATATCCATTACAAGATTTCAAGATCCAAAATTATGTCAGACAATATTAATTCCAACTCCGACTCTCCATATTCTTGTAAGCCAACTGCATCACTTGATGTCTTATATGCACTTTATAATTACCTTTAATTACCAGTTTATAATAAGTTTATTCTGTTAATTCAAGGTTGTTCATGCCCTGAGGCATAAATCAATAACAGTATCATTTGAACCTGTAACTAATTAGAAATGTGTAGTGCCATTAGGTAACATGTTAATGGAAATTATTTCAGCCTTTAAGAAACCCACCTACCCACCTTTTATTGCTATTGATCAATTTCATAAAAAAGGTTCAGAATCAACACTTCCTCTATGATAAAGGATATTTAAAGGATAAAGGATATTTAAATGATAGCAGGAGAAAACCATTGATACCAAATTAAATGTGTTACTAGTTGAAAGAGAAAACAGTAACGGGCAAATTTGCTTTGCTTCTACCTATTTGCCCTGCTCCTACCCTTTTTTCAGCTTGCCCTGCAACATATGGAACATATTACAGCTTTCTCTTCCACCTAATCACTTTACCAGGAAAAGTTTCACAATCAGTGGCTGCAATCCTAACCATACTTTCCTGGGAGTGAGTGCTATTGAACACAATGGGACTTACTTCTGAGCAGACATGCTTAGGATAGCACTATCAGTCATGCAATGTTAAAGGTAAAAGAACAGAGATCATTTTAAAAGGCGGCAAACCTATCACCAAGTTGCAGATTCAGACAATTATTTGTTTATTTGAAATCATAGAATCATAGAATCATAGAGTTGGAAGGGACCTAGTAGGTCATCCAGTCCAACCTCCCGCCTACAGCAGGAAATCCCCCCAGAGCATCCCCAACAGGTGCTTGTCAAGCCTCTGCCCGAAGATTCCCAGTGAGGGAGAGTCCACAACATCCCTTGGCAATATAAACATAAGGGTATAACCAAAGGTGGGATTCAAATAAATTAACAACAGGTTCTATGTCCATAGAACAACAGGTTCTATCCCTACAATCCAGAGTAACTAGGGGAGCACATAAGAGACATTATGTGCACCCGTAGTTACTGTGAAAACCTATGGGAAATTCATATTGCAGTCCAGAGCAAGTTGTTCTTACACTGGAGCAAGGACTCCCTGCAGTTACTCTGGATTGCGCCCTATGTCCCATTAGTAACCGGTTCTCAGAACCAGGCGCTCATTAGCAAAGAGTTCTACAGAACCTGTGAGAACCCTCTGAAGCCCACCACTGGATAACATTTAGCCAGTTCTTTTTTTCTGGGGAGAAAATGTGCCAGTACTCACCACAGGTCATCCCCATATGACTAGTTATTTATTAGCTGCTTGGGGAGGTGAAAGGTGCTGGTTCTGAGTACCAGTGTATACCCCCAGAAATAAAGCACACTTTTGGGGCCCTTAGTTATCAAATGAAACATGAAGATATCAGTGTTGGGTGCACAATGATCCCTTAGGGCAGTGATATACAAACTGGGAGGTCACAATCCCCCAGTTTGTGTAAAGGTCCCCTGATCCCTTTAAAGGACAAGATAGGGGAAATGCGGTTACATGATCCCCAAGATTACACTCCTGCAGGGGAAGGAGGGGTAGACTGAGATGAAACAGTCATGCTACCAGTGTCGGGGAAGTTGGGTGAGCTCATGGAATGCTTGCAGGGCTTCATGCAGCTTCTCAATAGTGAAAGTTGTGATCGTGACAAAAATGTAAGTTCCACTTCTGGTTTAAATGTGAACACAGCTTTCACTGTTGGAAGTCATAGGAAGCCATGCCAGGATTCCACAAAGCAATCCATACCCTCTATATCCTGGCAGCATCTCTGTTTTGTCCCACATTGGTATGATCCTGGGGACTGTGCCACTTCTGTTGAGCCCTAAAAATTTGAGAACCACAACCTTATCAACCTTATCACATTTTAACTTATCAAGTCTTCAAAAGTGTGACAAGATCCAAACGTATATTCAGTAACATTGATATTATATTTGTGCATGAGTTCTGCGACAAGTGCCAGTATGAAGTGCTTGGGGAAAAATAACAAGGAGGAAAAAACGAAAAGAATCCTTGAAGTGGACAATTATGGGATAAACGATGCCTGACTGTGAGCCAAACTTTGAGTGGCAAATTAAACTATATTTGCTAAATATTTCTTCCAAAAATTAATTGTTCTTGCTTGCTCGATATACAGTATCAGACAGTGGCACTGCATTTAAAATTCTGGTCTCATACCGCTGGTTCCAAAGTGAGGTTTTGATTAATCAGAGAATTGGTCTAATCATCTATTGCTAGGAATAATAAATTAGAGCAGATGAGGTCCACACAATCTGCTTATTGAACTAAGCACTTTATGAACTGAGGGTAATCGCTTAGGAGAATTCAAGGGACTGACTACCTGCACATGGAAAGTTAATTATCACTAAGTGTTAGTAGGATGAGATCCTTAGTTTACACTGGTTTGGCTTTAAGTGGTTGGCATTACATCTCTCACCATTTGACCTACATCTAATTATTTATATTGCTTCTGAGAAAAGCAAATAGTAGCAGAACAACAATAATGTCATTATTTGGCCTTTTGCAGAATGAAGGCAGAAGTGGAAGGCAGAAGTGGCTTCTCTTCTTCTATAGCAATTAATCTGCAATATCATCTTTACTTCTTACAATGGACACACTAAAAAAAAATCTAACTTTCAAAAGTGGATTATTTTTTTTTGTAAACTGGCCTCAGTTTGACATTCTAATACATTGGGGATGCTTGTATCAGGTGTTGATTCACCTCAAGCAGTGATTGTGGCAAGAAAAAGAGCAGGGCAGAAAGTAAATCTCTGCCAGCAATGTGCAGATGCTCAGCAAGTCAGTGTAGGAAGAAGATACAAAAGGTGGTAGACAAAGGATCCAGGGAGAATTATGGAATGCTCCAGAAAGAGGAATGAAGTAAAGAGGAAAAACCAGAAGAAAGAGATGGAGAACAGACACAAGAGAGAGAGGGGGGGGGGGAGTTTATGCATTGATTTTTTTATTTTAAACAAGTGCCAAATCAACTACTAGTCAATTCAACGAACCCATATAATGTCTCTGTTTTCCCTCTTCTTCTATCTTCCATCAAATTCTTTAGACAGAACAAGACAAATGACATCTGGTGGAATGACCACCAAAAAAGCAGGCCTCTGTCAGTCTTGAAAGACTATGGTATCGTGCTTGGCGCTGCATACGCTGCATGCGAAGCATGAAAGCCTGGGTTGGATTGTTATAGAGGATAGGCTGTTACCCAAGCAGCAAATCCCCCCTCTCCACGCCACTGAATTAGTCCAATGGAAAGGCAGAGCCAATACAATTGGATCCAGCTGGCGTCGCAGAGCTGGGCTAAGGACAAGAGCTCACCCTGTCTTGTGGGGCAGACCCGGGTCTCAAACCCTGGCCTGCTGGTTAACAGGCACAGCGTCTTAACCGCGTGCACCAATAATTCACCACTGGTGAATCCAAGTCATACTTTAAATGTAAAAGCATATACAGTATTAAATGGAGCTCTGTCTTAACACTGTGACTGTCCGTGCTTTAGTCCACATGCCTAAGGCCACAAAGGTGGGAGGATGCAGATGTTCAACATTATGCCCAGCTGGTATGCAGTAAAGGCTTAAAAAACCCAAATTTGCCTTTTTCCACAGCATCTTCACACTGGGTTGATGAATGACATCACTCCTTCTCCTGGAACTTGGGATTCACGGTAAGGAATCCATCATTTTTCATTTAGCTTTCCACCACCACCCCTAAGATCCCTTCTTTGGTTCATCACTAGCAGCTTAGATGCCTTCAGTGCATATGTGGTTGGGAATGTTTACAACTTTTCTCTTGACTCTGACCTACATTTGCCATTTGGTTGCCACTCACCTAGTTTGGAGAGCACTTTGAACTGCTTTGATATTTACCATCCTGAACAATTGTGGTGTCACCTGCAAACTTGGCCGCTTACCAGATCATTTACAAGCAAGTGCAATTGCACCAGCTATTTGAGAATTTTATTGGGAATCTGGAAGTCTGCAATCCTCTAAAGATGTACCTGTGAGTGAGTACTGTTGAGATCAGTTGGATTTATTTCTGAATGGATTGACGCAACATTTTGTTGCAAATAGTTTTTGATGTTTTTGTACTGTTTAGAAATGATGGAACATAGGCTAGAAGTCCTTTAAAGTGAGAACAACAGAGGAAGAAAACTCACAATGCAGCAAGCTTTTAGCTGTGTAAATAGGTATGGATACAAGCAGAACAATATAATACCTACTGGTGTTATATATCAAGTACCTTTTTATTCAAAAATGTTTGTGTTTCCTGTTATGGGTCTAGCTTGTAAAGACAGAGGCAGGAAATCAATAAGTACAGCAAGAAATAAAAGTTTAAAAGTAGCTTTGGAAAAAAGAAAATTGGCAAAGGCATATGTTTCCTGCTTTCAACGAAGTGTTTTCTGATTTGCATGCGTCAATACTAAAATATTTATATAAATAAAATAAAAATAAATATCTGGCAAATTTCCTCTTGTCTTCCTGGTGTTCTTTAAACAAAATGTGAAAGCAAGGGTGGGGTTGTCATTTGGGAGATGGATATAGACTGAGGGAGCAATCCAGAGTAACTACGGGGAGTCCCTGCTCTGAAGAACAATTTACTCTGGATTGCAATATGAATTTCCCATAGATTTTCACTAGGTGGTGCCATAACTACGTTGATGTAAATATCTCTTACGTGCTCCCGTAGTTACTTTGGATTGTAGGGAATGAAGATCCAGATTCAAATCCCCAACCAGCCATGAAGCTACCTAGTTGATCTTCTGCCAATTGCTATCTCTCAGCCTCACAGCACTGTTGGGAAGACAAGAGGGGAGGAACTACATGCTCTAACATGAGAGCCTTGGAGGAACGTGGATCAAAATGTGATAAATAAAAATTAATGAATACTTGGAAGAATTTACACTCATTCCAGCTTGTTGTTGTTCAGCTTTCTTTAAATTAATAGGGCTTTAGATGATTAACCCCAGGATCCTTCAGAAAATACATTGCTCCAAAAGATTGTTGTGTCTCTAGCATTAGAGTCCTTATTGCAAGAAATATTTTCTAATAGGTTTGCAACTAGTAGCATGTATGCTACAGACAATACTAGTATGGGCCTTGTTGTATTATTGCACTGTGTTATTGTGTTATTGCACTCTATATTGTTGTGTTATTGTGGTTGAATCCCACATGGCATCTTCTGGTTACTATCAGTAGTAGTTCTCTGGAGAAGTAAACAGTACAGGGTGGCTGGGTTGAAAAGCTATTAGCATGGAGAAAATATATCAGTCTACAAACCAAGTAAGGAGAAAGTTGGAAAAACACCCACATTCAGCTACAGTATTAATATTTGTTAATAAATTATTATTAATTATTATTAATAAAATATTATTCTTTTTGTAACTGTCATTTTTAAAAGAAGGCCCTGGTAAAAAAAGTGGTGCTTTGGTCTTCAGAGTTGGAAAGAATAGCATCAGAACATCAGTGCAGACACGGAAGTGAAACAAACTTTTAAAAAACTGCTTTTGTTATAAAATCCTATTTTGATTTGAATAGCCAAGCTTGGACATGCTGGTTATATTTATGCACTAAAATGAAACTGTTCAACATGATCTTCCCAAGATGTATGCACACCATTTATGTTGCTGTCTGATCAGGCAGGTGCTACTGCAAACATTGGTATAAGCCAAGAGGTGCTTTGTAATTGCTCTAACATTTTATGGTTGAAAGGAGTGTATATTTAGGGTGGGAGCTGAAAATTAATTGGTTAGCACGATGAACTGCTTATGTCCACCTTTGAAAACTATCTGCATGGTTCTTCTCATTTTTAGTTATTACAATACAGTATTTATATATCACCTTCTTCACATATTCAAGTCTGTTTTCATAGGCAGGCAGACCATAAACTTCATTTTTAAATTGTTGGACTGAGACCTGGAAGATTCAAATTCCCCCTTAGCCATGAAGCTTCCTGGGTGACTGGCTAATTCTTCACTCAGCCTCACCTTGCAAGGTTGTTGTGAGGACAAAAGAATAAAAGCTTTGTAAGCCACCTTGGACATTTGCTTTAGCATAGGAAAAGTGGGGTACAAATACCTTAAATAAGTCAGTCAGTCAGTCAGTCAATCAATCAATCAATCAATCAATCAATCAATCAATCAATAAAATTTATCCAACTGGTTCCTGTCATAGAGCAATCATCATCCTGGCAACACAGATATAGCACTTCCAAGCTTCCAGAGGCAGCTGCAAGTTACACCCCAGGCTGGTTCTCTGTTATCCTTTCTTACCAACCGCCTTCCCCACTTTTAACAGTAGTTTCTGGTCACCCATCTTAGATGAGAACCCCGCTTATTCTGCTTTTCAAGCTAGGAATCTGCTTGATCTCCAGACGAGATATTATATTAATAATTTCACTTTCTTTCCCCAGGAATAATAACTGAATGCAGGCAACGTTAGCCAACTACCCTCCATGGACAAGGTGTTTTGAGCAAGTTGTTGCAACAGAACTCCGGGCATTACTGGATAATGAAACTAAGGGCGCAATCCAGAGTAACTACGGGGAGTCCTTGCTCCGGTGTAAGAACAATTTGCTCTGGATTTCAATATGAATTTCCCATAGGTTTTCACTATATTGTGCAGTAACTACGTGTACACGTAATGTCTCTTACGTGCTCCCGTAGTTACTCTGGATTGTGCCCTAAGGCTGCAATCCAGAGCAAATTCAGCCTGCTCTGACCTAACTGCACTCTCCTAACTATTCTGTATCCAGAGCAGAAAGTTATGCTGAATCCAGAGAGTCAGGAAACCTGGGCTGCCCTAACTGCTCCAGAGCATGCTAAGTAATTGACACAAGGGGAAGACTTGCTCCTGAGGAGACACCCCTTAGATCGCACTGAACAAGGAACAGCTGTGGTGCCTACAGTGGTGACATGACTCTGCACATCACCTGGTGCGGAAGTCTGTGCGTCATTCCTGGGATGCGCCCCCCCCCCCCACCTGGACTGCACAGTCACCAAAGTTGGCGCCTGCGCAGTTGTTTCTGAAGCCAACTGGCTTCAGAAAGAGTACTGCGCAGGCACCATCTCTGACACCTGCGCAGTACTTTTCTGAAGCCTTTTGGCTTCGGGGGAGACTGTGCAGGCGTCAGAGTTGGTGCCTGTGCAGTACTCTTTCTGAAGCCATTCGGCTGTCGCTCCGTCTCCTGAGTGAGGCCGAATGGCTGTGCAGAGGCGCGGACTTTCTCTGCTCTAAGGAAGTCTCCTCTGAAGCTGTTCGGCATGCTCAGTGTGTTTCTGCGCAGTGCACCTCAGATGGCCGTTCAGACCAGCTCCTCAGACACGTGGCAGCTTCTGGCTGATTCTCTGCCTTGGAGCAGGCCTGAATGGGGGTGCTGACGCCCGGGGCCTGCCAAAGGACAGTCAAACTCCTCTGGCACATCACCCCATACGGAGCGCATCCCCAATGCAGCCCACACCAGCCGCACCAGTCTGGTGACGCCACTGGGTGCCTGCCTTATAAGGAGTCCCTGATGAGATGCCAGTACATTCTACAGTGAATAGAAGGGGCTTCTTGGAGTGGCCTGCTGTATCCTGGGGTTTGTGGGCAGCCATAGTTTGTTCCATATCCTGAGGTTGAGAGGCAGGGGTTGCAGCTAGGCTGGCCAAGAACTCAGATTTTTGGTCAGCACTGCCATTCTTACTCGGGCCTTATCATGGACCCCTATGGGTCTACTCATTACTATACCTGCTCCTGAGGTGGTATAACTCTGAGGGCTGGAAGAGGGCATTTCTGCCTTGGAAACAGGCTCTGGATACAGAGTAACTGCTCTGCCCTAGGCAATGCTAAACATGCCCTCAACTTGCCTCTCCTGAGCTGCTTAGGCTGCCCCAGTTAGGGCAGAGCAGGTCCACCTCTCTTAGGGCACCCTATCTTGCCTTGCTCTGCCCTAAGCCTCTTCCAGAGTAACTGGGCTGGAGCATCTTGCAGTTGCTCCAACCTAGTGTTAGATAGGGCAACCTAAGGGCTCTTATGTGGACAGATTAGTTGCTCTGGATTGGGCTGTAAGTCTCTCAGAACACTCTCCAGACATGACCAGAGCACATTTGGTTATGTTTTGTCTTCTGGGCCAGTTTGCAGAAGATCAGAGGCTGACCACAGGCCAGATAGAGGTTTGCCACTGGCCGCATCCAGCCTATGTGCGAACTGTGGCCTCTACACTGCCCAGGTGCCCAAGAGAAGAGCAAAGTGCTAAGTTTCCCCTTCAGGTAGTGGAAAGGATTTTTAGGGTGGGGGAAAGGCAGGGAGAGGGCAGAACGGAGAGTGGGTAGGTGGAATGAGGGGAGGATCAACCCAGGGCTGAGGGTGGCGGCAAGGCTGCTGCTGCATCCTGTACCCCCTCCTAAGCCGCAGATACCAATGTGGATCTCTTCAGTTCTGGACCCACTTAATAGACCAGATCCAAATAGACCCATTAGGGTCACCAGAACAACACAGGGTAAGAATGACACTGTTCCCTTACCTGAGAAGAGTCCAGCAGCTTCCATGACACCACAGGATAGTGTGGCAGCCATTTTGGTGCCACTGTCACTGGGGAAGATTAGGACTGGGCTCCTAGAAATGTTCTACTCTAAATATTCTAAATAAAAAATAATAAATAAAAAGAAAATAATAATATCTGTTGTCCTGGTAAGCTTCTAAACTGTCTGTTGTAGCATGTGCTGTTTTAAGTCTTTTTAAAAGTATTGTCTCTCTTTTCAGTCCGCTTATTTTTCCTGTGGCAATTTAATGCTTTTGAACTGTGTCTTTTTAAAAGTCAAGACATGACTGCCACATGCTGTGACTCATAAAGTGATCTACTGAGAGGTTGGTGCATCACGACTCCACATGCAACATGAGCTTAATGACTTGGGCCACATTCTTGGTGTTCACAAATATAGAGAACCAGCCATTTTAATGCATGTGCACCATTTATCCTGCCAGCTCTTATGTGTGCTTGCTATGTTCCCTATACAAAGTATGAACTGAGCCCAACTTGAAAGCCAGGAAGGTATCATGATTAGAGAGCTGGATTAAAACCCGGAAGATCCAGGTTCAAATCCCCCTTCAGCCACAAAGCTTCCTGGGTGAGTTTGGGCCAGTCACTCTCTCTCAGCCTCATCTACCTAACAAGGTTGTTGTGAGGATGGAATGAGGGGAAGAACTAAAGCTTTGTAAGCCACCTTGGGCATTTGCGTTGGCTCAGAAAAAGGTGGGCTATAAATCTCTTAAATAAAACTCATGGAATCGTATGGATATTTCAATTCCTCCTCAAGGTCAAGAGCCCTTTTTGGAGATTCATCACTTTTTTCACATCAGGCTCAGTGCTGGCAATAGGTAAGCTTTCTACAGTAGCGCCAAACAAGAGTAAACTTGGACAACCCAGCAGATCAGAAGAATAATGTGTTCTCTGGGAAATGGAAGGTCAGTGTTAAGATGGGTGAGATTGTGTGTCGGTTGTTTAAAGAAATGAGAGTACAATTCATGGCTTTTAAAAAGAGCCAACCCTGCCAAAAGTCTCTGCCTTAAACTGTATGGGTTTTCATTGTCCTCTAAGATCTAGTCCATTGCTCTGCACACATTAGTTTGTCATAGAAGTGTAACTAAAGGGGCTGTGAGAAATAGCATGTGATTTCTGGCCTCTTTACTTCTCTATCTGGGTCATGAACATATGAATTGTATTCTAATATTGCAGACCCATATCACACCATTGATTTTTTTAAGCCAATTTCATCATTGATTTAAATACAGAGTTCTGCTTAAAATCCGATGGCACAATATGGTCCCCAGACACTCACACATCCAGAATATTGACAGCAAAGGAAAACAGAACTGCTTTTGCCTTCCAAATCCTTCCCCTTGAAACATTATAATGTACCCCCAGGCTCCAGCTGTTTCATAATATGCAGTTAAATTAAGTGAAAATGCTATTGAATGCAGGTTATCTCTCTTTTTTTAAAAAAAAAAGCCTATATGAACAGTATACAGGCTTTTAATCAGATAATTTCCTAATGACTCACGGTGGCATCACCATCAACTCATTTCTCCCGCCCGACCCCCTCCTCGCCACTTTCAGGCCACGCTTTCCTCTCGAAAGCGTTTGGTGCAGCCCATTAAGGAACACTTTAATTCAAGAGAGTCTGGCTGATCAAGAAAAATTAAGCTCCTAATAACAGCAAAATCGAAAGAAATTTGGATAAAATGACTCTCCGCATCACAGATTTTGTTTACTAGTGGGTAATTAATTCTCCACATATGCTGGGAACATCTGTCGCAGTGACCTGCCATACTATCTGTGAAATCACTGCTGTGCGGTTCCACCGCAGGCCATTAGCAACCCTTGGAAAGAAGGTTTCTTTTTCCTGCCCCCAGTCTGGGCAATTTCTACTTTTGCCGCAATATTCCACAAAGCCAGGCTGCCCTCGACTCTTTCCTTCTGTCTGTTCACTCAAAAGCCTATTAAGAAAAACCTGAGTATGAAAAGAAAGGGCAAGCAAGAACGGGTTTAATTTGTGGGTAATCCGATCAACTGGCTTCTTTCGTACCTTTCATTACCTCCAGCTAGTCACATGGGCCCTTGTGAGATGGGAACAGCACATTAGATGGAGAGATCTCAATCTCCTGCTGCTCCTATGGACAGATTCTGACAGTGGGAAACTACAGAAATGAAACATAAGAGACGGGAATATTTTGTAAAAGATCAGGCCCCCTGTTTAGATGAGAATGCCACACCTGACTTCAGGTAGATTGGGGGAGCAGACAGTCGAAGTTGGGCAGTCAGTGCTCTCAGAAGGACTGCAGGCCGCTTTTGTGTGGGAATCAAGGGTGGCCAGCATTTGCCACCCATATATTTTCTTTTCCAGGGAAATTTGAGTTCTTTGAGAGCATATCTGTGGTTCCATAACAGGTTAATCAGTAATAGTCAGAGATATCACTAGACTTTGCATCCACCTCCCCCTTGGCAAGAGCTTATCTCCCCTCCCCATGATGGACCTTCTTTTCAACCAGACCAATAAATTACAATACACAGAGCTAAATATTGTGCCATCACCAGGATTTGTGTCACTCCATTAACTATTTTTATTTACTTATTTTCTTCTATTTCCTTCTATACATATATAAAAGAGAAAAGTCACTGACTGACTGACTGACTGACTCACTCACTCACTCATCACCGCCCTGCCAAAACCGTTGGGCCTAGAAGCGTGAAATTTGGGGTAGGTGTTCCTTCCGTGACGGAGGGGTGCACTAAGAACCGGTTTTCATAAATTCCAAAGGGAAGGGAGTGAAAAGGGGCGCAACGCGTTTTCCTCCCTATACTTTGCATTGAGAATTGCTGACTCATCAACATTCCTCCCCAACTGCTGGGCCTGAAGCATGGAATTCTGGGAGTTCCTTCTGTCACCTGAACTCCCACCAAGAACCATCTGGAGAAATTAACCCTTCAGGGGCTGAAAAGGGGGCAACGTGTTTCTGCCCTATACCTAACATGGGAGACTGACCAACATCCAGCCAATTTGGTGCTCAGTGCCTGGTGCACTGGGGGATATTATTCAGAGGAAGATGTTGCACTGGTGAGGATGCTGCGCATGGGGGGAAGTTGCACATGAGGGGAAGTTGCGCATGGAGGAAAGTTGCGCATGGGGGGAAGTTGCGCATGCGGGGAAGTTGCACATGGGGGAAAGTTGCGCATGGGGGAAGTTGCACATGGGGGAAGTTGCGTATGGAGGGATTATGCAGATGGAGGGATTATGTGCATGGGGAAGTTGCGCATGGAGGAAAATTGTGCTTAGGGGAAAGTTGCGCATGAGGGAAGATGTGCATGGAGGGGAAGTTGCGCATGAGGGAAGTTGCGCACGTGGGGAAGTTGCGCATGGAGGAAAGTTGCGCATGGAGGAAAGTTGCACATGGAGGGAAGTTGTGCATGGGGGAAGTTGCGCAAGGGGGGAAGTTACACAAGGGGGAAGTTGCACATGGGGAAGTTGCGCATGGGGGAAGTTGCGCATGCAGGGAAGTTGCGCATGCGGGGAAGTTGCGCATGGAGAAAAGTTGCACATGGGGAAGTTGCGCATGGAGGGATTATGCACATGGGGAAAGTTGCGCAAGGAGGAACTTACACAACTGAATATAAGTTTTAGGTTGCAATCCTACCCTAGGCTTTCACAACTCCCATTCCCACAACTCTTCCCATTCCTGTAGTGATGTAGACAGAGGCAAGTCCATGCTTTTGCACTGGCTTAACTGTCCACCAGAGGTTGTCTCTGTCTTATGACACTTTGGTGACACCCACAGGTTAGGACAAGACTTACGCTGGTGCTTAGGCTGGCCTAACTGCAGGTTAGGATTGGAGCCTTAGTATTTGTTCTGATACATGAAATTAGAGCTGATGCATACTAACACATCCCTGGTTCCCTGCCATGTCATAAAACATTTCATTGGCTCTTGGAACACTCAGTCTCTTTTGATCAGTTCTGAGTTGAGAAAATCTCCTTTTTGTTACATAAAGCAGTGGGTTCTATAATAATAATAATAATAATAATAATAATAATAATAATAATAATAATAATAATAATAATAATAATTTTTGGCTATACAATATCTTTTGATAGAATATTGATATTTCACTGTGATCAGTTTCATTGCATACTGCATTAAGGGCCCAATATAATGAACCCTGCTCTGCTGGATCCGGAAATTCATATTCGCTGAGAGGAGCCATATGACCGGAAAACCCCAGATTTGTCCAGATTTTTAGCCTCCTGTCTGGATGTCCTACTTTTTGGCTTCATTTTTGAACTTTGTGATGGTGCACAGTACACCATCATGTCATATGTCTTTGGATTCGTATTGAAGAGCAGAATCCAATGCCTGCACACTAATTCTGGCTTTTAGAGCACAATCCTAACCATGTCTACTCAAAGGTAAGCCTCATTGAGTTCAGTGGGTTTTACTCCAAGGAAAGTGTTTTTAGGATTGCAGCCTTGGTGCAAAATAAATGTGTCAGAAAAGGGGGCACACACACGCAGGCCCATACACACACACACACACAGAGAGAGAGAGAGAGAGAGAGAGAGATCAGCTGCAATTAAATATAACTATCTATATTAAAACAGCAAGCACTGCACTGCTTTTTGACAGAAAGTACAGGGGTGCAGGTGAGCTCTTTGCTGGAGTCAAAGTTCTGCTGCAGCGTTATGATCTCTCCGACTAATTTTCTTGCAGTCTGCATCTTTTTCCCCCCATAGCTGACAGACTGCGACTGTGCTAGCAATGTGGCATTCATTGTATGAGCAGGTGTCCTAGTAGAGATGCAGGTGTTCTCTCCCCTTTCTCGCTTAATCTAGTCCTATGGGGATAAATAAAGTTGCTTCTCCATAGAAAATATTTCCTGTGTGCCCTTGAAGGTGATGCTTGAAATTCTAAGCATCTGATTATTTGCTGGCATTTGGGCAGAGGTTGGCCACCAAAGTGCTGATTTCAAGCAAAGGGAACTGGGAATTCCTAAAATATGAGCAAAAGACTAAAACTGTAGCCCAGTGCAATATGCCTGGTTAAGGCCAGCCATTTAAGGTCATAATAGCCACCATTACAGATTTAAATCTTGTTGACCTGTGAGTGATGGGCAGCCTAATCCTATGCTTCTTGGAGATTGCTGGTGCAGTGGGCAGAAGGAGTGGAGATGTAGGGTGGGCAGAGGCTCAGAAGGCAGGGAGCAGGATCCAGTTACGCTGGATCCTAGCTTTGCTTCCTTAGCAGCTGGGAGCAGGCTCTGCCTTTAGAGATGGCCTAAATCCAAGTAGACCCATTGGGGCTGTTGTAGGCCTACCATGGAAAAGGGGACAAATGTCACCTTCCCTGTGGTAGTGCAGCACCAGGCCTACTACTTGTGCTGGATATTTCACCTGCTTGTTCCAGCAGAAATTAGGATTGTCCTGTCAGAACATTAACAGGCAGTAGGAAACCAGTTCACAGCTTGCTCATGTTCCCTTTCCCATCACTCTCACTGGTTCTTCCCTACATATGCATTCCCCCTATTCCCACATTAATATGGAATTCAGACGTCCATGTTTACCTCACCACATGGAGTTCCAGTCTACAAAATCAAAACCATCATTCAAATACCATCTGCAGCAAGTCTGAGTATCTCAGCTCAGAATCCCATGAAGATGTGTGATGTTCCTCAGCTCCCAAAGGCATTTCCATTCCTTATAATGGAGGACTCAAAGCCATACTCACAAAGCAATGTACAGACAGACGGTGGTTCCTGCATGGACAACCTATGCAAACAGGGACTGTTTCAGTTCCAGTATGAATCAGCTGTAGTTTCCTTGAAAAAGAAGGGGACTGAGTATTAGCTTTGTAAAAAGAGAATAAATACAGAGTACAGTATATGCTTATCTCTCAACCACAGATATCAATAGGACTTAACTGTTTCACTTTGGCTAGATTGTGCCTTAATTTATTGGCACAATATTGCATTACACTTAGGATTTCTATGCTTTTCTGTAAATTAATTTAGAGGTTCAGAGGTATAATTCTCTTAAGTAGTACAGTGCAAAAAAATCACTGCCTAGGTATAGCGAATTAAAAGCCTTAAAGACAGTGATGCAGTCAAGGAGAGTGATGCGAATACTCAGGAGAGTTGTATGTAATTAGCTGCCATTTATAAGGTTACTTTCTTCATCACATATGGAACAGGCAGGATTACTGTGTACTACTAGTGTAGGCATTCTATGGAGGGTAGTGGGGAGGGGGAAACTCATGTTCAGAATGCATACAAATGAATGTGAGCATTGTTTCCTGAAATGAGGTGAGACAAATTTCTGCGCACAACGGAAAAAATAAAACAGATACATTGATTTAATTATTTTTGTTAGCTTCTCGTTTATTCTCTCATGCCATCATTTGCTGTCATATTGGTCCCAAAATAAATAGGAACTATGTATATGAACTATAAATAGGAACTATGACTTCTTGATTTCACTCTGGGAGCTAAAAAAGTAGTGTAATAATAAAGATGATATGCTTTTGAACATGTGCAGAGTACACTTCCTTCCTAAGTGCATATCCAGTTGCCAGCAATTATATAGTGCATCTGGAATCTGGAGGAAAGACTTCCAGGTCACAACAAGAATGGGTGACTCAAGCTTGAGTCACAAAAATGTGTGTTCTTTGCTGATTGGTGAGGATTTGAATCATGTGGATTCAGCAAAAATACTTGAGTCAAGGTTTCCCTAAGACTGCACTTGGTCCCCTGGCATGTAGATCCAAGTATGTCTGTATTACTTTTGACATACTCTGTTATCAAGTATCCCTACAATCCAGAGTAACTACGGGAGCATGTAAGAGATATTACGTGCACACATAGTTACAGCACCACCTAGTGAAAACCTATGGGAAATTCATATTGCAATCCAGAGTAAATTACTCTTACACTGGAGCAAGGACTCCTCGTAGTTGCTCTGGATTGCACCCGTTGTCTGTTTTACTTGCTTACTTTTTGTGGCATGATAGACCTCATGGGTCCATATTTCAGACTGAGTGAGCTGCAGGGAAATTCCAGGTAGAAGGCAGAGAAGGGATAATTTTTCTTTTTTCTTTTCTTTCTCTTGTCTGTGTCTGAAAGAACCTAATCACTGTATGAGGATGGGCTATCTGATTTTTTTTTTCTTGGTATTATTGTTATCTGGAGAAACCCAGGGAGAGGGATGGAGGTGGTTTATATCATGGCTCTAGTGAGCTCTAGTGAGCTTTCCTTCTACTTGGAAGGAAAGAGCCTCACTGCAGTGAGAATACAAGTGGAGCCTAATTATGTGCAATTTATTAATATGTGATTTTGTCTTATACTGTCTATGCTTGTCTCTTTAAATTGAAAGAGAAGCTTCCCTTGAAGGAGCAGTTAATGGCTTAAAGGCAGCCTGCTCACCGTGAGAACTTGGCAGGCAATTAAACTTATCTTAAAGTTCACAAAGTTTTAGGTTGCAATGCTAAAGACACATTCCTGGGAGGAAGACCCATTGAAAACAGTGGGGCTTACTTTTGAATAGACATGGTTAGGATTGTGCCCTAGTTTCATTTCTGTTCTGTTCTCCCTTCTTCCCAAGTGAGAAACTATTGAAAAATGTTTTTATCAGTCAAAATTGAAGCATAGCAGCTTATAAAATTATAAGAACACAGCAGAGAACCATGTCAATGGTCTCTGAAATTTTTGTTGCCGTTGGTGTACCCTGCTATTTTATAATGGCCAAACTAGGCCTTCAAGAGTAGCACTGGGGGCAGTCAGGTTTTGCAGTAGTGTTTCAAAAGTGGGACACAGGAGTATGTTTTGCAGGGGACTTCAATGTGCCATGTAAACTTCCCCTGACACTCACAGCTGGAGTTGTTCTGGACAGTGAAAGCAAAGTGTAGGTTTCTCCTACATGTTGCCTTTCTGACCAGAATGACTCCATTGGTGAGGGGGAGGGATAGTTTATAGGGTGTGTTAATGCACTTCTGCCTCTACCTCTTCTCTTAGCTAATTTGCCACATTCCATAACTGCTTTTCTTCTTTCCTTTTCCTGGAAATTTTTCCACAAATATGTTGTGTCACATCTAGTTCGTCCCTAAGAACTATCACCTCAGCTCCCAATTTTAGTTTTGAAATCTAATTTAAGAACACCTGTGACTGACTGCATCCTACTAAGGATCCAGAACCTAACCAGGCCTACTAGTCTGACGAAAGATTCATAACATTCAAAATGTCATTTTGTTGTTTTGTTACTTCATTTATGTGAACGCATATGTGCGCGCGCATGCACATGCATGTATTTTATACAGTAAAGTCTAAGCCAAGACCATTACCATGATAAATCACATTTTAATCAGTTATAATTTTTCACTAAGTGCTGCATAAATGCCCCTGGTTTCACCACTTAAACTGTCAGCGCGACTAACAATGGGTGTTGCAGGCCAATAACCGTCAGTAAGTCTAGGAAAGGGGGGAAAGAGAGAGAGAAATCAATACAATTTTTAATTAAGGGCGCCTCACGACTAGTGCTCTTCAACAAGGAATTCTCCTTGTCAGAACATCTCGCCTTTAAACTCCGTTCCATATTCTGTCAGTTCAGAAGTTAACAAGCAGGAAAATGGAAGCCGTTTGTCACAGAACAGAAAAGGCACTTGCGGGAGGAGGATTTCTAGAGGAAGGCAGACTGTTCTCCCTTTCAGTTCAAGCGAGTTTGTCAGAGGCAGGATAAAATATGTAGATATTGATGTCCCTGGAAAATACGGTGGAGATCTCTCCTTTTAAAGCTATTTTGAAAAGATTTGATAGACTGTAAAACAGACATCCTTGTCAGTAATATTTCACTGTATAGATTTTTGTGTGTGCCTGTGGAGAAGAAAAAAACTTTCAACTATTTTGTGTGTGTGTCTTATTCTTCATGAATTATTTGTGCTATTGACTGCCTTGAGCTGTCTTGTCTTCATTTTGTCGTTCCACTTCCTCCCCGGTTATTTTTCCCTCGCATCCTTTTATGATTTTCTGATACTGATTTTGCTTTTAGCTTATACAAGGGAGTTTGTTAGTGTCCTTGCTGTTTCTATGTTCCCCCCTCCACTGTGGGATTGTTTTTTCCCCTCTTTTTCTTTCCCTGTTCTTCTGCCAAGTGGGCCTTTCTAATTTTTCACAAAAGGTTTGTCAGGTTCAGTGCTGGATTTACATATAAGCTAAACAAGCTATAGCTTAGGGCCCCATTCTCTTGGGGGCCCCAAAAAAATTTAAAGGGAAAAAAACCTGGATGTACATTTCCAATATATAACATAAAAAACAAATAAGATAAAACCTACATACAGCAACAGTGTTTTGTGTTGTGTAGGCTCTTCTGATGTGATTATTTCACTATTAATATACTTCTTAATTGTATTTCATTATTAATATACTTCTTAATTCTATTTCAGTTCAACAATTACTTTGATAAAATACATATTTTGTTATGTGCAAATGGCTTTATATACCTATTAGGTCCATAATTACCATATAGCATATATTCAACACAAAAAACAGCAACAATTTGTTTGTTGACAACGGACAGCTGGACATATAAAGGGCCTGTGGTGAGGGTCCAAACCCCGAAGAGAGTATGCTGGGAGTCCAGATGAAACCAAGACCCCCATGGGACAGAGTACTAGAGTCAACAGCAAGGAATCACATATATTGGCCTGACTCCTACTGGGACTTGTTACGTTTGTATTGTGCGGGCAGGACAGGATCGTGCCCGATCTCTGCACGAGCCAATCCTGGAACTTCCCATTCGACAGGGCCACTAAGAGACACTGGGGGAGAAACGAGAGGGAGGGGAGGAGGCAGGAAGGGGAAGGCAGGAAGAGTGGAGGAGAGAGGAGGACGATCCAGCGCCGGTTGGTGTCCAGCGGTTTCTGGCCTCCCTAACTGCACCTGCAAGAAAAGAACAGACATTTAGTTAAAGGTTATTGATTCTGTTGAACTTATCTGTTGGGCTTCTGTTGAGCCAGATGTTATACATACCTGGAGAGGACTGGTGCCTGATGTACCTAGAAAAGAGAAAAGACATTGGTTAAAGGATCTTAAAGAGGGAGAAGGGGGTGAAGTAAACCTGCCTACTTAAAGGTGTAAAGAGATTGTGTGGTGTAAAGGCAATACACCCGTGTTGATGTATATGTTCCTGAACCCCCCATGTAACTAAGTCCGTGCTGCCTGTGTACCTACCCTGCCTATAATCTTCATCATCATAGAGTTCTCTTTGAAACTTACCTGTGTTGGCATCCTCTTCTTGCGGGTGGTGTGGATCCTCTGAGATGGCAGAGAGGAGGCATAGTGAATCTGAAATAGAAGTATCCCTTGGAGGGGACAGTGAGGGGCATGACAGGGTCCCATTACCTTCAATAGCTTAGGGCCTCATCAAACCTTAACGGCACTGGTCGGGTTATTCTGCCATGTGGGCCTTTCTGATACTACATTTTTGAATCAAAAGGATTTATTGAAGTGATGTCTCTGCAACTAGTAGACATGGTTAGGATTGTGCTCTTAGCTTAATTCTTAAGTAAAAGTAAAAGCAGAGTCCTGTCTGTTGGTTACATCTATTCACATCTATTCACAATACCAACATCAAGGTGTTCTAACATCTTGGTGCAACATCTTGTTATAATGCAGTATATAAATACTTGTAGTAGTAGTAGTAGTAGTAGTAGTAGTAGTAGTAGTAGTAGTAGTAGTAGTAATTTCTGAGGGAAAATATATTCAAATAAATACTAGTTCTTTAGGAGTAAAAATGTCATCTTTTGAAAAGTGTGGGGTAGTGATGCAATTCCATATTGGATTCATGGTTGTTCATGGGGGAGCACTGTGTCCCTTCAAGAGCCTGGCTGGTCCCTTCTCCTTGCCTTCAGGATCAGGCTGGCTCTAAAGTTTGACTGAAGGAAGGAAGGACTGGCACCTGAAGGAACCTGAAGGAAGCAAGGCACCAAAAGGAACTCTGAGTTTCTGAACTAATGCAAGATTGAATTTGGTGGTATGAGACTCCTAAACCAGTGTCCAACGTTAGATCAATAGCTTGACCATGTCCGAGGGCTTTGAATGAAACTTTAATAGTGCACATAATTTTTGACTATAATATGTATGGGGCTACATCTGCCCCCACCTGAACTGTGTATCAACATCTGGCAATTGAACTGCATATATTTAGCTTAGACTAGTTGCTACAGGATTCCTAACTGCTTTCACAGGATATCTCATGTGCATCCTATTTGCAAAATTTCCAAATTCATATGGAACAATCAGGCCTGCCCAAAGAGTAATATGCTGTAGTGCTGGTTTCTGTCCTTGCAGGCGACCATTGTAGAGATAAGTTTCCATGGTGCAAAAACATTCTTTAACTCGGTCAACACAACTTCATATTGATCATTTGCAAAGGAAAAAGTGGTATAGCATCCATTGCTGTTCTGCCCCCTAATTTGGGGACCACTATATCTTTAACAGCAAACGGCTAATCCTAAATATCTGAATCCAAGCAGTGAAATCAACTGAAGGGTCATCTGGGCTTTGATGGAAAAGCTGAGTTGTCTTCAGAAGAAACAAGAAATAAGGAGGAAGTGAATAGCAACTACTTATTTCTCAATACAGCGTCCCTCATTATCCACTAGGGTTCCATTCCAGAACCCTCCATGGATTAAAAAAATCCATGGATAAAAAAAGTTGTATAATAGATTTAGACACCCACTTTGAGGTTTCTTGGCTGTGGGTAGCGCAAGTGGTTAAGACACTGTGCCTGTTAATCAGCAGGCCAGGGTTCGAGACCCGGGTCCCCACAAGACAGGGTGAGCTACTATCCGTAGCCCAGCTCTGCGACGCAGCTGGAACCAGTCGTATTGGCTCTGTCGTTCCATTGGACTATTTCAGTGGTGCAGAGAGGGGGGATTTTCTGCTTCGGTAACAGCCTATCTTCCATATTAATCTACCCAGGCCTTCGTGCTTCGTGTACAGCATCAAGCAGGATACCATAGTTTTTCGAGACTGATGATGCCAATGCTTGAGGTTTCTTACTCCTCCATTGCTCTTGATGGAAGCAGGTCTGCAGTTATTCCCTTCATCCCCACAGGATGAGCATGTGATGGCTGCCCAGTTAGTATCTGATTTAACACAGAGCCAATGGATTACTTGCATTCTTCACATATGTTGAGATCAATAGCTCATACAGTCAAATACCACTGCACAGGTTTGCAATCTTATTCATGTAACTGGGTTTTTCATTTGGTTTCATAGTTATTGTAGCTGCAAATAAACCTCTCAATGACAAATATTTTGTTACCAAGTGGTGAGAGACAGAAGAGTAAAATGAGAACCATGTGGTTCTGAACCATGACAGAAGTCTCATGCTTGTACAACCTCATTGATTGATTATTTACAACACCATCAGTGTAAGTGTGGCTTTATACAGCATAAGGAAAACAGAAGACCTCTGACCCAAAGAGCTTACAATCCTAGCTCTGATTAGTGGCTGTGGGCCAATGGTAACACATTGGTACAGTTTAAAGAAACTGTACAACTGGTACAGTTTAAACAAAACACCTTACATAACAGCCACCTTCCAAATGTAATTGGGCATGAAATGAAACATGGTGGGGCTAATGGCAGAATTTGTTGCTGATTTAGATACTTGTTTCAGTTTAGTTGTGTTTAGTTGTCTGCCTGTGTGTTATGATACATGGGAGACGTTGCCTGGAGCTCCTCAAAGACTGGAACAATTTGTAAAGTGATCGTGAGATGGCAAATGACTTCTTCAAGTACCATCCACTTAAGTGCAAGGATTTAAATCCAATACTTTGCTGTCCAAATTCAAAAATATGGTCACAGATGTCACAGTATTTTTAAAGACCTTTCAATGAAACATGGTCACTATCCTGCATAGTAATATATGGTAAGTTATGCTTCTTCCCAAACACACTGGTTAGCTATCATGAATATGTCCTTCATCAGCATTAATGCTTTCCCTCCCAACAGTGAGACGATCAAAAACAGCATTTCTGGGGAGTTTTTGCCTTTTGATCTCCTCTCTGATCTAATGTAATTGTCCACCCACAGAAGCGCTGTGAGGTGCAGAATAAAGTAATGAAGTTAATCTGATTTTCTACCCCACAACCCCAAGATCTAGGTGCCCTTTTTGTATTAGGTTCCTAATGAGATTCTCTGTCTCTATTTCAGCAAGCAGGCTGAAAGTGTAAGGTGGGGTTTCCGCGTTTCACACAGGGGACTGCCTCCATTTACATTTCATCCTTAATGGATGCAAACCTGCCTGCCCTTGAGTGACAAGGCATCCCTCTCCCTTTCCAAAAGTCAGCCTTGGGCAAGATTGAACATCTTTCTTTTGTGTATACTGCAAGATACAAGCAAAGCTGATGTTCCTGAGACACAGCAAAGCAAACACGGGTGCTATAGGACCGAACTGACATTCTCACAGGTGATCAGAAATAAGAAGGAATCCCAGCTGATTTTGGGTAACATTTCAGCTTTCAGTTCAAATAAAACTATTCCCCTGAATCAAACATCCAATGCTAGAGATAAGATCTCTTTTCATAACCAAAGCTATGTTACAAAAGATCCATCTGGTGGAGTTGATGGCTGGATTATGAGAGGCTCTATTCCGGTGCATTCTCTGCAGCCACAGATATGGCATTTGCAGATTTAACATATGGAACATAAAGTGCACCAATCACTGTTTGCATAAGAATAGGCCTTCTACAGAATGAGACCCATTGGAGTATTTACCTTTCTACAGGATGAGACTTGTTCTCTTGGGCTCCAATCAAAGAGGGATCTTCCTCTGTCCTACCTGGAGAAGCTGAGTATCAAATCTGGACCAAATCTGGGACCTGGCAAGCCACCAATCCTCCAGAATTGTCTCCAAAAATCAACATTTTGTGTGCAGGTGACTACTGAAAACTATTTGGAGAATTAAAAGGACCTACAATAATGTCCACTATTACTCCCCAGACCCGCCCAGATCTGGGGAGGACCCCTGGAATGGCTGAAAACAGCTCCCCATTAGCCTGCAGGGGCATGATCCTAGGGATCATTTCACTGTCCAAGTTCCTCCCCCTCAGAGACTTAGGGTGAGAGTAGAGCTGTCTCCATATTTTGAAAATCACTGGAATGAGACCTGTAGTGGATTGCAAATTAGGTTTGAAGCCCAAATTTATGGTATTGCTGCCAGCCATGATATCACTTTCAGGTTAATGATATCACTTCCAATTCTCTCCAACAGAGTGGAATTTAGTATTTAGAATGAATTTAGATGGTCTTTCTAAAAAGTGTATCCAGGTACTAAAAAGACTGTGAACTGCCATAGAGTCTATAGCATATAGAGTTGGTCACTATCAGAAGCAGAATACTGGACTCTGTCTAAGGGATCTTATTTTATGCATTTAAGTCCCATAGGAACAAATCTGCACCAGCTTCCAGAGATGTGCCTTTGGGTTCAAAGGGGCAAGTAACAACTTTAAAATACAGTTTTAAAAAATCCCTGCTGAGCTGAAAAGATACAAACAAGCACTCCAGGTAGTCATTTATAATTGTATTTAATGAAAGGCTCCCTGAGCCACTTAACAGCACCAGGTAGGTTCTCCATGGACAGAGGTCTGCACCACAGAAGCACCATACATAATTCACTACAAGATATCTCCAGAACTAAGCAAGAGGCTAAATTACCTATCCGCTGAAGAAAAGGTGTTCCCTTCAGGTCAAGGTTGAAATCGTTGGTAAACTAGCATGAAAAGATACCATATCAGATTCTACATTGATTCCCTGGTTGCATCTGGCCTTGGTGGTTTGAGCACAAACCCTTATTAAAATGGCAACATTATTTACAAGTTGTGTTTACTCCCTTCAGAAGCTGACCGATTAATGCACAAGGGGAGGACGTCGGCGTTTATGAGCCGCCATTGGTTCTGTTACAAAAGACCAAGCGAGGCCAGCCACAGATCTGCCATGTATTCTACTCACAGGTGTCCTGTCAGAGGGGCAAAGCGTTACAACAGAGTCTGAATACAAAAAAAAGAAAAGAAAACCTCATTACTCCACCAGGTAGGAAGTGCTGCTAGTTCCCAGCAGCCAGAGTGACTTCAAGAGTACAGTCAGGGGGAGTAGATGCCATCTGGCTGTCATTAAGTGGCTGATTGGACTTTTTTCCAGTGATTGACTGGTGCATGATTGACAGGTATGCAAGGGAAAGGAAGCTATGGGCTCTGTGTCAGGGAGACGGGGCGGGGGGGGGAGTCTTTGGTCTCAAACCAACCGCATGCATTGTTTCAGTCTTCACAGGTAGCCTTTTTCCATAGGGGACCTCCTCCCTTCCTCCTTTTTTTACTCCCATTGTGCTGCTGTAACCTCTGTTTCAGGAATGTGGGGAAGCCAGAAGAGAGATAAAGGGGGGAAGAGAGCAAAGGAAATGCGGAAAGGATGATTAGGAAAAAAAGTTATGGTTTGTAGTTTGTAGCCACAATGTTGACACATATACCCTTGACAAACAACGGCACAGGATCATATTCAGATAGTGGGGAAAGGTGGTTGGAATCCTAATGAGATGATAGGTACAGCCAAATTCCTTTGTGATCCATGGGTGATGATGCCAAATGGAGAAAGGAAAACCTCACGTACTAATATACATTTTCTAAGGGTTTCTTCAATGTTTAGTTAAAGGATGAAGATGGAAATTAGCCAAGAATATAGTATTGTTTTCATTTGTATTTTTTTGCAGTTTTATACATCAGGAATCAATAGGATTACTGCTTTTTAGGGGGAAAAAGATGGTCTCCAAGCGTTTATGAAGTGATAGATCATATATAAATAGGTTGTTTGCTCTCAGTACAGATGCCATCATTACTAACTACTTTCAAGCTCTTTGAGAGCTAAATAACTCTGTAATGCATCATTGAACATTTAGTTGCTTCGAGAGCAGATGGTTTCAGGGGTCCATCTGCTCGCAGCAATGTTCCCAACAAGCCCCCTTCACCTTCACCAAAAGGTTCAGAAGTGTCTGAATATTCATTCTTCACTACAGGTGCTTTCCTTGGATCCTATCATAGGCAGAACAGAGGTGGTTGTCGATTATGCAGGAAAAAATAGGGAGGTCTCAGTGTATTTTGTAAGAGGCAACAACACAAGCCTGATACTAGTCACATTTATTTGGAAAGAAGTCCAACTGATTTAGAGGGGAGTAGGTAAATTAAACTGATTAGTTTTTGAATTCAGTGTGAAGATGAGGGCCAAGTATCTCTCTTATGGAGTCCGGTGCTGCAGCCTGAATAGGTTGAATCCTATCCCACAAGCTGTAGGATAACTTGTCCCATATTGTGATATCATCACTGCAGCTAGTGAAGCACAGGCAAAGAAACGGATAGCATCACAGTCAGGTAGCTCAATTAGTAATGTGTAAGTTATCTCATGTTATAGGGCAAGGATGATGAACCTTTTCGGCACCAAGTGCCAACCAACAGCGCTGGTGCCCTACATGCACACCCACAACTCTGGGCATGTGCATTGGGCCAGGAGCGCCCTGAATCCATTGCGCATGCCCAGAGTTCCAGGCATGCACACTGGACACCAGAATGCTCTGCTCCAAAGAAGAGCAGGGTGCTCCTCTTCAGAGCAGAGTGCTCTTGTGGCCAGTGCCCATGGCCAGAGCTCTGAACATGCACGCTGAGCTTAGAGTGTTTCCAGACTGTGCCAATAGAGAGGGCTCTGAGTGTCCACTGCAGTACACTAGCCATAGATTTGCCACCACTGATATAGGGGAAATGGTCTGCACTGTACCACTTCCGACTGTAGGTAGTAGATCTGAATCCTTCCCAATTGGATTGAAGTCTCCACACTCTTCATCACATCTGCAGTGACCAACCGAACAGGCAAGCAGAAGTCTTGGCCAGGATGCAAGGATGGTGAGTTCTTTCTATAGCTGGTCACAGCACATGGTAGCTCACCACATGGCCACAGCTGCCACACAGTGCGATAATAAGCAACTGCTCCTGCTGCACAGCACTTGGCCATCTGAAACAACCAATTAACAATTACACAACCTGAAAGAACAATAAAATTAGGAACCCAGTAAATGTGTGAAGTGCTGAAGAAGTGCAATTAAGCCACAGAGTGGTCATGCCAACTATGAATTCAGAGGTGAGGAAAATATGGAATGGGAGAGATCATGGATTTTGCTTATTAATATATATTTGAACACATGGTCACTATTGACTGATAGGACGCATGACACTGTAACACCCATTTGTCAGCTTCTTAATACAATCACACTGGCACCGCTCTACCTTGCAGCAAAGCGAAGGGAATTCTGCAGAAGGTGACTGTTTCTCCAGCCTGGCAAAAATGCTGATTATGCACACAAGAAAGGACACAGCAATCACATCTTTTAATTATAATTCTTTGTCTTCCTTTGCAGGAGATATTCACACGGGGTGATTCCAGACACTATTCCAAAGCGGATTGCAGGCAAAACCTTCATTCTTATTGCTGGTTCTCATACTTCAGACAGAAATAGCCAAAGGAAGAAATCATGCAGCAGTTTGGGAGGGAGGTGCATGGGCTATTTCTTCCATATGTCTCCCCATACATCTCTGTACCCATTCCAATCTGTAGCACTTTTTCTATCACCATTGGTGGTTTTAGTAAAAAGGAGGTGCATTGTAGGACTTTTGAATGAAGATCTGTCTCTCTCTTTTGCAGAGCTCCAAAAACACCATCTCTCCTGAATATTAGGCTGCAATCCTACACACACTCTCCTGGGAGTAGGCCCCATTGAATACAGTAAGACTTACATCTGAGCAGACAGGTTTAGGATTGCACTGTTAGTTCTGGGGATCACTTTGAACATCCCAGTCCAAAGCACTTCATCAAGTGAAGCATGTAGTAGTTCTGTCTGCTTATGCCTCTTCTTTCCCTATGGACATTGTACCCAGGCTGATGTTCTTGATCTGGTTCTCCACTTTTGGTACTGGCTAGATATTAACATGTCAATGCATCATTAGAGGAGAAAGGAAATCTCTGAAATTATGTTTCACCTGCTTATCCCCATTCAGTTTATGAGCTCATTCTTCATTGTGTGTGGCAGCAAGTAAATGCGATACTGAATGAAGTGCTACAGCTGTTAAGGGAATAAACATTTTTCTCCGCATAAGTATATAGTTGCATTTTGCTCTCCCTTTCATTTATCTGCATCCTATAAATCATGGCTGCAAACAGCACCTAAAATAAAATAGTGTCATGTAAAATCATTCTGCAGAAGGTTTTATTTGCATTGTACTCAAGAGTTAATGTGTCAATAAAAAAATATGATTTCACCTGAACCACTCCAAATAGATGGATCCTGCTTTACAGGCTGTGTATCTACTCTCCATTTTCATCTCACCACAAGGTACTGAGAAGTTCTCCTGGGCAAGTCGGTTTGAAGTGAATGGGAAAGGAGCAAGAGGATAGCAAGTAGTGGGTGGTACTTGACTACCAATTGACAGGAACCAGATGTACAGTATATGAAGCTGCCTTAAGGGAATGCAATCTTAATGTGCAATGTGCTGGAATAGGTAGGATGTTGCACTACTGCTGGGAATGAGAGGCTCATCCCCTTCCTCTCTGGAGGCCTAACATGAGCAGCAAAGATCCCTGAGAAGCGAGGATAGGATCTGTCATAGTTTCGCATCATCCCCCCATGCACATCATCCCCCTATGCATATCAACCCCCATGCACACTAACCCCAATGTGCATCATTCCCCATGCATATCCACCCCCACGCGCAACATTCCCCATGCACATCATTCCCCCATGTGCACCATCCCCCATGCGGATCATCCCCCATGTGCATCAACCCCCCATGCATATCAATCTCCATGAGCAACAATCCCCCATGCACAACAACCCCTTGTGCATCAACCCACATGCGCATCATGTGCAACATCCCCCCATGTCCAACATCCCCCCATGCACAACATCCCCCCATACACATCATTCCCCCAGGTGCATCAACCCTCCATGCGCATTACCTCCCCATGCACAGCATCCTCCCCAGTGCAACCCCTCCCTCCTAACAACATCCCCTCAGTGCACCAGGCACCAAATTGGCTGGATGTTGGTCAGTCTTCCATGTTAAGTATAGGACAAAAACACGTTGCACCCCTTTTCAGGGTTAAATTTAACCTTTTCAGAGTTAAATTTCTCAAGATTGTTTCTGCACCAGGGATACAGCAATAAGGGTCTGCGAAACACATCCGCAGCCAAAGGGTTAAAGCATGTGAAAAATCCATGCTGTCAACTTAGCAAAATTGGAACATACAAAGGCACACAAGATTTCGTACTTTTGTACAAAGTATGCAAAGAACTGTATGAAATGATATCAAGTAGTGTTTATAAAACATACCACTTCGTACGTCAAATAAGATTCATCATAAGAACACACGCTAGCTATCTCTCTGATTGTTTAAACCTGTCACTATACATGTCATGTAGCAATGTACTATACAATGTAATGTAGCAATATAGTCATGTAGCAATGTAGCAATGTACTGTACTCTACACCATGCTGTACCCAATATTCTGCATCATGCTTTGCATCATAATTGTACCTCAGACCCTGCATCATGCTTTGCATCATACTGATCTGGTAAACAATCTTTTACTGAATAAAAGCAGGCCAAGTTCCTCACATCAGGATCAAATAGGATTGAATACGATCCAATACGATCCTCAGATCCAGTCCAATCCAATTGGGATCCATTGGAGCTTCCTGCCCCAAATTGACAGATGTCTCTGTGTCTTGCTTGCTGCCTACCCACCTCCTCTCCATGAAAAATTTCCCAATAGTTTCTTGGTGGATGTTCATGTCACAGAAGGAACACCCTCCCCAAATTTCATGCTTCTGGGTCCAGGGGTTGGAGCAGAGCATCCCTCAGTCACCAATTCTTCAATGCAAAGTATAGGGAGGAAAATGCATTGTGCCCCCTTCTGGTGGAAATTCTGAAAACTGGTTCTTAGTTGATCCCTCTGTCACTGAAGGAATACCTTCCCCAAATTTCAAGCTTCTAGGCCCAGCGGTTTTGGCAGGGTATTGATGGGTCAGCGAGTGACTTTTCAATTTTATACATGTAAAAGAAGATAAATGATCATACTTTTGTCACCTACAGGCCTTTGTATATCCATACTAGCTGTTTTGCTGACTTAGGATGCAGTCCTAACCTAGGCTGGCCTAACTCATCAGTCTTCCCATTCTCAAGATTATGTAGGGAGGCAAGCGCTAGGGTGACCGGAAATTTCCAGTTTGTCCTCTTTTTTAGCCTCCTGTCTGGATATCCTCCAAAAGGGCTTCATTGTCCTCCATTTTAGCTTCATTTTGGAAATTTGCAATGGTGTGCAGTACCCCATCATGTCATATGTCATTGGATTCATATTGAAGAGCAGAAACCAATGTAAGAATTGTTTTTGAAATATCTCTTTCCTAACAAATGTTATGGTCAACAAACTAAAAATCAAAATATGCATTGAGCTCTAAGTGAAAGTGCCCAATATTGCAGCTTAACTCGTGAGTAGGCAAATGTGCCAGTGCCATTGTCCCCCGGAAAGGCCAGGCTGAGCGGAATCCAAAACCTTATATCCTCCTTTTGAGGACTGGGCATCTGGTCACCCTGGCAAGCACATGTCTGTGCAGTGGCCTAACCCTCCCCCCAGGACAGGGTGACCATATGACAAAAAAACCCAGATTTCTCCAGAGTTTTAGCCTCCTGTTCGGGTGTCCTACATTTTGGCTTCATTGTCCTACATTTTGGCTTCATTTTGAAACTTCGCGATAGTGCACAATACCCCATCATGCCATATGTTGTTGGATTTGTATTGAAGAGCAGAATCCAATGCAATAATCAGTTTGGAGATATCTCCTTCCTATCAAATGTTATGGTCAAAAAACCGAAAAACAAAACAAAAAAAATACACTTTTGGGCAATTTTTTAAAGAGGGTAGGAATTTTTGCCTGGGATTAGGAATTTTAGCCCTGGGGTTCAGGAATTTTGGCCCTGGGGTTCAGGAATAATCTGGTCACCCTGCCCCAGGAGTAGCGCAGAAGGGGTCTTATAGCAGTTTTGTGACACCTCCTCATCAGCACAGAACTGGCATCAGCTGGCCTAACTGGAGCTTAGGATTGCAGCCATAAATCTTAGTAAGTCCAAAGGGACACATTTAGCCCAGGAAAAGAGCACAGTATATTGGAACAGCTGATGATGATATCCAGCCAGTAGGTTCCCAACCCGGCCTAAATCACTTTGAACACCAATTCTGTTTACTTAAATGCCTTGGTGGGGGTTTGGCATTCCATTGGCACATTTGCAGCACCACCAACCATTTGTATTCACGGCTCCAGCCCACACACTGTTACTGTAATTGCCATGCCAATGGCCTGGAAGAGCCTCACAGTGACTTCGTGTAGGTTTTTTCAATGTAAGGCCTACATAAGATCAGGCCTTGTGAACTTATATACACTTATGCATAGATTGTATGCACACTTTCCTGGGTGTAAGCTCCACAGAATATAATGGCTCTTATTTCTGAGTAGACATACGTAGGATTGTGCTTGAATACCTAAAGGCAGATTGCTTAGCCATACAGAGTTATCCCTATGCTTCCTGTCAGCAACCAGTTTCCTTGGAGGACTGCCTGGTGGAGCAAGGGATGGAAAGCCAAGACCCCATTGCTACCCCTCCAAGTGGTTTTCTGCCAAGGTCTTCTACTACTGACATGACTCCCTCCAGACACTTCTTCTAGATTCATAACTCAGAGGCCAGTTCGTAGCCCTCATAGTGACAGCTATGGTCCAAGGACTGCCTGATGCTAATCCATTCCCTATCAAGTCCAGTGGTTCTTGAGCATTTCAGACTAGGACCCCCTTCTGAGAATGACAATCTGTCCAGGACCCTCCCTCCTGGAAGTGATGTCATGGTCAGGAGCAGTGATGGGATTCAAAGAAATTAACAACCGATTCTATGCCCATCTGGCAGCTTTTAAATTTTATATGACCTATCTCTCGTTAACAACCGGTTCTCTAGAGTAGGTGCAAGCCTGCTGGAGCCCACCACTGGTCAGGAGTTACATCAAATATGAAGTTACATCACTGTGATGCCCCAGATCTCGTTCAATGTCCATTAGGAAGTAAGTCCCACTGTGTTCAGTGACACACCCAGGAAAGCAGCCTGACTGCCCCATTCCAATATGTTGGTGCACAGAGTCAGACTTCAAAATGGTAGCACCCGGCTTTTTGTGACCCTTCCCAAAACCAAGTCCTGATCTTCCAATGGGTACTTGACCCCCATTTTGAGAACCACTGAGCTAGTCTTTGTAATGATTCCAATCTTCAACTTGTTGGTAAAAATCTGAGTCCTTTAGATTAATACAGTGTTTCCAACATTAGTTTTCCTTGCTTGAACATTTACTGACATTACAGATCTTCAACCACCAGTGGCCCTTGGGCTTTCGGAAAACACACGCACAAACATGCACACAAAGAGCTAACAAGCATGACAAATTATATAAATAAGTTAGACATCAGTGCTGCAGTGGAACACTGACATCCCATGTCTATTGCCCAAATTTTTGAGGCAGCGTTCAAGTTGGAAAATCACCAGTGGCAAGAACAGTTGCCATTTTGAATTTTATTTCTTCATTCACAACAGCTCTGCAGGAGAGATAATCAAGGATTTAATTTGTATTTACAAATGTAGGCAGACAGAGGTCTACGATGGAATCAGACAAACTCTGTCATATTGTTTATCGTATCTGCTGGGAAATGTGTGTTCATAACATAATTAAAATAGCTACCTGAATACTGCCATATATACGCTCCTTTATTTCTTTTTTATTATTATTTGGAGAAAATCTTTCCATCCAAGACACAGGAGCTACTACCAAAAGATCGCCAATGTTAATGTAGCCGGTACTTGTCCTTTCCTGTTTTTTTCTTGTATAGAGAAATTTCTAGCCATTTAGAGAAATTTGGGGTGCTATACTCCCCCAGTAAGCTGTCTGGGTTTCTACACAGAGGTGCGATGCTCTGGGAATGAGCTGCCCAAAAAAATTTTTTTTGCCATTCCACAAAAAGTTATGTGTATAAAATGTAGATTGATCTATGTCAATGTCATTCTATGTCAAAGTTTTGTGCTGCAGTCATATGCACACTTTCCAGTAAGTCGCGTTGAATATAATAGCACTTACTTTTAAGTAGACATGTACTGAATTGTGCTGTTAATTGCTTTATCATATGAGAACTTGTGCTCATCTTGGCATATAGAAGCAGATCTCAGGATTCACTTCTTTCTTTCCATGCCATGTAGAATCCTGTGTGATCCTGCATGGCAGAATCTGCATGCAGTGGTTCCTCCTTCATGTCAGTGGAGAAGCCTGTACATGCAAACATTCTTTGTATGCGTGTGTAATAATAATAATAATAAACTTTATTTATATCCCGCCTTTCTCCTGGAGGGACTCAAGGTGGCTTACAAAACAATCCATAAAAACATCAACAATTAAATCCAATTCATTAAAACAGTTAAAACAGGTCTCTTAAAAATAATAAATATAAAACATTTACATTAAAACATTGATTAAAACCATAATAAAAGATTTGTGCAGTAGAAGTAGCCAGACTTAAAAAAAATCACCCAGCAAACTAAAAAGCTCTAAAGAGAAACATTTTTAGGCCAAGCTGAAAAGTTTCAAGAGAGGGAGCGGTTTTTAGATCAAGAGGGAGGGAATTCCAGAGGGTTGGTGCCACTACTGAGAAGGCCCTATTTCTTGCCGCCGCCCCACGTACCTCCCTAGACTTCGGTACATGAAACAGGGCCTTCTCTGTTGACCTGAGGGAATGGGCCAGATTGTATGGAAGTAGACGGTTCTTAAGATAATCTGGGCCCAAGTTGTTTAGGGCTTTCTAAGTCAAGACTAGCACCTTGAATTGGGCATGGAAAAGAATGGACAGGCTGTGTAGATGCTGGAGTAGTGGCCTGACAGAGTCAAATCGTCTGGCTCCAGCAACTACACGGGCTGCAGCATTTTGAACTAACTGCAGTTTCTGAACCATTTTCAAGGGCAGCCCCACATAAAGTACATTACAGTCTTGATGTCACTGTGGCATGGACCATCGTGGCCAGGTCTACACGATTCAGGTATGTCCGCAATTGTTGCACCAAGCGAAGCTGGGCAAAGACACCTCTGACCACAGCTGCTACCTGGGAATCCAGGAGCAGCTCCAAGTCCAGAAGAACCCCAAAGCTGCAAACCTGCTCCTTCAGAGGGAGTGCAACCCCCTTCAGAGTAAGCACATGCATCATGGATTTTCTAACAAAGAGGACCTCTGTCTTGTCCAGATTCAATCTCAGCTTGTTTGCCCTCATCTAGGTCCCAACTGCCTCCAGGCGGCACTCCAACGCCTCAACAGCCACCTTGAATTGAGGTGGAAAGGAGAGATAAGAGCAGGGTGTCGTCAGCATACTGGTGGCAAGCTACTCCAAATCTCCAGATGAAATCTCCCAGTGGTTTAATGTAGATCTTAAATAGCATAGAGGACAGAATTAAATTATGGTCACAATCCAGTAGTGCACTTGGGCTACCCTGTCTATCACTGGGTTGACCCAACTGCAAGGTGGGCCACCCTAGTTAATCTGGAAAAGGCTTGGGGCAGCCTAAGGCAACATAGGCTGCCCCAAAGCAGCCTATGTTGCCCCAAAACAACATAGGCTGCCCCCCAAAAGTGGGACCTGGGTTGCTCTAACTGCGGCAGCCTAGGCAGTTCAGGAGAGGCATGTTAAGGGCATGTTTAGCATTGCATAGCCCTTAGAAACCCAATGAGTGTAATACACCCAATAGGAAGTTTCTGCTCTTGTCAAGTAACAATAATTAATTCCATTAAAAAAAAAAACAACTTCAGGATATGGTGCAACAATAGCAGCCCACTAACCTGGAGATACAGCTGGTCATTCCAAGAAGCCCCTTGTATTCACTGTAGATTGTCCTGGCAGTCTCATCAGGGACTCCTTACAATGCAGGCACCACAGCTGTTCCTTGCTGAGTGTGATCGGAGGTGGGTCTCCTCAGGAGCAAGCCCTCCCCAGGTGTCACTGACTTGATGCCTACTTAGCATGGTGCTAAGTGCCTGCTGGAGCTGTTAGGACAGCCCAGGCTTTCTGACTCTCTGGATGCAGCAAAATATTCTGCTGAGGATTCAGAATAGTTGGGGCAGCCCAGCTGGGGCTATTCCCAGGACCTCACTGCCTGAAATCTGGATTGTGCCTTTTTGTCGATTGAAGGGAATAGCAGATGTCTTCTGGATGGAGTGTTCCATGTGCCTAATGGCGCAGACTCAGAACCTGAATAAAAATAATAATTTGCATCTTTCCATTTGTAAGGGCAACTTTGAACATATTGGAAATTCTGGGGTAACAGAGCACAAGTACCTCTGTAACTTCTCAATCAGTAGTTTGCAGCCTTTAGGAGCCCATGGACCACCAAGGTAAAAACTGGAAAATTGGAACCATGCTAAGTAGGCACTGAGGTAAAAATTGGACCACATGCAATACCAACTGTGGAGGGTCTTCATCTTCATCATCTCTAACAATCCATGGAGAAGCATAGAGAAGAGATAAAAGATGATTATTTTCTTGAGGCCTCTGGGACAACTTCTTAGGGTCATATTGCCCACAAGTTGGAAACCAATGCTCCTGATGGAAACTTTCACATCTTCTTCTCCACATTTCCCAGGACACAATAAATATATCTCACCTCATGGACAGTTTGCCCATCTGACTAAGGAGAAATGCATCCATGTTTTACTTATATGCTAGTTCTGGAAATACATTAAACAGATTCCTTGCACATCTTGTCCCCCCCAACATCTCCATTCTACTAATAACTGTACTCACATTTTTCAGATTCTCCAGTGCCATCAACAGCATCTCAACTCCATTTACCTCCATTTGTTTACCTCCATTTCCTTGGTGGCATTCCTCCTATTAGCCACTGTGCACCACAGAAAAAAAACTACTTGCAAATCTTCATGCAACATTGACTTTAGGACATACCGTTTTTGCTATGACTTGCGGTCTGTAAAACGAAGCTCACCTTTAGGAGGCAACAGTTCAACAGCATTTGCAACCTTATCACCTCAATCTTTTCAGCCATGTGGCTTTATTTCCTAGTTGGCCTGTTACTCCATTTTCACCTCTCATAGTTAAGTAAATTACTGCTCTAGGGTCATATAAAAGTCAGTTGGATTACATAATTTGAAAGAGCATGTTCCATATTTTTTTAACTTACCCCCAAATAATAATGATCTTGGTTTCTTCACCCCCAACGCCCTCCTAAATCATTTCTGCAAGTGCACTATGTTCTTTTCAAAAACCAGCATGGGTTCCCTGCACCCACATCGGCTCAAATTTAATGAAGTTGTTAAAGTAGCAAGACTGACAGGTTAATTATCCTTTATAAAAGGGGGACAAATTGAACTGTGTCTTTCCATCATTTTTTGATATATCAAGAAGCTCCTGAGGTGCTCAGATGCCACTCTGGTGAATAGAACAGCTAATCCAGTCTGCTATTCTTTCTTGACCCTGCTCCCCCCATCGGGGCCTGGCGGTATATTGCCGTTGCTTTTTGTTTCACATTCAACAGATTCAACTTTATTATGAATTCAGAAGGATTCTTTTCTTCTTCTCCATATGTTAGCTGACAGCTCCCCTGAAATAACTGATGGCTAAATTTAAACTCCGATGAAAATTAACCCAAGTGTTAAATGCAAACAGGAGCTGCTTGGAAAGAAAAGAGTTATCATGGTAAATGCCAAACAGTGGAAAATGTGTGTAAATTAATGGAGCCTCACTGGTGACAAGCTGTCAGGCAGTTTGATGGCTCTCAATAGTGCTTGAGTCCCACTGAAGTTGGCCAGAGGGCAGCACGGACAAGTCCTGCTTTTCAAAAAGACCGCGGGATGCTTGACAGTAACGCTAACTAGACTGTATAAAGTTCATGGTCAAATGAGAGGCCTCTTTAAAAAAAAATAAAAAGAAGAAAGAGAAAGCTTTATACTAAACAGAGTACATTTGAAGCCGTGATCTGAATGAGATATCAAGCAATACTTTATGGCCACAGCAGCCCCAAATACTAACAGTGTGGAATATTTTCAGAACCCAATCCTAGCCACCGTTTCCTGGAAGTAAGCCCCACTGACTATCATGAGACTTACTTCTGAGTAGACACACATAGGAATGTGATCACACCCTTCCACTTAGTGGTAAATGACATGGAAATGTACTTTTTGAGACAAATTATTTATATTATACTAATGAAATATACAGCTCTTGAAAATCAGTAATAGAAATGCTTTCCTGCTTTATCTAAAAAAATGTTTCTGTGTCTGATTTTACCTGTGAATGGATTTTACATGTGTGAGCTTTTACATCTCATAAAGATGATTTTGTTTCTGATAACAAAAGAGTTTTTCATTAGTTGTCTCTTCCCTCCATAAATACTACTGCATTTACTCGACTTGAATGCGCCATCGAATCTAATGCACACCCCTTTACGTACAATCAAAATACCATATTTACTCAAATCTAATTAACCATCAAATATAATTTGCACCCTGATTTCAGAGACTTAATTCAGCTGAAAAAGGTGAGCGTTAGATTTGAATAAATACAGTATTCTGTTTGCATTTGTATCTCCTTCTTGTACTTCCTAAATGCTAACCTTCATTGAGATACGCTGTAGATGTGGACCCTGCACACATGATTTCTCTCCATATTATACATATTCTGGCCCATACCTGGTAAGAATAAACTCCATAAACCACATGGATTCCTTCTCCAGTAAAGCCACACTTGGGTCATGCCTGTGTCTGTAGCAGAACCAGAGGAACCCAAAAAGTTGTCTTGATGGACCAGTAACCTCCCCAGTTCTTGTCACGAAGGAAATGTAAAGAAGTTGATTTGAGCAGCAGATTCCAGAGGGAACACCATTTCCCTGTCCCCAATTCCCTTCCGTTTGTGTCAGGATTTTTTTTAAAAAAGCTTCCTTGCAAAGCATGGGTGTCATGCTGATGTTTTGCTGGCCTGTAATGCGTACCTGCACCGTGAATTATATACTGGAGTCTTCAGGTACTCTTGTATCAACAGATTAGTGTTTAACAGGGAGTGGGGCAAGGTCACAAATACTGAAGAGCAATGAACAAAGGAAATAGCAAAGCGTTGTCTGTCTTTCTTCATAGTTTAGGAACTGGGGCGAGGTTTAGAGCAAAGGGAAAGATGAAGGGCAGGGAAATGAAAATTGAGATTGACTATGCATGTAGTTCTTTCAGTGTGGCCTGCTGAAACAATAAAGACAATTCAAAAAATACATAAAAATATTTCCTTCTTCAGGCCAAATAGCAACCGGGGGTTCTAATTGGGAAAACAATTCTGGAGGGATAGGTTTAACCTGTCTTCTCCAGTGCCTCATGTCTCTATCCTATTTCATCCCACCTCTGGCTACTGTATTATTTTTTTTTTTACAAAACATGAGACACCTGGTCACACACCTTGCTTGTCATGTCAAGTTACACTGCAGCCAAGCAAGACATCTGCATTTTGTAACTGAACTGCACAATAAACTTGGAAAACTACTGTATTTTAAGTCACTTGCAAAAGGCTACCTAGTGGCTGCAAGACTGCACAGCAAATCAAGAATTTCCTAGTTCAAATATCTTATGGTTTCAGTAGAACAGCTTGCAAGGGGGGTTATTAATACAAAGGCCATGAAAGGGGGGTACACATTGGGCCTGGGATCAAAAAAGTCGGATGGGAGTCAAAGGAGGGGAGCTGGAAATTTCCTGGGAGCTCAGAAAATGTTTACATATATTGTGTGCCTGTAAGATTAGCATTAAGGTTGCACATATGGGATTAGCATCTTCCTCATGCTGCATGAGACAGGAAGGCAAAGCACATTTCAGAGTATTTGGAGCCTGAAGTTTCACCCAAACTGTGTCTAATTGTCCATTTCAGGTACAGAAGTTCCTGGAGAAACAGTGCAAAATACAAAACTGGCTTCATTTGGTATTAGCAGGCAAAGCTGGTGGTTGCAGCAGATTTGCTTATTACATGATTATAATGCAAAGATATCCTCAGAAAATAAGAGAAAAAAATAAAGGAAAACATTATTCTTAACATGGTCACAAACTCACCAGATAGCCTCTCTGCTTCAATAATAATACTGGCCTTACCAGTATTAATAATAATACTTACCAGCTGTAATAATAATACTGGCCTTACCAAATTGTTTTAATGACATCTGTGTAACAGCATCAAGATAACACTGTATATATGAAGTGGTTTTTATGCTCAGTATTCAGTATACATATAATGTTTAGTGGAAACCCAACGTAAGTGCCTGATTGACAACCTGATTGCATAATTCTGACTTTCAAATGCATACAGTGAGCCCTTGAGGTTCACTTGAGGTTCATGCATATCCCTGCTCTTGTTCTTTATTGCATTACAGACATCATACTCTTCCTCACTGGCATAAAAAATGATGAGAGGAGTAAATCCCACTGATTGCATTTGGGTCAGAATCCGGCCTGTAGCAATTACCATGGAGAGCAAAGGTCAGGTACAGCAGACTGCTGACCTCCCCAAGAGCCATTGTCAGCTTATCTCTGCTTCTAAATATGCTGGAGAGGCTTCTTCTCAAAGGGCAATCACTGAGAGCATGAAGTGTTCTCCAGTTTGGGAGACATTTGCTATTTATAATATATTTTAATGACTGAGCATCATATCCGGATGGTGGGTGGGCACCTATGACCTGACAGCAGTGGCAGAGAGGCTTATGGCACCATAAAGTCAGTAAAGGGAATTTTACCAAGCTAACTTTGTTGGCACGATAGAGAGATAGATAGACACGAGTTTACTGCTTATTGGAAAGGAAAGCAGGCATGTACTATATCACCACAATCCTAACCATGTCTACTCAAAAGTAAGCCCCATTGTGTTGAAGGAGTCTTACTCCCAGGAAAGTGTCTTTAGGATTGCCGCCTATGAATGTAAAGATATAGTGGTCTGACAGTCCTACATCAGGAATACACTGTGATTCTATCTTTTATGGAGAGGATGGGGAAAAGGGAAGAATCGTTCTGCTTCCTTTCCAATGCCTCAAATCTGAAAGAAAGACAGCTGGCGTACTGTGAGCCAAGTGCTAGCCTCTTCTGCTGCACCCCATATTTATAGTCTCATGGAGGCCAAACAGCTCGAGGAGGATATGGGTGTGAATTAGGGCCATGGTGTGGGAAAGGAAGGTGCCATTCAACATGCTTACCAGGATGCTCCATAAGCTGGGAAAAAGTAAAAGGGAGCTGATGCCATTTTGATGCTGAACTATTTTGGTGTCTGACTGTCGAGAATACTGTATAGGTGCAAAACTATTTGAGTTTTACTGAATACCTTTCATCCAAGGCTTGTTCATGGTGGCAATCCTTATATGCAGATGTACAGTTTCTCTGACTTTGATTTCTCTGACTGAAGTGACTCCTGATAAATGGTATACTACAGATCTGTAACTAGAATACAGCCTGAGGAGCACCTGCCCTATCCCACCAAGGAGCACCTACCCCACCAAGCTGGCCCAGGCTCCACCCAAGTTATGGAGGAGATGCGGGCAGCTTCGCACACCTTGATCCTTCTCATCTGGAGGCTCCCTGCCTCGGTGGAGAACTGGGCCATGCAAAGCAACTGGAACGAGTGCTCCCTCCTGCAGAGAGAATCCAGAAGTGACATCATGATGTCACTGCCTCTGGGTGCCAGGGCAGTCCATTAAAGCTCTTACTACTATTAAAACTTATTGGGATTTGGCACTAAACTCTTTTTTGGCATCAGATATTTCATTCATTTGGATGCTGAATGATTGGATATTATCCTTGGCTATGATTACAGAACCGAGCAGCATCTGTTTCACAGATAACCTGCGTTGTATTAATAACTATTCAGAAGTATATTCACCATGGTGACTATAATTAAATTTATTACTTACAAGAAGGCAATTTTCCTGCTCACAAGGAAAAGGAGGACAATGAATTTTTTTCTGGGACACATGTCTGAAACAAAGGACGATCCAGCTCTCCTGGAAAAAGAGTGTATGTGTATATCAGCTATAATGCTTTGCCAAATACCCGATTGTGACTATTAGTGAGACACTTTTCACCTTAACCATTGGCTTTCTCTGGAACTGTGGAGATGCATGACCAAACTTAGTCTCTGCAAACTTTACAGACAAGGAGAGTGTTAATGAATCAACCCTCATCCTGCAGAAGTGCATCTGTATCCTTTTTTCTTTATCTTATTTATTAGAAAGATCAGTTTTAAAGCAACTTTTTCTTCTTTCTTTTGAAAGGTCTTTTTCTGCTTTTATTTTTTTGGGGGGGGGGGGGGGACCACTGAATGCACCTGAATGATCAGACTGCAGTATTTTTTCCTACTTCTGATTAGTATTGACAACCCCTGTCACTCTGCACGAGCTTGGCAAAGTGATGGAGTTTCAAATTTTCATTGGGGTGTGAACGGAGAAAGTCAAAGAATCCAAAAGCAAGCACCATTGCGCGCTTTCTGCAATATGCCATGTCAGTCTGCCCACAGAACTGACATTACCATTTCCTCTGAATAGCGAGTGCGAGCCTTGCTTCTCCATCTTTTTACCTTCCTGGCCATCTGTTCATGCTGCTCCAGCAGCCTCCCTGCTCTCTTCTCACCAGGGCCTGTCTAAGCAAAAGGGTATTAGAGCCTCTGATGAGGTAGGCCTCAGGCCTCTCCATCACTCCTAGCCACAAGGAAAGCACCAGCTGTCTGGCCTCATTTGCATTTTCTCTCCAAAATAATGAAATTAGCCATGAGTATCCTGAGGTGATGCAAGACACAAATTTAGGCTAGATGTGTCAGCATGTGATGAGAAGGGAGGGGGAAGGTCATGGAGGCATTTGGAGCATGTTCACGGTATTAAAATTGAAGGTAGAACATCCTTTCTGTTCGGTGAAAACTAGGATTTGAAAACCTTTGAGCTGAATGGAAATTGAATAAATTGGTATGAACCCACTGCTAAAGTCTACTGAATTTTTTAAAGAAATGGCTACTGAAAGACAGGTGGCGGAGGAACGTGAAAACTATGGCAACAAGAAAGATAAAATACATAAGCTTTTGGCT
Organism: Cryptoblepharus egeriae; assembly: GCA_030015325.1. Classification (NCBI taxonomy): domain Eukaryota; kingdom Metazoa; phylum Chordata; class Lepidosauria; order Squamata; family Scincidae; genus Cryptoblepharus; species Cryptoblepharus egeriae. Next base: position 215,114,997 of record JAREYC010000001.1, read on the forward strand.
ACCAGTAGGTAATACTCAAGTACCAGCTGATAGTCCCAGTCTCATAATTCTACATAGCAATTTACCATAATTTGTCGGTGACCAACTGCTACATTAGTCTCTAATGAGGTTTCCTAGCCAGATTCCAGTATTTCCCTCCTGCGGTACATAATGTTCACCATTTTTACTCCTAGTCAAGGGAGAAAACATTACCATATTTGTTATGCAGGAACACAAATCTTTGATTGCTGTGCCATATATTGTTTTCTCAGCATGAAGAAATAAATGCATGCTCAACTTTTCTCAGCCAGGCTACTAATAAATTTGTCTAACATGTCAAACCAACCCAAATACAGTGGCGCCTCACGTAAAGAATGCCTCACGTAAAGTATGTTTCACATAACAAACCAAAATTTCTCTAGGATTCTGCTTCACGTAACTAACTGTGCTTCACGTAAAGAACACATTCATTGGCAGTTGGGGCAGACACGTTGGCCGGCAACCTGTTTAAAAAGTGTCAGGGCTGCCTAGCGCACCTGCCCATAGTGAAAGCAACACTTCCATGCTGTTCCTCCTGTGGCTGGGCATCCGCTGGGCAGAGGGAGAGAAGAGCAGTGGAGAAGAGGAAGCAGCTCAGGGCTAGCCAGAAGGGAGCAGGGGAGAGAGGGGCTCAGGATGCAGATAAGGAGAAAGTGGGGAGACACTTTGAAGGTGTCTTGGATTGCAGCCTCCTAACCATGTCTACACAGAAGTAAGCCCCATTGTGTTAAATGGGGCTTACTCTCAGGAAAGTGTCTTGCAGCCTAAGTAGACTTCATAAGATCATGCACACTGAATGCATGTTTTGAATTCAATCCCAGTGTTCTGTCATCATTTTTACATCCAGTTAATATTTTTATATGAATATTTTTGGGGTTGTGGAACCAATCGTCTGAGTTTCCATTATTTCCTATGGGAAAATCCACTTCATGTAAAGAATGTTTCACGTAACAAACATGCCTACAGAATGAATTAATTTGTTACGTGAGGCATCTCTGTATTCCAAAATTTCCAGTTTTGCCAGCCAGTGAAAAAAACTGCATTTGCTCCATCTGATGTTATACCTGCATCCTACAGACCACATCATTCATGAGATTTGGAGTAGAATCCACTAAGGATTTCTGTGGCACAGATTTGTGCAAAAAACCATGCTAAGAGCATGGACCATCACAGTAGAAGTGATATTAGACATTTCTCCATTGCACTCTGTCCCTTCATTCACTCAAGATCTGTTGAGTTCTACCAAATGATAATCCTTGGGAGGAAATTCTCTCAAATGTCATAAAAAGAAAATAAATTATCAACAAGGAGGCCTTGATCCTGTGTTAACATGAAGAAATTTGGTTGTCCTTTACCACCACTAGAGAACCTGCAGGATCTATTAAGAACCTGCAGGACCCAAGATTTAGAATACTGTGCACATCTTCCAGACCCATGTTTACAACCAACAATTCCAACTACAACTACAAACAGGTCCATCTCATATTTGGCCTTTTCAGAGCTTTATTCTGCGTTCTCAATGTTACATTTGATCTTCCGCCTGTGGCACTTCATGAATTGGCTACACTATTCCTCTTAGCACTACCCTGTTTTGACACAACTGCCCTGTTTGTTGAATGCAACCAACCTCCTGCCCACAGCCATAAGATTGGAAATGGTCTTTCCCAGAGTTTCCTAGGGGTGCCTCATTCCACATTGGCTCATACCCACATCTGGCATACAAGTGCTTTCAAAGAAGTTCCCTTTTTCAACTATGCTACTCTTTGTGGTTCAGTCCATTGCTCATTTCCCGTGGGAAGTTTTAAACATCAATGATAAAGAATTTCCTATATCCACTTTCAGGCTGATGATTAAAAGGAATGATAGTGATAAAATGACACTGGGAAAGCTTTATTGAATCAAACTTTAATCTTCCAAGTCCCAGAACCATTAAGTTTCTTGGTCTCAAAATAAAAATATCTTATGTAGCTTTAAACCTGTCTCCCCATCACAAATTATTGTCTCAAAACATCCAATGGATGTGGATTTTTTTAAAACAACAACAATACTATTTAGCTAACAGTTGTAACAAAGAGACCTGCCTGGCAGCACTTCATGTCAGTCAAAAGTCTAGGTCAGACACTTATCAATTGACCCTGTGTTAAAGGTAGACACTCATTTCAGCATCTGTCAATAGCATCTTTTGATCCATTTATACTGGAGGCTGCATCACTGGAGTGATTTATAAGAGAGCGTGCATAGACTTTAAAGAAAGGAAAATATAAAGCTGGAGGGGGGAATCCCACTGCGGGTTGTCTTGTTTGTTGGGATTTTAGTGCTTGATTAAAATGCGTTATTTGTGATGCTGTAATTTAGGACCTGTTTGCCTTATAGGAAACTTGGCATCACTCATTAACAATGGAAAGTCCTTGCAATTGCGGGCTCCTCTCTTGAAATCAGCGCCTATTCATAAAGCATTCCATTATCCGCTCAGTGCAAAAGGTCCTTATAATTATGAGCAGCGCTTCCTGCTATTTCCTAACCTAGGCTTGGTCTCGAAACTTCCCCTGTTGAGGTTTTAATTACAAATCTGCCAATCCTGGTCCATTTTAGACAAGACAAGGAAAAGAAATGTGAACATGTAAAAAAAATTCACAGAGGGACCTAGGAAAAATTTCCTTGACACACACCCGCTGTGACACCACAGCAATGGAAGAAGGCCTGTCATTTGCCTGTCAACCTTTGACCTCACCCAGACATATTATGAAATGATTTGAAAAGAAATATCAGCACTATAGTACAGGCTCCTTCTAGCTTTTTGTGCCTGTCCTTGATGTCAGTCAGGAGTAGTTAACTAGCACCCACAGAGACATTAAAAAAATCTCACAAAATAACTGGAATTGCTTCTTTTAGCAAGACTCGCTCTTGTCAAGGAATGACTTTATGACATAAGGTATTGTTTACTTAGGCAGTGTTCTCTTACTTGCATTTTAATGAGCCTAATTAATAATAAGTTAGAAGTCCTCAGCTACTTCTTCACAGCTGGACCATATGCACTAATTACACCAAGTGAGCAAACTTCAACTAATCCCTTTCATCAGAAGAAATATTTTAATTCCAAAAAACCTCCATGCGCTTTCTTTCTTTTTTTTTAAAAAAAAGACCTGATTCCTATAAAGATATAATCTTTTCATACTAGCAAATTTGCACAGATATCAAAGTAAACTTTGAAAGGGCAAGATCCTATCAATGTATAACTATCTTTCCCCCTAGTTGTAGGCTTTGTTCTTCCATGACATAATAAGAGCATGGCTGATCAGGCTGTCAACAAGTTCATTTCCAGTATAACTTGCAATCCTATCAGACAAGAGTCGCTACACTTTTTATTGATGGTCGAGAATCTTGGAAACATCCTGAACATCTCAGCACCTTTTTCAGCTCTCGGAGCGGCAAAGAGATGTGTCAAAGATAGAGGGGAAAGAGACAATTGCCTGGTTGGGTAGAGAGGTCATAGCTCAGGTGTAGAACAGATGCTTCACATGCAGAAGGTCCCAGTTCAGTCCATAGCACTCATTGGTAGGGTGGAAAAGACCCCTGTCTAGTGCCCTGAGGCAAAGTGACCATATGTCCTCTTTTTCCAGGACAAGTCTTCTTTTTTATACTTGTGTCCTGGGAAAAAATTGTTGTCCTCCATTTCCTTATGCGCAGGCAGCGTGTAGCCTTCTTGTAAGCAATAAATTATATGTAATAGTTTATATGAAATAGTTTTAAATTTAATTATAAGTTACAGTATATTGTGTTTAAATTAACCACATAAAATCAATATACAGTGGAGCCTCACGTAAAGAACGCCTCACGTAAAGTATGTTTCACATAACAAACCAAAATTTCTCCATGATTCTGCTTCACGTAAAGAACATGCTTCACGTAAAGAAATCATTCGTTGGCAGTTGGGGCAGACGTGCTGGCCGGCAGCCTGTTTAAAAAGCGTCAGGGCTGCCTAGCACACCTGCCCATAGTGAAAGCAACACTTCCATGCTGTTCCTCCTGTGGCTGGGTGTCCGCTGGGCAGAGGGAGAGAAGAGCAGTGGAGAAGAGGAAACAGCTCAGGGCCAGCCAGAAGGGAGCAGGGGAGAGAGAGGCTCTGGATGGAGAGAAGGAGAAAGTGGGGAGACACTTTGAAGGTGTCTTGGATTGCAGCCTCCTAACCATGTCTGCCCAGAAGTAAGCCCCATTGTGTTAAATGGATCTTACTCTCAGGAAAGTGTCTTTAGGACTGCAGCCTAAGTAGAATTCATAAGAGCATGCACACTGAATGCATGTTTTGAATTCAATCCCAGTGTTCTGTCATCATTTTTACATCCAGTTAATATTTTTATATGAATATTTTTGGGGTTGTGGAACCAATCGTCTGAGTTTCCATTATTTCCTATGGAAAAAACCGCTTCACGTAAAGAATGTTTCACGTAAAGAACATGCCTCCGGAATGAATTAGATTTGTTACGTGAGGCGCCACTGTATATGCTTTTATTTTTTTTAGCTTTTATTTAGTCATGTCCTACTTTTTTCTTGAGTGTTCTTCATTTCAAGAGTGCTTTGTCCTATTTTCATGACATGTGGTTAGGGTGACCCTAAAGACTGACTCATTTTACTGATTTACCAGCTGTTTTTTTATTTCCAGTATATTTCAAATATGAATGATCCCATTCCAGCTGCTGGAGATTCCTCACAGTAAGAAAACGTTCCCTTACTCCATATCAAACTCCTTTGGTGTCAGTGGGTCTCTGGATTTATTTAGTCGGTGCATAACTGAGGAGGCTTATATCAGGTGCAGCTGCTCATGAGGGCATTGGATTTAGTGGCTGGCTGCTGCTGCTGTCTCAAACCTCCTCTGGGCTCGATCTTCCCTCCAGTCCTCTGTACCTCTATCCAGATCAGTACCCTCCTGAAAAGCCTCCCCTCTGCCTGGTGAGAACATTTATTGCTGGTGCTCCTTGGAAGTATCTTCCTTGTGCTGACCTCATCACCAATGCTGCATCCTCACTGCAGGCAATGAAGCGCTTTATGACATGCCCACAACAGTGCTTGCCAGGGCAGTATGCTGGCCACTTGCAAAAATTAGGCCTTAATAAGATTACCTGTTTAAGATTATAAGAATTTTTTTTATCGCAACTGCAGGGTTTTTTTGCCTTTGATGACTACATCTATGCTTGACGTGCAGTAACATTTTTCCTTAGCTTTTGTCAAGATTAACTGCTGGATCCAAGCTCTGTCTCTCAGATCCTTGTGCTAGTCCGTGGATGTATGGACCAACAAGGTTGGCCAGCACACATCCTTAAGGCACATTTGCAACACTATTGGGGGCTGTGGGTAGTGCAAGTGGCTAAGACGCTGTGCCTGTTAACCAGCAGGCCAGAGTTCGAGACCCAGGTTGGCCCCACAAGACAGGGTGAGCTCTTGTCCTTAGCCCAGCTCTGTGACGCCAGCTGGATCCAATCGTATTGGTTCTGCCTTTCCATTGGACTAATTCAGCGGCATGGAGAGGGGGGATTTGCTGCTTGGGTAACAGCCTATCCTCCATAACAATCTAACCCAGGCTTTTGTGCTTTGCATGCAGCGTATGCAGCGCCGAGCACGATACCATAGTCTTCCAAGACTGACAGAGGCCTGCTTTTTTTTAAAGGGACTTGCAATGACATAAGAGCATTCTAGAATTGCCCTGGGAATCACTCCCACCACTAACATCCTGACAACATATAACAGAGAAGGTTCATGGGCTGCTGTCATACAGGTGACCTCTAGTGATTCGCCTAGGCAGCAACAGCCAGCCAAATGCTGGAGTGGCTTTTCTACCATCAGTCCAGGACTGAAGCTAATGGATCGTGAGCTCCATCACTGTAAGCCCACATAGGATTGGGCTGTTGATCTGATCTGTTTGGCCTAAATTCCCCTTTGTTTTCTTTCTTTCCATTAGCCCTCACTATCATCCATTAGATGACCCTGCACAATCACACTAAACAATTAATGATTATCCTATCCATCCTTCATTTGCTGTTTAGCTACAGCTATGTGCCTTTACTCCTTTTAATCTTTCGTTTAATGAAGTGTAATTAATCAGGCTCACAATGAAGTATTGAATGTTGAAATTTCTCAATTCTTTCATAACAAGCTATTCCATGCATAAAAAGCCGGCTTGGAAGCAGAATTAACACAGCTGCTTTCCCTCCCTTGTTTGGGTAAACAATCTTCATCAAAATGGGAATATCACTTAACAAAACTGTAGCAATTGTTATTATAGTTTGCAACGGAGGGAAACTTTCCAGAGACACAATTTAAACGAGCCGGAGGTTTCTGTTCTGTGGCATTCACTTAGAAGTCTGAATGCTATTGATTACTTGTCTAATTTGTATTATTTCCCTTGGCCTCCCAGACAAACTGGACTGTTTTGCTATCCAATCTCCTCTCAGTCAGACATTTGTGTTTTAATCCTCCCACCCTCACTCAATGCTCAGAGGTATTTTGGACCAGCTTATAGCATTGTAACTTTCTTTAGATGTCAGCAGTCTGCGGGAAAAAATGGAGGGGAAAGAACATACTTATTGGAAAAGAATACCGACATGGCGTACTCTTATGCCTTACCAATTTAAAATCTGACAGGACTTTCAGTGGCCATGAACATATCCTTTGAAACTCAGGAAACAATCCTAACCAATTTAGGCCAGCACAACTCAACTGCCCCCCCATTCATGTGGTGATGTGGGGAGGACAGCAAATGTCTGTGCACCAGCCTCACCCTCCAGGAGTGGCACCTTATAGCACTTTTTATGACACCCCCAAACAAGCCACCTTCTCATACCAGGACTTGTGCCGGTCTAAGTGGGGTTAGGATTGCAGCAACGGGTATAAATAGGGACATACAGAGGCGCCTCATGTAACAAGTTTAATTCGTTCCGGAGGCATGCTTGTTATGTGAAATGCTCTTTACGTGAAGCGGATTTTCCCATAGGAAATAATGGAAACTCAAACAATTGGTTCCACAATCCAAAAAAGATTCATATAAAAATATTAACTCTTTATAAAAATGATTACCAAACACTGTAATTTAACACAGTACAAAACACTGTAATATACAGTAACACACAACACTGCAATAAAGAAAATACTGTACTGTACCTTTGAAAATCTTCATGGCTCGTGTGAGGGTTACAGAGAGGGGGATGACTTTGGTTGTAATCCTAAAGACACTTTCCTGGGAGTAAAACCCATTGGACACAATGGGGCTTATGTCTGAGTAGACATGGTTAGGATTGTACTCTTCCACAATCACTAATGGAGTCACTGCTATCCATTGGCTCAATGGAATCTTTGTCTTTTTATGCAAGCTGCTGACGGGGAGCAGCACTAGAACATTGATAAGGCACACCTTCCACACTGCCACACACAGATCCCACATACAAACCTGTCTCAGGCTGTTCCTCCCGGAACCCCCATGAGTTCCCTGGCCATGGAAGCCTATTCCAAACTTTGCCCAAGGCCCCACTGTAGTTCAAGCTAGTCCCCTCATCCCCCCTGTGGGTTCCCTTGCCATGGAAGCCTGTTCCAAACTTCCTCAGAAGTGCTCTTTACTCAAGACAGTGCTCTTTGTACAAGTCAAAATTTCTGAGAAAATTTTGCTCTTTACACAAAATGCTCTTTATTCAAGTCACTCTTTACTTAAGGTACAACTGTATTCATAATATTCCATTTCTCACATCCAGGAACATTGACCACCCCAAGCCCCCAAACTTCGTTATGACTGAATGTCCTACTGCATTCATTACTGTATTTGCTTGCTTTCCACTGTCCTTAAAACTTGACAGAATGGAGTGTGTAAATTTGGCCCAGTCCTTCTACCCGTGGAATATTCTGGCAGACCATACGGTCCATCACTATATCTCATAGGCTCTACTGCAGCAGCTGCTGTTCTGGGGACTGTGATTTCTAGTGTAACTCATTTCTGAGTAAACTGCAATGCATTTTTTTCTTTCTAATCTTATTCAGACCTTATATTGTTTACATTAAGTTTATATAAGTTACATTTCAGTTTATATAAGTTACATTTCAGAACTTACACAGATTTATATTACTGTGTTGTTTTGGTCATATGTACCATTAAAACCACAAGGAATGTGTTTAATAAAGCATGGTGGCATCTTGAGGATTTACTACAGTTAGCAAAATCTGCTTTATGTACACTGGCAATTGAATTTAAAGGTAATGGTGGTTCTTTGATGGTGCTCAGATGTTTCAGATCTTCCAAGTACTCCCAGTGGTGATAAATTAGTAAGCAGAGGGCAGAAGAGGCAGCCAAAATTGCATGATAAATGCAATTTGCCACATGGCTACTGCAATCTATCACACTCAGATCACCAACACAAATATGGACGGCGTGTCTAGACAGGAGGCAGTTGTGAAACCTTTTGCAATTGTGTAAGCCTGATTGGACCTTTCAGACATGACTTTACAATCCTAACCAAGCCAGCACAACTTCCCATTCCTGTGGTGATGCAGGGAGGCAAGCGCATGTCTGTGCACTGACCTAACCCTCCTCCAGGAGTGGCGCAGAAGTATCTTATAGCACTTTTGTGATACCCCGAGGTCAGCACAGGACGTATGCCAAGGCTTAGGTTGACCTAAGTAAAGATTAGGATTGTAGCCTAAGCTACTCTGCAACCCTAAATGTCTTACTAATGAGAAGGATCCATTAATGTTAGGGGATTTACTTCTGAGTAGACATGCATAGGTGTATACGTCAAATATGGTCCAGGATTTGGGAAGTCTTCAAGCTGCTCAGCTATGACTGATAGGACATTAATACTTTTGATCAGATTCAAATGAAAAGAAACATTTCACATGATTTCTAAAACTGGCTAAACTTGGAATCTAAATTTTAGCGTGACAAATCTTTTCAAATGTTGATTTCAAGATCTGATTCCAATAAATATTTTTAGGGAGAAAATGTAGTCCTCACTCATCTGGACCTACAGTATATTGTAAATCTCAGAGGTGATCATGTTTGTGATGATAGCTGTTTCCATTACAGATGCTTCTCTTTCCCCAAAGTTGTTGCAGAGCACTGACCCTCAAGTTCTAGGGATAGGCTGATGGCTTTGACATTGAAAATTGCATGGAAGGCAATATTTATCAGATGAAGCATTTCCTATCATTTGCTTTCCATACTGGAACAAAACCCCTTGTTTGCTTAGTGTAGCTCATAAAGCAAAGGAAATGTGTGCCGAGCTGGGAGAAAGAATCTGGTTCATACAAGGCATTTGCCAGGTAAGGACACTTGGAAGATCACAAGGAGACAAAAATGACTGTGAACCAACTGATATTTCATACTTGAATTCAGCTGTACTCATTCTTTTAAAAGCCATTTACATGTGCCCAGCCAAGCCAGGATTATGGATAGAGATGTCCATTCAAATACACATCAAAACTTGTACCTTATTGAAAGGGTGCAATCCAGAGCGCCCACTTGGGCTGACGTAAGTCCATCATGCTGGGGCAGGGTGTCACAAATGTGCCATAACGCACATCTGTGACATCTGCAGCAGGCCCGGCAGGCTGGTAACTTTCACTGGCTGAGCTTCCCAGAAAGGTGCAGGGAAGGCAGGAAACAAACACCATGTGCTTCTGGCCACAGAAGGTGGAGTGGTCATGAGGGTGGGGAGCAGGAAGCGGGGCCAAGACTCAACACTTGGACCAGAGTCAAGTCCCATTCCTGGACAGCACAGAACCACTGTTCTGTTCATATTTCTGTTACTGATTTCAGTGGCACAGATCTAAATAGACCCATTGGATCAGACCTAGTAGCCACTGGTCTGCCTATTCTGGTGCAAGTTTGGCTTGTAGTATAAATGATGTATATGCATGGCCTGGGCTGTGGGTGGCGCAAGCGGTTAAGACGCTGTGCCTATTAACCAGCAGGCCAGAGTTCGAGACCCGGGTCAGCCCCACAAGACAGGGTGAGCTCCTGTCCTTAGCCCAGCTCTGCGACGCCAGCTGGATCCAATCGTATTGGCTCTGCCTTTCCATTGGACTAATTCAGTGGCGTGGAGAGGGGGGATTTGCTGCTTGAGTAACAGCCTATCCTCCATAACAATCCAACCCAGGCTTTTGTGCTTTGCATGCAGCGTATGCAGTGCAGAGCACGATACCATAGTCTTCCAAGACTGACGGAGGCCTGCTATGCATCGCCTAAGTGATGCTGATCATGTATGATCAACTCACTGTAAGAGGCCACATTTTTCCTCTCTGTGTTGCTTTTGTCAGAACATAATCTGTACATTTATTTTAATGCATCCCATTTTATTTCATGCTGCAACCACTAAAGAGATTTAGTGCTTTTTCTCTAATTTGTATAGACTTTCCCAGTGAAAGTTTATGGCATTTTAAATACTAGCCGTGGTGAGGGTTGTGCTTTTTCTCTCCCATTGGAAGTCTTACTTAAGAAACTAACTGTGTTTGCCAGAGGAAGCTCATGACATGCTGTAAGTTTAATTATGTTCAATTCATTAACACAATTAGAGCTGTGAACAATTTATTGACACAGCCAGAAACACTTAGAAACAGCCAGTAAGTCATAGATTATGGGGACTCATTCACCACTCTTGCAATGTGAGCAATACTCTGGCAAACTATTAAATCACATCATAGCATGCCTTGAGTCATAGTTTTGTTTTTCCGCTCTCTGATATAAAGCTCTACAATAATTCAACTGTGTTTTGGAAGAAAGTGCTACATTGTGCCCTATTAAATTAAACCATTAATCACAGTACACTACCCTTTAGTCTAAAATAACTAAGAGCTATTTCCTTGGTATATATTTCCCTTTTTGTTGGATGAAAGAATACAAATTACCTTGAGCTTTCTTAATTGTGTGTGTGCTTTTTGTTTTGTTTTTTGCAGCCCAATCCTACAAGCCACGTAGGTGGCAGACCTCCACTAATGGTCCACAGCCACTAGTGCTGTTGTGGCATCATGAGTGTGTTGTAAGGTGGCTGGCACAAACTTCCTGAATTCCTGTGCGCATGGCAATTGTTGCTGCTAACTGTGCCAGTGCAAGTAAGATGGTGATGGGGACATTGTAGGGATAGGGTGGAGCAGGATTAGAAAAAGCATTTTGAGAGGAGTGGATCCAAGTGGCAGAAGCATACACAGGGATACAATTTTCATTTTACAAGCCCCTGCTTGCTTAATATCCCAGTAGGGATATCTGAATAGACAGTTTGGTTGCCAGTGGGACTGGGTCTGTGCAAGTAGACCCATTCAGCAGTGTGAGACCACTACTCCCTTATAGGATGCAGTGTGAGTTCTGGTGGCATAGCTGCATCTTTCGGAGGATTTAGGATTTGACTGACTTATCTCTCCTGGGCCATATGGTCCTGTTCCACTTCCCCCACAGTGAGAGCTCCATCATAGGCACTTCATGCCATGAACTGGCAGGAAATAGAATGGGGTGCTCATCGGAATAGAAGAATGACTGTGATAAAAAAAATCCATATGTTTAAGTACATCATTTTTAGATAGGTTGAGTTATCAAGGAGGTCTGCATCTTTTTTTCTTTTTTGTAGAGGGCTTTTAAGGGTTAAAAGATAATACACCCAATCTCTGCTGTTTTGAAGATCTCCCTTATTGGCATTTACAATATATTAATTGCAGTGATATATGCAGTAATATAGTAGATCTGTTGGCCTACATTTAATTGTACTATTAAAATCCATACATATAGTACATTAGCTATTTCTCAAGCAATCAAAAAAACATTCAAAAGCTTTTAATGGTAATTATAAAATTAATAATGAAATGCGTAAAGTTGCCATGAGTAAGCTACCATGAAAATTGGAGAGAAAAACGATGACATGCGTACTTTAGATTATGTAGCTCAGGGTTTTTCAACTCCCCGTCCAGGGACCACTGGAGGTCTTTGGCAGCTGCCTGACCGGTCCGCAAGCGGACTCTTCTAAGTGTTTCTTCCCCTCCTCACAGCAGGAGGGCTCTATTGGAGAATTGCAGCCTCAGAGACCAATCCTATGCCTGTTACTCAGAAATGTCTCATTATAGTCAATGAGGCTTACTCTCCTATAAGAGTGACTAGGATGGCTTTGTGCATTTTCAGTACATCCTGCACTGAAAAAGGTTGAAAATCCCTGCTCTGAATAGACATGCATTGAGACATTGGGCTCTCACCTGCAATCCTATCCACAGTAACCGAACAACAGCTCTGTTTATCATAATGGGATTTACACTGGAGGCAGCTGTACTGTGATCTAGGTGGGGAAACCCTCCCTCCAGGTCGCCAGAGGCAGAACTCTCCCCCCCCCCCCCGGCTGGTCCCTAGAAAATTTCTTTTCCACAGAACCAAAAAGGTTGAGGACCACTGATGTAGCTTACACGCATGGTACACTGTTAGATTTACTTAACCATTGATTAAAACAGCATATTTAAAGGTAAAGACATGCATAGTGCAATACTCCAAAGTCAGGCTATAACAGACAGGTTGGCAAGCCTGCACTGTATCCGGTGCAAGTTCATGGCTAACTATGGGACAGCCTGAGCCAAGAGGAAATAATTCCTTTTATCCCAGCAGCAGCCTCTTTTGTCTCTCTTATAGGTAGTACAGGATTTTTAAGTTAGTAAACCAGGGCTAGAAAGTTAAGCCATCACTTTTTTGAGCCAAAGGGTCAGACAAATGTGTCTTTTAAAAGAAAAGAATATGAAGAAGCTGATATGTAATATCAAGTTCTCTGCATTTTTGAAACTAAGATCCAGGCTAAACAAGAAGCTTATTTTGTGATTATTTGTTCAGTCACATGATGTTTTTCACTGGTAATGTAATCATAAGTACTTTCCTTCCTAGTCCACCTCTGGAATCCACCTCCATTCACCTGTGATGAATTTGCCAGACTGAAATGTTGCGTAGCATTTGATATTATTTTCATTCATTTAAGGTGTAATGGGAAAATCTGCAAATTTTCAATTGATTGAATAGATTTGAGTAACCATGTATGTCCCTCGATAATTGATAATTCCTTGATAATGTGGACAGGCCACATTACATTTGTTCTCTGGTCAGTCTCAATGGCTGATGGGAGGTTGGGCAGCAAAAGCCCCAAGATGCCACATCTTTGGAGTCTGTGAGGACAGCATTGCCAACCCACAGCCATTGCCTCCACATTTTCTGGAGCCCTTATGAGGGCTGGGGAGGCCTAACGCTGCATCCACTGGTACTTAAAAGCTTTCTAAGATCTCCAGCGGACTGTTAAGGTGTACTTCCAGTTTTTTGAAAACCAGAACTACTCAGAAGGCTTTAAGAGTGCCACTGGATGTCATGTAAAATTGTATAAGTCTCCTCTTTGGGAGCAGATGCATTCTGAGTTCTGAGCCCCCAGGTCTGCAACAGACAAGACTTGACTCAAACAAGGTAGGTCTGATGCATATTGTATAGGGACCTGAAGTCAACATCATCTCATTCTAAAAGATATTAACCTATAATGGAGATTAGCCTGTAACTACTGCAGCTGAGAACTGCTTCATTAATTCCATGGTAATAACTGTGCCGTGACTGTACTAGTGGTTACACAGGTACATCATTGTTCCCTGTCATCCACAGTATGGTTGAAGCTAAGTATATTAGGTTATTAGCATATTACAAACTAGTCTAGGGTTGTTCAGTGCCTAAAGGATGACCACCTGGAGCCTAAGATATACTATTTTAAATTTCATGATGGAAGAAAGGCAGGCGGCTAATGAAATAATGTATGTATTGTTTCCTGTAGTCAACAACCCAATGCAGAATTCTGTGCACTTAAGTGCACTTAGATGTCAAATGAATTCATGTTTGTGGTTTACTAATGATCATATGAGGCCTGACCTGGATCAGGACTGTTGCCTGGAGGTGATGATGTTTCACATTTTATCTCCAGTGCCTTTTTTCTCAAAATCTCTCCTGAAGCTTCTATGGAACCCAATGATACAACTGAAACAAATTACTTTTTCAAGAAGAGTAGTCTTGGAAGGAAAATAATATGGAAATAAGGATTAAACATTCTCTTATGACATGCTGTGTGGTCCTGGTCTAGATCAGGGTCCTTAATAGCTGCTACATTTTAACTTAAATAATACCCTCTATATTAATGATGTCATTTTTAATATCTCATCAAGTTTGATCCTCTGAGAAGTCCACCTTTCCATTTGTTTCTGAGGAGGAACTGATTGAGAAGGCAGTTGTGAATTATTCTGCTCATTTTCTCTCAGGTCTCACTCTCCTGGTGGCTGTAGCAAGCAAAACTCCAATATGCGCTAGGGGAGGGCACAGAAAAGAACCTAGGTAGATGGGCAGAGGAAGCCCTAGCTCTTTGCTTTCCCAACTCAGTGGAAAAGAGGAAGTTTCCAGATTGCCACCTGGCCACCAGCAGGTATGAATTAAGGAGCCTGCAGCAAATCAAGTCTCTTGCTGCCTGTCATACGAAGTGGCTCTCAATGACTTAATCAACTGTGATTGTTGGCAAGATTGTGTTTTCCAACATACAGAATGTGAATTTGAATTTAGTAGGTTTTTTAAGTTTTTAATTTTTATTATTTATTTGTTTGTTAATGTTTTTAATGCTGAGGACAAGTTGTTATATTTTACAGTAATATAACTGAGTTAATGAATGCATCTGGGATTCTCCTAATGACTTTACAGGGCCCACCTCTGCCTTTTTCTATCTGCTCTGAGTTTTCTCACAATCCAGCCGTCTGGCTTGAGAACAACGGAAAAGTTACTCGATGCCAAGCAGTGCTCTGCTTCTTCCACTCTGTTACATTTAATTAGGGTTTGTAATTAATCTTCCTTGTGTATTACGCTATGTTCAACCATCAATATTAATAAAATCTTTACTTACTTTAAAGACTCTGAAAGAATTTACTTGAAGAGTTGGGCCATCTGGCCTTCTCTACCACACTAGGATAAGTTCCTGAGTAAAGTTGATTCCATCTGTTTCAGAGATTCTTGTGTGGTATTACACATGGGTAAGTCTAGAGAGGGATTTCACTGGCATAGTAAATGAAATAAAATTGGATCTCCCTGGGGTTCTTTCTTTATTATATTGATAAAATCAAGTATCCTCTTCCCCACCCTTAATTTTGTTGTGCTCATTCAGGCAAGAACGTTTGAAAAAGTTTGCTTTACCTAATATTTAAAAGGACAAGATGTACTGTATATGTATACTGATGTATACTGACAGCACAATCCTAATCCGGTGCTGGTGTGGGGGTGTCGCAAAAGTGCTGAAACTCAGTGGTCCTCAACCTTTTTGGCCCCAGGGACTGGTCCTGTGGAAAAGAAATTTTCCAGGGACCAGCACAGAGGTGGGGGGAGAGTTGTGCCTCTGGCAACCTGGAGGGAGGCTTCCCCACCTAGAGCACAGCACAGCTGCCTCCAGCTGTAAATCCCATAATAATAAATTGAGCTATTGCTAGGTTACTGTGGATAGGATTGTAGGTAAGAGTCCAATGTCTCAATGCATGTCTAGTCAGCGCAGGGATTTTCAACCTTTTTCAGTGCAGAATACATTGAAGTGCACAAATCCATCCTAGTCACTCTTATTGGAGAGTAAGCCTCATTGACTATAATGGGACTTATTTCTGAGTAGACAGGCATAGGATTGGACTCTGAGGCTGTAATCTTATCTGCACTTTCCTGGGAGTAAGCTCCACTGCCCAGAATGGGACTTATTTCTTAGTAGATAGGCATAGGATTGGCCTTTGAGGCTGCAATCCTGTTCACACATTCCTGGGAGTAAGCAACACTGACTACAATGGGACTTATTACTGAGTGACAGGCATTGGATTGGTCTCTGAGGCTGCAGTCCTCTGACAGAGCCCTCCTGCTGTGAGGAGGGGAAGAGGCACTTAGAGGAGTCCTCTCCTGGATCAGTCAGGCAGCTGCCAAGAACCTCCAGTGGTCCCC
The DNA here is from genome assembly GCA_030015325.1 of Cryptoblepharus egeriae. Lineage (NCBI taxonomy): Eukaryota > Metazoa > Chordata > Lepidosauria > Squamata > Scincidae > Cryptoblepharus > Cryptoblepharus egeriae. The sequence continues at coordinate 215,130,988 of JAREYC010000001.1, forward strand.
AGACTGGGGGTTGAGAAACCTTGCCATAAAGCACTTCTGTGCCACTCCTGGGTGGGTGGGGGGGAGGTTAGGCTAGTGCACAGACATAATGTCAGCCTCCCTACGCCAGCCAGGAGGAGGAGATTGAAGAGTTGTCCTGGCCTAAATTGGTTAGGATTGAACTCTGTGTTCAACATCATTATAATCCGTGGTCCTGAAATTCTTTCATAGTAAATGAAATGTATAAGATTTGCAACAAACTATTATTACACATGCTTATGCTAGCACATACATGCTGCCTTAAACACGTGTGTGCAATCTTTAACCAGTGGCCCTGGTGCATCCACTTTCCTGGTGCATCCAGAAGTCCAGTTACAAATGAATTTGCAGCCTAGAGGTGATCAAAACCCATATGGGGTTTATCAAGAGAATTATTTACAATAATACACTGAAAAAAGAAGAATTGATTGAATAACCAAGTTAAGTACTGCTTAACTTCTCTATAATCATATGAACACAGGCATTCCTCCATGATTATCATTCCTAGCCACTTCATTGCCCCTGCTGTGGTTTTAACAATTCTTGCATGAACAGATAGAACTCTAGCATTCTACTTGTAAAACTATAGTAGTAGTAATATTTGTGAATTATATGCCTGGACGTAGACATGAGCATGAATTTCTGAATTAAATAACACCCATATCCATTGCTTTTAAGTACACTCTTTCCTACAAAATTACATTAGTGCCAAATGTGCATAGTGCAGTCATCTCTTAAGTCTGTCTCATAAAAAATCACAGGCATATTTTTGTGCATGGAAAAGATTATTAAAATTGGCCTGTTTGGGAGGAAGAAAAGAGATTGAATGAAGGCCACACAATAGATGAGTGAGTGGATTAGAGTGAATTGGAAGTACTCTTTTTAACCTTAATATATGCAGAGTACCATCAGCAACTGAACATTCTAGCAGCTTCAGTGATGGCTTGCTTGCTATGGGTTATGCTTATCCTGGGGTCAGATATATTTTAAAGAAACCAAGAAGGGAAGATTAATCTGATAAAGGCTTTGCCAGTTCTAATCGGACTGATGGGAAAATGTAGTAGAAAAGTAAGCAGCAATACAGGGTGAATTATCATGAGGAGATGACCTGCCTTGAAGCTGGAGCAATCAAAGAGATAGCCCTCACTATAAAAATTACTATGGCATCCCTTATTCATCAACACCTTTGTGCACACGTCTTTTGTCCAGCCTCCTGGACACAGAAGAAAAACACTCTGTTGTATTTGGTGAAATTAAATCCTGACAGGTGGGATTTGGTAAGTGAGTTGCTATGCCCACTTAACAGAATTAAGGATATTCATTTCTTGTTTTGACACAGAAAACAAAACTTTCCAAAGTTTGAATGTGATCAGCTCCTCCAAAAGTAAAAAGGGGAAACAAAATGGAGAGGGGAAATGTTAGGGTCTGACATCTTTGATTTGTACTGCTGTCATTTAGAAAATGATGTATGTGTTGCATTTGCCCCTGAGGACATGGTTCCCCTTTCTTTGTATTCCAGAAGCTAGCATCAGATGTTATGAAACAGTAAAATGATGTGGCCGTAACTATTCTACAATTTAGCTGTTCCCAATAGACAGAGTTCTTGTATGCTCATCATCCAAGTTCTGCAAACTACCAATGCCAAAGAAAGAGAACTATGCTGAAATCCCAAATACATTTTTTGGAGGGGGAGTAAGTCCCATTGACTGTATTGGGACTTACTTCTGAATAAACATACATAGGATTGGACTCACAAGGAAATTTGGCAATGGTGTACAAATAGTGGTATGTTGAGGAATAAAAGGCATAGATCCAGGCTGACCGGATGACAGGGATTTCCCTGACAGAACCAGAAATGAGGACCTGGAACCAGAAGTCCAGGAATTTGGAAGTCTCTGTCAGAAATTTGGGGGCCTCTCCAGCCATTTCCTGGATTCTTAGGCCTGTTTTAGGCCATTTTAGGTCTTTTAGGCCCACTGAGGCTGCTAGTTAAAGGAGGAGGAGGAAGTAAGGAAAGGGAATTATAGTCCCCCCCCTCCTCTCCATGCTTAAGAACCTTTCCAAGCCATCAGTGGCTCCCAACATGCCACTCCCAGCATGCATTGTGACAGATTCCCCAAGTGGCTCCAGGTATCAAATGACTAGGAAAATGGCTATGCCTAGCAGTGGCTCCCAGTCTCTGCAGAGAAAAAGAACAGGGGTAGGAAACTCTGCTTGCTGTTTGCTGCAAAGGAAGGAAGGAGGAAGCTCAGCTGAGGCTGCTGGAACGGACAGCAGAGCAGAGGAAGGAGGCAGCCTGGAAGTGCAGCTGCTGCTGCTCTGAAACTCTGCAGTAACTTTGGCTTGGAGAGAAAGGAGGGGCAAGAATTGAGTTTTTTAAAGCAGGGTTGCCAACTGACCAAAGAAACCCCAGCTTCCCCTGCTCCTATGCCTTTGTAGATGGATCACCAATATAAAATTTGCACAAAAAAGTATGTAACAAAGACATGAGTTGTTCAGTTTGGGGCCTTTCATGCAGTTATTGTTAAAGCACAGGAACAGGGCTGGGTGTAAAGTTGGCAACCTTCTCAGGGTAGGGATGGTGGGGATAATTCCTGGCTTCTTAAGTTTTAAGCCTCCAAACCTAATTGTGTCCACTCAAAAGCATTATAGTCAATGGAGCTTATATTGTGTAAGGGGGCAAAGGAAAGGAGGCCAAAAGACCAAGCCTGTGCATTCCTGCCTGGGAAAGGCTGGCTGCTTGGATCACTGAAACATGTGCCTTTTTGTTTGGTGTCAGGTCTACTGTAATGAGAATCGTGCACAGATTAAGTACAGGAATGCAATAAGGGTATTTTTAGTTTTATTTTAACACCTTACATTTGTCCTACATTTTTGGGTGTCCTACATTTTTTTAACCAGGTAGGAATTTTGGCTTGGACTACAGGAATTTTGGGGAACTTGGGGGTGTGTGTGGAATTTTGGGTTTGGCATCTGGTCACCCTGCATAGATCAGAAAAACCAAGAGAAGCTGAAACAGTGTGTGTGCACGCATGCGTGCATGCGTGTGTGTGAAAGAGAGAGAGAAAGAGAGATACAGACAGACAGAAGGATTGATTGATGGACAAAGGAATAATATAAAGAACTGGGAATGAGTGGAATACATGATTATTTCCTATCTTAGTGCATCCTTTCAAATGAAAGTAAATATATTTAGGAATGGAGTGTTAAATTTCTGCTTTCTTGGTGTTATGCCAAGATACACTATTCTCTTATGAGTAGCACCTGAGTATCAATTGGATTGCTTTATATTGCAACTGTATGCTGGTCTAAACAAAAGTGAGTCTATTATGTTCTGTGGGGTTAATGTTGTTTATAGGATTGCAGCCCAGTAGAAGGTCTATAGAAATGGATCTTGTAATCCACTGCTCTGTGTCCTCTTATGTTGTCACAAAAGCTGTCAGTGCAAATGACCAGAGGCTCCCTCCTACTCACAAACTAGTGACACCCAGACACCGCAATGCAGCATTAGTGCACACTAAAATTCTATCCCAGTTATTTATCCTTACCCACCCTGTGAGGCTTTTTAAACACCTTGGACTTAAAAGGAATTTTACTTATCTCTTCAGTGCATTTTGGTCCCCACCCACTTTAGCATACAGTGGGTATACCAGCAGCACAGCTGCATAACAAATTCTGGTGAGGGATTGAATTGGGGCATCAATCACGTGGACATTACATCATTAGAACACAGGTTTTATTTGTTTTGTTTTACATTTCATTTTTCCATTGAAGAAAAATACTAAGAAACCAAAGGGAAACAAAAAATAAAATCAGGAACAACAAAAATAACTATTATTACTGAATAAGTAAGTACTGAAATAAGTACTGAATTTACCTAATTCTTTACATTGTGAACTCATTCTGAAAATGTCTTTGATTTTTAATTTCATCAATGGAGAAAACTAAAAACTTGCTCTGGAATCATTCATCCAGAATTTCAAAACCAATTCATATACTGGGGGGTTTCTATAAATTAACATCATAGTGGTGCATGGTGATCCTAAATAACCTGTTTATTGTATATATTTTTTTAAAAAACTTCATTACTAACTTTCATATGTTCATACACATGGTTTATGGAGAAACCTTTATGATACTGGTCCAGATCTGGAATATTGTTGTCCAAACTTTCCAAACAGAGGAATTGATGGAAGCCTAACCTGGAAGTCCTAAAGAAAACAAAGAGAAAAAACATTATATCCAAATATATCTCACTTCTTGACTGCAATCCAGATTGTATTATACTTTCTGATAAATGTTTCTCTATGTATGGTTGCAGACTAAGATTGCGCTTTCATGTTCCATGACCTGGATATACATATGTTTGTGTCTAATGTTTGAATAAGATGTACAGACAAAAAATTCAACACATGTAGGCTTGAAAAGTCAGATAAATTTCCTCCAACATTCTTGGAATTAACAGTGGGAGTTAAGTCTCAATCCCAGGTAAAGCAAAGTTCTGTTAGCAAAGTCTCTTCTGCCCCACTTCTGGGACCATTGTGCCACTGCACAGGCATAGACCGACCTTCTCACACCACCATGGGAAGATATGCCAGGAGAGTTAAGGCTATCCTACATTTGTTAGGATTACACCCTTCAGTCTCTAATTCACAGTTTTATAATTCAAGATATTATGTAGATCTATAAATACATGTTACAGATAACATGTACATCTGTAAATGTCATTGGTTTAGTTACAATATTAATATTGTTAACAATTTCTTCCCAAAAGAACATATTATTGGACATAAATACTACAATATATGAGTCACTGTGGCATTCACTGCATTAAACCTCAAGTATTTAAGTTCAATAACCACTGACAGGTCCAGTAATCGGAAAAGTAATAGTCTGTTGAATTAATTGTAATCTAAGATCCCTGGATATTAAAGGAATATTTTCTAACATGTTAATCATTCCATTTTTTATCTATACAGTGGTACCTTGTAAGATGAATGCCCTGTTGGACATATGCTTTGAAAGACAAATCAAAGTTTCTAAGGAATCCTGCCTCATGGGACAAATGTGCTTTGTAAGATGAACCCTGATTGGCCAGGGTCCGGTGGCTGAGGCAGGACCTCTCAGCCCACCTGCAGCACCAGTGTGCCCAGCAGAGGCAGTGTCTGAGCCTCCCCTGCTGAGCCTCACCACTGCCAGGCAGCCCTTTTCTGTCTCAGCACCCCCCTGCCTGCCAGCCGCCTCTCACCAATCAGCTAAACCCTACCAGGGAGGGAAGGAGGAAGGAGGGAAATCCTCCTGAAGGAAACCCCCTCCCTGCCTGGACCCCATTCCAACCACCCCTCTCTCCCCACCACCACCTCTCCTCCCCCCTCTCCAGGGAGGATGCAATGAACTCTTGAGTAGACAGCACTGGATTGTGCCCAGTGGTGGGATTCAAATAAATTAACAACAGGTTCTATGTTCTAATAACCTAAATTAACAACAGGTTCTATGTCCCATTAGTAACTGGTTCTCAGAACCAGGCGCTCATTAGCAAAGGGTTCTATAGAATCTGGGCGAATCCCCTGAAGCCCTCCACTGATTGTGCCACCTTTTGCATCCACGGAGAAGCCTGGAGTCCAACTCTTTCCCTTCCACCCCTCTCCTTGCCAGGGATCCCACTCCAGGGAGGATGCAATGGGTCTTGACTCTTGAGTAGATAGCATTGGATTGTGCACCCTTTGTATCCAGGGAGAAACATGGAGACCAACTCTGTGCCCACCACCCCCCCTCCTTTCCTAGGATCCCACTCCAGGAAGGATGCAATGGGACCTGATTCTTGAGTAGACCTCATAGGATCATGTCTGTTTTGCATCTGTTTTGCCTGGAGTACCACTTTCTCCCCACCACCACCTCCTGGATCCACCTCTGTACTCCCCCTTCACCTCCTGAAGTACTCCCCCTTCCCTGGAATTCAGGAGAGCAGCCTGAGCCAGGTATGTGTGGGATCTGTGCAGAAGGCGTGCCTTATCCATGTTACAGTGCAATGTGCAATGCTACCTTATCCACGGTAGAACAACTGATGGTGTACCTTGACCATTTTAGCACCTTGTCAGTCTTGTCTGCAATTCTAACCAATTTAGGATGGACAACTTTCTTATCTCCCCATTCCAATAGCGGTTGGGGGCCCAGCACATGTTTGTGCACTGGCCTGATCTCCCCAGGAGTGGTGCAGAAGTGACTTGCAACACTTGCAACATCCCCAGACCAGCATGGGACTTATGCCAATCTAACTGGGAGTTAGGATTATAACCACAATGTATTAGCAATGGAGGGCCAATGGCAGTAGATCTTGAAATCTGCTGTCCTAAGTCCTCTTAATGCATTGCAAAAGACACACAACTATAGTATGTAGTGGGATTGTGGGCATAAATGTTCTGTATGTGTGCTAGCAGTTCCCAGGAGCCATTTTGGAGCAGATAAAATGGTGAAGTGGTTCAGGGGATGACTGGATGGTGATGGGCAAACTGTAAGCAGTGCTGTGGGTAGGAAGGGGGAAGATAACTCACATTCCAGATTTGATTCAGTTCCTAAATTGGCAATGTTTCAGATTGAGTTTATGAGCACAATCCTAACCATGTCTATTCAAAAGTAAGCCCTACTGTATTCAATGGCTCCTACTCTCAGAAAAGTGCCTTTACGATTGCAGCCTATGGCTCTAAATTGCTTGCTTAGTCCTTAAGTCATGTCAGACTCTTTATGACCCTATGGACCACAGCAAACCAGGCGCCCTTATCTTCCACTAGTTTCCGAAGTTTGTCCAAATTCATGCTCATTGCTCTGGTGGCACTATCTAACTATCTCATCCTCTGCTGTCCCCTTTTTCTTTGCCTTCATTTTTTTCCCTACCATCAGAATCTTTTCTAAGGAGTCCTCCCTTCTCATGAGTTGCCCAAAATATCTGAATTTTAGCTTCAATATCTCTCCTTTCACTGAACAGTCAGGGTTGATTTCCTGGAAGATGAACTGATTTGATCTCCTTGCAGAGCAAGGAATTCTGAAGAGTCTTCTCCAACACCATAATGCAAAGGAATCTATTATTCAGCGCTCATCCTTCCTTATTATGGTCCGACTCTCACAGCCATACCTCTGGGTTTATGGTCTTTGGTTTTCATTCTTTATGGACAAGCTATGCTGGCATTTACATGAATTGCCAAGTTACGGTATGTCATTGTGCAGAAAAAGGAAGCATGTGTTACAGTTTGCATGAGCAGCAGCTTCAGGGGAGAACTTGGGATCAACTGGTGGGGACACATTGATTATTCATATCCCCAAAGAAGACTTTTTCTTGCTTCTGATTCTGCAGATATATTTTTTTTTATAAGAGATAGAAACTTAAATACAGGAATTCTCATGAAAACATGTTTTGAGGCCAATTCCAAGAATGTAATGCATCCAAAGCTCCTTTTATCTTGTACTCACAGATTGCTACAATTCGATGTTTGGAAGCTGCTCTGCATTACTGAGTGTAAAAATTATGAGTTCCACTGGGGGTAACAGGGGAGGGGGACAGTAAACTATAATAGACTCATGGTTGAAACAAAAATATGATCTTAAAAAACAGCTGTTGGTATTCCTTTATGCATATACCACAGCTCTGATCCCTCTTGTCTGAATAAAGCAAAAACTGGTCATTTCTGACCCCTAAAATAAGCACTGATTCGAGAGAGCAGACGGCTTTTGCTATTAGGATGACGTGCCAAACAATAACAGCTGAATGCCAGAATTAGCTCCTTGGGACAATTTAGGTGCCTTTGAAGTGAATGGCTTTTTGAGCTGGAACTAAGCCCATGACCAGCTTCAGATTCAAGACAGAATGACAAAGGGAGATCTGCTGTGCCATTCACTCCCATAGCGTAAGATTACTTTGTGTTGGCAGATGTATTGTTTATCTTGTTTAAAAGCTATTCCACCACATTTACACATGCGCATATGCATGCACATACACACACGGACATTTAAACAACTGCATCTGATAACCTGACAGGTGTATCTTGCTGACTACAGCTAGGCAAGAACTCCCTCCATTTAACATAAGGTAAATAATGAAAGGACATGTCAAGGTTTAATTGTTTTTCATAATAATATTCTTAACATTCAAGAAAAATTGTAAACACCAGAACCCTAGCAAATGAGATGCTTTCTCCTCTACCTCTCTGCCCCATGCACCATACTTGGACATATGTCTAAGTACATCTGTGGGTCGCAGTGTGGAAGTAGAGAGGAAAGTTAGTAAATTGTATACACATTTGCACATGATTTGCACATTCAAAAGCTCAGATGAACAAAAGAACAGTGCAACAGTGTTAATCTTATGGCATGACAGAAATCTTGTGAGCTCGCACATTTGAAGGAAAATAGTGATGCTTGTTTGCTGTGTCAAAGATAGAGAATGCAATCCTCAATAGATGCACGTAATATTCATAGATTTTTTCTACGTTTATAATTAAAGCAGTTAATTGTTAAAATGGCAAAACAGAAAAATTCCTTATTCTACCTACATACTTTTTAACCATATGTTCAAATGTTAATGGTAGGTTTTATGATATCTCAGACTGCTACAATTCCAACTATAGTTTTATTTTGAATAAACCACCCAGGGGAACTTGGTGGCATAGATATTTGAGGGGGACTCAGTGGGAAGTTCTGCTTAAAAATCAATAGCACAACTATAGCTTCCTCCATTTAACTCTAGGGGTCCTCATCTATGTCTTTCCTGCAAACCTAATGCCTGTAATGGCAAAATTAGAGCTTTGAACTGAGAAGCCACAAGACACTCCATGACCTTTTAATGGCCGTGCAGTGCTATTTACCAGAGAGAGAGAGAGAGAGAGAGAGAGAGAGAGAGAGAGAGAGAGAGAGAGAGAGAGAGAGAGAGAGAGAAAGGGCAATCTGCTATTAAAGCAAAACGTTGATCTCGTGAAAAGGGGCTTCTCTCGTAAATGTATTAGTACTGGTTAACACTTCCAACTAGTACAAGGGCTTCTGACATGACAAAATGAGTCTAACAGCCCCTTCTGTCAATACAGCACAAATGTCATTTCAAGTGCTCAAAACCACTAAGCTACCCTAAAAAAGATTGATTTATCTGCTCCAATGTTTCTTTGGGGCAAACTTTCCTCACAACTGAAACCAATTAGTGGGCCTGGCACTTGTAGTGCAGAATGTAGGTCAGCATCAAGTAATAAAAAAGTATTGACTTTTCTCTGTCTGTAAGCAGCATGAAAGGGGTGCCATGGCCTTGTCGTATATGAAAAGAGCTCCATTAATTTCACTTATTTCAACAAGGGCTGTCAAATACTAATGCTTCTATTGCACTTTTCACACAAAGTACATTGACACCAATACTGGCCTCAGTGAAACAGGTTTAAAATATTTCAGCTAGTGAAAGGGGCCTATACTATAATTTTCAATTCCCACTAGTACATTTTAGACACCTTAAGTAGCATTGCCTACAAGAACTATCGAGAGAGATGAGATGGGATATTAATCATGACTAACAATTACTTCCCATGGCCAGAGCAATCTAATTCTTATGTATAACTTTACCAAAATAATCATCCTGAATAAGAGATGCTGCCTATTTATGTAGCAGGCACACACTATCCGTCGTAGGCTTTATTTCAATAAAAGGCCACAAATCACAGATAAACCATCTGCAACTTTACACAATAAAATTGCAAAAATAACATGCAACATTTTCTCTTCTTGGTAGAGATTTCCATGGTGCCTTTTCCCCCAATGAGTAATACTCTTCCTGTGAAAAGTGATAGGTGCCCCAATCCAGTGATTTCAAGCATGACAGTACTAATAAAGAGTTTCTTGGTCTGCAATGCTTCCTCCTTCATTTGAGGAATAAGGTAAACTTGATCCACCCATGAAAATAAACTGATTCTGTCCACTGAATTAAGTGGATAAAATGACACAGATTAGAGATATGTGAACAGCCGAGCACACATGAGCCTATGCATTGGGCACAATTTGATAATATGAAAGACCAGCAGATTCAGCTACTCCATGCCTGTGTAGCTTGTTGTTTGCTACTAATGTCAATATTTTTCATTTTAAAATATATAACCCATCTTTCCCTATTACGATAGTAAAAGAGCGCAAAATGCTTAAAACAAACAGCTTAATGAAAGTAATACATCTTCAATAGTGGCTGAAAAGCCATGCAGTAGGGTGCACAAGGGAAGGAATTCCACAAATTGCCAGTATGCAGGTTCTATCTCTAGTGCCTGCCAAAAGATCATGTTATCAAATTTTTCCCGTATTTCTTGACTTGATACTGTATCTAATTCAGAGCCCAATACTGAGGGCTTGTTGTTAGGACCATGGCAGCAGCCAGAGGTCACAAACATGCCATGAATAATGCCAGACCACTGGCAGACCACCACTGGAACAAGCTCAGAACAGAGCCATTGCACTCGTGTTAGACAAGCACCCATTCTGTGCAGGTTTGTGAATGCCTAAATAAGGTTTCTGAATCTGACAATAACCTATATTGTGTAGTATAGTAGAGTTCCTCAAGGATTGGGCTGAGGACCACTAGGGGGCCGCAGCAGTAGACTGACTGGTCTGTGAGCAGTAGACTGACTAGTGGTGGGATTCAAATAAATTAACAACAGGTTCTATGTCCTAATAACCTAAATTAACAACAGGTTCTATGTCCCATTAGTAACCGGTTCTCAGAAGCAGGCGCTCATTAGCAAAGGGTTCTATAGAACCTGTGAGAACCCCCTAAAGCCCACCACTGCCTCTGCCCCTCTCTTCAGCAGGGGAGCAAAGGCAATCCAGAGTGTCTGCCTGACTACTCCAGCAGAGGACGGGTGGCTGCAGCAGGGATCAAGTGGCAAGTGAGGAGCTAGTTTGCAAGCCAGATGGAGAATGTCATAAATCCCCTCATCCTTAACAGCATGTTCAAAGTGTGAAGATGGAAGGGGGAAGAAAAAAGAGGGAATGAGAGAGGCCCCCATCCTAATGGGGGAGTAAAAAGAAAGAGAGAATGATTAGACCCCCAACCTACTGTAGCTGGAGGGGGGAAGAGAAAGAGGGAAAAGTGGGGAGATAGAGAGAGAGAAAAAGAGAGAGAGGGTGAAGGCAGGAGGGGGGAAGAGAGAGGATGATGGAAACATTGATGATTCTAGGCAAGATGCGGAGGGAGGGTTGAAGAGGAGATGTTGGGAGAGGGGAAATGAGGACAGGCCCCCATCCTAGCCAAGGGGGGGAAATAAGGTAGTGGGAGGAAGAAGGGGAAGCAAAGGTCCCCAGCTTAAGGAGCATCCAACTCTGGATGCTGTACACAGCATTTAATCAGCTTGTGGAACTCCTTGCCACAGGATGTGTGCCTAGACCACTTTAAGAGGGGATAGTTCAAATGTTTGAGGAAAAAATCCATTACAGGCTACAAGTCTGATGGGTATGTGCAACCTCCTTATTGGATGTTGGTTACCTAAAATGATACAAGGGACTGGCACCAGGATACAGATGTCATGTTGCCTTATGGGCTCCCTGAGTCATCTGCTGGACCACTGGAGAGCCCTGGAAAGCTGAACTAGATAGGCCTTTTGGCTACTCCAATGGAGGCTCATCTGATGTTTTTATGTTGTTACAGCAGGAGCAGAGACCACAGGCTGCCCTCTTCGTAGCCCCCAGGCAGAGTGACTGAGCCTTTTCAAAAGAAAGTGGATGAGCAAAAAAAAGGACAGAAGGGGTGAAGTGTGCTGGCATCAGAGAACCTGTACCCAACTTTCCACTTCTTCCATCTGAGGAAGAGCTTGAGGTGAATCCCTTCAGGATTTGCTGCCCAGCGACTGTTTCTGCCCAACCTAATTCTAGCAGCTTCAGGTGCCTCATACAGCAGAAAAGGCAGTGCAGTAGACATAGCAGACAAAACCCAGCTTATCATTAGCAGAGATGTTTGACCATAATAAAGACTCAATCAGTGGTTATCAGTGAGTGGCAAGTGACAATCCCTATTAGTGATTGGAAAGGGACGATCAAGCTGCATCTGGTGGCAGGTTGTGTAATAGCCAGTGACCTTCTCCCTTCAATTGTAAAGATAGCCAAAATGAGTAAAAAACAAACGTCACTAAAGAGCTTCTTTGAAAAATGAGAAAGGTCCAATGATAAAACAGCAGAAGAATCTAAGACTGCCAACAAAAAAGCTGCATTTAAAAGAAAATACCAAGAGTCCTATTTAAAATAAGGGGTTCATTGCAACAGGTGATTCACATTCTCCAAGCCCACTTTGCATAAAATGCAGTGACCAGCTGGCCAATGAATGCATGAAACCTTCAAAATTGCTTTGCCATAAAGAAACCAAGCACCCTACTTTTAAAAACAAGCCTTTGGTGTTTTTCAGAAGGAAAAAAAAAAGAACAAGAACAGAAGCAGTTATTGAAGGCCACCACCTCCATAAATGTATCTGTATTGAGAGCACCATTCTTAGTGGCTGACCACATTCCTAAAGCTAAAAAGCCCCCTACTGTTGGTGAAGGGTTGATTCTGCCTTCTGCTCTGGATATTTGCCGTGAAGTTTTAGAAGAGGTTGCTGCTCAAAAAGTGGTGCATGATCCTCTTTCGGATAGCACTGTGTCTATAGGAATTGATGAAACAGTAGAGGATATTGAGACACAGTTGTTAGAGAGGTTTAATGAGTCACCATGGCATGCAATCCAAGTTAACAAGTCTACCAATGTTGACAACAAGGCAAAAATGTTTGTTTTATGAGATATATTTTTCAGGAGGATGTGCATGAAGATATGTTTGATGCTCGTTCACTGCTACAGAATAATTCAAGTCTTCTAATGATTACATCTTAGGAAAACTGAATTGGTCATTTTGTGTTGGTATTTGCACGGATGGAGCAGCTGCCGTGACTGGACAGCTTCCTGGTTTCACTACTCAGGTCAAGGAGGTTGCTCCTCAAAGTGAATCAAAATAGAGAAATGCTGGCTGGCAAAAAAAGTCACTTCAACTTAACAACATTTTGCAAGATGTGATTAAAAGTTATTAACCACATTAAAGCACATGCTCTTAATTCATGTCTGTTTGCACAGCTCTGTGAGGAGATGGATTCAGAGCACACACATCTTCTTTTATACACAGAAGTGAGATGGCTTTCTAAAGGTAGATCACTGGCCAGAGTTTTCGAGTTATAAGAGCCACTCCAGAGATTTCTTTCTAAAAAATTTCTTTCTACTGGCAGCACATTTTAGTGAAATCGAATGGATCACAAAACTTGCTTACTTGTGTGACATATTCAACCTGCTCAATGAACTCAATCTGTCACTCCAGGGGAGTATGACAACTGTGTTCAGGTCTGCAGAATAAGTGACTACATTCAAAGCCAAACTGGAAGTATGGAAGAGACAAGTGAACACTGGGATTTTTGACGTGTTTCGAACACTAACAGAGATTTTGAGAGGTACTGAGCCAGGGCCTTTTTTTAATCATAGCTGGTGCATGATCACCTATCTCAACTTTCAAAAGAATTTGAGCATTACTTCCCAACCACAAAAGATCCTTGAACTGGTAAAGAATGGATCCGCAACCCCTTTGTGAATAAGCCAGGAGAATCAACTTTGTGTTGGAAGATCATCAACTGCTTGAGATTATACATGCAGGCCTCCGTCAGTCTTGAAAGACTATGGTGTGCTCGACGCTGCATATGCTGCAAGCGAAGCATGAAAGCATGGGTTGGATTGTTATGGAGGACAGGCTGTTACCCAAGCAGCAAATCCCCCCTCTCCACGCCACTGAATTAGTCCAATGGAAAGGCAGAGCCAATACGATTGGATCCAGCTGGCGTTGCAGAGCTGGGCTAAGGATAGGAGGTCACCCTGTCTTGTGGGGCCGATCCGTGTCTCAAACCCTAGCCTGCTGGTTAACAGGCACAGCGTCTTAACCGCTTGTGCCACCCACAGCATGGCTTTAAATGTATGTTTGAGAAAACTTCGAATACATTCTGGATTAAAATCCAAGTGGAATATCCTGAGATTGCTACAAAAGCACTGAAAAGCCTGCTTCTATTTCCAACATCCTATCTTTGTGAAACAGGACAGCAGTGACAACAACCAAAACAAGGTTAAGGAGTAGACTGGACATAAGCAAAACACTTTGTGTGTCACTGTCTCCTATCTCCCCCAGATGGGACCATTTAGTTGCAGGAAAACAAGCGCAGGGCTCCCACTGATTCTTTGTTATGGTGAGTTGTATAACTATTTCATTCATTGGCATCCTTCAATCTCGAAAGACTTTAGTATCGTGCTCAGAAGTAGAGGTCCTAAAACAGCGTCTTTTATGACTAAACAGGCCAATTCGAGAGTGGAAATCCCTTCCACACTGAGGGCAGATACAGTCAGTCCCCTGCCCAGCCCCCAGATTTTGCTGTTTCCAGGACTGCCTCTTTGTCTCAGCCTGCTGAATGAGTGTTCTTCGAATTGAAGACGGCCATGCTGAACGATCAGGGTTTCCCAGTTGTTGATGTCCATTCCCATGGCCTTTAGATCCCTCTTGCAAATGTCCTTGTATCGCAGCTGTGGTCTCCCTCTAGAGTGCTTTCCCTGCACTAGTTCTCCATACAGGAGGTCTTTTGGAATCTGACCATCGGCCATTCTCACGACATGTCCAAGCCAGCGTAGACGTTGCTGTTTCAGAAGCATGTACATGCTAGGGATACCAGCAGGTTCTAAGACTGCACCATTTGAAACTTTGTCAAGCCAAGTAAAGCTAACAATACGTCGGAGACAGCGCATATGAAATGTGTTCAGCTTTCTCTCTTGCTGCACATGAAGGGGCCAAGACTCACTGCAGTACAAGAGTGTGCTCAGGATACAGGCTCAATAGACCTGGATCTTTGTATGTTCTGTCAGCTTCTTATTAAGCCATACTCTCTTTGTAAGTCTAGAAAACGTGGTAGCTGCTTTACCGATACGTTTATTTAGCTCGGTGTCTAAACAGAGAGTGTTGGAGATAGTTGAGCCAAGGTACACAAAGCCATGGACAACCTCCAGTATGTGTTCAGAGATTGTGATACAGGGAGGTGAATCCACATCCTGACACATGACTTGTGTTTTCTTCAAGCTGATTGTTAGTCCAAAGTCTTGGCAGGCTTTGCTAAAACAGTCCATGAGTTGTTGAAGGTCTTCAGCAGAGTGAGCAGTAACAGCAGCGTCATCGGCGAAGAGGAACTCACGCAAGCATTTCAGCTGGACTGTGGACTTTGCTCTTAGTCTGGAAGGATTGAAGAGTTTTCCATCTGATCTGGTCCGGAGATAGATTCCCTCTGTTGCATTTCCAAAAGCCTGTTTCAGCATGACAGCAAAAAAGATCCAGAATAAAGTTGGTGCGAGGACGCAGCCCTGCTTTACTCCACTTCGAATGTCAAAGGAATCTGATGTTAAGCCATCAAAAACTACAGTGCTCTTCATGTTATCGTGAAAGGACCTGATGATGTTGAGGAGCTTAGGTGGGCATCCAATCTTGGGGAGGATTTTAAAAAGGCCTTCTCTACTAACCAGATCAAAAGCCTTCATAAGATCTATGAAGGCTACAAAAAGTGGCTGTCCTTGTTCTCTGCATTTCTCCTGTAACTGTCTAAGGGAAAATACCATATCAGTGGTGGACCTCTTGGCTTGAAATTCAAGGATTGAAATCCAAGTGATTCAGGACAGATTCTCTCTGCAAGCACCTGGAGCCTCTTCAGTATAACACGGGCAAGTAGCTTCCCTACAACGTTAAGAAGAGAGATGCCGTGATAGTTGTTACAGTCGCCCCTGTCGCCTTTGTTCTTATACAGTGTGACGATATTGGCATCCTTCATGTCCTGTGGTACTCCACCTTCCCTCCACCAGAGACAGAGGATTTCATATAGTTCAATGGGAATGATCCCCCTACAGCACCTCAAGATTTCAACAGTGATGTTATCTTTCCCAGGTGCCTTGCCAGAAGCAAGGGAATCCATGGCCGCATTTACTTCTTCGAAAGTTGGTTCACTGTCAAGCTCCTCCAAGACAGGGTGACACTCGATGTTGTTTAATGCTTCTTCAGTTACTAAATTTTCTCTGGAGTTTAGCTCAGAGTACTGCTGCACCCAGTGCACCATCTGCTGTGCTCGATCCTGGATGACCCCACCTGTAGCAGACTTCAGGGGGGCAGATTTCCTCACTGGCGGACCAAGGGCCTGCTTGATGCCATCATATATTGCAATACAATAATAAAAATTAAGTGCACAATAAATGTAATGTGTTTGAATCATCCCAGACATCTTGCCAGTCCTTGGGAAAAAAAACAATCCATGAAACCAGTCCCTGGTGCTAAAAAGATTAAGGACCCCTGCAATATAGTAAGATTATAATAGCCAACCATGCATATTTGTTCAACCCTATTCTACTTTGCATCCAATAAGTCCTTTATCAGCTAATCAAAGGAACTTGATCATTCCCATCATTTTTTTTTGGACTGCCTTGAGAAGTTAATTGCATTGATTCCTTAATTTAAAAAAACCAGGTCATTTTGATCTTCAAAATGGTCTCAAGATGAGATATTTGTACCTCCTCCACTACATTATCATACAAATATTTAATTTACCCTCACAAGATTATGATTCTATCTCCCCAATTCATCAACATTCGGTAGTACCTTGCTTGCCTGCAATTCTCTTACCAAGGTATTGAATGGCATTTCTCAATGAACTCAAAGAACTTCTCAATTTCTCACTGAACTTGAACTTCTGAAAACAATATCCCTACAATCCAGAGTAACTATGGAAGTACGTATGAGACATTTACGTCGACATAGTTATGGCACCACCTAGTGAAAACCTATGGGAAATTCATATTGGAATCCAGAGTAAATTGTTCTTATGTCGGAGCAAGGACTCCCCGTAATTACTCTGGATTGCGCCCTATGTCTAACTCACTGGCTAATTACCTCCTGCAACTGCAAGCCAAGCTGACAATGAAAAACCCTCTGATTTACAAAGACTAACTGACAAAAATGGAGAGCAATTTTCAACTTACTTTAATGACTTTATAAGTAGTCTTTGAATCAACTTGTCATTAGTTCTTAAAATATAAATGATACTGGCTAGCCATCATAAAACAAATTTATGTCCTTCTGCATGATGCTTTCATCATAGTACTTTTCCTGCTTGATAGTTTGCTTGGTTATTGACAGAAAGCATATGATAACATGCTGTACAAATATCAGGAAATTATTCTCACAGTAGGAAGTCTGCTAACAACATTATTTTAATATCTTATCTTCTAAACAGAGGCAGAAAACATATTAATTGCTGTTTAATTTATGCAACAAACATTTCATTATAATTGTACTTAAATTTTGACCAAGCCTCTTAAGAACAAGCATATACATCTTTCAATGTTGTAAATTAAGGAACTAGAATCTAACAGTCTCTTCAGAAATTATTAAAGGTTTATAATTACTGCTTCTGAGTTTCAATAATTCTTTATCTGATTGCCCCTTTACAAGTGGTCCAAATGAAGACTTTTAGAGCATTGGTCAACTGCCTCCGAAGCTGTCACCAACAGAAATAGAATGGATGTTACCCAATTCCTCTTTTCAAGATTTGAGAAGTAATACATGGCTCTGGACCCATTTCAATTTCCAGTAGATTGCATTTTGCAACATAATGTGATGTCCACAGATTCTACTCATTCCATATATTTGTGTAAAAATACAAATTTAAAAGCATACTTTACGATGTATCATCACAAGCTTTTTGAGTGAAAGGATAAAATACTGTATCAGACAAATTTTAAGAGATTTTGCCTGCTTCTGAATAGGAAAGCTTTTGAGGAGGAAAGCTTTTGCCTGCTTCTGAGGAGGAAAGACAAATTTTGCCTGCTTCTGAGGAGGAAAGCTATGACAGGGCTAGACAACTTAATTAAAAGTCAAGATGTCACCTTGCAGACAAATTTCTATCTAGTTAAAGTTATAGTTTTCCTTGTGGTAATGTATGGTTGTGAGAGCTGGACCATAAAGAAGGCTGACCATCAAAGGATAGATGTCTTTGAATTATGGTGCTGGAGAAGACTCTTCAGAGTCCCTTGGACTGCAAGGAGATCAAATCAGTCCATCCTCCAGGAAATCAGCCCTGACTGTTCGCTAAAAGGACAGATACTGAACCTGAAGTTGAAATATTTTGGCCACATCATGAGAAGGGAGGCTTGGAAAAAACCCTGATGCTGGGGAAAAATGAAGACAAAAGGAGAAGGGCACAGCAGAAGATGAGGTGGTTAGATGAGGTGGTTAGAGGTGGTGTCACCAACACAGTGAGCATGAATTTGGACAGACTTAGGAAGCTGGTGGAGGATATAGGGGCCTGGCGTGCTGCAGTCCATGGGGTCACATAGAGTTGGACGTGACTGAACGACTAAACAACAACAAAGTGGAATGGAAATCAAAGGTGTGAATGTACGAATGGAACAGAAAGAGATTTGTCTACCCTTAGCAGTAACGTAATCTCAGGGGACAGTCTTACAATGCTCTAAGAATCTTTGTTTGAACCACTTGTAAAGAGACAATCAAATAAAGAATTACTGTAACTCTATAGCTAAGCATTTTTGGGGAAAGGATAGGTTCTGCTTCAGAAACACATCAAACTCACATAATGCACATTCACCCATTTTCACTTTCCAGTAGCTCTTTGTCATGCTGCTTTGCAAAGGGTAAGCACTTTAGGTTCTGAGTTATAATGGCATAAAGATAGTTTCTGCTTTTATAGCAACCAATTCTCATGATCTTGTTAGAAGTCCACATAGGCATGAGAGAAAAAAATGGTTCCCTTACCATGAGGACCTCTGTGACTGTCCCTATATGATGCAGTGTGCACTGGTACAGATGCATTGGTGGGGTGATTAGATAGGATTGGCCTTTCATTATGGCAAGTGTGCAAACAGTTTATAGTTATACTAGCGAAAATGTACCTGCATTGCGGGAGTAAAATTCCCCCAGTAAGCTATCCCCCCACTGTGCACTGTCCCTCATGCACACCGTCCTCCCATGTGTACTGTCCTCCCAAGCGCTATTGCTGTCCCCCATGCGCACCATATTCTATACCCCCATGCGCACTGTCCCTCATGTGCATATCATCCCATGTGCAATACCTGAGTACAACATCCCTCATGCACATCTTCCCCCATGAGCACCATCTCCCCATGTGCATCATTCCCCATGCACATCATCCCCCATGCGTACCACTCCCTCCGTGCACCTTCCCTCCCAGTGCATCAGCTGAATGTTGATCAATCACTCTTTAATGTTAAGTATAAGACATAAACACAATACACCCCTTTTAAACTCCTTAAGGGTTAAATTTATCAATATCATTTCTTAGTGGGTGTTCATGTCACAGAAGGGACATCCTCCCTGAATTCCATGCTTCTCGGTCCAGGGGTTGGGGCAGAGCATCCCTCAGTCAGGGACTCTTAAATGGAAAGTATAAGGAGGAAAATGTGTTTCATCCCTTTCCGGTTGGAATTTCCGAAAAACAGTTCTTAGTAGTGTCTCCATCACAGAAGGAACACCCTCCCCAAATTTCATGCCAAGCGGTTTTGTGGGCATTGATGAGTGAGTGAGTCAGTGACTTTTCAGTTTTACATATATAGATCAAAACCAGTCTAAAGTGGGCAAGCATAATGGTCTGGGATGGAATGTGGAAGGCACCAGGGTGGAACTGGAGTGTGTCAAGGCTAGGAAAGAAACATGTATCAATGGCAGTAGTCCTGTCAATATTTTAACTCCCTAATTAATGTTTTAATTGGGACAGGACTCTCTGTCCCATTTGCCAGTATGTGAACACAATCCCAAAAATTGGAGTTGTCTCTGTCTTGGGGGACATAAGGCAACCCTATTCCAGGCCCACTCAGAGTTATGACAGCAAAATTGCTGGCACAGATCCAGAGTCCCATCAAGGGCAGCAGAAGCTTACATGGGGGCAAGGTAACAAATGTTCCCTTACCTAGAGGAGGCCTCTGTTACTATCCACCCTGCAGGATGTTCTGATAGTATGCTCCAGTGGCATGGCTTTATGGATAGGAAGGAAGAATTTAGAATGGATTGTGTTGTTAGGGTACATTGTCAACTAAGATGAAACAATGTCCAATTTAGGCTGCAATCCTATCCCCCCAGTTAAGCTACCATGTCTCATTCTGGCCTGGGGGTGTTGGGAAGGTTTGGCCAATGCACACATGTGACAGCATCCAGAAACCACCACAGGAACAGTGAGCAGGTGAGTTGTGGAATCTATATTGGTTAGGATTGTGCCATCAACAAGGCCATAAAAAGGGGCTTCATGGTGCCTCCAAAGCTGGATAACTCCTTGTCATTGTTAAGTCCTTCAAGTCATATCTTAAGCATTTTAAGAGACATGCAAGCCATGAATTTGCACTCGTTTTAGGATAACAACAGATTTACGTATGATTAAACAGAAAAATCAATGTATTTTATCCTTGTTTGTTTTGCTTTTGTTGTATTTTTAAATAACTATTTTCACATATATTCTACATTTCTGCCAAAGGCCCCGGGTTCTAGTGGGGCTCATACTTCAATCCCAAACACACTTTCCTGGGAGTAAAATCCACTGAACATAATGGAAGTTACTTCTGAGTAGATATGATTAGGATTGTGCTCTTACCCTAATAGATTTCAAGATAAAGTACGGTTGTTCCCGTTTTTCTTTATGATTCATGCCAAAGAAAGCAGTTTTCTTTCTTATTTTGTTCTGGCAGGTTCTGAACTTGCCTAATATCTACAAATATCGTATATTTGAACCAAAATTGCCAAAGATAATGTACTATTTTTAGAACTAATGCAGTCCTTATTACAGCAGAATTAAATTAAGACAGTGATGTGAATTTCCTCACAAGCTATTTCATACATGGATACCCTTGAACTTTACTGAATAAGAGCTAAAAAACAAACATGCACATGAAATTGTTGGATTGGTATTTGGAACTTATTGGCTATTGTAATTCAAACTTAGTGCAGGGTGATTTTCAGATGTTTTACTTACCCTACAATCCAGAGTAACTATGGAAGCACGTAAGAGACATTACGTGCACCCGTAGCTACTGCACCACCTATTGAAAACCTATGGGAAATTCATATTGCAATCCAGAGTAAATTGTTCTTACACCGGAGCAAGAACTCCCTGTAGTTACTCTGGATTGCACCCTTAAAAAAGAAATAGGTATTCAGTAGCTTCATCTTAACTTATTCATGGCTTTTATACAACATTTGTCAAATGTGAAGCTATGCCAATTAGTATTGAGCAGGCCTCTGTCAGCCTTGAAAGACTATGGTATCGTGCTTGGCGCTGCATACGCTGCATGCAAAGCACAAAAGCCTGGTTTAGATTGTTATGGAAGATAGGCTGTTACCCAAGAAGCAAATCCCCCCTCTCCACGCCACTGAATTAGTCCAATGGAAAGGCAGAGCCAATATGATTGGATCCAGCTGGCGTCGCAGAGCTGGGCTAAGGACAGGAGCTCACCCTGTCTTGTGGGGCCGACCTGGGTCTCGAACAGGCACAATGGTTAACAGGCACAGTGTCTTAACCATTTACGCCACCCACAGTGCCACTAATACAATTAGTATTAACAATGTAAATTATACTTAACTTCATATTTTTAAGTACATAAAATAGGCTGCATTTATTTGTTTGTTTATTTATTTATGTAAATGTGAGGAAAAAATGTTTTATCCTTAGGTTATAATGGCCTTTGCATGTTCAAGTTAAAGAAAGGATTGTTAACAGGGCAATACCGTTTTTTTATAGCTCCCACAGATACAGGATATAAACTATATTTATATATTATCCCATACTTTCTCCAATAAGAACAGAACAAATGTTCTTCCCCCCCATCACACATTTCATCTTTTGAACAATCCTATGAACAACTATTTGTTAGGTTAAGCTAAAAAAAATAGTTGCTGGTCCAAAGAATCCAGTTACTACTGTGATGATTTGAAAATAGTCTTATTGTTCTAGGCCCCAAAGCCCATCAACTATACCAAATTAGTTGCCATACTGATTTATAACAATCTATATCATTCAGAAGTGATGAATATATGTCATAAATTATACCCTGCAAGTATAGGACAAGGAGAGATACTAATTCTTCATTCCAAGGGCCAGCCCAAATCCATCAAGCATGGAGAAAAATATCAGGTTCGTATTAATATTGGTTATGCCAGGCCTTTTAAAATGGTTCTACTGAAGGTTTCAGAAAGCTGGAACTGATTTCAAGGCCCATCCAGTCAACTTTTGAATCCAACAGACTCTAACAAAGTGTTCATTAATTTATTTGACTACAATTGATATCCACTATTTCCACATCAAAGACTCTTCTGGAGGAAAAAAAATCTTGTAGGTTAAGTAGCAGTTTTGACAATTGAAAAACATCAATGTGTCCTTGCCTAGATATGTCATGTTAGCAATGGCTTGGATTTTTTTCTCTGAATGGGATTCTGGTATTTCTCAATAATAGATGAAAGTGATTTCTAAAAAGTCTCACTGTTTATACCAGGTGGTCCACCGTCTAAAGCATTCATCCAGCATGTCTTTGAAAATCCTTTTTCAACTGAAAGGATGTCATGCAGTATTGAAACAACATCTTTTAATGATTTCTTTCATAAAATCATAGAGCAACGAGATAAGCCTATCAGTGCATCAGACACTCTTGTTCAAATAGAATGTGCTTGAGAGACTTTCCTTTGTAAAGTGTTTTGTTGTATTTAGTTTCCCCCGGAAAAAGAAACACGCACAAAGAGAGTACCTTTAGCTCAACCTCACACACAATTTCTTTCAGTTACTGTTGCGAAGTTCTAGGAACACTGGGTTGTAGAAGATAAGAAACTCTGCAAGGACCAAGGAGAAGTCATCACTAATACCAGAAAAGTGGTATCACCACCTCAGTGCAGATTCACCTCCAGGCCTGGGGTCTAATTTGGCCACATTGGTCAAACTGCCTTAAGACCAGCCCTGTCCCCAAATAGGCTATAATTATTAGTTTTATTCTTCAAGTTCTACTTAAGAAATCTGAATTTTGCCAAATATCTCCATTTTCAAGTGGGGACAGAGTGGACCACATTAGCCCCAACTGTATTTCTTTTGGAGATTTAAAAGTGCCGCAAGGATTTGTAGAGTTTTCAGAATGTCTTCTCCCTTCTGAGAAATAATTGAGAAGGAAGAAGATTCATGTTCATATTGCTGAGTGAAATGTACAGTTAATTTATTACTTTTGGTTGTTTTGGATTTTGGTTATGAATATCTGATTTAATCATATCAGACACAGCATCATTACAGAATTATCAAAATCATATGGGCAACCACAGCCAGTAGAATAAAGCAAATGAGGCTGTGTCAATGATACTGAGAAAAACAGCAGAAGAAAGACACAAACGTTTTCATCAATGCTGAAAATGGCCCCAAACAGGAAGTGCTTCTGATACTTTGGAAACAAGCAGAAAATAAAGAATTTGGGTCCACTCTGAACCTTTAAATATTCTTCTGATTAAGCTTTTCTTTTTGAGTATGTATTCTTTGGGACCAAACATGACTCAACAGATTTTTTAGTAGTGAATTTTAGAAGAATGGTCATAAAAATTAACTGAATGTTGACCAAGGGCGAAATCCAGAGTAACTACGGGGAGTCCTTGCTCCGGTGTAAGAACAATTTACTGTGGATTGCAATATGAATTTCCCATAGGTTTTCACTAGGTGGTGCAGTAACTACGGGTGCACGTAATATCTCTTACGTGCTCATGTAGATACTCTGGATTGTAGGGCAAATTGGTAAATGGGCAAAAATTTAAGATGTTTTCAGTTGTGTAGCATGTCTTGCTGAAGATATTAATGGATATCTTTAAAGAGTTCAGCATGAAATGTTTATATACCAGAGCTACTTGGATACTTAGAACTTCAGCTACCAGCAGCTTCGGCATTTGTGGAAGCAACAATCCAGCCAAACTTTCCTGAATTGTATACAGGGAAATGCAATCCAACCATTCAGTTGATTTAGGACCTCTGACAGGATCAAAGCCATTCAGCCCACACACCTTGTCTTATGCGATTATGTTAGTATACATCAAACCCCCAGTAATAACCATTCATATGCATATATGTGTATATGCTTTATTGCTACCTTTAGCTGGATTAAAAGCAGTATATCAAATTTTACACGTGCTCCCTTTATTAGCTTTCTACCACCTGATCAACTGATAGAAACAATAATGAATTCTTTTTGCACGTATAAACGGGAGTTTGTGTGTGTCCTATCCTGAGAACGTAATATTTCAAAAAATAGCCTAAGCTTTGGGGAAAAAACCAATTACAGAAACAGCATTAAAAATGCCAAGCACCAGGCAGAAGCAATTCTGGATCAGTTTAAAAAAGTGATTGATGAAACTCTAATCTGAGCTGAAGGAACAGTTTCACGACAAGCTGTGACCATTCCACACACTTCATTAGCTGCCATAATTAGCCTGGTGTTTCAATTTGTTAGAACTGGTGGGGACAATTTTACTCAGAATACAAACATCAAAAAGCAGGGTCTCTCCGACTTCAGAAGTGGCTGATGAGAGGCTTTCTAGTCTTTCTGTTAACGAAAAGATTAATTACAGCTGATGGGAGGCTGTACTCTGATTGTCACTCTGTCTATGTACATTACTTTTAGCATTAGAAGAAAGACATGGTTGACACTGCACTGCTCAATCAAGCAGCTTCACATCAGGGCACCAAGTCTGTTTTAATATGCATAGTCTTGTATTGTTTGATTTTGTTCTCACTTCTCTAGGTCCCAGGCTCTGACATCAACTTGATCGTACCAACAGAACAGCAGGTTATACTGTGGCATGCAGGGCAGGTATAATACTTAGAACATCATTATTCTATTACAGTACAAAACCCCCTTGTCTCTATTTTACAAAGCCTCATCTTAGTTATCCTGTTCAGGTGGAAAATGACAAAAATATTCTGCCTTGGACAATGTAATTTTTTTGCAATTTATATTTGGATTATCCGTTAGCATAAAGTTATCCTCACAGATAACATACTTTCACATGATTTGAACATGACATAACAATAACATGATTTGCTATGCTTTGTCATTCTGTTGACTCATTATGGTTTGACAGAAATGTGTCCCCCCCCCCCCCCCGATAGTACAGATTTGAACTCTTGTCCAACTTTTCAGGTACATGAACCAAAAGCTGTTATCCAAGGTGAAGTAAAGCATTTACTGACTCAACCTTGGCTATGCTGAACTATTTCTGCACATGTGGAAAATATCACCCAAGGAAATACCATGAAAACACCTAAAGGTTATGTGCCAATAAATACCATGGTTTGACTATGTGCATGGATCTCTGACTGAAATGCTCTCTCATGCCATTTCCTAACTTATTTCCAGACTCTAAACAAACCATTGGTTGCTACTGTGGCAGAACCAGGAAAATGATGTTTATCTGCACACCAAAATCACAAAGCTATAGTTTGTTCCTGGTTTGCTATCCTATTTTCCAAACAAACAATGGTTTGAACAAACCATCATTTGGCCTATTGGATAAAATAGCAAATTCTGGATTGCTGAGAACCAGGAAGTGCAGAAAAAGCAGAATGAGGAGGGTTTGAGAAAAAGGAAGTATGGAAACTCTGGGCTTTGGAACTTAAGATGCTCGTGATTTCAACCAAATGTATCAGTTTGCTGGGGAACATGGGACAAAAATCTGTATTACGGTCTGTATGGTACCTTCTGCTTTCCTGCATAAGTTGCATTAGGCAACTGTTGCCTCAGAATCAAGAGCCTCCAGAATCAAGAGTTAATGGATCAAACAATTCAAAAGCGCCTTTGATAGGTGGGGATCCTCAGCCAGTATCTGACCTGATCAACCTGTGGTGCTATCCCCAGTGTTAGGAAAAGGGGGGGAAGGAGTCGTCTAGAGTCACTGCTGACCTGCAAACTGACTCTAAAAAACGTCATAACGGTTACTCAAGTCACCCCTTCGTGACTCTAAAGGGACTTAAAAAGTCTACTGTTGACTATGTTAAAAAAAACTGGGCTGCCTGTGTGCCAGAACTCTGTTGAAACACTTTTTGCTGTCCTGCCCACATGTAAACAGGACATGAGGGGTAGGAGGGATTGCAGGCGATTGGGAAAGTAGGCAACAGGAGAGAGGAAGAAGTGTAGGTGCACAACCTCAAAATGCCAGATACCAGAGGACACTGGGATGCAGGTTTAATGTGTACTCCTGGAGGCTTCTGGAGGGCCACTGTGTGATAACAGGAAGCTGGATTAAATGGGCCTTTGGTCTGAACCAGTGGAGGCTCTTTTATTGACTGTAAGGGGACTTGCATCTGAGTATAGCTGCCTAGGATTGAGCTCACAAATACTGTTTCCCTTAATTCACTGTCCTATCTGTAAGAGGCTGCAGGGCTGCCAGCAGAGCAGGGAAGGAACCAGCCAACCAGAGGAAGAGGAGATCAGGAGGGGTTGCTGTTCTATGTCCCTGCATTGTTAGTTCCCTTAGGCTGGATTCCAACTACTGACAATTTTAGATTTAAAGATGTTAGATAATGGTAGTATGCCTCCAATGTATTTTTCAGAAGGAGTACAAAGTGATATCTCTTCACCTCCGTTAGAGCAAAGGTGGTAGAAGTTTATTAGCAGCTCCCCAAGCACATAGACTTGCTGGGGGCAAATGGCAACTGAGGGTGCAATCTTCACATGTTTAGGGCATCACAACACACCCATCCTTCCTGTTCCCATAGCGCAAGTCTGTGCACTGGCCTGACCATCCCAGGAGTGGCGCAAAAGTGCCTTATGGTACTTTTGCGACATCCCTAGGCCCAACACAGGACTTGTGCCAGCCTAACTGCCTATTATAAACTGCCTAACAGCCTATTATGTTGTGATAGGCTTAGCTGATGAAATGTGTTCCTCAATCCAAAGTGGATTTTCACTTTCCCTCTTTTGTGAACTGGCTTCACCTAAGAAAATTCATAGTAATAAGCCTCAGTTCAGCTCTGACTGCAGAAAGAATTTCAAGGGTGAGGAGTAAAGAAGTATGTGTAGTAAATCATGGCAACCCAGTCCTACTGAGACGACTTGAAATTTGATCCTTGTTAATAGATAACAGCTTTGTTAACTTTGCAGATATTCTGCTATTTCAATGCAGAATATCTATCTATTCAGAACTATTCTATTTCAATGAGAATAGTTTGGAAATCCTCTGTATCTAATCTGGCAGTCATTAAAAGGCAGATTTCCTTCCCATGCCCAAACAAACTAGTTGTCTGATTAAACACTGAAATAGGCGGTGCATGACATTTATCATGCAACAGACAAATGACACCGGATTGCTACTTGGACAGTATAATAAATACCATCTAATTTTCTCTTTAGAATTTATTTATTCTTCAAAGCCCCAGAACATTATCAAAGTGCAGCATTTCCCTGCTGAGAAATTATAGAACTAGAAATCAGGTTTTATAAAATATTCAACTGGTTTCTGACAAACCCTTTTCAAACAAATTAGAAAGTGCTGACAGAGCCTTTTCTCATGCAAATAACTTCAATGAATGGCACTCAAATCTTTCTAGTCACTACTTGATATTCTTCCTTCTAAATTATTATTTCCTTTGAGTCACCAGTAACCTTCAAGAGACTGTTGTTAGAGTGCTGTTCTTTTTTACATTTCTCTTTGTGCATATGGAGTTGTATTCAACATACCATTGCACAAATAGAAACTTTCCCTTCTGCAAGGGTAAATGTTTCTGATTAGGTATGCATCCTGCATAGGTATGCACCTATGATGCATACCATGCCATTACAGAAGTTCCTGGAACAGATTTTTGGGTATGCTTTAGCAGGGAAAAAGAGGCAGAAATGTCCTATTACACAGGCAAAATGCTAATAAAAGAATTTAGGTGTCAGAATAGCATTCTGACATATGCAACTCAATCCCTAATCTGGTTACCTATCTTCTATATAAAAAATGAAAGTATTGCTAAGAGCACAATCCTAACCATGTCTACTCAAAAGTAAACCTCATTGTGTTCAATGTATCTTACTCCCAGGAATATGTCTTTAGGATTGCAGACTAACCGACTGATTGATTTACTGTCTGAATCATCAACGCCTGTCCAAAACCACTGGACCTGGAAGTGTGAAATTTGGGGATGTTGTTCCTTCATCCCACTAAGCACCCACTAAGGATGGATTTTTTGTAAGCAACCACTAAGAAATGGATTTTTTGAAAGTCAGTCCAGAAAAGGGTGAAAAGAGGTATAATGTTTTTTGCCCCTATACTTAACATCAAAGAATTGCTAACTCATAAATGCCTAGCTCCAAGCCCTGGACCTAGAAGCATGAAATATGGGAAGCATATCCAACTGTGATATAAGGACATTCTAAGAACCTCTTTGATGCCCAAGTGGGCCAGGTGCTCAGAGGTACCTGCTGCCCAGTACCTCTTTGTTACCCAGTGGTGCCTGGCAAGGATCCCCGCTGCCCACTGCTTGGTGATGCCGAATGCTGCCTGGTGCTGCCCACTGGTGTCCACTGCCTACTATTGCCTGGTAGGGATGTCCACTGGTGCCCAAGGTATGTTGGGGCATCACTGCCCCTGATGCTTACTGATGCCCAGTGCCTGCTGGTGCCTGTTGACTGCTCGTGGCTGCAAGAACCCAATGCCTCCCAGTGTCTGCTGGTGTCTGCCACCCAGTGGCAACAGTGCCTGGTGCCTGACACCAGTGGCCTGTTGGTGCCCTCTGTCAGTGCCTGCTGGTGGCCACAGGTAATCAGTGCCAGTAACATAAATACTGAATGGCAATAATTTAACACAGTTGGGTGCATTTAAACCTACTGAAGTTACCACTAAAACAGCCCAAACCTAACTCAACAGCTACTTTGCTAGCATACATCTAAGGAGAGGATGGGGTTGGGTCCATGTCACAAAAGTGGAATAGGAACTGGCTTGCATAATGCTGCCAAAATCCTCTACCACCAGACATCAAACTGTTTTCTGGATTGGATGACTCTACCAACAATACAAAAAATCCACCTTTGCCACCTTATCTTCACCAGTACAGCATCCATGTCATTCTGGAGCAGACACAGACTGACCATTTCTATCAATAGCTCCGTACCATGCAGTAGAGTCACAACATTTGTGTCATCACAAGGAC
This sequence comes from Cryptoblepharus egeriae, assembly GCA_030015325.1. Classification (NCBI taxonomy): domain Eukaryota; kingdom Metazoa; phylum Chordata; class Lepidosauria; order Squamata; family Scincidae; genus Cryptoblepharus; species Cryptoblepharus egeriae. Next base: position 215,160,263 of record JAREYC010000001.1, read on the forward strand.
ATCTATAGCAGCAGATTGATATGACTCCTAGATAATTTTAAATAGGATTGCAGCCAGAATTGTCATGCTTATATACAGTATCATACTAATCACACTTTAAGAGAAATTATTTACATCCTTTTTAAAAAATCCATTGCAATTTTTAAAAATCTTCTTAATTTGGTATAAACAAAGCAGAACTAGTCTTTGCCTCCATCAACAGAACTGCACCATTTGTAAATAATATGGCTTCTTTTAGCATATGCAAGGAGCAATTTTAACAGCATCTGATTAATGCAGCTGGCAAGCAGAAGAGGCTTCCCTTTGTTGATACCTAGTTATTTAATTAATTGACAATATTAATGAAACAAAACCATTTAAAACAAACAGCTAGACTTGCTGTTTTGGAGCATGCTTGAATCATCAATTCAGACATGACGACTTCTTCCTAAAATTGCAGTAGGAAGGACTGTTGAGCTTGAAAAAGCATATTTTATCCCAATCAGTGTGTAAAAGTAAAATTATCCATAACTAAGCCATGTTTCTCTGCCGTACAGTTTAGCAGTAATGATCCCCACACACTGCACTTGCACATCAATTATGATAATCATAATCACGGTCGTTAAGCTGAATGTTCATTATTATCAGGATGCTGGTGACAGCAGATTCAATCATCGGGTGCAATGGGCAGGCAGTCACAGTCCCACCCAAGTTTCTGCAGACAGTGTTGTGCCACATTAAACCTATGATGTGTTCCACATCCCACTCCATTTCAAACGCTGCAGACGGTAAAGGTCAACTTTATGTTCTGTGCAATATGCTTAGGTTCTCTAAATTAATTCTTTAGAGTATTGGTTATTTTTATGCTTTGTAGATTTTATATATATATAACTGACTGACTCACTGACTCACTGACTGACTCACTCATCACCGCCCTGCCAAAACCAGTGGGCCTAGAAGTGTGAAATTTGGGGTGGGTGTTCCTTCCATGACGGAGGGGTGCACTAAGAACCAGTTTTCGGAAATTCCAACGGGAAGGGGGTAAAAAGGGGCGCAATGTGTTTTCCTCCCTATACTTTCCATTGGAGAATTGCTGACTCATCAACATTCTGCCCCAACTGCTGGGCCTGAAGCATGGAATTCTGGGAGTTCCTTCTGTCACCTGAACACCCACCAAGAACCATCTGGAGAAATTTAACCCTTCAGGGGCTGAAAAGGGGGCAACGTGTTTTTGTCCTATACTTAACATGGGAGACTGAATAACATCCAGTCAATTTGGTGCTCAGTGCCTGGTGGGGATGTTGTTCAGAGGAATAGGTTGCACTGGCGAGGATGCTGCGCATGGGAGGAAGTTGTGCATGAGGGATGTTCCGCATGGGGGAAAGTTGCACATGTGGGAAAGCTGCGCATGGGGGATAATGCTCATGGCGGAAAGTTGAGCATGGGGGATGATGCGCATGGGGGGATGATGCGCATGGGGGAAAGTTGCGCGTGGTGGAATTTCCGTATGGGGAAGATGCGCATGGGGGATGTTGAGCATGGGGGAAGTTTTGCATGGGGGAAAGTTGCACATGTGGGAAAGTTGCACATGGGGGAGGTTGCGCATGGAGGATATTGCGCATGGGGAAGTTGTGCATGGGGGATGATGCGCATGGGGGATGGTGCGCATGGGGGATGATGTGCATGGGGAAAAGTTGCACATGGGGAAAAGTTGCGCATGGTGGAATTTCCGTATGGGGAAGATGCGCATGGGGGATGTTGAGCATGGGGGGAAGTTTTGCATGGGGGAAAGTTGCATATATGGGAAAGTTGCACATGGAGGAGGTTGCGCATGGGAGGAGGTTGCGCATGGAGGAGGTTTCGTATGGGGGGAGGTTGCGCATGGGGGATGATGCACATGGGGGATGATGCGCATGGGGGAATGTTGCGCATGGGGAAAGTTGCGAATGGGGGGAGGTTGTGCATGGGGGAGGTTGCGCATGGGGGGATGTTGAGCATGGGGGAAGTTGTGCATGGGGATGATACGCATGGGGATGATGCGCATGAGGGTGATGCGCATGGGGAAGTTGCGCATGGGGGAATGTTGCGCATGGGGGAAGTTGCGCATGTGGGAAGGTTGCACTTGGGGGATGGTGCGCATGTGGGAAGTTGCACATAGAGGATGATGCGCATGGGGAAAGATGCTCATGGGGAAGTTGCGCATGGGGAAAGTTGTGCATGTGGGAAAGTTGCGCATGTGGGAAAGTTGTGCATGGGGAGGTTGCACATGGGGAAAGTTACGCATGGGGGATGATGCGCATGGGGGAGTTCTGCATAGGGGATGATGTGCATGGGGGGAAGATGCGCATGGGGGATGTTGCGCATGGGGGAATTTGCATATGGAGATGTTGCACATGGGGGATGATGTGCATGGGGATGATGCGCATGGGGGATGTTGAGCATGGGGGGAGTTGCGCATGGGGGAAAATTGTGCATGGGAGAAAATTGCGCATGGGTGGATGATGCGCATGAGGGAAGTTGCGCATGAGGGAAGTTGCGCATGAGAGATGATTCGCATGGGGGAAGGTTGTGCATGGGGGAAGGTTGCATCATGGGGGGAGGTTGCGTCATGGGGGAGGTTGCACCATGGGGGGATGGCATATGGGGAAATGTTACTCCCGCAACGCGGGTACACTTTTTGCTATATATACACACTAGGGAAAAGGGAAAAAGCCTGCAGCTGTGATGTAAATCACCTGTACAGGAATATGAAACAAGGCCCTACCCACTTCCTGATTTTTGTAAACAAAGGAAATAGCAAACATTACTGCCATTAAAAATCAGTTATCTGCCATCACATATAAAACTAATTTCACTTCTGATTAAAGGCTGTAGGCTATCATTTCTGCTTCAGTAGGTATGAACATGTGCAAGCATTTTGACAACTGAAAGATCAGAGTTAGTATTTCTGATCTCATGACTGTCCACTTTCATGGGACCTATCAAAGTCTATTACATTCAAGGCATCTTTGGATTCTTAATCAAAAATTTCACACTTATTGAAAGTGTGGTCCCTCAAGGCTTTGGTCAGACACTTGATGGGAAGCATTTTGTCCAAATAATGCATATTATTTTATTTCGAATATTTTGGAGACATGGAAGCAAAGATAATTAATTGTCATGAGTCTATGTATGAATGTACTTTTTAAAGTAAATTAATGGTACCTGCTATTCCTACTAGTACTGTACAGTGATTTTCAACCTTTTTCATGTCATGGCTCACTAACAAGGTACTAAAATTTTCAAGGCACACCATCAGTTTTTCAACCACTGACAAGGCACACCATACTGCCAGCAGTGGACTCAAATTCCCCAATTGTCCTACTAATGAATGATAGTACTAGACTATCCATGGCATAATAATGTGCCACGGCATAGTGGTTGAAAATCACTATGCAAGTACCTTGGAAATGTGAATGTGTGTTTGTTACCAATGGCCAACCTTTATCTTTGTGGCATATGAAGTAGTGCTATAGACCAGGGTTTCTCATCCCCTGGTCTGGGGACCACAGGAGGTCCTTGGCAGCTGCCTGACTGGTCCCCAAGAGGACACCTCTAAGTGCCTCTTTCCCTCATAGCAAGAGGGCTCTGTTGGAGGATTGCAGCCTCAGAGTCCAATCCTATGCCTGCCTACTCAGTAGTAAGTCCCATTGTAGGCAGTGGCACTTACTCCCAGGAAAGCGCAGATAAGATTGCAGCCTGAGTCCAATCCAATGCCTGTTACTCAAAATAAGTCCCATAATAGTCAATGAGGCCTAGGGCACAATCCTGAGTAACTACGGGGAGTCCTTGCTCTGGTGTAAGAACAATTTGCTCTGGATTGCAATATGAATTTCCCATAGATTTTCACTAGGTGGTGGAGTAACTACGGGTACACATAAAGTCTCTTACGTGCTCCCGTAGTTACTCTGGATTGTAGGGTTACTCTCCAATAAGAGAGACTAGAATGGCTTTGTGCATTTTCAATGCATCCTGCACTGAAAAAGGTTGAAAATCCCTGCTCTGAGTAGATATGCAGTGAGACATTGGGCTCTCACCTGCAATCCTATCCACAGTAATCGAGCAATAGCTCTATTTATTCTAATGGGATTTACAATTGGAGGCTGTGCTGTGCTCTAAGCGGGGAAGCCCTCCCTCCAGGTCACCAGAAGCAGAACTCTCCCCCCACCCCAATCCCTGGGCTGGTCCCTGGAAGATTTCTTTTCGACGGAACTGGTCCCTGGGGCCAAAAAGGTTGAGGACCACTGCAATAGACCATTTATCAGACCCCATGTCACAACCGGTAGAATTCCACAAGCAGCAAAAAAAAAAAAATGTCACCAACTCTGCAGGTAATATTGGAATGACAATGAAGATAACTATGGCTGCTGTCTGCAGCATGTGCATCTTGTGTCAGGAAATGTTAGCAGAGCCATAAATGACGTCTCTCAGCTGGGTAAGGATAGGCCTTTACCTGTGTATCCCATGAATCCCATTCATGTTTAAATGAATTTAGTGCAGCACTTTCAAAAGTGTGGGTTGAGAAACACTGTTGGTAATGAGTCCAAAGAGTGAGTCACAATCTGGCTCCTTCCATTTGCCCTTCTCTTTTTTGGCTCTAAATAGGCACCATTACAGAAGCTCATTTACTGACCGGAAGATCTGGAGACCTCTCCTGGCCCAGTGACCCACTCCAAAAATCACTGCAAGTCATTCCAACTTTTGGAAGCACTTCTGGTTTGTTTCCAAAAACCTGATGTTGCTTATAGAGCCTTCTGAGTGCTTTTTTTAGGCCTGCAGAGTGCTTCCAGGATGGAAGATGCCTCCTGTACCATCAAGATGATTGTGACTCACCACAGATAGGACAAGATGGATTGCAGTGCTTTGGGAGTACTTTGGGAATTCCCAACTAAAGATATATGCTGACCCACTCAAACATTATATTGGTATGAACCACAGTGGTGCAACCATCTACCATTACAACTTTTAAGATGCAATGAGTGGTGGCATGTGATCACTATCATAAAAGTTTCAACCACTTGATAGTGTAAAAAGTTTTAAGCTGAAATATATATAGAACAGTGATTTTTCAACCAATGTGCCATGGCTGTAGGAATTTGGACTATTTATAAATTCAATAAACATCCAATAGGGGTATTGAGCAATTGAACCCCTAACCAGCACCCTGGTGTGGCTTGTCAATTGTCCAAATATTGATAGTGTGCCTTGATCATTTTGGCACCTGGTTGGTGTGCCACAAGACGAAAAAGGTTGAAAGTCACTGATATAGAACATATTAAGAGTTATGGAGCCTAAAGCGCTTTTAACTTGACCAAAGCAGTACCTATTGGAAGAAATAGGGATATGACTGGCAGGGAACTAGGGTCAGGAATCTTTCATGGTGAGTATGTTTTTAAATGTCATTTATTAAAATATTAGATTCAGAATGATTAGATATCAGACCACATTTCTTAAAATGTGTTTAATTATTCCTAATGTTATTGATATCACTGAATTGGCTCATGCATAAAACCTTGACTTGGCATTACAAGAATGAGCTCTTCCTCCTTCTCTCATGAAACCCATTTAAATTACGGTAGTTACAGCTTGGTTTATTCAAGTCATGTTTTGCAGTTTTATCCAAACTGGCAAACAATGGTTTGCTTTTGTCTATCACACCAGGGTTATGGGTTAAAGGTCCAAAGCAGTTAGGTGACTGGGATTAAAATCCTAAAGGCACTTTCCTGAGAGTAAGACCCATTGAACAAATTTGGTTTATTTTTGAGTAGACATGGTTAGGATTGTGTCCAACAAATGTTGCAATCCTGAGCATGCTGAAGCAGCTTGCACCCATATGTTTTAGAATTTAAGCACCAGAACTGTGAGCAGTATTGCAACAAAAACTAAAAGTAAGACTTTTAGTCTGTTGTGTCACAACAGATCTATACCTTTTCAACAATAATTTAAATGTTGTTCAAGTACAATAAAAAGTTGGTATACTTCCTGTAATCCTCATGTCAAGATGCACCTGAGAAAATCATGCTGCAAAGTATCAAGACCAACTGTGTAATAAACTTTTTCTATCATCAGTTCAAACTCCACAGGGAGATTACATAAAATCAGAATCTTTTGCTTCCTCAAGCTGACATGAACTCACAAAAAGATGAGAAGCAAATGTTCAGTGGTTTTCTTTCCATTTCATGCTTTGTGACTGATAATCTACGCGAGTTCAGTTTTTAAACTTTTATCATTCTATCCTGTATTAAATTCCTTCCACTGAACAGCTATTTCCGCAACACTAAAAACCTCTAAGAAACATCATTGCTTACAGTAAAAAATTTTGAAAGGATTTTTGACAAATCAGACAGCAATGAAAATGTCTGCACACAACATGCTTGCACTTGTATCTGAATTTGGTCAAATGAAAAAGCAAAAGTGACAGTTATCAATGTTAACTTTCTTTCTTGCTATTAATGAAATATTCCAACCGTTTCACTCATTCTTCATAGTCAAGAACAGAACACCAGAACAACATCATCAGTGACAGTTTCTTCTTGGAAAGGTTCTATAAAGTTCACATGAAATCTCTTTTGGATTGCGGGGAGAACGGCCACCAATGCACACATGTACCAAAGGCTTCCTCATCCATTTCTATGGAGAGGCAGCCTGTTAAACCTTTATCTTTTGTTAAGCCTGTTTTAAAGGGCCAACTATCATTATCTTTTTAAGTTCTCCACCGTAAAAAGTACACCTGCTAAATAGGCAACTTACACTTCTTGAAGTGGTGCCCTCATATATTTAGCAGGGGAAGAACAACTGTTCCTCTTCACTCTGGCATGGCATCTTTTCCAGTGGTAATTGCTGGGAAGAAGCTGATTAAATAAAATGTCGCTGCATTTTTTTAAAGGATGTGAGCCCTTTGGGGAAATTGAGCCATTTATTGATTTATTTCTATGTAAACTTCTTTGTGAACTACTATGTTGTAAAGCAGTGTATAATATTCTTAATATTAAAATAATTAAAGATACTGATTTTACAGAATCTGGCTCATGGTCCTAAGCATAATATAAATGTGGTTATGATCTATTTTTAGGGGGCTGCAGAGGGAAGGGAACTGTTGAAAGAAAGGGAGATCTCATCTGTTGCATTTGAGCTTCCTAAAAATCTGTTCCTAACAGTCTGGAATAGATGATTCATTTTGATATTGTAATTTGGCTTTTCAAGATAGCTTACCTTCTTTGTAATCCATTTCTCTGGATGTTCTTCCCGGAAATGTTTGAGTCCATAACTTGATTGGCCATATTTATTTGCTCTTTGCATACATGGGACATACGTATCAGGGATGTTGTATGAAAATGGCAGAAATCTGAAAGGTGAAATAAATATACCTTTATTATTCTACGATGTCATGTAAATCACAGGAAACCAGTATAAAATATGGGAAGCATTTATTCCTGTATAGCCATTTTGTGCAGCAATAATATATCAATGTTGCTATGTGTCTAATAAATGCATTTTCAAAGAAGTTCTCTTTTCACTTTGCTCATATGACTTCTGCTCTGTAATCTGGTGGAAAATAAATTGCACATTTATTCATTGTTATTTTAATCTTTCCTCCCCTCCCCACATAGAGGTAGCCAAAGCACCTTACAGTCACCATAAATATAAACAATAAAACATAACTAAAAGCAAAAACAATAGAAAAACACACAAGCAAAAAGCACTGTAGTAATATCAAAACAGATTTTTTTAAACGAAATTTTGATAGATTTGACTTATTTTAGTGGTGAATTATTCCTTGAGGCACAAAAGGAAAGAAATTGGCACTGAATTTACTTGAAGCAGTGTTAATGGGATTCCTAGCAATCTTTCTCCCCCAGCAGTCTCTACGGTCGGGGTTTGCACTACCATTTACCATTACAAAGGTCGCACAATGGGCTTGCAGTAGCCACCACTAGTTGAAAACACTGTGCACTCCCTGGATGCCCTGGCTATCAATCGGCTATCATTCCAAGCAGCATATGCCAAAACTTCCTTCCCCTTTCCATTCTTACCATACACTTCCAGCCCAGTTGCCCAGGTTCTTCTTCCTTCCTCTAATTTGCAGGTAGCATGAATAGCTGAGCCAGAGATGAAGACGCTCCCTTCTCTGCCCACATCTACCTCCCTTTGCCTAGGCCGGATGATTTTGGGTATCAGACCTGATCCTAACTACCCAAGCTGTAAAGCAAACCTTGGCTTGAGGCCATTTGTATCCCTCAGGCATGCCCAGTTCGGCACGCAGGGAGCTCCCAGTCTCCAGTGGTCTCTGACCCGTCAAAGAGTGTTGGAGCCTGTGCTGGTCCACAGGCATTATTTTAACATGTCCCCCATCACCCCTGAACAAAGTCTCCAAATATTTCTGGCTTGGTCTGTATGTTTTCATTGTGCAAATGGTGTGGCAAACAGTTCATAGTTCTGAACAATGTTCTCTATGCATCCTGTGGTACCTTGATTTATAAGCATAATTCATTCTGGAAGCATGCTTCCATACACTTGTAATACAAAACACTTGTAATACAAAGTGGATTTTCCCACAGGAAATAATGGAAATAATGGAATATAAGTTCAATTTCTGATGTATTCATTTATGTAAATTTGTGTAAATTTATTCAAATTTGGAATGTAAATTACGGTAATTCTTTTTTCCCAGCTCCCGACAGAGTGTCAGAAAGATAATGTGGCCCTCCTGCAAAAATGTTTGCCAACCCCTGCCTAACCCTACAATCCAGAGTAACTACGGGAGCACGTAAGAGACATTATGTGTACCCATAGTTACTGTACCATCTAGTGAAAACCTATGGGAAATTCATATTGCAATCCAGAGCAAATTGTTCTTACACCGGAGCAAGGACTCACCGTAGTTACTCTGGATTGCACCTTAAGTGGGTAAACTTCTCACCAGTGTACTTTTGATGAGTACTAGGAGTACCTCTCACCAGTGCACACCCTAAGGCTTGTGCCTCCTAGATGGCCCAGCCCTAATGGTAGCAATGGACACTGTGTGCTTTCTAAGTGGAAGTGGTCTATGGACCACTTCCAATATATCCTTTAAAAGAGAAAGGAATGTTTTTCAAACAACTAACAATAAGATTTTAATTTCTGTGTACAACTTTTCCAGGGGTATCTAAAAATTAGTCTTCTTATTTAAATTAACTTGCTAATTCTCAGCCTAAACCACGTCATAGGTTTGTTGTGAAGCATGGGGGGTGGAGGAGTAAGAGGCTGAAGTGGCTCAGTTATGGTTCCTCTTCTTCTTTTTCAGTCCTTAACTTGTGATAGGAGAGATCCCTATAATTTACATTAGAATCCCTGACTGATCACTGCCCTGCTCCAACTCCTGGACCTAGAAGCATGAAATTTGGGGAGGGTGTTCAAGACTGAAGGATGCCAATGATGAATGTTCCTTATGTGACATGAACACCCATAAGAACTGATGTTGAGAAATTTAACCCTTAAGGAGGTGAAAAGGGTTGCAACTTGTTTTTGTCCTATAAACATTGAAGACTGACTGATCAACATCCAGCCAATTTGATGGGGGGTGGTCTGCATGTGGGTACATATGGGGGTTGTTGTGCATGAGGAGTTGATGCGCATGGGGTTTATCTTCTGGTATAGACATTTATTATTTCAGTGTACTAATAATTATTTAAAGCAGTGGTTACATGAGCATTTCAGCCCATTTCCCTTTCTGAGAATGACAATCTATCTGGGACCCCCTGGAAGTGATGTCATGCTGAAAGTGACATTAAAGGTGCCTAGTGCCAGATTCCAAGATAGCTGCACCCAGCGTTTTGTAACCGCCCCTTGAAATAAAGTCACAACCCCCCCAAGGTGGCCCCAACCCCCACTTTGAAGACCACTGTTTTAAAGTGTGTTTCAACAAAATATTTATTCCATAATTTATTCTCATGGAAGACAAGGATATATAAAATTGTCCTTGTGCCCTCACTTCAGTGTTACCGCATTCTTTTTATTTTCCTCAGATACAAGAAGGAAAGACAAAAATTTCATTCTTGAAAGATGCTTTAAAAAAATATACAAAGCAATATATTCTTTAAAAGAGAAAGGAATGTTTTTCAAACAACTAACAATAAGATTTTAATTGCTGTGTACAACTTTTCCAGGGGTATCTAAAAATTAGTCTTCTTATTTAAACTAACTTGCTAAATTCCAATTTAGAAGCGGTTAACTGGAAGAATTTAATATTTTATCAACAGTAAATTATATCAATAAACTTGCCTGGTGGAGAAACAAATTGGTCTTTATTAGCATCTGGCCACTCAAATTGCTCATAAAGAATTCTAAAACCAAGAGCTCTTGAAAATTAACAAAACAAAAGCACAGAAGTAGCAGAGCTTTAAATTATACAAAGCTACAGAAGCATGTATATACTCATGGGACAGGTGGCTCTCATATAAGACAGATTATAGCACTTCCAGGGCTAATTTGCACATGGGATGGACATCACACACACACAAAATTAATGTGGCCCCAATGTCCCTGAGTATGCATAGGAGGTGCTGAAAGCCGGCTGCTCCACTTACAGTTTTTATCACTTCTGAATTGCATTTTAATAGTACATTTTTCTTTTGTTCAGACATGAAAGAAAATTGGCTCTCTCTGGGGATTGGACAATGACTGAAATGAAAGGGCGGTAGGTAGCATAGGAATTTGCCCATGAATGCTTGGAATGTGTGGTAACTTTAATATTCAAAACAAGGTATTTTTTTAAAAAAATCTGTACAATAAAAAAGCATTCTAGACATGTTATAAAACATCAGAGACAATGTGCCTGGCTTACTGTGTCAGAGAAGCATAGATTTTTGAGTATATTATTTCTAGAAATGAAGGTTGCATTTATATTCCAACAACCAAGTAATTTTAAAAATACCATATTTACTCAAATGTAACACTCACCTTTTCCAGTCAAATTTAGGCTGCAATCCTAAACATACTTTCCTGGGAGTAAGACCCAGTAAACACAGTGGGACTTACTTTAGAGTAGACATGGTTAGGATTGTGCTCTTAGTCTCCAAAACTGGTGTGCATATTAGACTTGATGCTGTGTTAGATTCACGTAAATACAATATTTTGACTGTATTTAGTTAGTATTCTTAGAGTGTATAGGTCAGTATTTAGTTTACTATATTGTAATAAAAATCTAACATAAATCCATTGGTGTATAAAGTAGTGCAATTAGGTAAAAACCATAGCATAAACCTGATGTCATATTATTATTGTCATATAACTCACTGTTGTATGCAGTAAAATTAAATTTTGCATCTGCTTTGCAGCTGCACATTACAATCGCCAGAAAACATTTTTTTTTAAATTTCAAGCATTTAAATTTGGAGTGCACATTAGATTTGATGGTGCATTAGATTTGAATAAATACAGTAATAATAAATTGGCAGTAATAAGAATGGAAACATCTTTTGTTGGAATAGTTAAATAAGACTATAAGAGAATTTTAGGCAGTAGGAACTTGTATTAGACTAACAAAAGTTAAATTTGGAATTCTCCAGGTGCCATATAACTTTCAAGATTTATCCTTTATTATATTCTTTCTTCTTTCTCCATCTTTTTAATCTTTGTTTTGTTTCTTTAAAAATCCGACTCGTCTAGAATTAGTTATTTTAATTCTGCTAAAAGTCCCTGACTGTGGTGCTTTGAAATCTGATACGTTGCTCCTGTCTTTTGGCTATCTCTGACTACTGGTCAGCTTCCTGGGTCTATTTATTCAACAGTCTCAAGCAGACCTCTCTAGGTTCCTGAAAACCAAGATATAAACCATACTAACTAGTATATGTGACTTTTGAAAGTATCTGTTACTTTTGTCCAAGATATTAGCATAATTAATGGTTTTCTGTATCCATTTCCCCTTTACTAGACATAATTTGATGCATAAGGATTGCATGCAAATTTAAAAACACAACTATTTAGCGAAGTCATATTAATGATAATGTATTTCAACATCTTAGAATCACTGTCTAAATATCTTATGCAGTAATGTAATGTAATGGCTATATCCAAAATGCCAATTTTTGTATACTATGATATAAACTAAAGACCACAATCCTAACTATGTCTACTCAAAAGTAAGCCCCACTGTGTTCAGTGGGTCTTACTCCCAGGAAAGTCTCTTTAGAATTGTAGCATTAGTATCATTGGGTTGTTTTGGTTTTAATCCCAGTTTGCAGTATTAGTAAAAAAAAACCAACAAAAACCATCACACAAAATGCTAGCCTTGTACTTGTATAAAGCAAAAGTAACAGAGACCTCTTCTTTGCAGACGAATTCTAGAACTTCTTAATTATATACAGACTTATTATCTACATCCCCAGTGTTATAAAGTACCAGAACTTCATTAAAAAAATTAAGCTGGAAAAATGAAGGCACCACTTTGTAAATTTCCACTGGAAATTAGCTAGAAGAGGCAGAGGAATACTGGATCAAAAGAGGGTAATCATGCTTAACTGTGCCCTAGAGCACCCGCATGTATAATACGATTTGCACAGTAACTACCTCTCCTATTACTGGTTGTTTGGAGTATTCTGTGTTAATGGGGTTAGCTAATTTAGTATTTTAACTTAAAAAGGCTCTGCTGATTAATAAATGTTGCACACTGTGCTAGTAATTAAAATAAATGGAAGAGTTACAAATAGAAGTTGAATTGTTAAGAAAACATTATCTGAAAATATATGATAATCCCTATTTATCATAATACAATAATAGTCCAGAAAATATGCAAATTGCTAAAGTTGCAAAGCAAATGAAAAACTAGACATAACTTGAAAAAAGTTTTAGATGTGATAGATGTGTAAGACACATCATGCAATGTCTATTTTCACAACAACTGGCTGTTGCTCTTCAAACTTGCAAACACACAATTCAACCTTTTCATTCAATCACGGCATGGCAAAACACATTTGATTTAGAAATTTGAAACACATTCTATATAGAAATTTTAAATAGAGAAGGGAAAACAGTGCTGTGTGCATAATTCCTAGGACTGATGTGTGTGTCATCAAAGGAATCTGTATCTGTGCAGTCTCTTGCAGTGGTTTGGGAACTATATCCAGAGTAATTTAGCACCACTGATCTTCCATTTTGGAAGGCTGGTGGATAAAATACTAACCACTGCTTTCTCACTCTTATCCAAAGTCCCCAAATCCACCAAATCCTTGCTCATTGTAGGCACCTGAGCTTTGAAAGGGTGATCAGTGCTGTCTTAGCTGAGCATGTAAGAATCTTTGTGGCTGATAAGCATAACACACACATACAGCAGTAAGTGAGCAGGCCATCCCCTCTGGATCTTTGGCCTCTGCACGGAGATGGAAAACAAAATTCCTTATTTACTATTTAGTCATAAATGGGAAATAATGCAAATCTAAATAATGAATTTGGTACTTTATCAGCACAGCACTAGTCACTTCTTGTTTCACATGTGAAACATGCTTGTTTCACAACACAATCCTAATGGAGTGCTCTTCAAGCACATTGATTGCTGTGCTGGCCTATGGTATCACAAACATTACGTAAAGCATGTTTGCAACTACTCTAGAGCAAACAGCATTGGTGGAATGTCTTGTGCCAACATGCTGGTTTTTCAGACAAATTCTGGATGCCGGTGAAAGTGAATTATTTATCAGTAGGAGCAGCACTGCTAAAAGGGGCACTGTGTGAAAACTGGGCTCTACATACCTTGAAAATATGACTGCATATTTTCTCTTTGGCTACAATCCAGAGTAGTTACAGGACCTCTTATGTCAACGTAAGTGGCACTTACCCTACAATCCAGAGTAACTATGGGAGAACGTAAGAGACATTTACATCGACGTAGTTATGTAGTGAAAACCTATGGGAAAACCTATAGTGAAATTCATATGGGAAAACCTATGGGAAATTCATAGTGAATTTCATAGTGAAAACCTATGGGAAATTCATATTACAATCCAGAGTTAATTGTTCTTACGTCAGAGCAAGGACTCCCCGTAGTTACTCTGGATTGCGTCCTTATTCTAGATTGATCAATGCAGGTCCTGTAACTTCGTTGACATTAGCTGACCCATAACTACTCTGGATTATAGCCTAAGGCTTATATCCTAAAGTGAAATTAAGCCCCTTGTTCCGGAGCAGTTAAGATGACTTTCCATAAGATAACACTAGAAGATGACGTAACTGCATGGACCCGGAACTGCTATGGATTTTGCCCTAAGTCATTTGAAGATAATGACATGAGAACAAAATATTGATTTCTGGCTATCAACTCCTTAACTTCATCACTTCCTGTGAAAAGATGTTACTACTGTTCCTCAGCAGGTGCCATAAATGTGATTTGGCCCAGTGTATGAAATGTGTTTGACACCCATGAACTAGGCCATCGATGAAACAAAAATCAACAATGCCAAGAAACAAGACAGAGTTGCGAGAATCTGTCCACATTTGGAAAAGGGAGTCAGAATGGTAGGAAGAGTTTATGGAGTTTTCTCTTTGTCATAAACTGCCTGATTTGCTTGACCAAAGTCAGTGCTTATGTAGAGGTGTTAACCTAACTATAGGACGTCTTATTACAGAGTAAAAGATTTTACAGATTTTACAGAGTAAAATCTACAAATCAAACTGAAATGGATTTAGATTAATCTGGTTTAGTTTAATTGATCTCAACTGAGCAAAAGAGCTTTAGATTCAAGTATTCCAACCTGCTTGGGAGACAGACCAGAGACTAACAGCCCAATCCAGAGCAACTATTCCTTGCACATAAGAGGCCTTAGGGTGCCCTATCTATCACTAGGATGGAGCAACTGCAAGATGCTCCAGCCCAGTTACTCTGGAGGAGGCTTAGGGCAGAGCAAGGCAACATAGGGTGCCCTAAGAGAGGTGGACCTGCTCTGCCCTAACTGGGGCAGCCTAAGCAGCTCAGGAGAGGCAAGTTGAGGGCACGTTTAGCATTGCCTAGGGCAGAGCAGTTACTCTGTATCCAAAGCCTGTTTCAAGGCAGAAATGCCGTCTTCCAGTTCCTCAGAGATTTACCACCTCAGGAGCAGGTATAGTAATGAGTAGACCCATAGGGGTCCATGATAAGGCCTGAGTAAGAATGGTATTGTTGACCAAAAATCTGAGTTCTTGGCCAGCCTAGCTGCAATCCCTGACTCTCAACCTCAGGATATGGCACAACTATGGCAGCCCACTAACCACAGGATACAGCAGGCCACTCCAAGCATCCACCTTGCACTAGAAGAATTGCAGCTGTAACTGGTTGTCAGGAACTGCTGGGCTTCCTTATAATGTAGGCACCACAGCTGTTCCTTCTTCAGTGTGATCTGAGCGGGGTCTACTCAGCTGTCCTCCCCAGCTGTCACAGACTTAGCATGCTCTGGAGCAGTTAGGGCAGCCCAGGCTTCCTGGCTCTCTGGATGCAGCATAACTTTCTGCTCTGGATACAGAATAGTTAGGAGAGAGTAGTTAGGGCAGAGCAGGTTGAATTTGCTCTGGATTGCGCCCTTAGGCTGCAATCCTAAAGACACTTTCCTGGGAGTAAGAACCATTGAATACAATGGGGCTTACTTTTGAGTAGACAAGGTTAGGATTGTGTTATAAGATGTCTGAGAAAGCTGATGAAAGAAACACCATGCATAGAGAGATTCACTCATAATGGTTGCTTTGTAACTTTTCAGAACAGACTGCTTCTTGGTGAGTAGCCATAAGAAAACTAGTGGCACAATCCTATTAGGGCCTATCTTGTGATCTGTCAGTTTAAGTCCTAGGCTAACTATAAGAAAGCTGCTCTTATGCTTCGTGGTCTGCAATCACCTGTTCAAACAGGGGGAGGATTGGGCCCTCGAAGAATCTGCAAGGAAAAGCAAGAAACTTACACATCATCATGAACGCGGTTTCTCCATTCTTCTAGTCGTAGTTTTTCTCTGGCAATTGGAAGTGTAATGCATGATGGTTCCAGCAGCAATTCTGATTGCAAAGGTTTGTACCGTTGTTGTAGCACTTCAGCAGGATCACGAAATGGGCCCTGGGATCAAATATAGAAAAAGATCCATGTTTTACTTTAAGATAAAGATAAGATAAAGAGGAGCATAGGAACATGGAAAAGTATAGAAAGGCTTCTTTTTCCGTTACTACTTTTCTTTTTCTTTAGTTTTGAAACAAACTCATAGTAGTGTACAGTATTAAAACTTCAACTCAATGACCATCTAACCACATAGCTAGGATTAGGTATGGGAACTTGAGTCACAGTGGCATAAAAACGTGTGTCAGTGACACTGGCACTGACTTGACTCTCAGCCCACTGACTCTGAAATGAGTTATGGATGTGAACAACTCAAGTCCTTGAGTCTGGAGTGCTTGCATTCTTTGAAAGACCTTGTTAGGGCCACGATTCAGATCAGGCAAGCAGCTGTAAAATTCCTGCAGGAGGAAGGGAAGGATTTATGTTTTGTTTTTGCAGATTTATATTTTGTTTTGTCAAGCAGAGTTAAATGGAAGTGAGCTCTCTCATCCATCTGTGAGGGGACTCATGATCATTAGAATTTTTTTCCCTTGACAAGGGAAGGGAGAAGGAAGAGCTCAAAGGATAGGTGTGAGATTCTTGCCTTAGGAGTGGCTGGAGAAGCCCACCAAAAGGAAAAAAGGAATTGAAGAAGCGGGGCGGGGGCGGGGGCGGGGGCGGGGGGGGGGGAGGCAGTTCCTTGGGAACTGTTCCATTCAATGAGCTTGCTGCAGCCATGAATTTCTTTGCAATGAGCAACTGCAATGGGACTATTTCTGAGTAAAGCTAAAAGGATTGTCATAGTGGTAAGCCACCTATCTGCGAAGTATGACCCTCCTCCACTTCTGTCCTCACTTTAATGCAGTCTGTCCCAACCCTCCCATCTTGCTGAGCTCAGGCACCTCCCAGTCCCTGTACCTCTGTGCCTTGACATACCTAATGTTGTTACATGCTGCAGTTTGTTAGAAACTGATTGGCACCGTTTTGGATTGCTGTGTTCAACTGAAGAACAGCAGAGCTTTTTTAATCAATGGGATGGATGAATGAGGAAACGTCTGATGAGAGCTTTGACATGCATAGCCCAACAGCTTTGTTGATTTCCATGGAGCTGTGGCTGATGTTTTTTTCTGGCAAAGACTCTGACTTGAGTCATATATAGTTCCAAAGCACTGCCCATCAAGACTCAAGCAGAAATCAAGTCAAAGGGGGCAAAGACTCAGAATTTGACTTGAGCTTAGCCGTGCTGGATTTGGACATCTCTAGCTAAGACACTTTGTTCTGGTTGATAAAGATCACATAAATGGACAGATAACCAGGAGTGGGACCAGAACAGCTTGCTGTTTTATTGTTGATTTTCTTGTATAATTGTATTTTTATTCTAATAGTAAGTCAGGAATGGTAGGAGCATTTGGAGAGAGCCCATGGTGTATTACAAATAGAATAAAAATACAATTAAACAATACAATAAAATGAAATGGTAAGCCACAGTGTGCAAGAAATTGTTTCAGAATATAGGTGGTGGCTCATTTAACTGAATGAACTTCAATTTAAAAAAATAAACACACCAGAAACAAAGATACCCAGAAGAAACATCCAGCCTAGCCTTCTTCTGACCTGCTAGTTTTCCAGATGTAGGTGTTTTTATGTTTCATAGGGGACACTTTGTCCATATGAACCCCTTTCTACACAGTGTACTATTCCAGCGCAAACACAGGTTTTTTCATTTCATCTGCTACTTGCAAAAACTAGACAAGGGTATAAAACATAAGGCCTGTGGACTTCCACCAAAGAGTTTCTGGACACAGCCTGAGGAAGCTATTTATCTGGGCAATGTGAGAATTGGATTCTCCAGTTCTGTCCTTTCTATAGTGCCATTTCTGCTGATGCTCTGGGATAGAGAGAGAAGGAATCATCATAAGGCAAGAAATGCTACAGGGAAGGGGCAGACCAAGATTGGTGAGAGGGGAGATGCTACAGAGATGATGGGAGAGCTCAATAATCACGTGCACTGTGTTAATTTAGCAGCACCACTTCTGCACCTCACTTCGCAGAGTACCACTCAGCTACAAATCTGCAAGCCAATGCCTTGGCAGAAGCAGCATGGCTAAAACAGCAGCCGCTGTTATAACTGGGTTAAGCCAGCATGATAACTGGGATCCACATATCCAGAAAATATTATCAGTGTTTGCATATTTTATCTTTTGTTATTTGAAACTAATGAGTCCCTATAAGAGAAGAAAGTGCTTATTTTTGAACATCATCTGCTTGATCTGCTTTCACTTCTGGCATTTAGCAGGCACCACTGTACAAAATGAGCTTGAGCATAGACGTATAGCAAAATCAGTGCTATCTGGCATTGTGAAAGTGACTTGTTTCACCTCTTGCCTTTAGAAAGAAATCAGTCAGAATTCACCATCAGTATCATTTGCACCATAACGCAGTTTATAGACAGCAGCTCTGACGTTTGCTGAGTCACTAATTATAGTTTGTTTTCCTTTACCATTGTTATTCTAGTACTGAAGTAGTGAAACAATCTTAAAAGAGGGCAAAATTCCTAATCATGCCTCTTATTCTGAAGGATCTCTTTCTTTAAATAGGTTATCACTAACAAGTCACAGCTGGAGTTACTGCAAGAACTGAGTGAAGACTGCAGGGCTAATAAAAAGAAATGATTCACGCCTCATTTATGTTCACTTATGTTTTACATTAATAGAAACCAATAATAGGAACCAGTTACCATAAAAGTCATGGACCGTAAATAACACAAATGGCAAATAAGTATCATCCAGTACTTTTCACAGCTGGACAGGAGGATTGCTATATTTGAAAGTTGTTAATGGATTTTTATTGGAACTTAACTTTTTAAAGGAATAGAACCCCAATTCTCTGGTCTCCAGATTAAAGGTAAGGAAGCAAATAATCAAAGGCTGGAATCCTGAACACATTTTCCTGGGACACAATGGGGCTTACTTCTGAGTAGACGTGTTTAGGATTGTGCTCCTAGTATCTTTGCTTTCTGCAATATTTTCCCCATTCCTCCTTTTTAGAATTATTGCACCAAGAATATTTTTCCCCTGGAACCATTATGGGGCATTTAAAGGAGCAAAAAGAGAAACAAAAAGGAGTATTATGTTTCATAGGAATAATGAGTGCAACCAAATAATTGACTCAAAATAATGCAAGTTATTTGGTTATAACAGATATTTGCAATTCAGAACATAAAATGAGAAAAAAGAATTAACAATGACCTTATTTAGGGGATTGTATACCTCAAAGCACCCAATAGGGGTACACATAAACACTGGAAAAATACAAGATTGACCTTGCAAAAAAAATACAAGATTGACATTACAAAGTCCTCCATTGATTCTTGTTATGTTGTTTCTCTACTATGTGTTTCTGCTATGGGCACAACCCCACAAAAGAAAATCATGCAGATCTCAAAGAGTCTCCAAGGACAATGAAGTATGTTTTAAATTTTACTCATTGCCACAATCTACCTCTTGTATGTTCACGAGTTCCAACGTGCACTTCAGGAGGGGTTGAGCTAGAGTTGCCATAATTCTCTTCCACAATATAGGGACAGGACCATCAGTCGCATTTGCCAGTGTGTGAATACTATCTCCCAAAATTGGGATTGTCCCTATTTTGGGAGGACATATGGCAACCTTAGGTTGAGCCTACCTGCAAACTCCCTTTCTCAGTGGTGCCATGGCGGGGTCAGTCTTACAAACTGGAAGCTCCTCCTCTCAGGCAAGCAAGTCACTTGTACAGAGTTTTCCTAAGGGGGAGGGCTCACATGATTCCCCAGATTCTGACTCAAAAGGTTCCTCCCCACTATAATGTATTCTTCATGATGAATAGCCCCCTGTAATGTCCACATTGAAATGGGAGGTGCTGTCCATCCACCTCAATGTGCAGATATCACCTATAGGCACTAGAAAACTCCTGGGTATGCCTACTTGGTAAGCAGGGCTTGCCGAGGTATGGGCCACTAAGAAACTGCCTATTCACTTGCCCTTAACAATAACCCAATTGTCCCCCTTTTTCAGCCTTCTTTGGTACACCACTACAATCAGTGGTTCTGAAAATTAACACTGGCATGACAACAGCTGATCTGGGCCATTACTGGACACACTGACAGATAAACATAGGTCAGACCACTTACCCACCTCCCTCAGTACTGTTTTTATTGTTGACAGGCAATGGCTCTTGAAGGTCTCTGGCTCTTCAAGGTCTTTTCCAACCCTACCTGTGATCTTTTAAACTGGAAATGCCAAGAATTCAACCCTAGCAGTATCAGAGCTTAACCCTACAATCAGTGGTGGGCCCCGCCTCATCCAACAACCGGTTCATCGGAAGTTGGGGGCGGGGGCGGGGTCAAGGGTCAGGGCTGGGGCAGGGCTATGGGCAGACCCCAACCCTGGCGCACTGCGCATACGCCAACCCCCGGCACGTGTGAAGTGTGTCTCCTCCAGTTGGAGGAGACGTACTGCGCAAGTGCCGAGGTTGGCACATGCGCAGTGCGTCTCCTCCAGCTGCGCAGTGCACCTCAGCTTGCGCAGTGTGTCTTCTCCAGTGGGAGGCGAGGCACTCGTCTCCTCCAGCTGGAGGAGACACAATGCACATGTGCCAAGGTCGGCGCACGCACATTGCGTCTCCTCCTCCTGGTGTACCGAACCGGTACGCTGGGTTTTCTGTGTACCTCGCCACCACCGGTTCGGTAGCGGCGGGGTCTGGGGAACAACCAGTTCGGGCAATCCAGCCCAAACCGGCTTGGGCCCATGCCTGCCTACAATCCAGAGTAACTACAGGAAGACATAAGAGACACTTACTCTGGATTGCACTATGCATTTCCCATAGGTTTCCCATAGGTGGCATTGTAACAACATCGGTGTAGAAAGTCCCATAGTTACTCTGGATTGTAGCCTTATACTAGAGAACTCCTTCACTTGCATCCTTTGACTACTGGTCCTGGTCACATGCATCCTGCTCATTGGTGTCCCTGGATATTTACAACTTTTGTGTGAGTCCCAGTCACATCCAACTATAAATGGGCAACAAACTACAACTGGGCAAGAAACCCATGTTATAGATTCTAGGCCTCTTAACTAAGCCCTAATCCTAACCCTACCTTTGCATTTTTAAAAATAAAAATCTACATCTAATATAAATACACATACTATATACTGTACATGGTGGTTGAAAAGTAACTCCCTATTGTAAAATACTTATAAATTATTTATTTATGGTAATGTTTGCCTCAAATTTTTTGTGTTTGATCTTTAATGTATGAGAATGTAATATGTAAACTTAATCTGTTTGTATCTGTGATTGAGATTATTTTGTTTGAAACTTGGAAGCCGTACAAACAGGGCGGGATGTCTTACCCTGCAGGAGGATGCCCAGCTAGCAGTACGTTCTGAAGTTTGGAAATCCATTGTTTAAGTGCAAAATAATATTGCTTTCATGTAGTTAATTTAAGCACTATGAGCACAGTCCTAACCATTTTAGGCTGGTCTAATTCGTGGTCCATCTTTGCAGTTGAACAATATAGGGAGTTACTTTTCAATCACCCTGTATATTGAGATAGGGGCTGTGGGTGGCACTAGTGGTAAAGACACTATGCCTGTTTACCAGCAGGCCAGGGTTCGAGACCCGGGTCATCCCCACAAGACAGGGTGAGCTCCTGCCTTAGCCCAGGTCTGTGAAGCCAGCTGGATCCAATCGTATTGGCTCTGCCTTTCCATTGGACTAATTCAGTGGCGTGGAGAGGGGGGATTTGCTGCTTGGGTACCAGCCTATCCTCCATAACAATCTAACCCAGGCTTTTGTGCTTTGCATGCAGCATATGCAGCGCCGAGCACGATACCATAGTCTTTCAAGAGGCCTGCTGGTGGTATATTGGGACAAAGATAGAACAGATGCAAATACACAATACCAGGATGCATTTGACTGAGACACAGTTGTCCAGGATGCAATTGTATTGTCACTATCTGACTTGCACAAAGAATGCATCTGGATGTTTTGTTCACTAGCTTCAACACATGATGTACAATGTTGCAAGGGATTCAAGTGTCTTAGGCTGCAATCCTAATCTCCAGTTAGGCCAGCCTAAGTCCTGTGCTGACCTGAGGGTGTCACAAAAGTACAGTAAGGAACTTGTGCCCCTCTTCCGGGTTAGGTCAGTGCACAGGCATACACTGACCTCCTCATACCACCATAGGAAGATATTTCAGGTGAATAAGGCCAGGATTCAGGTTAGGATAGTACCTAACATTTTGTCTTGCACGAAGAATCATATAAGAAAAAGCAGGAAAATAATAAAGCAATTTACCTGCTCTTATTTAATGACCTTTAATGAAGAGAAGACTAATTTCAGTCTCGTCTTTGCTTCCATCAATCTGTAATTCTCGTTAATTCAGTAATAAAAGTCATAGATCTGACAAAACGTTTATATCAATTGTATGAATATTCCTGTTACATACCTCACAGAGGCAATGATTCCTACAAAATATTGAATGTGAACTTCCTAAAGAACCAATGGATAATAAATGTTTCTTAGCTCAAAAGTAAACAGAAATATGTTCCCATTTTTACACTCTTCTTGATGGCCAAGCACACAATTTTTGGTATCACATGGGGCCTAATGTGTAAAGCACTGAAGTTTAATGTCAGAGATTGTTGTCACCGAGAACTAAGCCACAAGGATGGCTAGTAATTATAATTGTCACACCACAAGACCACTTTCGGAACAGTGCATTGTGATGGATTTTTATTTCCAGCTGTTTCATCAGCTCAGACCAAGGTCCTTTCCTAGACATACACCACTAAATTGTGTTGTCCAGGGATTTAGCCGTGTGACTCCCATTAACATCAATAAGAGTCGCGCAGTTAAATCCACGCACTGTACTTTGAAAATTTACTCCACAGTGTACATCCCAGGGCACTGAAAGGATTAAAGTATTATACAGTAAATTCCCTCTTCAAGTCACAAGAAATAAACAGAAGTCTTCTGCTTTGTTCTGAAAGGCTTTCTTGTGTAACATTCTTTGTCTGTGTCAAAGCTAAAGAATAAGCCCCCAAACCCACTAACTTATCAAGAGAAACTTATCAGATCAACACAATGTATAATAAATTGTGCACTTGCAATCAGATGACTGCAATCAGGATATTCCATCTGAGTGAAGG
Source organism: Cryptoblepharus egeriae (assembly GCA_030015325.1). NCBI lineage: Eukaryota > Metazoa > Chordata > Lepidosauria > Squamata > Scincidae > Cryptoblepharus > Cryptoblepharus egeriae. Next base: position 215,183,493 of record JAREYC010000001.1, read on the forward strand.
ACTTAAAGAGTAGCTTAATTGATTTTAAGGGACCACCAAAGATTTTAATCACTTCAAGTTTCAACCTGAAGAATTTACAGAAATGCTGACTTTTTTTAATTTCTGGATTTTAAAACAGTCTTAGGCTGCAATCTTAGACACTTTCCAGGGAGTAATACCCATTGAACACAATGGGGCTTACTTCTGAGTAAACATGGTTAGGATTGTGCTCATAGACTCCCTAATACAATTCAGGCATGGCAAAAATGCACTTCTTTGTGCTTGAGGAATATCTGTCAATCAACAGTATTTATATACTGCTTTTCAACCAAAAAAGTTCACACAGCTGTTTACAGAGAAAATGAAATAACTAATGGCTTCTTGTGCCATAAGAGTTCACAATCTAAAAAGATGTCAGTACCAGCAGAAGCCACTAGAGAAGACACTGACGGCGAGAAGAGCCAGTTACTCTTCCCCTGCTAAATAAAAGAGAAACACCCACTTGAAAGAGTGCCTCTTGCCCAGTTAGCAGTGATGCCTGTTGATTCTTCTAAACCTTTCAGTTCATAGAAATTATCAGAAAGACTCTTAAATGAGAATGAGTTGAAGTATTTAGTACATATTGGGCAGGCTTAATCCTTGGCCGGGGTGGGGGAGTTGGGGAGCTGTATCTGCAAATCTGTTGATTCACTTAACTATGAATCGAGAACTATGAAACTTGCACACACCATTTCCAGAGGCCAGCAGAAGCTATGAATGGGACGCTCACACCCTCTGATGTGCTCAGACCGAACCTTAAAGGAAAATTTAAAAGTGACTTCCAGTTTCTATATGAAACCAGAAGTGACATTTTAATGCCTTATAGTAGTGGTACTGAAAGTGGGGATCTGGACTCCCTTGGGGGAGGGGTGATGATCTCAGGCCAGGGAGCCATTAGAGGGTGGGATCTGCCATTCCGGAATCTGGCACTGGGCTTTCCTGTGAGTAAGTCCACAGTCACAGTTACTTCTGAGTAGAAATGGAGGAGCTCTGGCATCACAATGATGTCATAGTGCTATGAGTTTGACGGTGGGGGGGGGGTGGCCGGACAGATTTTTAAGTTTGAAAGGGGGTCCCTGTTTGAAATGCCCAAGTATACTTCCTTATAGGGCATTAGGAAGTATGTATAGGAAAACCCCTGAGGTCTTCCCCAGGCCTCCTAATGACATTAGGCATTCAAAATGTCACTTTGGCTTCACTGAGAAACCAGAAGCACATCTTTTATTTGTAAGGTTCAGAGATTCCCCTCGAGCTTCCCACAGCTCTAGAAGGTGGGGGGGGGGAGGTGTTTGCCTATACAGTATCTGTGATTTCACTCAACCATGGGAGCTTCCAGAACAGAATCCCCACAGATACTGAGCATGCTAATATACTGTAGTACATTTGTTATCATTTTATTTTTTTATTTCTGATCATTAAAATGATAGTGTAGAAAACAGTGTGAGATTTCTCAGTTTTTCTCATTGAGATTTCTCAAAGAGAGGGTGGAAAAGAAGAGAGAAGAGGAGGAGCCAAGACCTGACACTTATAGTCAGACCTGGCTCCTCTCTTAGGACAGGTGAAAGTGGCTTATGGCCACTCAGGTCTCCTCAGACTTGCACTGCCTTCATAGGAGACACATGTCTAAGTAGACCCATAGACGCTGCTGCAGACTTACCGTGGGGAAGGGGAGAAACCTCTCTCCCAACAGTAGCAGCCTCTTAAACTGCCTGTTTCCAGCACAAGTGAGGATTGCACTGTATCCCCCAAATCAAGAGTAACTACGGGAGCACGTAAGAAACTTTATGTGCACCTGTCGTTACTGTACAACCTAGTGAAAACTTATGGGAAATTCATATTGGAATCCAGAGTAAGTTATTCTTACATCGGAGCAAGGACTCCCCTAGTTACTCTGGATTTTGCCCTATGTCTCATTGAGAATAAGTATGGCTGCAATCCGAAACACACTTTCCTGTGAGTAAGACCCATTTAACACTATGGGGCTTATTTTTGAATAGACATGGTTAGGATTGTGCTCTGTGTCTTACTGATGAGATTAATCTCATTGACGTTAGGTATGTCTCTGCTTCTAGTTTAGAGTTATGTGGCAGTGGAGTTTAGTGGCTACATTTTTATTGTGACAGATTAAATTGGATCTTATTTTAAAAATGAATAAAAAGCAATTCCATTGAAAACAGTATTGCTCATATATTGTATTATATAATCATTTACATCTTATTAATAGTTATAAATAAAATATTTTGGTCACATCACAATTGCAATTAGTAGGTCTATATGTACTTCATGCTCTATTGTATTGTGCCAATACTCAGAAGGCTGATTATCAAAGGAGTTATTGATATACATTACCTGAGGTTTCTTTCTTCCAATAGGAGGAAGGGGTGGTGGCCCAGTTTGGAAGCCTAAGGAATCTGAACAAGGAAGCCAGTGAGAAGACATTGACTCCACTTTGATTCGCTTTGGTTTGAGTCTCAAAGGCTTAACTTTCCTTAACTCCAGTTCCATTGGATCAGGAAACAGTCTGTAGGGTGAGTTGTATATACCTGCAATCTAAAAGAAAAGACACTATTTTGTTTATTTTGTTTCAAACTCTTTCGGTGTTTTTGAATGGTAGAACTTTGTAGCTACAATACATTAAAGTTATTATTATTAAGTTTAACTGAAATAAAAGTAAAACACCTCACATATACCATTATATCTAACAATTAGAATTTTCACTTTGGGAGGCCTGTTATTCACTGGGATCTGCTCAGGAGTGGTGGAGTGAGCTCCTGTCCTTAGCCCAGCTCTTGCCTACCTAGCAGTTCAAACATGTAAATACAAGTAGATAAAAAGGTAACCTTTGGTGGGCATGTAATAGCATTCTTTGCACCTCAGGGTATAGTCATGCTGCCCACATGAGCACAGAAGCATATTTGTACAACACTGGCTCTTCAGTGTAGAATGGGGATGAGCACCACTCCCTGGAGTCAGAAACAACTTGCAGTACAAACTTGAAGTACATTTCAATCACAGAAATGAAGGAAGTATTAAAATGTGCAGAACAAATGTTTGTATTGTTGCCTCTGCAATCAAGTTTTGGCTCCTAGTGGAACTTAGAAACTCTGACTCCTCACAGTGTATAAGCCCCTGGGAGTGAGAAGACAGAGTATCCCACAGGAAAATTTCAGTTCTTGATAGCAAAAAATTAAGTAAAGTTTTTATATTGTAAAGCAAGAGTACAAGAACTCTCTAGCTTTCCTTTTAGGAAAGGTACTCAAACAAGTAAGAAGTATAATTATCCTTTTCTGCAACGTTTTTAATTCCGTAACATCTTTTATAAAAAGGAGGAAGGAGAGATGCTATACACAGTATTCCAAATGCAGTCCTCCAACAAATTAAATAAAGGCATTGACATATGGGTAGTTTTATTTACAGTACTTCCTACTAATCCCTAGAATGAAATTTGCCTTTTCATCATTACTTCATATTGGTTTTTTTTTTTTCATGGAACTGTCCAGCATGACTCAGAGATTTCTTATAGGTCACGAACTGGAGGTGTTTTGCCGCTTTCTTGCTCTTCCTATCATATGGATTAGGATTATAACATTTTGGGGTGGTGAGGCACAAGGAGAAACAGAAGCTCCATTTCTTGTGGACAGAGGATTTATTTTGGAATGAAATATACAAAGAGTAGAATGGTTGGGACATACCTCTGCTTTACACTTTGTCCCATTAGAGTTACGCTGATGCAGTGGGATAGAGATCACACTCTCATGTTAAGGCTCTTCAAAGATCCTTGACCAAGGTTCCCAGGATGGATCAGATTGAGGTGTGCAAGCTTGCCCCATTGAGGAAACATCCAGGCGAGTGCTTCTTATGGCAATGGTAGTAAGCAGATTACCTGCCAGTTCCTCTGAAGGAAAGCTTTGGCATGCTCTGCTCACCTGCATGTCTAACTCTGCAATCTCTTCTCCCCTTCTCCATCTTTCCCTCCATCCACACCTCTTCTTCACCCTATCTTTATTCTTTCTGTCATCTTCTCCACCATCCTCTTCTGTTCTTCTCTGTCTTCCCTAGAAATACCTCAAACCTATCCAGACTTCAGCCATATCTTCTTCTTCCATTTTCCTGATCCATCTCATTCCCCCTTTCCTCCCTACATTCTCCTTTATTGTTCGTCCTCTAATCCAGCCTTTGTGCCTTTAAATCTCCCTACTCCATGTCTATGTCAGGACTTGGATTAAAAATTAATTCAGGCATTTGTAAAATAAGAAGAATAAAAGAAAGAAACAGAAGAATGCCATGAAATAACATGTGCTTAGGTTTAGGAACCCTAAAATTGACTCAGGACACACTCCTAACCAATTTAGGTCAGCGTGACTCACTCGTCTCCCCGTTCCTGTGGTGGTGTGGGGAGGCTAGTGCATGTCTATCCACTCCACCCAGGAATGGCACAGAAGTGCCTTCACGCCACTTTTGTGACACTCCCAAGCCAGCACAGGACTTGTGTCAGTCTAACCAGGAGTTAGGATTGTATTATCACAGTGTTAATTTGTACTTAACTTCTACATCTCCAACATACCTACAAGCATGTATTTGCTTATAGTGGCAGTATAATGGCCTTGCAGTTTGGAACATAATCCAGTGAAGAGAAGTACTTTTATTCATATTTATTTTGATTGGAAATTTAAAGATTAGCTTAAAATTCTCTTTCTGGAACCAACAAGAATGAAAAGTACTCAACTGTGGCTAGAATGTTTCCTTGATTTGTGTTTCAGTAACAGTGGTATAGCATTAAAAAATGCCCCCATCCTAACTATTTATACTCTGAGCTATACAGCTGGAACATAGCTAGAGTTCACACAACTGTTCTATTTATAAGATTTCCTTTGGTGTCAACTTATGCTAGCAATGCATAATCAGCTTTGTCCTTCTGATGCAATCAACCAGAGAAAGAAGAGGGAATAAACTAGTTAGGGACTATCTAGGCCAAAAACCCCACGGCTATTCCCAATATCTTGTTCCTTCATTTTCATCTCTGAATACACCATCCACTCAATTATAAAATCACCAGTGTGACTTCTATATGGCAGAAAATGCACATCAGAATTATTATGCTGTCACTTGATTATATTTTTATCCAATGCTTGTGCCAGTTTTTGAAAGGGCACTTTTCATCTTTTTTAAAATATTTATGCACACAAGCACACAAACACAAGCACAAACACACACACACAAACACACACACATACACAAAACACTGATCCATTGGGAGCATGACACATTTTTTTCTGTATCCATGTTCTTCACAAGGCCTCTGTCAAAGCTGGCTTTCTGGGACTTCATTTTCAGGAACAATTTTCTGAAGTGACAAACACTATAGGGAAATCTGTGCTAACCGTTAAAAAACCTACAACTGAGTTATTTGCAGTACTGTCATGCTAACTTCCAACTCAATAAGACCAAAGAAACCTCTAGGGGAGACTCTGCTAATAGCTTCTTACTGACCTCCTTCCAGCACGCCCTTCTGCTGAATAGTGGCCCAGTGGTGAATATGGCAAATGAGGTGTGAAAGCTCTTTTGGGTTTTTTTTTCAAAGCTATGATTCTGACTCACTGGAAAAAGGAAAAATGAGTTACAAAACCTCTGCTTACTCTTTTGCCCTAGAATTCTCTCTCGTCAGGCCTTCCACCAGGGAAACCCATGTGTGACCCAGGAGCATTATTAATTTTGCCAGAACCTGAATATATGAACAAATGTACCATTTGTTACTCAGTCATCCTTAGCATTACATTAATATTTTGAATCACTTTCATTTCTAACAATGTATTATTCCTCTTTCTTCCTATAATTTTTAATCTTCATTGTTGAGAGTAGCATAGGGAGAAAGATTTTCATGGGAGTGATTAAATTCATGAATCTGATAAATATCACACACAAATATTTTTGTACTAGTATTTTTTTTCCTGTATTGAACATGTAACATCTGTAGTCTTCTAATATCATCTTTTGATGATAATGCAGCCTGCGCGCCTCCAGCACGGGCTTCCTCGCCCCTCTGCAGGCACTGTGCAGAGCCGGTGCAAGAGTGCTCTGCAGCGATTGGCTGCAGCGAGGCTGGAGGGGGCATAGCCCAACTATTCCCGGGCGCGTTTGCCTGGGGATCTCCAGTCGGGCTCTGGCAAGCGTCCCCACCCTCCCTCCCTGTAGTACAGCTTAGGATTAGCTGGTCGCTTCGGGGCTGGGTAGGAGTTTTTTGGATGCCACCGGATTGGCTATTGGTGACATTCTTTTTTGCCTACCCTGAGCTGTGCAAGCAGAGGGGGTTTAATCAATTGGCTTTCAAAACCCGGTCACTTTGGCAGGAGTCGTGCGGAATAGGCAGGATAGGCCAACGGTGTGCAGCCTTAGGTAGCAGGGTTTGGGGGTGCGAAAGCCTCCCTGTGATAGTCTACCGGCTCCGGGGGACGGTTGGACGAGCCCCCTTACCTGGATGGGAAACCTAGGCGCAGGTATGGTCGGACAGCCGGCGTCTGCGCGTCCAGCTACCTTGACCTTCGAGTTGGCAAAGCCGGGCATCCTTGAACACTGTTCAAGGAACGCTCTGAGCCAGGGTGGAAACACCCTTAAACAACTGCATGGGGAGCTAAGCAGAGAGCCGCATCCCCTTAGACCGCACGGCTAGTTTTGAGCAGTCCCTGTTTTTTACCTTGACTTTTAACGTTAAATAGTTAATAAAGTGGCCCTTTAATCCAGCACTGTTGTCCGGCTCTTTATTTGTGGCTGTCTGGGGTAAGGGGAATTTATGATGCTTTAAATTAATATCCAGAAAATAAGAGACATTACTAGCATCAGAATGTTGGGTCCAGTACTGGGTTACGTACTTGCTACCTCTTGGCACAGTTAAAGCTACTTTGGTCATCGGTTTTGAGGGTTCATTGATGGGTCTGGCCAAGTAAGGAAGGGTTTCTGGACACCTTAGATGTATAACTGCAGGATCTTTATAAGCATATTTATGTTTAGGATTGGCTGTAATTAAGTAAACTTCTACCACAGCTGTGCCACACTGGAGTTTTAAAAATACAAGTGAAAAGACAGTGAGAGGTCCTAGAAAATGAGAGCACATATGCTTTGATTGTTTCCTTAGTAAGGGGTGGCTGAAAACTCAGGCAAACAAAAAAGAGTTTGAAAATAGGGTGAAATCTTTTCAGATATTCCTGGATGTCAGGAGACAGAATGATGGATTTTATTAGCATGGCAACTGGTAATAGTGGTATTAGAAAGGAGCTCTCTCCTTGTACGGATGAATATACTCATTGCCCAGAAAGGAAACAGGATGGAAATCCTTTAGGTTATGGAGAGACTAAAATAAAGAAGGAAACAAAATGGGACCTGTTGAAGTAGTAGTCTGTCTGTATGTCTCAGAGGACTACAGCAGTGACCTGAAAATTAGGAAATGTCATTTACTTCTGTTGGTTCATGAACCCGTATGTTCCTACTCAGATCTATGCCAGTTATTTTGGTGGTGCAAAACTATTGGGTCCCACAGGGCAAGTTGAGTCCAGGACTGGGAGCCACACTTCTCACAAACACTACTGCCATCACGTTCTGATAGGTCTATGCAAGTGTCAAAGATGATTAGTGCATAGTGGTTAGGGTCCATAATCAACAGCCAACAACACACTCATTTATGCACATACATTCTGAGAACCTTTCTAAAGTTTTAGACTATATTTAAATACATTTTTCTAACTCATCAGTTAGAGTTTCCTCTAACTCTACAGGAAAATCATTCCTGTTGTATCATATCACTGAGATTTCATGAATTTTGAAGACAAGCAAATCAAAGCAGGGAAGCATTATTAAGACCACAATTATTCCCCTCACATCAATACGACACTATTTTGAAATTTACCAATTCTCCCGACACAGTTCTGCATATCTACATTTTTAAAAATCTTTTAAAAAGAAAAATAAGAGGCAAACAAGTTTGCTACATCTTCTTCCTACCCATGTCTGTTTATTTTATTGATTTGTTAAAATTTCTATCCTGCCACTCAGCACAAAGAATCCCCAAGGAAGTTTTTGGAACAGAGTACTGAAATTTCCATAAAAAAGTAGGCATCAAGAGATGAAAGTAAAATGACATCAAGTTGTTTACACTGCTGAAATTCAAAGCAGATGGTGAAGTACCCCAGAAGGAACTCTTCAAATTGGGGTGAACAAGTAGCAAAATGGAAAATAAATTAAAAGCAAATGAGGGATGTACATTCCAACCCAATTCAGTGGGGCCTGAACTAGCTGTGATTAACCAGGAAAGAGGGTCATGACAGATAATTCACTGAAATTTCATTTTGATGTGAAGTGGCAGTGAAAATTTAATGTCATTTATTATTATCATACTACTTTTCAGTGATTAGTTCACAAAGTAGAGATGTTAAAAAATCAAATTACTAATAATCAAACAAATAATTATGCATTGTGTGAAACAGTATTTTCCTGTGTTTGATCTAAATCTACTGAAAATCTATTGTCATTGGGTGACACTGTGTTCTAGAATTATAAGAGTGGAGAAAAAGTCTCTACCCACCTCTGTCATGTTCCCTGATTCATCTGTTCCCTGTCATTTTTTTCTGAACTAAAAAATCTCGACCCTTTTCCTCGTAGGGAGGAAAATCTTGACCCTTTCCCTTGTAGGGAGGTAGCTAGAACTTTATATCACATTTGAAATGTAGTCACATCATGGATTTATATAAAGGCATAATACTGACAATTTCATTTTCAATCCCTTTCTTAATAATTGCCAGCACTTGTATTTGTCATTCACTGCTGCAAGATGTGGTGATTGCTACTCTCTCAAATAGCTTAAAGAAAAGAACAAATCTGAACTGTTCTAACAATGGCTGTTAAACACGATCACTAATTGAAACCTCTACATTCACAGAGTTTTTTCTGAATATAAGAGGATAGAAACTTGAAAGGGCTATTGTTGCTTTCATATCTTCTTTTTAGGCTTATGGTAGACTGTTGGAAACATGATACCCCTGGGTGGACACTTTTCCTGACAGAGAAATAGTCTTGCTACATGCAGTGGTCTTCAAAGTGGGGGTCAGGACCCTCTAGGTGGGTCATGATTTCATTTCAGGGGAGTTGCAAAAAAATGGGTGCAGCCATCTTGGAATCTGGCACTGGCACCTTTAATGTCACTTCCAGCCAAGACATCACTTCTGGGAAGGGAAAGATTCCCAGACAGATTGTCACTCTCACAAGGGGGTCTTATAAGTATACTATCTTATACTGCCAAAAATAACTCCTTGGCACAAGAATACCGTGGTCATCCAGAAGGCATTCTGGGACAAGAGGAAATCCAAACTGTAAACTTTAAGGTGGATCAAGACCCCATTCAGAACAGTAACATCCCCTACTACTCCATTAGGAGACATGAAGTTCTTGTCCCACTAGTTCTGGTCCTTTCTCCTGAAAGAGGCAAGGTTTTACCTTTAAGCTTTTGTGGTATATGCATGTGTAATTTGTTCTAACTACCAAAAAGCTAAAAAGCTGTGAAGAAATGAGAAGAGATTTTTCTTTTCAAAAACTTCCAAGTATAAGCATGGGTGTGAATGAAATATTTGCTAGAAATGGAATTGCTGAATCAACACTGACCAGTGCACTTCATCATAATTATCAGGACATACTATTGCTAGGAGATTTATAAAAAATCCCACTCAGCAAATAATTGTCCTGCTGTTAGGAGATAGTCAGAGTGTTAACACACTGTCACAGTCCAGCGTTTAGTAAGATCTTCAATATTCAATTACTCTTGCCGAGAACTAAAAAGAAACATGGTAGTTTTTTAATGTACTGTAGCTTTGTTCAGTGGCATAGCTAATTATCATGTAGCCTGGTACAAAACTCAACATGTTGCCCTGGAATTGATGTCACAACCAGAAGTGATGTCAGGCCCAGGCTTTTAAAAAAGGAAAATTGGGGAAAATCTGTCTCCTCCCCCCCAGCAGCTTGTCAACCATTAGCTCTTCTGCCTCTCCGCAGCTAGTGACATAGCGAAGCATCTATCTGCTACCTGCGGTCAAAGAAGATTTTGTTGTACCCCCAAACAACAAAATAAAATTGAATTAATAAACAAAAATGTGTGAACCTACTAGTTCGAGATACTGTGCTGAGGCAAAGAGGGATGGTTATTTTCCCACTGCTAAATATATGAGGAGGTAGAGCACCACTTAGAAGTGCTTCTACCCAGTTAGTAGGGGTAACTGCTAACTGTAATAATATAAGGAAATAGGAGCTGATGCCTAACATCTTATTAATTCCACACTGTGTCATAATTACATCTCATTTGCTCTCAGAGCAATTAGAGTGAGTGCAGTTTTGAATTAAGTAAATCCACTTTTAGTTCCATAGGCTTTTGTGTTTGCATTTTCTGGTTAATTGGCTATAACGTTTGACAGAATACAGATTTTCCAATGTAGTTTGTTTCATTGCATTCTTCATTATGTTACTTTTCCAATGACATATAACATGATGGTATTGTTCTTCATACATACTCCATTTTTCACAATTTTAGCCACTAGTGTCAAGCATAGAAACTTTATTTCATAAAATTAGAGATTGGAAAAAGTGTCATAATGGTCTATGAAGAAAAAGGTTTTGAGTGTTCTCTCAAAATATGATGCAATGCAAAGAATATTCATCAGTTTAAAGTGAATTCTGGCTAAGAATTGTTCATTCTTAAGACCATAGGTGTTCAAACCTTTTGGCAGGAAGGCCATATCATCCCTCTGACACTGTGTCGGGGCTGAAAAAATGGTTTACATTTCAAATTTGAATGCATTTACATAAATGTTCATGTAAGAGTGTATTAGACACAGGTTTGGAGGATTACAGTTCTTGCTTGTGGGTTAGGTGAAGGGGTCTTGCTGCAGGCCACATTGAGGCTTGCTGATGGCAGCATCTGGCCCCCGGGGCAGGCTTTACAAAATATGCAAGAAACAACAAAAAATGAGATATGATGAATTACTGTTGGAAAATCAAAATAATTTCATAGATTGTCATTTCTGTGATGAACAATATATATTTCTCTTAATTTCATTTGGAAGTATTTATGCATTTTGAACATACCGGTAATAAGTATCCTATCAAACTGGCACTCCTGTGCCACTCATGGGGTAGTTAGGTCAGTGCACAAACATCCACCGCCTCCCTGCGCTACCATGGGAATGAGGAGAGGGGTAAGTTCCCAGCCAGCATAGAAGCAGTACTTGGAGCATTTGCCCCCTGTCCTTCTTCCTGATCTAACCTTCTGCATGAAAGGCATTTGACTCACCATTCCTACAGAATCTATTGTCCCTAGCATGGAACTGTAGAAATTGAAAAAAAAAGTTTGTGCTTATTTTCTGTCCAATTTAAGGGACATCTAAAGCAGCTAACTTTAAAAAAATTAAGCAATTTGAGAAAAGCAGGAGCATACATTTGATACATGAGAAACCGCACTGGAGATGGTGGGAACATATATTAGAAGATGCTACATGTCATCATAATGTGCATGACTGTGGCTGACTTGTCTATGCAACTAATTGAAATGGTGCCATCAGGCAATGGATGGCAACCTTTCCACACTTGATCCACCACTCTCCTGTCTTCCATCTTTCCTCTTACGCTTTTACCTTCTGTCTTTTTAGAATCCAAGGAGAAGGAAACTTCAGTAGAAGGATTGGAAGGCAGAAAAAGAAGTAAATTTTGCCTTTTTCCTCAGGTAGTGGGGATGTGCATGACTAAAGCTGGATCATGTCTCAATGGTACTGTATGTGCATGTGCATGACTAGCTTTAGTCATGGGCATGTGCATGACTAAAACTGGGGCATGTGCATGACTAACCCTACAATCCAGAGCAACTATGGGAGCACATAAAAGACATTACGTGCACCCACAGTTACTGCACCACCTAGTGAAAACCTATGAGAAATTCACATTGCAATCCAGAGTAAATTGTTCTTACACCAGAGCAAAGACTCCCCGTAGTTACTCTCATGTCGCAAAGGCACTGTATTTTCTTCAAGAACTCCAGAGAAAATGTCACATTCTGCATTCTGAGAAAACGTGTTATATTTCAGGTTTACAACTAACACAAATTGGCTAGATTTTAATTTGTCAAACCAAAAAATTCCAAGTTGCATATAAAGGAAAAAGTTGTCATTATTTTACTGAATTCTGTAAAAATTGAAAAACATCCTGCTACTGATTTTCAAAAGTCATAACAGCCAATGCAGTTAGCAATGGTCTGCTTAAGCAATTTTTGAATCAATAACATAAGCCTGCATGTTAAAAATATGTTACAGCTGCAGTTGTTATATTTATATGAACTTACTTAGGTTAAATTCAGTGATACTTACTTCTGAGTAGACATGCCTATGTTTGCACTGAAAACCATACATTTTTTTCATATTCATGTTTTAAATGAGATTGCAATGTGTAATTTAAATTACAAAACTAAAAAAAAGAAACAGGAGGAAATGTGCTTCCTAAAACAAAATGAAAACATTTGCCTGAATTTCTGTTCATTACCTATCTTAGATATAAAGAGGACAGCAATTCTTAAAAATTAAAATGTTGTTTGGTCTTTCTAAAAACTGTGTTCAGATTAAAAAATTGGAGAGGAACAGCGTGAGGAAACAGATTTTTGCCAGTAAAATATGAATTCTTTTTCTTTCTTTGAAAAGCAGGTTAACAAAAATATCAACTAAATCTAAAATATCATATGATAAAGGTCTTTCTTGAAAAAGGTCTTTCTTTGAAAAAGAAATTGTATGAATATGATCATTACTCTCATGCTATGTAGATGAATTTCTTGCTGCAAATTATAAAAAGATCAGTTACGCAAGGCAACCAGTAGGTGGAGCAGACAACATAATTTATGATTTGGTAGCACAAGCACCGGTTCTTCAGCAGGTTTTTTCATAATTATGGGGATCATGAAGAAAGAATTTTCTTCAAACAAAGGAAGGCTCAGATGTGTTCGGTGTTACTTGACTAGTTATTGAAACCAGTGATAAACGAAGAACGTTGATTAAAAGCTCAATATTTCATAAGGATAAAGTTTTAGAGCTTGTCATTTATTTCTCCAGGCATCATTTTTGAGCAACCTGCTTTTTAATCAAAATACAATTCCAATTCTATTTTTAACTTTGTTCAATTTAAATTGGTATTAAGCATTGTGAGAAGGTAACATATAGGGATGCAGCAAGTTTAATCTATCCAAAAATATAAAATGTTAACATCAAACAGATAACAGCTGCATTAACCTGCTGTACTCCTGATCACAGTGGCTGTGAATATATTGCTTTATATACGTATTTTCTGGTTTAGGACAGAAACTGCCATTTTTTTAACAGCTCCATCCTCATGCAAATCTACCCAGAAGTAGGGGCACAATCCAGAAGTGCACTTGTTTTACCCTATCTATCACTGGGCTGACCCAACTGCAAGATGGGCCACCCTAGTTATTTTGGAAAAGGCTTGAGGTAGCCTAAGGCGTCATAGGCATGTTGAGGGCACGTTTAGCATTGCCTAGGGCAGAGCAGTTACTCTGTATCCAGAGCCTGTTTCCAGGGTAGAAATGCCCTCTTCCAGCTCCTCAGAATTATATCACCTCAAGAGCAGGTGTAGTAATGAGTAGACCCATAAGGGTTCATGATAAGGAAGAGAAAGAATGGCAGTGCTGACCAAAAATCTGAGTTCTTGGCCAGCCCAGCTGCAACCCCTGCCTCTCACATTCAGGATATGGCACAACAACAGCAGCCCACTAACCTGGAGAGACAGCTGGCCACTCCAAGAAGCCCCTTATATTCACTGTAGACTGTACACACATTCTCATCAGGACACCATATAAGGCAGGCACCACAGCTGTTCCTTGTTCAGTGTGATCTGAGGGGGGTCTCCTTTGGAGTAAGCCCTTCCCAGGTGTCACTTGGTGCCTGCTGAGCATGCTCTGGAGCAGCAAGGGCAGCCCAGGCTTCCTGATTTTCTGAATGCAGCATAACATTCTGCTCTGGATGCAGAATAGTTTGGGCAGCCCAGCTAGGGCTCTCCTCACTGCCCTCACTCTGGATTAAGCCCTAAGGCCTTTTGTATTTCTGCCTTGGAAAGTATGTATAGACTGAAGCCTGCGTGCTCAAAGTGTCCCTCTGTGCTGTTAGACCTGAGTTCTAGAGAGCAGAGTTCCAACAGCATAAAAGCTGCTGCCAGGTCAATGCCAAAAAAGGCAGCAACACAATGGGTGCAGCAGCAGTTCCAGAGTTTAGAATTTGGTGATAGAAGTGTGTTGTAGTTGAGGAGGGAGAAATGGATTCCACTAGGATCCTATCCTTTCTTTAAAAAAACCCTTTTCATCTCTTTTATCTGACTTCCAGCAGCAAAATGCTTGCATAGGTCTCCGCAGATCCAGAGGATGCCATGAGATAAATATTTTAATTTCCTTCAGCTTATAAACATGGATGAGCACCACACCTTACAGTTGGTTACAACTAGCAGTAAAATCTACAGGGAATACCTTTAAAGCTATCTTAAGCATTTGTTTAGAATGTTCAGTTTTCTCAATGATAGAGAATTATCAAATAAACTTTAAGCACCCCAATGTTTTACCTGACTTGAGGTGAGTTATATAAGCTCTAATATTTTGAATTGACTATATTTTTAATAAAAATGAAGCAATGTGAAAAATCTTTTTTTTCCCAGAGAGAATATTCTCAATGAATCCTTTTCAGAAGGGATGAATAATTCATTCTCAATAATATTCATTTACTAATTATCCCTTTCTGCTGTTTCCTCACAAACAAACCTTGATTTTACTAAATTTACAATTAAAATAACTAATTTCCACTAATCAGTTCACTTTTCCATAATTAATTGTTGTGCAGCTTAGGTAAACACTCCAACATTGCTTATTCATGACTGATGTGACACAAAAGAAAGGGCCTAAATTTTCTGCTGCAAAATCACACAGCATTGTCTTTGATCCCAAGTTGGAAGACTGATATTTTTGAAACAGAGAGAATGTGGGTAGCTTGCAAAGCCTAATCATCAATAACAAATACTGATTGAAATAATTGTACTTACACTTCTGGTATGCCTGTTCATAAACAGTCACTTATTATGGGCAAACAAAGACTTATTTGCACTGATGATCAGAAGTAGGGATTAAAAAGGGGAACACCTGTCATACCATGCAGCCCTTCAAAATTCAAACAAATACTCTGAGAAAAATAAATAGATCAGTCACAGCATATTCAAGAAGAATATCTGCAAGAACCCAACCAGGGTGATTTGCTGACCCAGGAAGATCTCAGAAAAGTTTTAACAGATTACATGAACTTACAACCTATATTTTAAAACACAAAAGAATGTAATTCTGTTCCAAGCATTAGCTCAATTAAAATGGAAAAAATGAAACCCCTCCTTGGCTTAATAACTTGTTAGTTCTTGACAAGTGAGACAACACAACAATAAGCCAGTCAAAATGAGTTTTTAAAGTGAGGTTATGCCCTTCGTATTGTGTTATCACAGTGGCAGATCAAACTGCTGACTTGGACTCTTTCTGCTAGCCGTGCCGATGTTGCCTCTATGAAGCCGCTGTCATGCAGCAGTCATGGTACCTGCTCTCGCCTATAGAAATGCACTAAATTGAACTCAAAGTAGTGTCTTTGTGATATCTTTTCAACAAGTCATGTCCCATTCAGCCTGCTAGTTTATCTCTGTCAAGTATGGGCCCCAGTGGTTTGCCTGAGCTGTCAGGGACAGGTACACCAACCTGCACAGTGCTAAGGAGGTAATGCATCTTTCGGGCTAGGTAATCCTTTTTCTTTCTTTCCTCTTCGAGGGCTCTTTTCTCGTCTTCTTTCTCCTTCATCTCTGCAAACTCTTCCAGTTCTCTCCTGCATTGAAACAAGAGAGCTGATTACAAGTCCAATATGGAAACAAAGCTGGTACTTTTCATATTGTTTCATAGCTTCACTGAAATACAGTATGCTGACACTGGTCACATTTAATTGAAATCAAGAATATCTGAATTTATTTAGTGACAGTAGGCTACTGCTGCAACATTTGTATATGTTCAAAGGTACATTCGACTACTGTGACTGCAATTATCACTCTTGCTGATTACTATAAAATACGTTTTAGCTGTTTCCCAACAGAAGGATTTAAGTGGCATAAAGAGTTTTTGTAGTTATTAAAATATAGTCTTATTTCAAATTGGCTATAATGTATATAATTATGATTTTTGCAAATTCAGAAATTAAACAGTATAATAGGTTTTGATCAGGACTTAATGATGAGTGGGAAACTTTCTTTAGTAGCAGCAGCACACAGAGAACAATATTAAGACCTTCTCCAGAGGTCTTGGAGAGCAGGTTACAGTCAAGAAAGATGATAATAGGCAAACTGAACCAATGGTCTGGATTAATATAAAATGGAATAATATTTCACGTGTAGGAACAAAACCTTTATTTCCACACCAGTTTTCAAAAAGCGCTACTCCAAGGAAACCTTGCAAATATTTCCTGCCCTTTAAATATATTTCTTTGCATTTTTGTATTAGAGTACCGTATTAATTTTACTGAAGTTTAATTTGAAATTGTTTATAGATTTAAATAGCAATCCTATACTTACATGACAGTAAATCTTACTGAATCCAATATGAATTACTTCTGAGTAGACTTGCTTTGGCCTTTATAAATCTGATTACATAGCATTATTGATAAAAATATATAAGAGCATTACACCCAAATCTACATACAGTAGAAGTTAGCTTGATTAACATTGTTGTTATTTGTATTAGAAACAACTAATTCAAATTAACCTTGAATGTGAAAGACATAAATTTTGTTCAGTGATGTATGTAGATTTAATAAATGTTAATTAGGTAAGTTCTGACCTTTTTCAGGGCATTTTACATAAAATACAGCATCAAGAAAATTCAATTTCTATATAGTAAATATTTATAAATATTAATATAGCCAAAATGCAGTGATCTCTATAAAAAGCTATATATAGCTATATAAAGCTAGCATATCATGGAAAATGAAGTGTTTCTCAAGAAGATGCTTAATAGCCATTATAAGGATGCTATAACTGTTGTCTGCAATGAGCAGGGGTTGGACTAGATAAACCGGAAAGGGAGGTTAGAGGTTAACATTTTATGTTTCCACATATACCTTCCCTTTGCTAGCTTTGTATGCGATAAATTTTATAGCTTTACAGTACAAGGTATTTTGCAGTGGGGAGACTCAGGACCCAATCCCATCCTGTGTGAAAGCCAGTACTTGGTGTTGTAAAAGTGCTATACAGCATATTGATAGCATTCTTTGCACAAGGAGTGTAGGCACAGCACCAGTCACCACTGTCACCAGCGCCATTTGGAGTGTTCCTAGAGCTAGGAAAGAGTTCTAGGCAGTGTAAAGTCTATTGGGGAGAGCGATGGGAGGGAGAGGCAGGTGGGACTGGCAGATCCTTGCAAAGCCTGACAGAGAGGCTCTCAAGTCTGTGTCTGCAAAATGGCTGGTGCAGATTTAAGAAGTCCCATTGCAGGGTCTGGGACTTTCTCTGAGGAGACCTCAGGCATTTCCAACTGTTTCACTAGATTCAGTCTCGAAAGACCATGGTATCGTGGTCTGAGAGTCCCCTCCAGACCACAATGGCCTGGGTAGATTTAATATGGAGGATAGACAGTTACCCAAGCAGCAAATCCCCCTCTCCACGTTACTGAAATAGTCCATGGAACGGCAGAGCTGATACGATTGGTTCCAGCTACATCGCAGGAGTTACCAGAATGTGATTGTACACAGTCACGAACTGATTCCGGGACTCTGGCTCCGGATTTTGCCTCGAGGTTGACTCCTGAAGCCTTTTCCATAGATGGGTATAGCCACAAGACAGTGGAGGTTTGAGGTGGGAGTTTTCCTTCTCCAGACAACCCACATTCAGTGGGATTTTGGACATGTTTAGTCTGGCTCCTCAACAAAGGCCTGTCTGGCATGGAAGTCCCTGCCAGTAGCTACACTACCGCTAGCATAGCCCTTTGTATCACTGGAGCACACAATCCCACCATCACAAAAAGGTACTGTCCATTGGTGGGACTAGATGTCCATCGGTGCTGCACTAGATGCAGCAGGAATGGTTTTGGCACTGCTGCACCCAGTGGCACCACTGGGGATAGAACTGGGTAACCCAACATTTGATATACTACCTTACAGTATAAAATAGTACAACCCAGCAACAGCTACAACACCTAAGTTTCTGCTGCTTGTTTTATTACTAAAATATGAGTCATACATACAGTCACCCACATTAGAATCTGCCTGAAACACAATTGCATGCAATCTTTTGAGGCAAAATGATTTCCCAGTTAGCTCTAGTGATTTCACCCATGTCATTGCAATTGTTTCAGGCATCCAAGCTATTTCATCCAAATGGCTTGCTCCCAAAAAGGACCTAGAGCGGCAGATGGTGAACTGTATGAATGAAAGATATTTCCTTAAGTCTGCCCATGTCAAAGTATTCCACAAAAAATGTTGAACTGTTCACAAGAAGGTATAAGGGCTAGCAAATGTTGACATGAATCTAACTAACATCACAGTCCTATGCATGTACATCTGGAATACAGGCATCCCTCGCTCATTTGATAGTTCTGGACCAAAACCATGGTGAAAAGCAGAAACGGTTGAAAAGCAAAATCCCTTCTTTTCTAATTTACAAATGTTGCTTCCAAAGTTTTTTTTTAGGTAGCAAATCACAGATGCTTTTTTATTTTGCAGATTCCAGTAGTCACACAAATGGACCAATCACGAATGGCAAAGATTTCTCAGTGCCTTCAGAAATGGAAACAGGACTGGAACAAAAGTTGTGTACACACACACACTCTCTCTCTTTCACACACGCACACCTCAAAGCAGTTTGAATCACTACAGCTGCAATCCTAAAGACACTTTCCTAGGAGAAAGACCCACTGAACACAATGGGACTTACTTTTGAGTGGACAGGGTTAAGATTGTGCTCAAACCCTCCAATCTGGAGTAATTATGGGAAGATGTAAGAGGCACTTACTCTGGATTGTTCTATGCATTTCCCACAGGTGGCATCGTAACTACATCAATGTAAAAGGTCCTGTAGTTACTCTGGATTGCAGCCTTACCCTACAATCCAGAGTAACTACAGCAGCACGTAAGAGATATTACATGTACCCGTAGTTACTGCAGCACCAAGTGTAAACCTATGGGAAATTCATATTGCAATCCAGAGCAAATTGTTCTTACACCGGAGCAAAGACTCCCCATAGTTACTCTGGATTGTGCCCTTAGTCATGTAAAAATCAATGTTTGGGAGGGCAATTTTAGCCTTTACACAAGCAGGAAGAGGTTGAAAGGGTTGAGCATGCATAGAATGAATGACTTCCAGATGTAACTGAAATATGATGAAAGAATAGAACATCAAAAACAAACCATAAGAAAGCAAGGGATATCTATAAGCCCTACTCCCTGAGAACCTCAAAGGCTATCTTGCTTGATAAAGCTTTCAAGAGTCAAACTTGTGTAAGAAGTGTGGGGATTGTGGACTTCACTGCAAGTTAGACCAACTTAAAAAACCGAGGACAATGTGACCATTGGTCACCTGAGTGTATGAATTCCCCCTTTTTAATTTTGATTTCATTGTCATTGATATTGGTCTGCTTTCTTTTTTTAAATTCACAAATCAGGGAAAGCAGAAACACCTTTGTTGATAAAAAAACTAGAGGATTTGTAATGCACTACAATTATTAATTTCTAAAATGCCATGCTTTTGCAACTTGTTCATATGAAAGGCTATATTTGTATTACTGATATAGAAGACATCCCAAATCACTGTTTCAGAATATGCAGGCTTATTCATTTATTATATTTCTTACCAAAATATTCATCCACAGCTAGTAGTAAAGGAGGTAAACTATTAAGTACATTACACATGTTTTGCTTTCAAATGAAAAAGGAACAAGTGGAAATGAACAAAATGGAAATGAATTAAAGATTGGAGAAGATGTATTGTTCTGTTTTGTTCCTTCAAATTTTTTGTTGCCATTTACTGTTAAAGGCTTCTGATACAATATTTCATACAAGGTTACTTATGAAACATACTGACGTTTAAAAATCACCATGCTATGCTTTTGCAGCAGTGTAATTTTTTCCCAACATAAGATTAAATTGCAAAATAAATGAATTACTTAGAGTGGCATGGCCCCCATTTTGCCACACTTCTCTTGAAAATTGCTTATTAATATGAAAAAAGAAGTTGGAAAATAGCCTGTTTTACTTTATGCATAGTGTTTGGAGGCCGGCAAGCTTACAAATCTGGACTTGCTATGCATTTTAGATTGTGTTGGCAAGTGGGTACACTGACCTTTCTGACCTGCATCTCAAGGCTATTATTAATCGCTAAGTAACCTGGTAAAGCCAAACAAATTTGTTTCCATTGAAAGGATCTCTATCTGTGTCTGTGAATTTGTGCCACACCAAACAGACCTCATTAACCGTGTCCACTTTTGACAAAGAACTAGGAGTTGGAGAAACTGGTGACCTTTCTTTGTCCTTAAGATACAGAGCTCAGTACCAAGAAATGAGAGTAAATAAGCATTTAAACAGCAGCAGTATTAAACATAAATAAACATACATTCCAAGTTTATTTTAAGTGATTACATGTGTCAACATTGGTGCATATGTGTCATATTTAGTAATTATTCACTTTCATTGCAGATTCATCTGGTCGTCCTCAGAGGTAGTGAAACTATGTAATAAAATGCCTGCCTCTGCATGCTTACAAATATTTCATGCTTTTTCCTGTCCCCCACCCCCACCCCAATGATATAGAATATGTATAATTCAAAATGAGTGAATGCTCAGCAAAATAAAAGAGAATATTGAAAAAACAACTTATATAAATTCGAGGGTATAAAAAGGCTATCTAAAATAATTTTGTTTTTCCCTGTAGGATTAGAATGGCTGATTCAATATCAGAATCTGGAAAAATTAACAGCTCATTTGTGAGAAGGAGGTAGAGGGATAAAATGAGGCAAGAGGTGGAAAGAAAAAGGAGTAGATGGGAGAATGAGATGAGTAGATCAGATTCATGAATGAGATTGGGTTGGCTGCAGCAGCAACCACAAAATCCTAATCCACATCCAGAACCTGATCTGCCTTCATGGGTCCACAATGTCTTCTACCAGTGATATCGCTGCAGCAGGTAACTGCTGCTTGCAGTAAGCAAGTGCTTACTCCCAAGGAAGGAAACAAAGGGGTTCCTTCACTCTAAGAAGGCTGAGGCTGACACTTCCTGAGGCTGAAACTCCCCTGTGGGATTCAGTGGTCACGGCACTGGCACCTTAGCATTGCCACACACAGAGTTTAGTACCAATGTAATCCTAAGCATATCTACTCAGAAGTAAATCCTACTGTATTCAATGGAGACTACTCCCAGGAAAGTATGTTTAGGATTGCAGCCTAATACTAGGCTGAATTTCAATTTGTAGAACTGGTTCCAATGAGCTTCCTTTCTCCACTAACATGTGATGAATATCTGAGTGCAGACTGTTAAATCTTGCCATATTTATGGAAAATATGGTCTAAAATACTAGATGTCAGTTCTGGATGCAATGGTCAGAATTTTCTGCTATCAGAAATTTCCTCTGTTGTAAATACTGAAATACTATTAACTGTAAATCTGGGAGATTGTCTCCAAAACATTTGAAACCAGAACAGCTGTGTGTTTGTTAAATGTATGTGGTTGCTCTGTTCACTAATAAAGCAGAAATGAGGTCTACTTTTTACACAAGAAGACGCATCCAGAGAATGGGATAGAACTTTTCAATTTCCCCGTGCCTTACGGTTCAAATCCTGAAACTGTATTCCCTCTTCACTCCTTAATATATACATTAGTCCTCCCTGTTTTAATATATAAATAATATATAAATGGACAAATGTGTTTGACAATGCATAGTTGATCCCAAAATCTAATTTGGTCATATATTGGGCAATCTATTTTTATGGGGTTGGGAAATGTTTGTCAACATAGTAGTTCCTTCAGATTTTTAATAAAAGAAATAAAAAATTGACTATATAATTTGTGTGTATATATGTGTCTGTATCATCTTGCAGAATTTTGTGACAATGCCACATTGAAAATACATAGAAAAAAAAATCTGTGCACCTCTACCTGACATGGTGCCCCAAACTGTTCTACAAAATGCCAAAAAGAGGGCGATAATTGTTTTGGAAAGTTGGCAAAACAAGAATAGAATCTTTCTGTGATAAACTGACACAATAATTTAAATCATTTCACTTGCTAAATGCATCCATATTTCAGAAGTAATGCACTTAGGATCACTTGTCATCATGATTCAGCTAAGATTGAATGCAACAAATGTCTGAGGCAGGGAATTTTTCACTTTTGTTTAGGTATTAAAAATAAAACTCATTCATGTGCCAAGGAAACTTATTGTTATTCAGAATTTTCATTATGGAGTGTACACTGGTGTTGGTCCCAGCTCTAAGATGCAAATTTGCTTGACAGCATTCCTTTTATTTCTGTAAAGGTTAAAAGAAACATATATAATATTGTTCCCAGCACTTTGGTGAAGGTCTTTAAATGATGATGTAAGCAATATTCAGATTCTAATGGAGATGAACTGAACACTATAATTTTAGACTTTTTACACACAGGCTTTTATTGAAAATTTTATAGAGAACATAGAATGATTGTGATTAACCCCCAAATCCAGAGTAACTACGGAAGCACGTAAGAGACTATGGGCGCAATCCAGAGTAACTACGGGGAGTCCTTGCTTCGGTGTAAGAACAATTTGCTCTGGATTGCAATATGAATTTCCCATATGTTTTCACTAGGTAGTGTAGTAACTACGGGTGCACATAATGTCTCTTATGTGCGCCCATAGTTACTGTGGATTGTAGAGTATGGGAGTAACGTAAGTTACTGCACCACCTATTGAAAACCTATGGGAAATTCATATTGGAATCCAGAGTAAGTTGTTCTTACACCGGAGCAAGGACTCCCCCTAGTTATTCTGGATTTTGCCCTTAGATTGCAATTATTGCAATCCTAAACGCCAGTTAGGCCAGCATAAGCCCAAGCACCAGTCCCATGCTTTCCAAAAAAGTACTGTAAGACACTTCTGTGCCACTTCTGGGTGGAGGGTTAGGCCAGTGCACAGACATGCACTTGCATCCTTACATAACCATGGGAATGTTGTGCTGGCCTAGGTTAGGACTGTACCCTCATCTATCTATCTGTCTGTCTGCTGCTTTTCAACTGAAAAGTTCACAAAGCAGTTTACATGAAAAAAATAATAGCTAATTAATAGCTAATGGGTCCCTGTCCCAAAAGGGCTCACAATCTAAACTGCAAAAAAGAACACCAGCAGAAGCCACTAGAACAAACATTGTTCAGGGGTGGTTTAATGGTTTGGTTCCCCACCCACACCATAATATTATATCAAGAAAGGCAGTATGTAACTTTTGCCAAAAAGAAGTTTAACTAATAGCAGTTTTATCATTTTGTAGTCACACTGCCACCTAAGACAAAAATTATGGAATTCTAAATGTGATCAACTGAATAATCTTCAACAATTTCCATTTATTTAATGAGGTTTTGTAAAAACATGATTCAATTCATCCTTCACTCATTTTATCTTACAAAGCATCTTCAATTAAAATTAAGCATATATTTCATTAGTTCATGCAAGAGGCTACCAAGTCCAGATTTCAAGAATTACTGACATAAAAGTAATGTTAAAAATACATATATGTGACTTCCAACCTGAGCCTCACATCCTTGTTGCAACTGCACATAAGGGTTGAACATTCTATGCATAGAATATGCAATACAATGGTGCCTCACATAACAAGTTTAATTCGTTCTGGAAGCATGCTCGTTACGAGAAATGCTGTTTATGTGAAGCAGATTTTCCCATATGAAATAATGGAAACTCAGATGATTGGTTCCAGAACACAAAAAATATTCATATAAAAATATTAACTGTAAAATGTAAAAATGATGACAAAACACTGGAATTGAATTCAAAACATGCAATGTGAATGATACTATGAAGTCAACTTAGGCTACAATCCTAAAAACACTTTCCTGGGAGTAAAACCCATTTAACACAATCGGGCTTACTTCTGGATAGGAGGCTGCAATCAAAGACACTTTTTTCTGTAATCAAAGAAACTTTCAAAGTGTCTTACCATCCTGTTCCCCTCCCCTTCTCTTCCTTCCTGAGCCTCTCTCCCCTGTTTCCTTCTGGCTAGCCCTGAGCTGCTTCCCTCTTCTCCACTGCTCTTCTCTCCCTCTGCCCACTGGATGTCCGGCCACAGGAGGAACAGTGTAGAAGTGTTGCTTTCACTATGGGCAGGCACCCTAGGCAGCCCTGACACTTTTTAAATGGGCTGCTGGCCAGCGTGTCTGCCCCAACTGCTAACGAGTGTGCTTGTTAAGTGAAGCAACATTTGTTATGTCAATCAGACTCCTAGAGAAATTTTTTCTTGTTATGTGGATCACTTATTAAGCGAGGTACCACTGTATCAACATCAATATCTAACAAGTCTTAAGCCTCCCTGCACCCAATAAGACAGTGGCACTAAAATGAATGTTATTGTGACCTGTTGGGCCAGGAAAGCAGTTGGAAGTTCTTTTTGAGTAAGGGAATATCTTGCAAGTGCCTCATGACAGTCCTCCAAATAGTTATATAATACAAAGCCGTGATTCTTTTCAGCCAAAATGCAAAGCTTTGTTCTATATGCAGAAGAAAATAGATGGGGAGTGTGCAAGGATTATTCTTATAGTAGGAGACCATGGTTTCATGTCACAGCTGAATCTAGCCAGTCTATCTAAACAAATGAACAGGGTCACAGTATAGTACAAGAATCTTGTATACAGTGGTGCCCCACTTAAAGAGCTTAATTCGTTCCAGAGGCATGCTCTTTAAGTGAAACGCTCTTTAAGTGAAGTGGATTTTTCCATAGGAAACAATGGAAACTCAGATGATTGGTTCCACAACCCCCAAAATATTCATATAAAAATATTAACTGGATGTAAAAACGATGACAAAACACAGGAATTGAATTCAAAACACTATAATATGATACAGACCACAATAACTGTAATTAAACACTGTAATATTCTGTACAGTAAAAAAGAAAAGAAAAACCTTTCTGGCCACGTATGACTAATTTTCCCTAAAATAGTCTCTGGTGTCTTTTGGAGCATCTTTAACAAGGAACCTCTTTGTGTGTGAGATCTATGGAGACTAGATAGGCAGTCTGTAACAGCAAAGGAGCCAGATCCTATGCTGACTACTCAGAATCAAGCCCCATTAAATGCACTGGGGCTTACTCACAGGAAAGAGTGTAGGACTCTTTGTCGGTCATGCAGCCTGACTCTCTGCAAGTTTGCATGAAGAGGAACAAGTCCTACTCTTTGCAAGTTTGCATGAAGAAGGGCACAGAAGGGTCTACTCAGAATCAAGCCCCATTAAATGCACTGGGGCTTACTCACAGGAAAGGAAAAGTGCAAGCAGGGAAGGTGGTGGTGGGGAGAAGAGGGTGGTTGTAGTGGGGTCCAGGCGGGGGGGGGGGCTTCCTTGGAGGAAGGGGTCTGTTTGAGGGGGGCTGCAGTGGGGGTGCAGGAGGAGTATTTCCTCCTACATTATAGAGTCTTCAGAGGCTTGGCTGAGCACATTTTCTTGCTGTAGAAGGCAGCCATGTTTGTTCTACCAAAGAAGAAGCTCCTTGCTCCCTTTGCTGGTCTCTTCCATGTACTGCGGGGGGGGGGGAAGTCCTGCCTCACTCCCTCAGCCCAGCCAATGCTGGAGAGAGACAGGGTGAAGGAAAGGAAGCCCAGCCAATGGACACTCATTATGCAAAAAAAGCTCTTTACGCAAATCAAAACCCCACAACATTTTTGCTCTTTAAGTGAAACACTTGCTATGCGAGGCACTCCTTAAGAGAGGTACCACTGTATATTACATATATATTTCAAATTTTAGCACTGTCCTGGCACTAAGAAAGTTATAGGAAAGAAGATAGTGAAATATAAAGAATAAATATTTTCAATTATTCTGTTTATCTAAAATGTAATAGTTCCGACAATATCAAGAAATACTACAGTGACAAAAGAGGAGGTCTAAATGAAACATTATTCTATTAACAAGAAAACTGATTATTCATTGAAGTGTGTTATGCCACCACATTTATTTAGCTTACTAGCGAAAGGCGTACCCGCGTTGCGGGAGTAAAATTTCCCCATATGCCATCCCGCCATATGCATCAACCCCCCATGCACAACTTTGCCCCATGCACATCAACCCCCATGTGCAACTTCCCCATGCGCATCAACCCCCATGCACAACTTCCCCCGTGCGCATCAACCCCCCATGCACAACTTCCCCCATGCGCATCAACCCCCCATGTGCAACTTCCCCCATGTGCACCAACCCCCCATGCACAATTTCCCCATGCGCATCAACCCCCCATGCACAACTGCCCTCATGCACAACTTCCATGCACCCACCATGCACAACCCCCCATGCACAACCCCCCATGCACAACCCCCCATGCACAACTTCTCCCATGCACATCAACCCTCCATGTGCAACGTCCCCACATGCGCATCAACCCCCATGCGCATCTTCCCCCATGCGCATCAACCCCCATGTGCAACTTCCCCATGTGCATCAACCCCCATGCACATCAACCCCCCATGCACAACTTCCCCCATGCACATCAACCCCCATGTGTAACTTCCCCCCATGCGCATCAACCCCCCATGCGCAACTTCCCCATGCACATCAACCCCCATGCGCAACGTCCCCACATGCGCATCAACCCACATGCGCAACTTCCCCATGTGTAACTTCCCCCCATGTGCATCAACCCCCCATGCGCAACTTCCCCATGCATATCAACCCCCATGCACAGCTTCCCCCATGTGCATTAACCTCCATGTACAACTTCCCCATGCACATCAACCCCCCATGCGCAACTTCCCCATGTGTAACTTCCCCCATGCACATCAACCCCCCATGCGCAACTTACCCCCATGCACAACTTCCCCCTTGCGCAGCATCCTCCAAAGTGCAACCCATTCCTCCTAACAGCATCCCCCCCAGTGCACCAGGCACTGAGCACCAAATTGGCTGGATGTTATTCAGTCTCCCATGTTAAGTAAAGGACAAAAACACGTTGCATCCCTTTTCAGCCCCTTAAGGGTTAAATTTCTCCGCATGGGTTCTTGGTGGGTGTTCATGTCACAGAAGGAACTCCCTCCCCGAATTTCATGCTTCTAGGTCCGGGGTTTGGGGTGGAATGTTGGTAAGTCATCAATTCTCCAATGCAAAGTATACGGAGGAAAATGCATTGTGCCACTTTTCACCCCCTTCTGGTTGGAATTTCTGAAAACCAGTTCTCAGTATACCCCTCCGTCATGGAAGGAACACCCATCCCAAATTTCATGCTTCTAGGCCCAGCGGTTTTGGCAGGGTGGTGATGAGTGAGTCAGTGACTTTTCTCTTATATATATATAGACTAATGACTATTGAAGGCTAATTTGGATAACTTCCAAATTAATCTTTCTAGAATGTGGCCTTTTTTTTAGCATTTGATTCCATTCTGGAATCAATGGAAACTAATCCTCCTAGTGATTAACTGAATACAAGGATGTATTCATCCTTGTATGCTGGCCCTCAACACCTTTTACCCATAGTTGTATCCATTTACCTATTTTACTGATTGGTGGACAGAAGTAATTGAGCATTTAAATGTCCTTGCCTGGGAGACTTACTATAAATGGGTTTTCAAAATTCTTCCTAATTTTACATGCCATTTTTATCAATATGTTTTGGGAACCAAGTAGGAGCAATTCTTGCAAATCTATAAAGTTCACAAAGCTTCAGCTAGAGATAAAAAGGTGCAATTTCATTAAGCTCTAACAAATCATTAGTTGTCAGATGTATATTTTCACCAAGCAATAGAGTCAAAAGCCAACACAGAGATAGAAGTACAGGCTTTATATGTACCAAAAATATTTTCATACTAAAAGTACTAGTGTAAAAATTTCGCTGTATTCATATATAAAGGTTACAAGTTTCTCTTATAACTGAGAGGCAGTTAGGCAATTTATTCGCTAGGGAACAGAAGGTTTGAACATTAGATGTTTTCTATTTAGGATGTTGAGATGATATGAAATAAGGGGTGGTTTGAGTGGGGTGGGACTGGTATATGATGGAAGTATGGGAATGGAAACAAATGGAGATCTTTCATAAAATATACTGGTGACAAACGTAATAGAAATAATTTTCAAGCTGCATGAAACTGGAAACATCTGGGGAGATTCCTTTTTCAGAAGCATGACCCCTTCCCAACTGAAATCAGCAGCCACTGCATGACACATATGAGAGGAATATATGATGAGGAAATCTGCAAAACATGAGGATTTTGTTTTGCTGCTTACTGAGATCCACTCTGTCTTATGCACATCTATTCAGAAATAAATCTGATCTGACTTCCTCTTAGGACAGAAGTTATAGCAAGAAGATCCTAAACTTCAGAGGTTCCTAAACTGTGTTGTTGCAACATCCCAGCCAGGAAAGCCTTGTCTATTCCCCCTTTAGTAACAGGGTGATAGCAAAGGTGGTGATAACTGCTGCAATTGCATTGCTTTCAGAGACAGAGGGTGATTTTTTCTTAAAAAAGTGTCCTTAGCAGTGTTGGTCTTTGGAGGAGGAGGTACAAGGAGTTCCTGGACCACTCTGCAGAGCTCCCCCATTAAAAACAGGGTTGTTTCACCACCTGGAAGACCACTGCTATCAAGGGTAAATCAAATATTTTATTATTATGGTCGATGACCAGTACACAAATAAAATCATTAGATCATATAAAACGCTTTTTATCAAGGGTATATATTTTTAAAAATCCATATTTTTTCCTTGGCAGCAGCATGATCATACCAATCATGATGCTGCCTTCACTCTTCTCCCACAAGCACATACAGTGGTTTCCAAACTCCCGGAGACTTTGGGCCTAAGAGCCCAATGCTCATCTCATAGGACTGGACTGTTAATCACTTGCCAAAACAATTGCCTCAAAAATTCAGTTAACATTTGTGAAAGCACTAAAGTTACATAATCAAAATAAATGCCACTTCTACACCATCCTTTATTTCTAGTGTTGGAGTTTGGCATTTGACCCTGGACTACACATGACCTGTCAGCTATCTGCAATTCAATTAAACAGAACTGCTTTCATTTAATCAGTTATAACTTGAGAAGTGTATTTTTTTTTAAAAAAAACTAATGTATTAATATACAATCTTAAGGCAAATCATATTTATTCTCCTGATTTACACAGTATTTCTGATGCTTTATGTGTCCTTGAAATACGGACACCATACTATGAAAAAGTGGCCTAGCTGCTGGAGTTCATAAATTTTGTTCAGCTTTGGATGAGTTCAAAGAATTGCCATGTAAGAAAAGCCTTACAAAGGGAATTTATCTGATTATGGCAGTAATAATTACCCAGCTGTTTATTGCAGATAGAGAAATAATTCATGTAGGCAATAGGCCGTGGTGGCAATGACACTCCACATTTAGTAAATATGCAAACTGTTCACTTCTAATTAACCAAGCTAGAGGATGCCCTTATTAAATGTATAAACTAAAAGTGCCTTCCTGACAAGTGATGAATTGTTACATTGCACAAACTCTTGCCACAGAATTATTGGAGTGAACTTGGGGCTTAACTTCATTAAGAGATCTTGTGGGATAGTTAAATGAGGATGGACAGCATAACAAGGCCAGTCTGACAGCCAATGATATGTTAGAGCTTAATGAAATTGCACCTTTTCCTTCTTTTCTACTTACTTTACAGTTAAGATCCCACTTTAGATAAAGTAGAAGACTGTGAAATCTATAGCAACCAGGACTGTATAACAGCATGATACACACTGGTTTGGATTTTAACAGCAGAATCAATCTCCAGAAGATACTAAACTCCACAAGTAATCTTAAATAAAGGTGTTTTCCACAGCCAAAAGTCCCATAATTACTTCCTCTCTATTCTTGATATGCTCCATGTGTCATATATGATTTGCTCAGTTAAAATATTTTGTTTAAAAATAGTTGTCCAGACTTTAAAGAAACTTATTCAAACTGATTTAGTGTTTTAAACTGAGTCTGGAGGATAATGAAAAGATGGTGAGAATGCTGGGCTTTGGTTGTAAAGCACTTTCATTTAAAATACAAATAACCATCTTCTTCTGCATCATCTATTCCAGTGGTTCTCAAAGTAGGGGTCAGGAACCCTCACTGAGGGAGTTGCAAACTCATTTCAAGGGGGTTACGAAAAGCTAGCTGCCACCATCTTGCTGCCATCTTCAAATGGGGCATTCAGGCTGCTTTCCTGGGAGTAAGGCTGCAATCTTACAGGCACTTTTCTTGGAGTAAGGTTACTTCAAAGGAACTTACTTCTGAGTAGACACAAATAGGATTGCAGATTAACAGCACAATCCAGAGTAACTACGGGAGCTTTTAAATCAACGTAGTCACAGCACCACCTAGTGGGAAAGCTATGGGAAATTCAAAGAGCAATCCAGAGTAAATTTTTCTTACATTGACGTAAGAGTGCATGTAGTTACTTTGGATTGTGCTGTGAGTCTCATTGAAGACTTCTAAGTAGACACGGAGGATTTCTGGCATCAGTGATGGCACTTCCTGTTTTGGTCATCACATTACATCACATCACTTCTGAGAGCCTGGACAGATTGTCATTCTCAGAAGGGGGTCCTGGGCTGAAATGCTTGAGAACCAAACTAGACGTGAACCTTCTCAACTGTCCTCAAGAGTAGCTGCGTTAGACTAGTCTGCTCTCCAGGTTAAGAAGGGCTGAAAGACAACTATCAGATCCTGATCAGATTTATCAGATCCTGATCATATTTCAACCTTCTTATTAGACTAACTTGGTGAAAGGTACTTCTGGCCATACTACAACCTAGTCTCCTTAATCACTTGAAACTGGCTGTGACAGGAAGGCAAACTCCTGGAAACCACATACTTCTTTACCACTCATTCATGGGAATTCACTTGATACTCATTCAAATAAATCATTTCTCCACCTTCAAAGCCTTGCTCTCACTCGGGGCTTGTGGCCATTATCAAGTTCCTGCCTTCTTTCCCTACCATTAAAATGACCTCATCATAAAGAGTCAGGAGATCTGAAACTTGAACTACTTATATGTACAGGGTGATTCAAAATGTATGTAACAAAAAGAAAACATACCTATGACTGCTGTAATGGGTTTATTTTTGAAGTACAAATTTAATGTGAAACCATAACTATACAAGTTTCTAAAGATGTTCGAAGTGGGCCCGTCCTGTAACACGGCAAATGTCTATGCGGTAATCCAATTTCTGCCATACTTTTGCTAGCATATCTGGTGTTATTGAGTCCAACACGTCACTTATCCACTGCTTTAATTGCTCTTGAGGAAGTGGGGCACAAACACTTTGTCCTTCACTTATCCCCAAAGGAAAAAATCGTACGGCGTTAGATCTGGGGATCTGGGCAGCCAAAATAATGGCATATCTTTTGACCCAGCATGGCCAATCCAGCGATGTGGTAGGTGATTGTTGAGGTAATTTTCAAATTAAATCCGTTACAGCAGTTTAAGGTTGCTTGCCTTTTTGTCCCAGTCATTTTGAACCACCCAGTATATAAATGCTCAGGCTGCAGAATCCTCACAAGCTTCTCTGACATGATAGGAATCAAAACACAATCCTAACCAATTTTGACCAGCATAACTCACCTCTCTAACTGTCCCAGTGGTGGTGTGGGGAGGCCAATGTATGTATGTGCACTGCCCTAACCCCTCCTTCCGCAAGCAGTGACACCTCCAGCACAGGACTTGTGCAGAGACTTAACCTGGGGGGGGGGGTTAGGATTGCAGCCTGAAGATGCAGCCTGAAGCTGCAATCCTAAAAACACTTTCCTGGGAGTAAGACCCATTGAACACACTGGGGCATACCTTTGAGTAGACGTGGTTAGGACTGGGCTCTCAGTGTTTTTAGAAGCACTGACACCTATGCAAAGTAAGTCTATGAGTGAAGCCTGCTGAAGGAAAAGCGAAGATGTGCTGGGCTGAGTGAAAGAATGCCACTACGGTATGGGCATTGCATTCTTCATTTCCATGATTTTCCCACCCACATCCCACTCGACCTGTTGGGCAGCAGAACACAACACACTGAACCAACACTTTCCTTTCCTTCCACCACATGTATGATCCCACCCCAGCAGCAACAAATGAAATCCCCAACTGGAAAGCAGCAATAATCCAAGATGGCATTCTCTTTATGGCCCACCTAGAACAGATAGCATATTTCCTAGACATCAAAATGGTGGCTTTCCCCCCATAGATTGGCATTTGGCTGGCCACATTGTGGTTAGGCATCAGAAGAGCAGATAACTGAAATTGGTATGGCATTTTCAAGGTTAAGAAGCAGTCACCAGCTTACACTGTGTCTTGTTAGACTGATGCTGCATCAAGAGACGGCATCATTAGGGAATCCAAGCATTTTTAGGGGCATCCCACAAACTTTGCCGATAAGGATACAATAGACTGCTGAAATCTCTTGCAGGGCTCAGGTTTGTTTCTTATAATTCAAGAAAGCCAAGCTATAATTCTGCTTGGTTTTCAAAGATTTTAAAACATGACTTAAACTAACATAAATATGGATTATTCTGGCAGTAAAATGTTAATGATCGTACCCCTTTCTGATAAGAATACCAAATTTCACCCAGGTTCCAGTGTAATGTTTTGAGTATTGGATCTGGAAAACCCAAGATCAATCCCTGTTCAGCCATAATGCTTCCTGAGT
Source organism: Cryptoblepharus egeriae (assembly GCA_030015325.1). NCBI lineage: Eukaryota > Metazoa > Chordata > Lepidosauria > Squamata > Scincidae > Cryptoblepharus > Cryptoblepharus egeriae. Next base: position 215,216,467 of record JAREYC010000001.1, read on the forward strand.
AACCTTGGGTCAGTGAGCACCTCTCAACTGAACTACACAGGGATGTTATGACAATAAGAGAAAGATGCCACATATAATGTACTGAGCAACTTTGAGAGATGTAAATGAGTGAAATAAAATGCAATAAATGATTGAATGGTATACATAATATCACACAAGGATAAGAGTTATGTGACATCCTAAATTTCAGAGAGGGAAGTAATGCTGCATTGCTGACCACCCAGCTCCCTCAGGAATGAAAAAGGGGCATAATTACCCTTTATCTCAGAATATTACTTCGGCAACTGCAGGATTCCAAAGCTGCATTTCTCTTCGTCCTTGTTGAAGAGAATCAGTACATTCTCTCCTGTGAATGTTTACCTATCACAGTTTGCTTATTTCTAGTATTTCTTTTTTCTAGATGCTAAGTGAGGAAACACGAGTTTAAAAAAACTGCTGAAGGGGGACTGGTGAGGGCAACTTGACAGAGAGTGATAGGGTTAAGTAGGTTAACCACCTGCCTGTTTCTCCCCTACAAAATTTCCCCTGCCCCTTCATTAGCGATATGAGCCAAAACAGTTATTTGTCTCATCACTTGTTGTTAAGTCCTAAGGATCTCCAGTGAGACCTATTTCAAATGAAGCTTAAAGCTATGAGCCATAGCAGGGGGCTTGAGGATAACAGGTTCTAATGAATTCAATCTATTCCTGAAATTAGCTCATTTTCTCAGTTGATTGCATCATAGCTAATGCTGCGAAATATTAAATAACAGTTAAAAACCAATGCGTATCTGTAACAGTAAAAAGAGAAGAGAAACCGAGAGCACAATTCTAACCATGTCTACTCAAAAGTAAACCCAACTGTGTGTAATAGGTTTTACTCCTCGGAAAGTGTCTTTAGGAATGCAGCCTGAGTACTCTAGGATTCCCTATAGATCAGCTTTATAATGTTTTATAAATGCCAATATGTAACTCGGAGGCTAGTTTTTAATTTCATATCATTTTTTTGTTCATAACCTGGGGCAGTTTTTGCATATGGGGACATAGGTTACAAGTGTACACATCTAGCAAGTGCATACTTAGCTGTTAAATTAATACAACCAATTTATCTTTCTGAGAGGCCCAGTCTCACTATGAAAACAGAACCTTACAAACACGTTACATAAATATGACAAAAAGGCTACCCAGACCAATATGAGCTTGTTGATCTTGTGTGCTGGTTTAACAGGAAACTGCACTTGTTTCTAACTACTACTGTATTCTTAAATCACTTTTCACCAGTTCTGTTAATGACAACTAAAACACAAATATTGAAAAGAAAACGTAGCAGTCCCACATACAGATATAATCCTGGTTTCTGGTTTAACACTAAAAAAAATCTTCAATGCCCTATTTTTGTGTACCTTCTCTCAAGTGGATTAAAAGGAAATAGTCTACCAGGAAAAGTAAGAATGTGAAAACATACCTAGTGATATACTCATTTTTGTGCCGGTCATACAAAAACAACAGAACTTCGACCCCTCAGAACTTCGACCAGGAATCCCCAAGGAGGCAGAGAAGTTCACAAGACTGAATCTGAATTTTCAAGCAAAATGCACCATACAAAGAAGGGTTAAAACTCGACTGTTTCTAGATAGGCTCCCTCAAAGAGGCACAAAAGCCTAGCCTGGCAGGCCATGGTGGCACAATGATTACTTGACCTGTCCCTTACTACAGGAATTTGGCACCCTGAGAAGCACTATTGATACAGTTGCGAAGAACTATTTTACCCTCGTGACCCTTACCTAGTGTCATCTTCATCCCTTTCTCGGAGTTAGAGCCCACAGGCAGCCTGCAATAGCAAGTCTCTATTATCCTATTTTTTTCCAGATGTCTAGAGTTGATGCAGAGAAATAAATTCTCTTTTGTTGTATGTATATTGATGCTGAACTCACTCCAGGGAATTCAACAGAATCATATCTACATGCATATTGGAATAAACGAGATCATCATTTGGCACCATGTGCTTCAATGAGGAGAGAAAGAAGACTACTTTATTTATTGGATAATGGAGGCAATTCTTGCTGTAAAGAAATAATTTAATTAGTACCATAAACTATTTAGAAATAAAAAAAGAAATTTAAAGTTTTACCACTCAGTACTTTTATCTTTACCTGACTATCTCATTATTCAAAGCAATTGCTTCCAGGTACTTCTTCAGTGCATAATAATTATGGATATATTTTCGGATGTAATAGCCTCGCCATCTTTTTTGAATCTAGGAGAGAAAAGGTACATATATTAGCTTCAATACTATCCCTGCAATAGAGAAAATATTGTCAAATATTTCTGTGTAATATTTAGTCTAGTTCCTAAAATGCGACACTGTTCTAACATCGGGCATGGACACACATTTGTAGGTCCATTAATATAAGTAAGATAATTGTAAAAAAATAGTTACATGGGTCAAAGTATAGTAAACTTTAACACAGGGTAGTATCTATCATAATTTTCTAGATGAATTAATGTCTACCCTATCTATGATTGAACTCTCATTAGATATCTTTTGAGTCAGGATTTACACTATCACACTGAGGGCACAATCCTAATCAATATAGGCCAACGCAATTCACCCAGCTTCCCATTTCCAAGTGGTATGGGGATGCCGCAGCATGTCTGAGCACTGGCCTAGCTGCCACCACCCTGAGAGTGCTGCAGGACATCCCCTGACCAGCACAGAACTTGTGCTGTGTCTTATGGGTTACGATTGCAATGCCATCATTTCTGTTTAGAACACCAAAGTCTCCTTCCCCACAAGAAATAAAAATGGAGGCACATGTTTAACCCTTTCCCTGCATTTTTGGGGACAGAAAGGCTAACCCTACAATCCAGAGTAACTACGGGAGTCCGTAAGAGACATTTATGTCGACATAGTTACAGCACCACCTAGTGAAAACCTATGGGAAATTCATATTGCAATCCAGAGTAAATTGTTCTTATGTTGGAGCAAGGACTCCCCATAGTTACTCTGGATTGCATCGTAAGGCTGCAATCCTAATCCCCAGTTGAACTAGCCTAAGTCCCAGCACAAGTACTGGCATAAGTCCCGTGCTAGACAGGGAGTGTCACATAAGTTCTCCAAGGCACTTATACGTTGGTCCTAGGGGAGGGTTAGGCCAGTACACAGACATGCGCTTGCCACAGGAATGAGAAGACCAATGAGTTGTGCCAGCTTAGGTTAGGATTGCACCCTAAGTTAAATTCAGAAAGTGCTGGCCTTGCTTTTTCATTGCTTTATTATATTTCATGATTTGAGTAATCTTCCTTATGTGCCAATCTTATCAGCACCATCCAGTGGGTTTAGCCATGTTGCTGAAGTGCATGCATGCTATAGTGGGGCAGCGACAACCAGACAGCCTACAAGAGAAGTAAAAATCATTTTTACTTATCTCTCCTTAGGCTGCTGGCTGTCGATAGGTCTCCTCTGATCAGCACCAGCTACTTTAATGGCAGACGTCTAAAGCCAGAGGGCATATTGGGCTAAAAAAATAGGTATAGGATATGCAGTAGTGCCACTAACATCTCACCCTTTATCACCTGGGCATCATTTCACATTTTGTATGTCATCTGGAAGCTTATCTTAAGAAAATATGGCTGAAGTGTAACACCACACCATGCATATTTATGAAGATAACCATTCTTTGTGGCCTTTTACTATTTCAAACAAATTTCTTTTCACAGTAACTATCAGTACAATCTATTGCATCTTCATCCCCCTCTATGTAGGTAGGTAGACAGACAGACAGATCTAGCAAAATGTACCTGCACTGCAGGAGTAAAATTTCAAGAATATTTTTGTGCCCGGGCACACTCTTTACACATCCTATGTGTGTTGCATAAGGGGTTGTTGCACGGGGGGGGGGGCAGTTAAGGGTGTGCCCAGGCATACAAATACTCTTGAAATTTTACTTTTGCAACACGTTGATATTTTCACCTGCTTATATATCACGTTCCAAAATGTTTATATAGTTCATGATTCCCCAGCACCACAGACTGGGTTTCCCCTCCCAAGGGTTCCCCACATCTTTTACTTATTTATTTAGGGGATTTCCCCAGTAAGGTCCAGTGATATCTGCATTCAAAGTACTTTTGCAGTACATCATACAATGCCTGATACAATCCCCTTTCATTTAGATATTTTGTAAACACAAAATTTTCTGACACCAGCAGGTAATTTGCTGACCTATGGTTCCCTGTACTAAGTGCAGTTCATCATTGGCATCCTTCAGTCTCAAAAGGCTATGGTATTGTGCTCTGACTGGAGGTCCTGAAACAACATCTAGTGTGGCTAAAAAGGCCAATTCGAGAGTGGCAATCCCTTCCACACTGAGGACAAATAAATTCCGTTCCCTGCCCAGGCTCCAGGTTTCGCTGCTTTCGGGTTTGTCTCTTTGCTTCAGCCTGCCGAACGAGAGTCTCTTCCAGTTGGAGAAGGCCATGCTGGGTCTTTTGCCTCCATGCTGAACGATCAGAGGTCAAGGTTTCCCAGCTGTTGATGTCCATTCCCAAGGCCTTTAGATCCCTCCTGTAGTTACTAACTACACTAATCTACTGAGCCACTGAAGATCCTTGTGAACTGCAGAGGAAAAAAGGAGGGATATAGCTAGCAGGCCTCCGTCAGTCTTAGAAGACTATGGTATCGTGCCCGGCTCTGCATACGCTGCATGCAAAGCACGAAAGCCTGGGTTGGATTGTTATGGAGGATAGGCTGTTACCCAAGCAGCAAATCCCCCCTCTCCACGCCACTGAATTAGTCCAATGGAAAGGCAGAGCCAATACAATTGGATCCAGCTGGCGTCGCAGAGCTGGGCTAAGGACAGGAGCTCACCCTGTCTTGTGGGGCCGACCTGGGTCTTGAACCCTGGCCTGCTGGTTAACAGGCACAGTGACTTAACCACTTGTGCCACACACAGCCCAAATGCTAGCAAAAGGTAAATATTGCAATAAAAGTTAATTACAGAAAGGCAGAAAATGTGGATACAAGTAAAAAAAGAAAGGACTTTTCCCCCATGTAATGGATTGCCCTCTCTGATTAACAAACTACTCATGCTTTATGAATTGATTCTTTTGTCTCAGGAGTTAGCCAGACAGTGTTGTTCAAGCAGTTAGAATATCATACAAATCATGAAGGTGGTCTGAATCTTTCCCCCACACAAAGCTGGACAGATACCCTGCTGATTTCTGCAGTACATGTGGCAGATAACCATTCAGTCAACAACCATGTACTTGAGCACTGCTGACTGAGGCACTCTGACACCTTGTATCTAAAAGCAAGCATAAGTATTACCTTCCCTCACTGATTGCTACACAACAGGTCCCCACAATTTCAATTTGCAATCCATATCACATTGGCTGCCAATGACTATGATTGGGCAGTGTGTATATGCATGTTTTGAGAGATCTGAATGTTATGTAAACTCCCATTAATTTTTAATCCTGTTACATGCTAATTATGTCAGCTAGTATCCAGTACTATATTCTCATAAAAATGAAAATAAATATTGGCCACTGCTTCTTCCAAATATTCATTGTTTACTTTGAATGCCCTCAACTATCTATTTTTCAAACTGAAGAATCCTAAACTTTCAGTATCCTAACCTTTCTGAATCTCATTTTACAAGGGTATTCCTTGTGCCTATTCATCTCTTTGGTGTTGCCCCATAGACACAAAAATTGGATTTTTCTGAATTTATTACAAAATATAGTTTTAAGTTCAGGTACTACACCTTAAAATTCCAAGGTGAATATTTACACACTTTAACGAAAGATAAGTGTGCATGCCCTTCAAAGTAATTAGCAAGTTTCAATGGTGATTGGTACCAAACAATTATTGTCATTGATCAGTACCGAACAGATAATTTTAAACAAAGTCATTGTGTGCTCAGCAGATTACAGCTTGTTAACGGGCAAGTTCTAAATGACCTCTTAAGCTAGTCAAATCAATGATGCATATTCCTCATTAAGTAACATCAAAATGTAAGTGGTCTTATAAATAATGTTTATTTTAAGCACTAAAACAAATGGCAAAACCTTGATATATCAGAAGCCATCTGCTCATACAAAGATTTTTTTTGTTGTTGATGTTAATGGGGATTACTTCTGTTGCTGAAAATTCAGAGCATTACTTGTATCTTCCAAATGAAAGAAGATGAATATATCAAAACCTACCTACTATTCTAAAAGTAAATCTGATATAAGGAAAAATATGAAGCATAATAATTGCTTTCTTTACTTTTTTCTTGTTCCAAAAGGTGAGAGTGTGACAGTAACAGGTCAGATATAATTAAGGGCAATTTTAAAGAACATATTGGTTTACAGAATTCATTACACTAAGCAGGTGATTTTCATTTCAGGCTGAATCTGATTCAAAAATGTTTCCTAAAGTTGAAGATAAATTGCATTTGTACAAAAGAGTAGGGGTGCACTGTTAAATCTTGTGAGCTATATCAGGCTGACAAGACTTTTCCCACAAATAGACTGTATCCAGAGCAGAAAGTTGGACTGAATCCAGAGTCAGGACGCCTGGGCTGTTCTAGCTGCTCCAGAGCAGGGATCAACACACGTCTGATTCTCTAGGCATGCTCAGTAGGCACCAAGCAAGTGGCACCTCGGGAGGGATTGCTCTTGAGGAGACCTGCCTCAGATCTCACTGAACAAGCTGTGGTGCTTCTTTATAAGGAAGTTCAGGAGTCCCTGACAACCAGTAGCAGCTACATTGTGAGGCTGCAGTACAGCAGCACCTGGAGCATAGGGTGAATGCAAGGGGATTGTTAAAGTGGCCTATTGGAGTTGTCCAGTATGCTGACGTTGGTGGACTGTAATAGTTGTGCCATATCCTGAGGTTGAAAAGCAGGGGTTGCAGGCTTATTGTGAACCCCTATGGTTCTACTCAGATTTATTCTTGCTCCTGAGGTGGTGTAACTCTGAGGAGCTGTAAGAGGAAATTTCTGCCCTAGAAACAGTTAGGCTCTGGATGCAGCCTAACTGTACTGTGCTAGGCCATGCTGAAGATGCCCTCAACATGCCTCACCTGAACTGCCTAGGCTGGCACACCTAGGCCAGTCCAGGTCCATCTGTCTTGGGGCAGCCCAAGCCTTTCTGGTGTAACTGGGCTGGCCCATCTTGGAACTGGACCAGCCCAGTGATAGATAGTCCAAGTACATTTCAAGATTGCAGCCTTTGTCTCTCAGCAATGTTAGCCACCTAGGCAGAGAAACAAGGAATATTCTAGTTTTCATTCCCTTCCTCCCTGAATGCTTTTGTACAAATAAGCTGATGATGATAGAGGCTGTTGCTCAGTAGTGTAGTAGTTGCAGTAGTGGTGGTTACAACATTCTTTCTGGAAGCTGGACACTCAAATCATATCATCAGTAACAGGTCACTTAGATGGGGCCAGGGCTCAAACAACCCTCTGTTCTTTCTTAATCCTGAACTAGTGTGATCTTCAGTGATCTCATGTTTGGTCTCTCCCTAGACACATGATTGGCATAGTCCTTTTTTGACCACAGATTGTAAAAAATAAAAATGCATAGCACATTGTACTTTTTGGAGAGGTCAGGTCACTACCAAGAGACCTGGTAGTGAAGAGGACCATACATGTAACAACCAGTTCCATTCCACTTCTTCATCTAGTTATGGGGAAAATTTGCATCTTTGTGTCCATTGCTCCAGCTGGGCAAGGGTAAATAATATTTTAAAAACTGTTTCATCTCTGATCTGAAACACATGGTATAGCAACTCTGTGGGTTGGATCAATGGCTGTGGGTGGCGCAAGTGGTTAAGACGCTGTGCGTGTTAACCAGCAGGCCAGGGTTTGAGACCCGGGTCGGCCCCACAAGACAGGGTGAGCTCCTGTCCTTAGCCCAGCTCTGCGACGCCAGCTGGATCCAATTGTATTGGCTCTGCCTTTCCATTGGACTAATTCAGTGGCGTGGAGAGGGGGGATTTGCTGCTTGGGTAACAGTCTATCCTCCATAACAATCCAACCCAGGCTTTCGTGCTTCGCATGCAGCATATGCAGCGCTGAGCACGATACCATAGTCTTCTAAGATTGACGGAGGGTTGGATCAAGTCCTGGATAGGAGGCTGCCTGGTAGTCCTATTTCTATGCCCCTATATACAGGGGAGAGACAAGTGAATATTAAGAAAAAGCATGAATGAACAAATAAATATTTTCAACAACTATGGCAAAGCACATCAACAGAAGAATTTATATATCAATATCACAAATATAACAGAAGTTTTCAAATGCAAGTTGGGTTACTTAGCGCAACTTTATATTTGTAACTATATACCATTTCCTCACTTTACCATCAGCGTATCAATCAAGTTTATATTATTCTGGGTTGCTCATTTTATTAAAAGCAAATTCAGAGCACAATTGACTTTTCATTTGTTTAACAAGTGAAGAAATATTTACCCTGACAGCCATTTCATTGTAGAAATTCATCTTCATAATAAAATATGCTGTCTGTGAATCAAAGGGGGAGGAGGGGAAAAAGCATATATTTCAGTTACACAAAGACAGTATTCCTATTTTTACATATAAAAGATAAGAATCTTTATACATAATACATAATAAGAGTTCTAGGATTAGAAAGAATAAAATCAAACTTTGTATTGAAGAGATAGGCTTCCTAATACATAATGCAGGCTTAACCAGAAAAATCTATGGTAGTCAAACTAGCAGCTAATGGAGATATATGATCATAAAATGCTCTCCGCTGAGTTTGATAATCAATGGTGCTCTACTGAGAGTAGAATAACAAAGCAGAAATATTCACAAGTGCTGGTGACACGTAGTATTGTATGATTTATTCACTGGGGTTCTTTTAACCAAAACTCACAGAAACATAAAAGGAATTCATATTTCAAGACGTCTGGTTTAATGAAAAATTCAAAGAAATGCTGTCTTCAGTCGAAATCGTTCAAGGATATGGATGCAGTGATGGAGCAAAATTGTGCCTTCCAACCATCTGTACTAAATGTTATGTACTTAGTTGCCTCCTGAGTAATCCTTGGGAATTTTGTTTCATTTAATATTCATTCTAACATCATAAAATCATAAATACAATGATAACATGTTACAGTGAATCCCTTGATATAGAAAGCATTTCCTGGTTCCAATAAAGGCAAATCCCACTCTTAGAGAAAGAATTGCCTGTTATAGCAAACACTTACTTGGCAGGATAGGTTCTTTTAATGGATACATCACTTTACACTAAGCTTTCACATCTGTTCCACCCTCTAATTACAAATGCAAAATGAAGAAAATTCACAACTATATCATAAAAAGGAAAATAAGTAGTTTCAAGGAAGAAGATGTCCTTTATTTAGCATAACATGCAGACAAGGTAAGTGTGTGTGAATGTGTGTTTCCACTGCAAATCAAGGGGGAGTACATTCTCTCCATATGCAGTATCCTCTGCTGTGGCTCCTCCTCCCTTGCAAAGAGGAATTTGCTGTAAAAAGGGTTTTCACTGTAATTAGTGTTATTTGAATTGCCTAGCCTGATCCAAAGCAAATTGTCTGTGGAGAGCAGCAGGACTGGATTATTTATCAACAGTCTGGGCAATTAAGAAACAGTTGGCTGCAATATGTTATTTACAAATGAACACAATGATGCCGTTTCGTTTTACATTCACCTTCTTCATTACATTAAGCAAGGCATAATTCCTTCAGTTTAATTAAAGGGACTTTTTAAACACTTTAATACTATACTACTTCATTAATAATATAACTATATAATAATAATATAACAAAGGAGACATTTTTTTACAAAGCAGACAAATGAAGAATGTTAATGTTTTTAGCAAGAAAGATTGATTAGCTTCCAGATACAGTATACCTAATTTCCAACTCCTTATAGCAAAACAGAAAAAGCTCTTCTTTTGAACAGAAAGTCTTGAATAAATTATCTCTTCTCTTTCTTCCACACAGCCAAACCAATCAACCACCCCAGAAAATCCTGTGCCATCACACTTAGAACTGCTTGAGCCGAAAGTGAAAAGCTGTAATTAGAGGTGGCTAAGGGTGCAATCCAGAGTAACTATGGGGAGTCCTTGCTCTGGTGTAAGAACAATTTGCTCTGGGTTGCAATAGGAATTTCCCATAGGTTTTCACTAGGAGGTGCAGTAACTACGTTGACGTAAATGTCTCTTATGTGCTCCCATAGTTACTATGGATTGTAGGGTATATGTATATAATATACTATAATATGTAGCAGTGATTTTTAACCAGTGTACCAAGGCACACTTGTGTACTGCAGATAGTCTTCAGGAGTGCCAAGGAGGCTTGGGGAAGGAAGGAATTTCTTACCGTAAATGTCCTTTTCTTGGAGGATAGGAAAAGGGGCCATTCAGATAAGATCTGGGTTATGCCCCGCCCCCGATGAGTCAGAGCCGGAAAAGTCTTTGTCTCCTTCCTGCGGGGCAGCCCATCTTCCCCAGTACGGTATCAGAGCCTGACGAGAAGAATTTTGCCACCACCGCAATCATGACTGCTGAGAGAAAAACTCGGAGAAAAGACAGACGCTAGAGAGAAAAACCAAAACAAGACAAGGCCCACTCAAGGAAGACCTTGTCTAACATGAATAGATTGAACAGGGCCAGGAACCAGAGCCTCTGGACAACAGGGACAAGGATAGGTTATTGGATAGGATATCCAGGGACAAGGATATCCTTGGACAACAAATAGTCCAAACAGAACAACCCCAGAGGGATAGAACTTGAATAAACATAAGCGAAGCTAAAGTGCGTCTCTGCTGAGGTGGGCCTGAATGGCCCCTTTTCCTATCCTCCAAGAAAAGGACATTTACGGTAAGAAATTCCTTCCTTCTCTGGAGGCTTCGGAAAAGGGGCCATTCAGATAAGATCTTGGATGTAACAGAGCCTCACACTCACGGTGGGAGAGACGCAAATAGCTTCACTTGGGTATCACCATTTGCAACACCCTCCGACCAAAAGCAGCCTCTGCAGATGCTACCTGGTCGATCTTGTAGTGCTGCATGAAGGTATCTGCAGACGACCAAGCTGCCACCCTGCAGATAGCCTCCAGAGAATTGTACCCTTCAAAGAAGGCAGAGGTAGCCACCCCACAGGTGGAATAGGCAACGATTCCCTCCAGAGGGTCCCTCCCCATGGCCCCATAAGCCTCACTGATAGCCATCCTGAGCCACCTGGATAACGAGGTTACTGAGGCCCTCTTCCCCTTAGATGTGCCCCCAAACAACACAAATAAGGCTTCAGTCTTACGGTACTCCTTAGAGCGATCCACATAGTAGCTAAGTGCCCTTTTTCACGTCCAAGGAGTGCCATGTTCCTTCTAAGGAAGATTTGGGATTTGGAAACAGGGTAGGCAGAACCAGTTCCTGTGACCGGTGAAAAATTGAATTAACTTTGGGGAGGAAAAAGAAGTCCATGCGCATTGCGCAAGACCACTCTGTCCTCCCGGAAACTGCAGAAGTTTGGGTGAATGGACAGGGACCCCATTTCAGACACCCGTCTGCCACCCTGCAGATGTGAAGGCCACCAGAAAAATGGTCTTTAGAGTCAAGAACCTGACATGCACCAAATGGAGAGGCTCGAAGGGAGACCCCATTATGGCCCCCAGAACCAGATGCAGAACCCTGGTGGGAAACTTGTGAATGATGGGAGGGTTAATGTGTTTCAAACCTTTAATGAAACACCTGATGTCATGATGAGTGGCGATAGGTACATAGTATCTGGGTCCTGATATGGCGCTAATGGTGGAGATTTGCCTCTTAATCGTGTTGGTACTCCACCGTAGCTCAACTCCCTTCTGCAAAAAGTCCAAAATGTCCTTGATTTTGACCTTTGTGATTATAACCACTTTTTCTCGTACCAAGAGATAAACTTCATCCAAGTTCTGGAGTAAACTTTGTTAGTGGAAGCCTGTCTAGAAGCTAGTAACATAGACAAGACCCTCTCGGAATAGCCCCTTTTTCTAATTTTTGCCGTTTAAAAGCCAGGCTGTCAGACTGAACACTCCTGGCTTGGGATGGAGCAGAGGACCCTGTTGAAGGAGGTCCCACCTGAATGGGATTCTGAATGGTGGACCCACTGCCAGGTTTACGATGGTTGGGTACCATGCTCTGCGAGGCCATTTTGGGGCCACTAGGATGAGCTGATCTCTGAGTTTCTTGTCCCGGCGGTGAACTGCTGGAATCAGAGGGAAAAGAGGAAGAACGTAGAGCAGGATCCGAGGCCAGGGGCGATGAAAGGCACTGCATCCCAGAGCTTGAGGTCATGGTGTCCGGTCGTCCCCAGCAGGGGAAAGGCAGAGAGAAGGGGCTAAGCCAGTGGGTGGCCCCGACCAGTGCCTGGCCTCCTCCCGGCCATTTATGGGACAGAAAGATTGGCAGTTTGGCATTGTCCAGAGAGGCAAAGATATGTGGAAGACCCAGAGCTCTTGTGGTCAGATGGAACGAAAAAGGATGCTCCTTTGTCGACCCAGCTGCGACTCAACCAGTCGGTCTCTAGGTTGGTGACGCCAGGGAGGTGCTCCACCCTGATGGATAGAAGGTGGAGCTCCACCCACTGGAAGAGAAAAGTCACTTCCTTCATCAACCCTTCTGACCTGGTTCCGCCTTGTCGGTTGATGCAGGCCTTTGTCGTGACATTGTCCGTCTGGACTAGCACGTGGGAGCAGTGAACGAGGTCTCCGAATTGAAGAAGAGCTAGCCTTATGGCTCTGAGTTCTAACCTGTTCATGGAAAATCTCTAGAGACCTGGTCCCTTGAGCCATTTCAGAATGCAGGCGAGCACCCCAGCCCCATAGGCTTGCATCCGTGGTGAGGGTGATTCCTGCAGGGGCGTCCAGACTTGCTCCGATGTCCAGCCGTCTTGGTTTGAGCCACCAACTCAGTGTGTTTCCACTGCAAATCAAGGGGGAGTACATTCTCTCCATATGCAGTATCCTCACCGACGGTGGAAGGGACAAGATGATGGGTGACCATGCCACTATTTGGTGAGTGTAGAAAGGAAGAAAACGCTGTAATGGCCTGAGATGAAATCGTGACCAAGGAATCAATTCCTGGCCTGATACCATGAGCCCCATCAGGGATGCCAGTGACATCAGACTAGAGGTCTTTGACCGGACAGCAAGAACCAGCGCCTTCCTCAGCTTGAGACAGCGCGATGACATAAGAGTTGGTATCCACACAAATATCCAGATGTACCATCTTCTGGAATGGTGTCAGAAGGCTCTTGGACAGATTGATGACAAAGCCGTGTTGTTCCAACATGGTACTAGTCATGCGCAAGTCCTTTGAGGCCCAACCGGAGGAAGAAGCGGCAATAAGAAAGTCATTGAGGTACGGAAAAATGCAGATCCCCGACCTGAGGTTGGCCACCAGTGCTACAAGAAGCTTGGTGAAGACCTGTGGAGCCGCTGACCAACCCGAAAGGGAGAGCTCTGTACTGGTAGTGACTCACCCTGTAGGCAAAGCGTAGGTTCTTCCTGTGGGCTGTGTGGATCGGGACATGAAAATAAGCTTCCTTTAAATCTATGGAGGTGAGGAAGTCCCCTTGGTCTAAGTCTTGCACGATAGTCCTCCACATCTCCATTTTGAATTTCTTTTTGATGGTAAACTGATTCAGCCGCTTCAGGTCCAGGACAGTATGCATCTCTCCGTTCCTCTTTGGGACCAGGAAAAAGATTGAGTAGACTCCCCTGTCCCGATGGGACTTCGGGACCCATTCTATGGCCTCGATGTTCAACAGATGTCGAATTGCAAGGAGTTTCTGAGCATGTTTCTCCAGGTCCCTGGAGACCGGAACTTGCCAAAAACGATGAGGGGGAAGTCTGGAAAACTCGATGCAATAACCATGGGAGACAGTTCTTAAGACCCAGGCGTCTGAGGTAGATTCCTGCCGAAAGGGAGCAAATCCAAGGAGGTGTGCTCCAAAAACCCTGACCCTGCTGAGGACCCAGTATCAGGTGGGTCTGGAGTTCTTTCCTAGCTGGTGCTCTGGAGTTCTTTCCTGGAGTTGTTCTTGGCCAACTTGGCTTTGGGAAGGATGCTGGCGTTGGTCCATCTCGACTGGAATTGAGGTATGGAGGAGTCGCGAAAGAGTTGACAAGAGGCACGAAAGGACTGCTGCTAGGACTTTGCTGACTCTTTCTTGCTGGGCAGGAGCTCCTTGCTCTTGTCCTTGCCTTCCACTTAAATAGGTTGCAGAGCCTTGCCGAACAGCTTGGTACCCTCGAAAGGCAAGTTGACCAGTTTAGAGTGGGAGCCAGCTTCCCCTGACCAGGAGAGGAGCCACAGGGTTCTTCGGGAGGAAACGTTGGCCAGCATGGCTCTGGCATTAAAAAGCATGGTATCCAATGAAGCATCAGCTGCAAACGCGGAGGATGCTTGGGACATCACCGAGTTGGCTGAGGCTGCTCTGAAGGAAAAGGAAGACATTAGGAATTCACGCCTGAGACAATTTCCTATCTTGCAATCAGTGGAATCCTTGGGCCATACATCCCCATCCACTGGAATCAATGAAGAGGCCAGCGAAGCCACTGGAGTGTCTACTACAGGCAATGTAAGGAGACATTTGTTTGTCCGGCAGATTATACAGCTTGTCTGCCACCTTGGAGCCGGCGCCCTATCCTGATCCGAGTCAGAGTCCATGTCCACACTTCTGCGCAGAGTCAGGCACTCAGAAGAATAGTCCACCATCTTTTCCAGAAGTCATGAGGAAAGGATCTGGAGTCCTCGTGTACAGACTCTTGGTTGTCTGAGCCTGACAATTCTCCTTCCTCTTGATCGGACAAAGCGGAGGAAGAGAAGTGCCTGGTAAAACATCTTTTGGACCCCCTGGAACGTTTGCGTTTGGGGGAACGATCCAGATGTTTTGTCTTGCGTGTCCTTTTGTGAGGAGAAGGTTAGTCAGAATCCTCAGAAAAAAGAGACAAATCTGGAGCAGTACTTGGGATGTGAGGCCTTTTGTCCTTAGACTCGCCTTTGGCCATAGTGGCCTCCTTCACTGCAGACGTCACCAGGGTTGGAAGGCTGACACAACCCTGTCAAGTGCTTCCTTGAAGGAATTAAGTCCAAGCTCCATAACATGCAGCAAAGGGGAAACTGTGGTCTGAGAGGCCATTGGTGCTGTCAGGTTCACAGACCCGGGACCACCCTCCAGGGTAGCATCCGCCCCCTGCTCCTGCATATCTGACAAAATTACCTCAGAAGAAGATCTAAAGAAGATTTTACCTCAGAAAAAGAAATTTTTACCTCAGAAAAGTTGCCCCCCAGACACAAGGCTAGGCCTTGCCACTCACTGTGCACCAGACAGGCAAGATGGCTGCTGCTGTAGCTGCGTGGACTCAAAATGGCGGCCCCGCATCAATCCTCCTTGTCATGGGCCTCAAGATGGCGGCTGCGATGTTTCCCGCTCCTGAACCGGTCCTTGAGGAGGCGCGTGGAGGCAGCAGCTTGCGCTAGACCCGGCTCGCCTCTAGCTCTCAGCAGAGGTCAGCTGGCCAGCGTGCGCTCTGACGCTCTGAAGGAGAGGTGAGGTGGGCGGAGGGAGAACCGGAATCTTCGGGGCCTCCATCCGGCCGATCAGAGTGAGCGCAGCGCAGGCAAAGAGAGGGGGCTAAGCCGCAGCGGCCCCGTCCAATGCCTGGTCATCCCCAGCGGGGGAAAGGCAGAGAGAAGGGGCTAAGCCGATGGGCGGCCCCGACCAGTGCCTGGCTTCCTCCAGTGAAGCCCAAAG
Source organism: Cryptoblepharus egeriae (assembly GCA_030015325.1). NCBI lineage: Eukaryota > Metazoa > Chordata > Lepidosauria > Squamata > Scincidae > Cryptoblepharus > Cryptoblepharus egeriae. Next base: position 215,232,215 of record JAREYC010000001.1, read on the forward strand.
CGGGTGGGGGGAGCGCTCTGCGAGGGGGACCCCGCACCTGCTGACTGCCCCAACCTGGGGCAGAGCCTGTCCTGAAGCCCTGGTTCCTGCATCAGTATAGCCAAGAGAAGGAGAACAGGGCAGGGGGTTGAGAGGCTGAAAAGAGAGAGAACAACTGAGGAAAAATAGGAAGAAGACTAGCTATGCTCTAAGGAGCACAGCAAGACGTGGCCCAACTCAAAAGGAGTCAGAGCCGGACTGGGGAAGATGGACTGCCCCGAAGGAAGGAGACAAAGACTTTTCCGGCTCTGACTCATCGGGGGCGGGGCATAACCCAGATCTTATCTGAATGGCCCCTTTTCCGAAGCCTCCAGAGAATGTCATTTATTAATAAGAAAACTGGGGGATTTGAACAGCATGGCGTGCCTTGTGAATGGTAAAAACAACTGATGGTGTGCCTTGACAATTTATTTGCTTTGGTAGTGTGTCGTGATGAAAAAGATTGAAAACCACTGATTTGTACGATGTAATATATGTATACATTACAGCAGTGGTATTTAAGTGGGGGTCGTGAACTTGGGTCAGTGGGGTCTCAAGAGGGTAGGATCCACCATCTTATAGCACTGGGCATTCCTGGAAGTAAGTCTCATTGAACACAACTGGACTTAATTCTGAGTAGACGTGGAAGAACATCCCAGTATATTTGACAGGGGGTCATGGACAGATTTTTAAATTTGAAAGGGTGTCCCGGGTTAAAATGAATGAATACTACTCTCCAACTAATTGAACACAAACTAAAACGAAAAAGGTCATGAACTTTTAAGATAAGCTGAATTGCCTGCCTCATTGCCAGTGTATACAGACTGCCTTTAAGCCATGTTTAACTGCTCTAAGAGGGAAGCTTATCTTTCTATTTAAAAAGCCAAACTCAGTTGTATTGAGATAAAACTGCATATAAATAATGCACATATAATTAGGCTACACTTGTCTATCAATATATCAGTGACTAGCAGAATTTACCTGTTGTTGCAGAAGTAAAATTTCAAGAATATTTGTGGGCTCCACTTCCTAGCAGGAAGCAGGTACCAGTGGGCAGAGTGCACCACCAGGCAGGCAGCCCACACTAGTGGGCAGCAGATACCACCAGGTACCTGTGGAAACCAGGCATCCATCCCAGGCACTGGGCATCCCTACTGGGGACCACTGGGCACTGGACATAACCAGACAGTGGTCAACAGGCACTATTGGGCATGGCGTACCACTGGGCATCTTTACTGGGTACTCCTACTGTACAACAGGCACCACCAGGTTGTAGGCACAGTGAGCCAGGCACAGGGTACCAGACCCCAGATGCTGGGCACCACAGGTGGAACGAGGCACCACCCAGTATCCCTACTGAGCATCAATCATTCCTGTGGGCATCACAACCATTTCTGCAGCTTTTACCACTAGGTTACTAATAACTAGATTTTCATGCTGACACTATATCACATATATGAAATTTCCATCTAATCTTGATCTGTTTGGAATGGGAGAGGCAATAAACACTGCAGATCAATGGTGAATAGCTTCCTAGAGTTCTTTGTACAGCAATTAATTGGATGACAAAGGAAAGGCAGCTGCAATGCCTCTACCTAAAGCAATTCCTCTCATATACTCTGGAAAAAGGAGAAACAGGAAAAATTCCTTCTATTTATTTTTGTGTTTGTTTAAAAAACCTAAAATGATTTAAACAATGTACCCCACTAACAGAAGTTTTACCTACTTTGCATTTGGGTGCTGTGTTTTTACAAGCTTGTAACAATTTGAAATTAGAAACTGAGCTTTTACCTCCACCATTTTTCTGAATTTTTTTCTTCCTAGATAACCCCGCCACCATTTCTGGATATAAACCATCATTTTGTTAAGGTACCTAAAACAAAATAAACAGAAATCAAAGTGATCTATTTCACAATATGAGGATGAAAATAAATGATCTCCCCGTCCATAGATCCATAATGCTATGCTGAAGATATGCATGTGCCTATTGTGTAAGAGGCAACAATGTCATAAACTGTAAAACCACAACCTGACTCCATATAGCAATGGTCTTTAAAGTGGGGATTGTGACACCCTTCGAGGTCACAACCTCAGGTCAGGGGGCCACAAGAGGATGGGATCCACTTTCTTGGAATCTGGCACTGGGCTTACCTGGGAGAATGTTTCATTGAACACAATGGAATTTACTTCTGAGGAGACATGGAGGAACATCCCAGTAAGATTGACTGGGGGTCCCAGACAGATTTTAAAATTTGAAATGGGGGCCCAGGCTCAAATGCCTGAATACCACTGCCATATAGGACCCCATGTACTTGGGATGTCAGACTGCAGCTGGAAAGGTCCTCTTTCCAGTATGCAAGGCAATTGTAGGTTCTTCTGTTAGGTTTAGGCCAAATGTGACACCTGCTATAACAGGAACTACAGTATTAATATTCTGCGTACCATGTACGCAGGTAGTGTGAGGGGGATTATGTGATAAGTAGGACCAAGGGAAAATGAGGTGAAAGAAGCTCATTTCTAGCACCAGCAGCAAATTTTAAAGTAAAATGGGCAACATGTCAACTCAGCCAGGTACACAGCACATCACTACAAGCAGAGCAGTTAATGACAAATACAGTTTTTTGATTTATTTACTTGCAAAGCCCACAGAAGTACTTCTTAAAGCTGTGCTTCTTAATTGAGATTGCAGAGCAAACTCAATTTAGCACGTACAGCACAATCCTAACCATGTCTACTCCAAAGTAAGTCCCATTGAGTTCAATGGATCTTACTCCCTGGAAAGTGTCTTTGAGATTGCAGCCACAATTTTTCTTTTTCTAAAAATAAACATTTGATTGACATACACAAATGACTTAATAGAGGATATTTAAATCACTACCTTTTTCAGCCCAACATTTTAAAAAATGTTTCTGAAATAATTGATACATGTACTATTATTTTTAAAAGGAGGATTTTTTTCTTTGTTTTCAAAGTATGATGATAAATTTGTGGGCAAGAATGTTTTAGGCACATCACTGAGACCTGATAAAATACTTAGGCTGCAATCCTAACTTGCAGTTAGGCCAGCACAATCCCCGGCATAAATCCTGTGCTGCCTTGGGGATGTCAAAAAAGTGCCATAAGACACTTCTGTCCAGCACATCGCACACACATACGCTGACCTCCCCACTCCATTACAGAAAGATATGACGTGAGTTAGGCCAGCCTTAATTTGTTAGGATTATGCCCTAAATAACTGAAACCACAGTTTAGCAGCCCAATCCTAAAATGTGCTTGTGTAACCAGGCCACAGAGCTTCCGCTGCATGCAGTGCAGCTTAGAAGGTGGAAGTCTCCTTTGGGCTTCTCCTCTTTGAACTTCTTGGATACACACCAGCTATGTGGCTTGTACATACCAGGGATCAACATGTAAGGGTCCAGGAATGAGTTTAGGATATAGCGAAGGAAGCCTCCACAAACCCCTCTCTCTTCCAGACCCTATCCTCCACACATTCTGTCCCGCCCACCCAAAATGCTAGTGTTGGGATCTGGCACTGCTGAGCTGACACAAACAACCACAGTGACCCAGCTAACTCTCAAGTAGGCGCACTCCTTCGTAGATCCAACATCAAGTTAGGATTGTATTGGAAATTATATTAAGACAATAATCTTAATATAAATAATATTATATAATTAATATAATATAATTAGTTTTGACAGCAAATAAGCTCCACTGAATGTAGCAGGGTTATATTATATTATTATATTATATTGTATTGTATTATTATATTCAGGGTTATATTGTGAATCAAATTACCTAATATATGCCCGAACTTTGCATCCTCGAAACCAACTCTGAATTTTGACAGCTGCATAATATTCGTGTTTTCGATATTCATTTACATGTCTGAAAACATAAGACACAATATTCATATTTTACCCAGTTATATTTAAGATTAGAACAACAACAAAAACGTAGCATTCTTTTATATTAGTTTATTGACAGGGGAAATGGGGAGGATCATATCATAATGAGCCAATATATTTATTATTTACTAGCTGAACGTACCTGTCTTGCAGGAATAAAATTTCCAGAATAATTGTGGGCCCAGTCATGGCTGGCCACTGGTGGGCACTCCAGGACACTAGGTGGTGGTGCTCAATGGCTCCTGGTAGGAATGCTTGGTCTCCACCGGTACCTGCTGCTGCCTGCCACTGCCCCCCCCCCCCCCGTACTCTTCAATGTCAGGTTCCAGTGAGTGCCCAGTGTCTGCTGGTGGCAGGTGCCTGTGTCCAGCTGTGTCCATCAGCGCCTGCTGGTGCCCAGCCATGCCCAGAGCCCACAAATATTCTGGAAATTTTACTCCCAGTGGCAGTTTCATTCTACTAGTCTCTCTATATAAAACTGAAAAGTCACTCACTCACTGACTCACTCATCAACGCCCAGCCAACGCCCAGCCAAAAGGCCTAGAAGCATGAAATTTAGGGAGCGTGTTCCTTCTATGAGGGGAGGGATCCACTAAGAACCGGTTTTTGGAATTCCAACCGGAAGGGGGTAAAATGGGGCGCAACACATTTTCCTCCCTATACATTGCATTGAAGAATCAGTGACTGGGGGATGTTCTGCCCCCACTCCCAGACCTGGAAGCATGAAATTCGGGGAGGGAGTTCCTTCTGTCACATAAACACCCACCAAGAACCCAGGTGGAGAAATTTAACTCTTCAGGGGCTGAAAAGGGGTCAACGTGTTTTTGTCTTATACTTAACATGGAATACTGACCAATATCCAAGCAATTTGGTGCTCGGTGCCTGGTGGGATGTTGTTCGAAGAGAGGGGTTGCACTGGGGAGGATGCTGCGCATGGGGGGTGTTGCGCATGAGGGGACAATGCGCATGGGGGGAAAATGCGCAGTGGGGAGATGGCATACAGGGGAATTTTACTCCTGCAACGCGGGTATGTTTTTGCTAGTTTATATACATAAAATTGAAGAGTGACTGACTCATCAATGCGCATCCCAAGCCATCAGACCTAGAATCATGAAATTTGGGGGTTATTCCTTTCATGATGTAGGCACCCACTAAGAAATAATAAATTATGCACAATAAATAACTAATACATTATATGCAACTCAGTTTTAAATGTAATAAGTAATATTGTGTTTAATTAACCATATGAACTTAATAGACAGTGATTTTGATTTTATCTTATTAGAGCCTATATTTTTCTTGGATGTCCTACAAAAGAGAACAAGAGGTGCCTTGTCCTCTTTTGTAGTTATGAAAACTTGTTCCCTGCCCTGGAAATAAGTCCATTGCCTTCAGTGGGACTTACTCTCAGGAAAGTGCGGCTAGGACTTCAGGCCCCAATACAATGCATGTCTACTCAGAAGCAAGCTCCATTGCTTTCAATGGGGCTTCCTCCCAGGAAAGTGTGGCTAGGACTGTAGCTTCAGGGCCCAACCCTAGGCATGTCTTCTCAGAAGTAAGCTCCTTGCCTTCAATGGGGCTTACTCTCAGGAAAGTGTTGATAGGAGTGGAGCCTTACAGCCCAAATTTAACTCTGTCTACTTAGAAGTAAGCCCACTGCCATCAGTGGGGTTACTCGCAGGAAAGCGTGGCTAGGAGTGCAGCCTCAGGACCCAGTGCTATGCGTGTCTACTCAGAAGTAGGTCCACTGTAGTCAATGGGGTTACTCGCAGGAAAGCGTGGCTAGGAGTGCAGCCTCAGGGCCAGTGCTATGTGTGTCTGCTCAGAAGTAGGTCCATTGTAGCCAATGGGGCTACTCGCAGGAAAGCGTGGCTAGGAGTGCAGCCCCAGGGCCAGTGCTATGCGTGTCTACCCAGATGTAGGTCCATTGTAGTCAATGGGGTTACTCGCAGGAAAGCATGGCTAGGAGTGCAGCCTCAGGGCCAGTGCTATGCGTGTCTACCCAGAAGTAGGTCCATTGTAGTCAATGGGGTTACTCGCAGGAAAGCGTGGCTAGGAGTGCAGCCTCAGGGCCAGTGCTATGCGTGTCTACCCAGAAGTAGGTCCATTGTAGTCAATGGGGTGACTCGCAGGAAAGCGTGGCTAGGAGTGCAGCCTCAGGGCCAGTGCTATGCGTGTCTACCCAGAAGTAGGTCCATTGTAGTCAATGGGGTGACTCGCAGGAAAGCGTGGCTAGGAGTGCAGCCTCAGGGCCAGTGCTATGCGTGTCTACCCAGAAGTAGGTCCATTGTAGTCAATGGGGTTACTCGCAGGAAAGCATGGCTAGGAGTGCAGCCTCAGGGCCAGTGCTATGCGTGTCTACCCAGAAGTAGGTCCATTGTAGTCAATGGGGTTACTCGCAGGAAAGCGTGGCTAGGAGTGCAGCCTCAGGGCCAGTGCTATGCGTGTCTACCCAGAAGTAGGTCCATTGTAGTCAATGGGGTGACTCGCAGGAAAGCGTGGCTAGGAGTGCAGCCTCAGGGCCAGTGCTATGCGTGTCTACCCAGAAGTAGGTCCATTGTAGCCAATGGGGTTACTCGCAGGAAAGCGTGGCTAGGAGTGCAGCCTCAGGGCCAGTGCTATGCGTGTCTACCCAGAAGTAGGTCCATTGTAGTCAATGGGGTGACTCGCAGGAAAGCGTGGCTAGGAGTGCAGCCTCAGGGCCAGTGCTATGCGTGTCTACCTAGAAGTAGGTCCATTGTAGCCAATGGGGTTACTCGCAGGAAAGCGTGGCTAGGAGTGCAGCCTCAGGGCCAGTGCTATGCGTGCCTGCTCAGAAGTAGGTCCCACAGCGTGCGGTGGGGCTTCCTCCGGGGGTGCGTGCAGAGCGGGGTCGGAGGCGTACCTGTTCCTGAGGTAGTACTCCTCCTTGAAGCCCGGGAGCCTCCCCTGCAGCCTGGCCAGAGTGGCCATCTTCCCTCCCCCTCCCAGGGATGGTTTACAAGCGTCGCCAGGGCGACGGGGCGTACCACGGAGGCCGTGGGGGGCGCGGGTGCTGCTGGCCCTGCGTGGGGGCTGAGGCGGGGATGGGGCCGGAGCCGGAGGGTCCGAGGCAGCGAGAGGCGGCGGTGGGGCGAGGGAGGGAGGCTGGCCTTGCCCCCGGGGGCGGCGAGGGCCCTGCGAGGAGGAGCCCCGCGATGGTGGCGCCCGGCTTCCTGCCAGGCCGCGGCTGCTTGTGGGAGATCACGATGGGGCACTGAGAGGCGCGGCGGCTGCAGAGTGGCTGCTCCGCTGCCCTGCCCGGCCACAGGCCCTCCCGGGAGCCTCCCTCAGAGTCTCTGCGAAGCGGCACCCGCCTCCCCAGGGAGCGGCCCAACCCAGGCCCGGGTACATGTTCCGGCTGGTGGCAGAGCCCAGCCCCTGCAGAGCTCCAGCCGCCAGGAAGAGCTGGTGAGGCCGGAGGGGGATGGGCGGGGGACAGACAGACAGACACAGCAGCTGCCCCCAACTAACCCCTACAGACCCCTCCCCCATAGCCAGCCACCCACCCTCCTCTTAACTACCATCCTTCCCTCCTACCTGCATATCATCCTTCCCACCCTCCCACCTACCTACCTACCTACCTACCCTCCCTCCACAACTACTTACCTTCCCACCTACCATCCTTCTCTCATAGTTACCCACACACCTACATAACTTCCCTCCTTCCTTCCTACCCTCCTATCTACCTACATAACTACTCACCCTCCCACTACCATCCTTCCCACTTACCATCCTAACTACCCATCCACATTCCTTCCTGCATAACAACTCACCTAGCCACCTTTCTACCTACCATCTTTGCCACCTACATATCCGCGTGCCTACCTACATATTTGCCTGCCCACCTTTCCGCTTATGTTCCTTCCATCCCTTCTACCCACCAAGTACTTTCATCCCCACATATCCTACTACTTAACTTCCTACTCTCCTGTCCACCTGCTTTCCTTCCAACCTATGTTCTTTACTAACCATGTACCTCCCTTCCATCCTACTTAACCTTTATCTACTTACTAGTTAGCTCTGAGGAGAATTAGACTGAAGGACTTAATTCATGTGTATGACCTGGATTGTGCTAGACTACTCTAAACTTGTAAATACAGTAAATAGTTAATCTGCTCCACTGTGTCTTTTTTCACTCTTGCGGCACCTAACAGTCACAGGACACAACTATCAGTCAACATCCTGATTTGGTTACAGGTCCAGTCACTGCTGTACTGGTCCTGTGAACTGGGTGCTGTGAGAGGGCTGCTGCTGCTGCTGCTACTACTGTTAGCAGTAGATGCTCCAGATACTTTCTGCATACTAAAGGACAGTGGACTTCCATTGCCTTATTGGGGAGAAGTGTTCATGTGTGCCTTGCACAGCTTGAATCAGATTTGGAGTTCTGCGACAGATGTGGAATTCTGGACAGATTCCTTCAAAACTGTGGCAAGGAAGAACCCCTTCGCTGGATTATTTGCATGTCTTTGGAGTCACTGCATATGTATACATTCCTAAGAATTTCAGAAGGGCAACATAAAGCCAGGAAAATGTACTTTCTGGGATACCAATCTAATCATAAGGCTTATTATTTTGAATATTTGCATTCTAGGAACATTGCTACAAGTGCAAGTGCCAAGTTCTTAGAAAATACTACAGGCTGGGATCGTGTGTCATGCAATCCTTCTCAGCTGCAGACCAGCCAGGAATGCACCATCCTTCATCTGTCCAGAAGGAACAGGAGGAGATTGGAATGCATCATTCTTCCTCTGTGCAGGAGGAGCTGTTTCCTAATGACTTAGGAGTAGAAGAAGAAGAGACTGAGTCAGACTCAGAAACAATAGTTTCTGGCTGTAGTCTGTACAAATGATGTCTCTACAAGAGTAGAGGATTGAGGATGAAACTTTGCAAATGCCTCCTTGTTCCACGAGAGTAAGGAGAGAACCGGACAGGTTCAAACAGGGAATAATCTGCCAAGTTTTCTTTGAACCTCAGTCATTTGACTCCATAAGTACTATTCCTATGGAGGCGCAAGTAACTTGGAAAGAGGCAGTCGCATATGAATTGCAATCTATGTATGATCTGAATGTGTATGATGAGGCTGATCTTCCTCCTGGTGAAAAAAGCAATTGGGTGTAAGTGGGTATTTAAGATTAAGAACAGCGCTAACGGGGCAAACAAAGGGCAAAGCCAGATTGGTTGCACAAGGCTTTGGGCAGTCTGCTACAGACTATGATGAGTTGTTTGCACCAAAACATGGAGCAGTGCAATGGGGCAAGAACCCCAATTGTGTGAGTTTGAGAGAGATGATTATCCCAGTCCAGCTTTTGACCCTCAGATATACAGGTCATTAATAGGCAGCCTTATGTATCTCAGCAATCGGAGCAGACCTGACATTTCTATTTCATGAACTCTTGCTCGGACTAGAAGTCATCCTACACAGAGGCACTGACTAGCAGCTAAACGTGTGTTAAGGTATCTCAAACAGACCATTGATATGTCCTTATATCTAGTACCAGGTGATAAGCTAGAACTGAGTATTCATGAAGACGCCAGTTTTGCGTCAGATGCTGAAACATGTCAATCTACCTCAGGCATAATTGTCTTCCTTGCAAATTCTCAGATCGGTTGGAAGTACATATGCACGTACCTACCTACTTACCTAACTTAGGCTGCAATTCTAAACACACTTTCCTGGGAGTAAACCATTGAATACAATAGGACTACTTAATTCTGAGTAGACTTGCTTAGGATTGCATTGTTAGAGTTGTGGCTTGGCTGGAGTCCTCCTCTTAGGCTTTAAAGCCTAAATGCAGGTTAAAGCCTAAAATATTAGATTGCCAACTGGCAAGGGCAGTGATTCTCAAACTGAGGGTCTGTGCCCCCCACCCTCCCAAGAGGGTCACAGTCCAATGTTTGGTGGTTGTGGAACTGGTAAGGATGGACCAGACTATGTGCCCAGCTCCATGATAGTATAGTACATAGGGAGTTAGGAAGTTGACCTGAGATCTGGAAGATCCAGGTTTGAATCCCTCCGCCATGAAGTTTTCCTGCGTGACCTTGGGCCTGTCACAGAAATTAAAACAGTTTTTAAAAAAATACTTGGCACCCTCATTGTGGTTAGTTCTCAGGAGTTTGGCGGAACAAATGTAAAAATAGGAAGGAGGATGCCTAGTTTACAGGTGGTGTGTATGCACAAAGAGGTGCATAGTTTACAGGTGGTGTATATGCATCTTTTAGGCTGGCAGAAAGATATTGGTGGGTCTAAAATAAATGTTTGCACAGCAGAAAAAATGAAATGTGATGGACTTAAGTGCATGACCAAGATAATGAGGTAATTGTGAATGGGATTATCTGAGAGGCTTCTACTGCTCAATGTTAACCATAAACATTCTAGAAGTCTGGCACGGTATTATTTGAAACTAGAAAATATCCCTGTCTCGTCTGCTGTTTGCTGGAAACATACTTGGTAGAAGCAGATGAAGCAATATTTCTTTTATCTGATTGTCATGGATGTGTACAAAACATGGATAGGAGGAAGGAGCTCTGATCTGGAAAGAAGAGAAGTAAAATATAACATTGTGTGGAAGAATGAACTATGTTTTCTTAAATTTTCTGAAATCCAAAGAGATTTTGATTGTATTATACCAGTACCCCTGCTTACTGGTCAAGAGACACTCTTTCAAGTGGGTGTTCCTCTTTTCTTTAGCAGGGGCAGAGTAACTGGCCCTCCACACCCCAGCAATGTCTGTTCTAGTGGCTTCTGCTGCTGTTCTTTTTGCGCTTTAGATTGTGAGCCCTTTTGGGATAGGGACCCATTAGCTATTAATTAGCTATTAATTTTTTTTCATTTTCTTGTAAACCGCTTTGTGAACTTTTCACTTGAAAAGCGGTATATAAATACTGTAGATATAGATATATAGATATTATTGTATTTTTATTTTTATTGTAAACATCTGTGATTTGATAAGTACTGCAGATCTGGTAACCAGCAGGCTGTTTTATTTTTTCTGTGCTAGCCAGTCCTCCAGAGTCTTTGGAATCCCTGTTGTCTTTTCAAGAAGGTATCAGAACTATATCAGTATTGTCCCTGTTAAATTTTGGGTGGGTGGCTTAAACAAGGAGTGTCCATGCATGGAATGTGATTTAGGGTCGAAGGTAACATGATGGCCAGTCCTATGCCTACACCCAACTCCGGTCGATAAAGATAACTTGCGACGTTATTGGATTTCTATAGTAGATAGCTTGCGACTTCATTGGATTCCTATAGTATCATTTCAATGGTTTGCATCTACTTGTTTCCCAGAATGCTTCTACTGAAATAATAGACAGTCATATATAACAGAAAGGCTCCCAGAAGCTAATGGTAACCCACATCTTGTGGTACCTGGGGGGCCAAATGAGAGGTTGACCTGCAGGTGAAGGAGCTTCTTTAACCTGTTCTGCTAGGGTGTGATGTGCCAGGCTGTACATGGTCGTAGCTTCACCTACTTCCCCTGCATTAACAGGGTCCCTGAGGACTCTCAATCAAGAATGACCATTCAGGGGGATGATCTGCTGTAACTCCACTGGTCAGTCCAGAGGGTTTAACAATTGGACCCGAGTTTAGCAAACTTCCAAGGCAGTCCAGCAGTAAATGAGAAGACTTTGGTCAACCCAGTGGGTTGGGAGTTACCCACAAGTGGAGCAGAAGAGTATTCTTTCGTGCCAGAAGGAGATGCCTATTGTCTGCTGAGGATCTCCATTTCTTCCTTACCTATTGTGATGCCCTTTGAACATATCCAAATGGATTTTATCAGGACAATGGTCTGAATTGCACTTGAATGTCAATTTGCATTGATGCTAATGGATTATGCCACCTTGTTCATAGAGATCATTCCACTTGGAAAATGCAAGCATGGGTCAAGTGATGACAGCAGAGGAGGGGAAAGCATCATGCAAAACAGGTGCACTGCACAAGCCCTTGACCAGCTAAGTGAGCAGGGATATAGGGAAGAACAAATTGGTGGGCAAATTGGAGATTTTCAAGGGAAGGAGAAGAGTGGTAATGTTGACAACATACTGCCACTCTCAATCCATGGAAGTACAAATAATCTGGGGAGGGTGGTAGAAGGATGGAGAGTAGGAGGAACATGTAGTGTTGGGGTGGATGGAAGATGGAAGGAGGGGTAAATCTCAGCAACACTAGTTTGTGCCAGGATCCTGTCCTTGCTCCCTCTCTCCTCTGTCCCTTACTCCCCTTGGTGCAACAGGCACCACCAGGCATCAGCAGGCAATGGGCATCCTACTGAACACTGGGCCTCCTTATTGGGCACCACCATGCAGTGGGCAGCAGGCACTGTTGGGCACTAGGTATTCCTACCAGGCACCTGCAGGCAGTACTGGGGACCAGAAGGCAGTGGAAACCACCAGACACCCATACTGGGCACCACTGGCCATCGGGCAGCACTAAGAATCGACCATTCCTGCCAGGCTCTGGGTGCCAGGCATTGCTGGACACTGCACATCCCTTTTGGGTACCAGGCATCAGTAGGCAACATGACCGGGCATTACTGGGCACCAAATAGGTTCTTAATTGATCCTTATATCACAAAGGAATACGCTCACCAAATTTCATGCTTCTATGTCCAGGGGTTGGGGCTGCGTGTTGATCAGGCAGTCTTCAACGTTAAGTCTAAGAACGAAAACACATTGCACCCCTTTTCACCCCCTTCTGGTTTGAATTTCTAAAAATTAGTTCTTACTGGATGCCTACATCACAGAAGGAATACTCTCCCCAAATTTCACATTTCTAGGTCAGGGAGCTTTGGCTGGGCAATGATGAGTCAGTCAGTGTGTCATTCATTGACCCTTCAATGATGCAAACCATTGAAATGGTACTATAGGAATCCATATATCAATTTTATATACTGTATACAGTGGTACCTTGGTTTATGAGTAACTTGGATTGCAAATTTTTCAAGACAAGCAAAGATTTCAAAGAAATCCGGAACGGATTATGCTCATAAACCAAGGTACCACTTTATAGATGATAATGATATTTATATACCACTTTTCAACATAATATGATTTACATTGCAAAAATAAGTCACTATGGCTGCAATCCTAAAGACACTTTCCTGGGAGTAAGACACATTGAACACAATGGGGCTTACTTTTGAGTAGACATGGTTAGGCTTGTGCTCTATATTGTTCCCTATCCCCACAGGGCTCACTGTTAAAAAGAAACAAAAAACTGGGAGAGATACCAGCAGCCATCACTGGAAAAGAAGCCAAGCTTGGGTAGAAAGGGACAGATGTTCTTTTCCTGCTATGTATAGTACTGTTATCCTCCTGTATCTGATATCAGTGGCTTAGCTTATCTGTTGATCCAGGGTGCATCCTCATTACAATACCTTTTTCTATTAGAAGTGATGGATGTATTTTTTTAAATAAAAAAGGAACATTCTTGCTTAATTGCTTAACCATGCAAGCAATGGGCCTGCGCACTATAGGGCACTAATTGAACTTCAGTAGCTCCTGCTTCCTGTTAATATACAATTAGAGCACAATCCTAACCATGTCTACTCAAAAGTAAGCCCCATTGTGTTCATTGGATCTTACTCCCAGGAAAGTGTCTTTAGGATTGAAGCCTATGGCTGCAATCCTAAAGACACTTTCCTGGGAGTAAGACTCATTGAACACAATGGAGCTTACATCTGAGTAGACATGGTTAGGATTGCACCCTTAGTCTCCTCCCTGTAAAATGCAGGCTCTGCTACATATCACAGTCTTCAATTAAGCAAGACTGTTCATTGGTTAACAAGAAACAATAGCTTCAATATTTCTAAAGAACAAAACAAGTCAGTGGGCACGGCAGGTGTGTTATTTATAGAGTTCTATCATGTATATATACATATATATATGGTTTCCTTATTCATGGGAGGGGGCTGGAATGAAACCTTATCTGTACATGGAGATAGTATATTGCAGTAAGATTTTCAGTGCAATCCTAAGCATGTCTACTCAGAAGTAAGTCCCATTGTTTCAATAGCACTTATTCCCAGGAAAGTGTGGTTAGGAGTGCAGCCTTAGTTTGATAAACATCTTATTTTGTCAGAATACTATTACTATAATTATATCACATTAGAGTGATGGAGAGTGAGAATGATTTGAGGATGTTGGGTTCATGTAAGAATATCTTGGGTCAGAGCCACTAGGGTTCATGCAAAGAAACAAGGCACACCCCTTCTTCCTAAGTTTTGGCATATTCATGTTTCTTGGAGAGGGACATGCTTTCACCTCCAGAAACAACTCTGGGACATTGAAGAAAGTATTGGAGTAGCGTAAATCTATCATGTCCCAATAGAAGCATTGGGCAGAAACAGCAATTCAAGGAACAGTTTTTGTCTTTTCCAATGCCCTGCATAAGCTACCCTATATTCTACCCTATATTCTCTGCAGTATGTGAAAGGACTTGGCAGGATGACTATAGGATTCTTTTAGACATAACTAAAATCTTTATTCATATACTGCCAAATAGAATTTAGAATAGTTGTTTCTAGAAGGATTAGAATTATTATGATTCTAATATGATAATTTTAGAAGTTTGTTTTCATGTAATTATTTGTAACTGGTGTTTTTTTTCTTCATTGCAGGCATTTTAGTAAGACCATGGAGGAGCTAGTTCATGATCTGGTCTCTGCGCTGGACGAAAGTTCAGAACAAGCACGAGGAGGCTTTGCAGATACAGGAGATCATTCACGCAGTGTCTGTTGTCTTCTAAAACGGCAGGCCCGAAAGCGAAGAGGGCGAAAAAGACGTCCCTTTAACACCCATAACCCCTGGGAAACTGGTCATTGTTTAAGTGAAGGTTCTGATTCCAGCCTTGAGGAACCAAACAAGGATTACAGAGAGAACCATATTAGTAAGAAAGACCATAGTGATTCTGATGACCAATTACTTGTAGCAAAACGGAGACCATCTACAAATTTAAATAACCTCAGGGGCAAAAGACCTCTATGGCATGAACCTGATCTTGCTGTAGACAACTTAGGAAATAGGACTCTGCGTAGAAGACGAAAAGTGAAACGAATGGCAATTGATCTTCCTTCAGAAATAACAAATACACTGACATTACCCCAACAGCAGGATAACATTAAGGATCAAGAAATGGAACATGACAACCAGTCTTGCCAATATCAAGAACTAGCAAAGAGCAAAGTTAAAAAAAGGAAACTAGCTGCAAGTAGGCAAGGACCAGAAATTTTGGATGAAGGAGTGGTCATAGAGAATGATGAAATCAACCAGGCAGGCAAGGATAAAATGGAGTATGAGGAGCAAAAGGGTTCGGACGAAAACATGAGTGACAGGTTATTTTTAATTAATTTTCATATATTTAAAAATGTTTTTTTCTTCTTTATTATGCAAGTATTGAAAAATATAACATCAAGTCCTATTTCTGTATTTCAAGATCATAACACTATAACGTTTACTATTTCGTCGTTGAACACTTCTTGACTCTTTACTTGACTCTTTATCCCCTATTCTCAGCGTTCTGATTATGAATGAATTGTACAGTCTATGAAATATTTTTCTTGTACTACCATGTAAATATTTGAAATTTATCTGAAAATGATATTCTAAAGACATAATGTGCAGGGTAATTTTGTACATCGTTGTGCAAAATTCAGTGGGATGCTCAAAGGAAGTGTTCATAGTAACTTTGGCCTTATTGTATAACAATTTTGTTTTAATACATTTCATGGGAGACATTGAAATGAAAATGAGATAGAGACAGATTTAAGATTTGATACTGAAGAATTAGCAAATAGTAATACTTGACATACTTGACTTGCATACTTGACATAAGTAGCAGAGTCCAGCTTTTATTGTTTCAGAATTTTGGTACAGTATTTATAATTTTTTTAACTCATAGCACACACTCTAGAGCTCCAGTTTTCTCCCAGATTTGGCATTTTATCCCAAATTTGGCTTCTAAACTCACTGTTGCATTTCATATTCTTCTTAACCAATTCAAAATGGGTGTTTATTGTAGCCACATGTTTTGCAGCTCTGCCTTTAGTTGAAGGTATTGCCTCCCTACCCAGGATATAAGTAAGCAAGGAGCCTTAGTATACAGGTTAAACCTTGGCATCAGCAAAGTTTGGTTCCAGGAATCTCCATAGATATGCTTCTTATTGCATTCAAGTACAATGGCGCCTCACGTAACAAGCACCTCACGTAAAATATGTTCCACATAACAAACGAAAATTTCTCCAGGATTCTGCCTTCCATAACAAACTGTACTTCACATAACAAACACGCTCGTCGTCAGTTGGGGCAGACGCGCTGGCCAGCAGCCCTTTTAAAAAGAATCAGGGCTGCCTAGCACACCTGCCCATAGCGAAAGCAACACTTCCATGCTGTTCCTCCTGTGGCCAGACATCCACTGGTTAGAGGGAGAGAACAGTGGAGAAGAGGGAAGCAGCTCAGGGTTAGCCAGAAGGGAGCAGGGGAGAGAGAGAGGCTCAGGATGAAGAGAAGGAGAAAGTGGTGAGACACTTTGAAAGTGTCTTAGATTGCAGAAGAAAGTGTCTTTGATTGCAGCCTCCTACCCATTTCTCCTACCCATTTCTGTTAAATGGTTCTTACTCCCAGGAAAGTGTCTTTGATTTTAGCCTCCTAACCATGTCTACCCAGAAGTGAGCCCCATTGTGTCAAATGGCTCTTACTCCCAGGAAAGTGTCTTTAGGATGCAGCCTAAGTAGACTTCATAGGATCATACACATCAAATGCATGTTTTGAATTCAATTCCAGTTTTTTGTCATCATTTTTACATCCAGTTAATATTTTTATATGAATATTTTTGAGTTCTGGAACCAATCTTCTGAGATTCCATTATTTCCTATGGGAAAATCCGCTTCACGTAATAACATTTCACGTAAGAAACATGCCTTTGGAATGAATTAAATTTGTTACGTGAGGCACCACTGTAGTTGTTTATCATGATAACAAGGTTTGCAATTAAGCAACATGAATCTATTTCCCTTTCCCAGTGCTTAAAACATCTTAGTTTCAGCTTTCCCTTGCAAAGCAATATCAATACAAATATCATTTTGTATTCTTGTGAAAATCATGTGAGGGAAGGGAGAGGTCTGCCTCCCAGCTAAAACCAAAACTAAACTGAACCCTTTCTGATGGCTTTCTCCGGCAAATTTAATTGCCTGCCACATTTTTATGTTAACAAGGCTGCTTTTAAGCCATTAACTGCTACTTAAGGGATGTTTATTTTTTTTTAATTTAAAGGGCCAGAAAACTGCTGATGATTAGATTATACTTGTACTTTCAAAAATGTTTATATTTGCTACAAGATTAGGAAGCTAATGATTTGGTACTGTATGGAGGAGGAGCACTTTAGTGATCAGCATTTATTTTTAACAGTGGCCTATGAACAGCAAGTAAAAATAATCACAAAGTGTATTTAAAATTATTTCTCTCCTCCAGCACCATAATTCAAAACATCTACCCTTCCATGGTCAGCCTTTGTGGTCCAGCTCTTGCTGATAGGCCAGCTCTTGCAGCCAAACATTATCACAAGGATGGCTTTAACTAGACAGAACTTTGTCAGCAATGTGACGTCTCAACTTTTAATTAAGTTGTCTAGCTTCCCCCCATCCCAAAGTAGATGTCTGATTTTTTTGGCTGCAATTTGCAGAGATCTTTGAGCCCAGAAAAATAACCTGTTACGACTTCCATCTCTTTCCCTTCCATTTGCCATGAACTGATGGGACCAGAAGCCATGATCTTGGTTTTTTAATGTTTAGTTTTAAACCACATTTTGCACTTTCACACTGTTCAAGAAGTTCCTTACTTCCTCTTCACTTTCTGCCATTAGAGTTGTATCATATGCGTATCTGAGATTATTGATATTTCTCCCATCAATCTTAATTCCAGCTTGTGATTCATCCAGGCTTTCTCATAATGTACTCTCATAACGTACAATCATAATGTACATATTGTGTACATAATGTACATACAGTTTGTGATTCATCCAGGCTTTCTCATGATGTACAATCCTGATTTTGGGGGATTGTGTTCACATACTGGCAAATGGGACAGAGGGTCCTTGTCCTGATTTTGTGGAAGAGAATTCTAGCAACCCTTAGGCTCAAGTGGCAAAGGCTCTTTGAAACAAAAGCAGTATCCAAACAATTTGAGTTAAATATGAAAAGGTAAGAACCAGTTCTGCTGCTGCAGTATCTTGTCACTTGCTCCCACCATACTACACCTATCCAAGAGTGAGCGGCTCCATTTTCAAGGCGTAAACTTATTTCAATGATCAGAACTGGTGGATTATAAAAGGCTGTATTGCAGCTGTACATTTCCCTGCTCCAAACATGTTGCTAGTAGACAACAAAGCTGTAAAAAGTGCTTTTCGCCACAAGTGCCATCCTCTTCTCAAAATTCGGTTCTCAGTCTCCTGTACTTCTTCCAAGCTACTCTTTTTGCAATTTGAATCTGTTACTTGAATATGGGTGAGCACAACAGGATACAAATGAGGGTTTGCCAATAAGCCATGCTGAAAATATTTTCCGCATCTTCACTGGAATTGACAGATCCTGATATGTTGTAAAATTACCCTTGCACCTACTGCAGTTGAAGAAATGTTAATAAACCAAGTAGAAATTTTAAAACTTAAATTGCAAGGAATAATATGTACATCTGATTTCAAGTTTTGGTTCTGTTCACATAAAGTTCTGTCACATTGATATGAGGAAGACTAGATTAATGTTACATACCTATTTGTCCTGTAGAGCAGTAGTTCTCAATCTTCCTAATGCCGTGACCCCTTTATAAGTTCCTCATGTTGTGGGGACCCCCAACCATAAAATTATTTTCATTGCTACTTTATAACTGTAATTTTACTACTGTTATGAATTGTAATGTAAATATCCGATATGCAGGATGTATTTTCATTGTTACAAATGAAACATGTTTTCTATGCACACATTGAACACAGTGGGATTTATTTCACAGTAGGCATGCATAGGATTGGGCCCTGAGGCTGCAATCCTATCCACATTTACATGGGAGTAAAGTCCCCCTGACTATAATGGGATTTATTTCAGAATAGGCATGCATAGGATTGGGCCCTAAGGCTGTCAGTCAGCCCCAGTGCATGCACAGCTACAGCCGGAGGTCTGGCAAGCCTGACCTGGCCCCCTGCACTAGGGGTCTTTAGGCGACCCCCAGGAAAGCTCTAGGTGACCCCCCAAAGGGGTCCCGACCCCCACTTTGAGAAACGCTGCTGTAGAGGTTTATGAGATTTTGTTTTCTGAAAAAAATAATGAAGTGAAAATTTATTTCATAGGTTTTGAACAGAGAAAGATAAACTATACAAATATAACAGGCTGTATTTTGGATTTTGAGAGGGGAGAGAATAATATATCTGCATTTAGTGTGAAATAGAGGCCCTCCCTAAATGGTACCCTGGTATACTTTGTTTGAAGGCTCTAGATGCTTCAGATATTACATGATAGTAAATATTTGGATCACTGCTTCCACAACTACTCTGCTCTTTGATGCATGTAACTGTATGATGATCATGGTGGTAAGCCCATATACACATTTACATTTTTAATAGGTGTTGCTAAAATGTTTGGAGATTATGAAAAACACTAGGTAAGAAACTGCTCTCAGTTGAAAGTTAAGAGGAAAATTGTAACCTATGTTTTTTTTCTTTTGTCATAATCACATTGATCATATTTTTTTTCCCTTCAGGGTGACCTTTACTTTGATTTACTAGGTTGCCATAGCTGTAAACGTTCTACCTTCTAAATAATAAAATTTTAGAGAATCTTTATGTGGTGCATCTTCCAGAATATTTGCAAATTCTAAGAACTCTGTCTCTAAACACTTGTATTTCACATGTTGAATTAAGTCTTATAATGCTTTTGATTAAGATTTCCCCCTCCCTCTTTTTTCATTGAGAAGTGGTATTTGGAATCAAGCTGAATTGCACAGCATAAGAAAGGATCAGCGAGCATTTGATAGGAACAGATAATAAAATGCATCAATTGTGTCAGCACCTCACTGGAGTCACATCTGGCTTACTGTCAGGGACCCATTAGATTCCTGTGGTTTTATGTGCCAAAAATAATATGTTCTGCAGTTAATGGAACTGAGATGTTTTCATTTTTATGTTATCTTCTTATTTTCCTTTAGATTTTGCCAAGCTTAAGTTTCATCTGTGTAGTGTTGCCTCTTAAAATTTTTTTAACTGACATAACTAATCACACTTTTGATCTGTTTTTTTCTTCATTACTACAGTGAATCCAGCAGCCTGAGCAGTAGTGATGCTGGTTTGTTTACCAATGATGAAGGAAGGCAAGGTATGGAAGAAGCATGATATATATTTTGTTTTCAAAATGTCATCTAGTTAATTTCTATAAACACTGCATGTAATTTTGCAGGTTTGACCTTTATCCCTTAAAAATATTAAACCCTAGGAAATTTGGAGATAATAATAATAATGGTCTTTTTTGTTTGTTTAAACCTTAACTGTTTTGTGTTTGGGACCCAAGGTAATAGTGCAATCAATTTAAAACTTAGAAAGACATATAAAGTCCTGATCCTATGGGCCAGGAGCACTGGCAGTGGGGTACAGCATTGATACTTGGTGTTGTAAATGTGTCATAAATCATGTTAATGGAACCAGGGGACACAGACAGCCAAAAATTAGCTAGCACCATTCAGTCCTGGGCCTATCTAGGGATAAGTACCACGTCTGAGCTGTAGTATGATGTTTCAGAGCAGGGGAAAGCATTCTTTGCTGGGAGAATAGAAAAATATCTGGCGAGCCTCATTGGAGACTAGAAAAATATCTAAGGACCCTGTGCTCCTCGATTTAGATCGAGAGAGGATTCGCCTGAACTTGAGTCAGTTCAGTAGTTGACTAATTCCTCCCAACTGTACTTGCCAAGGGGCAACTTCTCCATGTTCCAACCCCTTTGTGTCCCAGATATGTCTCCTACTACTTCCCAAAATATCAAAATACTTAGAATACCTAAGACTCCACACGTCTGTTATGTCAATCAGGGCATCATTTTTGTCTCACTATGTTTTCAATGTAACAGGCCATAATTACACAGGCAATAGAAATGCTTTGATAGGCTTCAGGACCATGTCATCCCCAACATAACCATTTACCAGTGCGCCCACTATCAGTTGACCGTGCACATAAAATAAAACATTACACATCTACCAAAATAAGGGTGAAACTATACATAAATATATCTAAGAGTTTCAAATGTTGCTTTAGTGAAGTGTATAATTTCTTGTTCTTAATTTTTTTTGTTTGGTTTCTAATAGCTATTAAAATATTCCAGGTATCTTGATGTTTCCTGTGGTACTGTCATGTTTCATTTAAAATCAACTTTTTCAAAACTTATTTCTTAATGAATTTAATTAGATTAATTTTATTTTGGTCGCATCTGCTCATAATTGTTTCCCCCTTTATATATCATACAAATCATGAAATTAAGCTAATTATGTACCATTCTCATCTGCAAAGAACTGGTTACACAGTTTTATACCTTTTAATTCCCTGTTGGAGATTAAAGCTTTTTTTTAAAAAAAATGAATCTACAATAACCAAATGAATTTCCCTGCTGTTATCAGAAAAGGATTAGCCAATTTATTATTTTTCATTTCTATATTGCCTGCAAAATACTATATTTTAGATCCCTCTTCTCTTATAATGGCAATCCTTGTGCTAGGAAATGCAACGTTTCAAAAAGCAACTAGTGTGAAAGTGGAAAATGATTCTAATTATGAGTTAACATAAATATTTATTATTACAGGAGATGATGAACAGAGTGATTGGTTCCATGAAAGTGAATCTGGAGGTGCCTGTGGGATCACAGGAATCATTCCTTGGTGGGAAAAAGAAGACTCCGCACAACTGGAGAAGGAACTGCCGGATCCAGTCTTTGAAAGTATTTTAACAGGCAGTTTCCCTCTCATGTCCCATTCAGGCAAGAGAGGTCAGTAAAATTTAAAAGGCAGAATAATATAGTATTGTAAAATCATTAATTACTTTTCAGAGCACACTAGATTACTGGATGTTTGTGGTCAGTAGGTCTTTTTGTCTGTTTTTACACCACCCTAAACCAGGAAAGCACCTTCATTGACACCTTCATTGAGCTATCCACTAGCAACTCTAGATCTCTCTGCGCCTCTATCTGTGACAGAACACAAGAGAGATCTAGGGTGCTAGATCTTTGATAGCTTTGATAGCTCAATGAAAGTGTTGTCCCAGTGTGTAGTGGCAGTGAAGAAGACAACTTTCATGCTTGGGGTCATTAGAAAAGGGATTGAAAATAAAAGGCAAAAATTATAGTGCCATTGTACAAACCAATGGTGAGGCCACATTTGGAGTACCGTGTCCGGTTTGGGTTGCCACATCTCAAAAAGGATATAGAGGAAACGGAGAAGGTTCAGAGGAGAGCGACCAAAATGATTGTCTGGAACACCATTCGTATGAGGAAAGGATACAGGATTTGGGGCTCTCCAGTTTAGAAAAGAGGCACTTGATGGAAGACTTGATTGATACATACAAAATTATGCAAGGGATGGACAGAATGGACAGAGAGGTGCTCTTTTCCTTGCACATAACACCAGATCTAGGGGACATCCACTAAAATTGAATGTTGGGAGGGTTAGGACAGACAAAAGAAAATATTTCTTTACCCAACAAGTAATTGGTCTGTGGAACTCCCTGCCACAGAATGGGGCGATGGCATCTAGCCTTAGGCCCATATCCCAAATTCAAATTAAGCCCTTTGCAATGGAGCAGTTAAGGTGACTTTCCATAAGATAATACTAGATGGTGACGTAACTGTGTGAACCCGTAACTGCTCTGGATTTTGCCCTTTATGTCTTTAAGAAAGGATTAGACAAATTCCTAGAGGAAAGGACCATCACAGGTTACAAACCATGAAGTTTGTTGGCAACCTCAAAATGCCAGATGCAGTGAATGCAGATTTCTTATGTGCTTCCTGAGCCATCTGGTGGGCCTCTGTGTGATACAGGAAGCTGGACTAGATGGGCCTTTGGCCTGATCCAGTGGCGGCTCTTATGTTCTTCTGTGAAGATTTATCTGACCACAGTACCTGGCATATAGACAAACCTTTATGCTTTTATAGTTGTACTGAGTTATTGTTCTGGGTCATTGGGATTTTATCTGTGTGCAGTCCTGTTCATTGATGCAGCCAAAGATTCCGATTTCAGAATTTTTTACAACTTCCTTTGCTATATTGTTGCTTAATGGATAATGCTGCCACAATATAAAGTATCCTTCATTGTCATGTCAAAACCATGACTTTATGTAACACTTCCATAAAGGTTGACCAAATGAGTCCAACAAAGGTTTGGAATAATATTATGGAGAGCAAAATTTTTTGAGAAGAGCAAATCTTTATTTCAAAAATTCATCCTTGGTAACTGTGGATATATTTTGTGTTATGTTTGTTTAAACATAGCTGTAATTCTCTTTTGTAGATTTCCAAACAAGATTTAGTCATCTTCATGGAATGCCAGCAAGAAGCATCAAAAAAGCTGCAGGAAACCCTACCACAATGGTATGTGAGTTCTTATAATTTACATAGAATTGCATTTTCCTTTTAAATTGACGCTTCTTTTTTTTAAAAAAAACTGCTGTTTGTGCATAACAGAAAATAGCTTTGTTATGGGGCATAGTCAGAGTGGCAAAACTTATTCACTTAAATTTTTACACTATCAAACATGGGTATAAGCAACAATCTTTCACTGACTCAAAACATAACTTTAAAGTCTATTCCTTCTAATGCTTTTAATACCTGGTTCTCTTTTCAGAACTGTATCAGTTCATTGCACACAATGTGAATGCTCTTCCTGAAGGTCAAACTGACTGCATTTGGTATTGTCTAGAGAAGCTATAAGTATTAAAGTGATATAGTTATCTTTTAATTCAGGAAATAATTCCTTATAACTTTTACCCCGTGGCCATTTTTTGGTGTTATGGATAAAAATGAGTTTGACTATATACAGAGCCCTCTTTATGCTTACATTACAGGATCCTGATACTAATTTAGAATAACCTGAATGCATTTTGCACCATCGCTAATAAAATAACTATGTTGTACTATTAGCATAGTTGATAAAGCAGCAGGAAATCCTGAAGTACTAGATAGGAAAATATTTTGAGAGCAGTGAGAAATGAGAAAATAATGTCATAAAATATGAAATGCAAATAATGGAGATAAAAATAGAGGAGCTTCCCTGCTCACTCAAAGTAGAAAAGAGAAAGAAAGAACACTGATCCTGGAATTCAAGCATTCTTCTCATTTCATAGTAGCACAGCACTGAAAACAAATGCTTGACCTATCAAATTCATTTGAAACTGCTTAAACCTGACAATCCAAGATCTCCGCTCATTTAAATGTACTGTAATAGGATTATAACCAAAGAATCTGTGGAAGCCTTCTTGAGAAATGCAGGGAAATTTTAGAATTCTTTGTCAGGAAATAGGCAGTTCTGAGCTGGATAATCTACTTTAAAACCTTGGCCTGTGAACTTTGTCTTTAGTGGTCATGAATCAGATGAATGGTATCTAGATGCTGGTTTCAAATCTCCCTATTTTTATTTTTGGTTCACTGCTTGCTTGAGCATATCTGGGATTTGTAGCCCATTTTCTAGGCTTATTGCAGTCTCACTCTGGTATTTTATAGAAGCTATTACAACTGATAGGTTAACTTCATGGTATTGATGATACATGGCTTAACCACGCTAAAAAGTGCCTTCCCTCTCTAAATTGTAAAAAGGTGATTAAGTTTCAACTGATAGAGATATACTGTATCTGTGTATACATATAAGAGACAAGAATTGTTTTCTGGTGCAGTATCTCAATAGCAAAAACCCCATATTCCAATATGTAAAGGATGTTATAATATTGTGCCATATGTGGAAGTATTTTGGAGTGTTAAATAGATTTCTAGAAAGCTTGAATATATCTGTGTCATCAAATATTTGCTTGAAGGCACTAGCATGTCTCAAAAATTTACTATCACTACTGTTGTTGAACATGTGTTGTTGAGAGTGTGGTCTGTTTTAATGATTTTCTTTGTAATTTTTGTAGGGGAAAAATATTTGCTGGACTATTTTTTAAAATATCAAGTGTGTGCTTGCTAGCTGTCTTGTCATTCCCATATACACTATAGAGAAGCTTTGTTGGGATTATAGATGTACAGACTGCTACAAGTGCAACAACTGTGTACTGTATAAGTAACAAGTAATATGTGAGAAGTAACCCTACCCCACCAGTATATTTGTTAAGGCAGAAGGCTTGTGCTTATTATTTATCAGTAATATTTCAAAGGCAATCTTTAAAATATGAAAATCCAATGGCAAAAAGGAAGAAGAAATGTAATGCTAGTAACTATTAATGCTAGTAATTGTTAGTAATGCAGAACAAGAAATAATTACTGCTATTAGCATTAGTTACACGGAAAGTACAGGTTAACACTAAAAGTAGAAGTACTTTGAGAAAGAGTAATTTCCTCAGCGAAGGAGAATACAGGTGTCCCTCATCCACTAGGGTTCTGTTCCAGAACCTCTCAAAAATAAAAAAGTAGATAAAAAATGGAAAAATAGATTTAGGGCACAATCCAGAGTAACTACGGGGAGTCCTTGCTCCGGTGTAAGAACAATTTGCTCTGGATTACAATATGAATTTCCCATAGGTTTTAACTAGATGGTGCTGTAACTACGGGTACATGTAATGTCTCTTACGTGCTCCCGTAGTTACTCTGAATTGTGGGGTAAAAGACCCACTTCCAGGCTTTTGCTCCTCCATTGCACCTATTGGATTTGCAGTGGCCATTTGCATTGAGTCAAATCTGTAAATAAAAAAATCCATGTATAGGAAGGTTGGACCTATTCTTCAAATGCAACTTATTAAATGGAATTGAGATGATGATCTAATTGTTTTACTTTTAACACAGATGAGCTTGTTACGTCTTCACTAAAACAGTAGGTCAAAACCTATGGAAAAAGAAAGCAGGAGAAGGATATACTTTCTGATGAGATTTCTTGTAATTACAGTGCGAACTATAAAAATTATCTATATTGTACATAGATACTTACATGCTTGTGCATGTGCACATATACATATATAAACATACTTGATCATGAAATTCTGTTTAGCACATAGCATCCATGTTGCCTAATATATTTGGCTTCCCAGAGATCTCACAGTAATCTACAGTGGACCAGACATAGGAAACTGGAGGATTGTTTTTATTGTCCATTTGTAAAGAATCTGTATAAGCTTTGATTGGATTGAATTTCATGGCAATTCACTAATTATAGTACCGTTTACATAAAAATCCTAGTAGCTTTTACATAAACATCTCTCATAAGCTTGTCTTCTCTTAGGAGATAGACCTTCTTCCAGGGGCTTCTCTGAGGAAGAATTAATGCCACTAGGTTCAGGTTGGATCAATATTTATTATTTGCATTTATAAATATTCATAAATAATTTATCACTTTGGTCCACACGTTATTGTAAAAGACAATACTACAATAACATAAAAACTAAGAAGGCAAATCCATATGCAGGGAGCAGCATTCTTCAATGAACACCACAGTTTGAAAGCCTTATGAAACGACAAATCAATAAGCTTCAAAAAAATAAAACTTTTTCAAAGTGGGCTAAACCCAAGGAGTCACCAAGCATCACCACAAAATACTCTTTCCTGTACAAATGCCATTCTTATCTTAGCTAAGGGGAACATGTATCTAGCACATTGCCTACTGTGGTTGCATTTGATTTTAGTTAATAATGGTTGGTTTTAGTTAATAATAATAGAAAGTAAGTACACCTGCTTTCATCTGTCCCTCTTAAGTGGTCTACTAATGTAATATTTCACAAAAAATTAGGATTTTTTGAAAATATCCATCCTAGGACTCATCATTTAAAAAATCCATCCTAGGATTGCAATATTTTAAAGTGTATTTTCAGAACTAGTGATTCTTTTAGTTGCCAAGTTCTTAACAGCTGCTAAAAATTTGTGAAATATACAGAAAAGGACATCCTACATTCTAATCCCACTGTTTAAATGAGCCCACTATATGGCTTTAGGTATGCTGCTACTCTTCAGTTTTAGTCCTCGGTCAGCAATACAGTGATAATGGTTCAGATTTTCTTACACAATATAGTGATAAAAATTCTGATAATAGTTTGGACACATCTTACAAGGTGGTTGTAAGGATTACTGAGATATTTCAAGCATTTTTAACACTGAGAAAAGCACTATATGTTGTCTTCTAGCAAAGTTGGAAGTAGAAAAATTTGTCATGGGGAGACATGGAATCAGTCACAACAGAAGGTCACCTGGTGACTCATCTGAGCTTCTCCTCAGGAATGTAGTCAGGAATTCCAGGGTCTTAAGGTAAAAGAAATACAAAATATTTCTAAGAAACAGTAGGGGTAAGCACAAATCCCTCTGTACTGTAGTTAGTATTTCTGTTCAAGCCAACAGTGATAAACACTATCCATATAACATAGAAGATTTACTTTAAGTTTTTGTTTCAGAAACACCACATTTAAGCAAAGAAAAAGTCAGAAAGTTTTTGGAGGAGAGGCATTGGGGCTGAGTTTTGGGAATTGGTAAGGACAACACTGGGTACTAGACAACACAATCCTAACTTGCACAGAAGCAGGCAGCCTGACATATGTGGTATGAATCCAGCAGATGTATAGATTTGAAAAGGAATGCTTACCCATCACCCTAGGTAACACTGCAGGAACCCTCATTGGGTCTGCTCAGATTGGTTCCACTGATCTTGGTGGCACAAATCAGAGCAGCCCAAGCTGTTCAGCAACAGCTTGGATTAGCACAAGAGCTGTGTATCAGCCCCCACCTTACACTCCCTGGACTCCTGCTGCCTGCCCTCCCCCATCCTGAAATGCTTCTTGCCAACCTTCTCCCATCCCCTTGCTCTGGCTGAAGTCCCTGCAGCAGCATCCCCTCCAGTCTGGGTGATGCAAACATGGTGTGGGCACATTTGTGACACCCATGGGCCAGGCCAGCACAGGGGACCTGCCCAAGGATGCTTCAGGATTGTACCCTTAACTCATCATTTCCTCTTTAGGAATTAAGTAAGAGTAGTCAGGAATATGTTAAGAGCCAAACAGTTCAGTTTTGAAATCTCAGTCTACAGTCTTTGCATGCAGGCACACTGATGAGCACAAGATTCCACCTGTGTTTTCCTGCTGCACAGAAGATAGTCATCTCTGAATACTCCATTAACCTGTTAAGAACAGAGTCAGATAACTCCAAAACAGGTTAGTGATCTTGTCAAAGCTTGATTGCTCAAAAACTCAAGTTGATCACCCCACAATACATCCTGGAGTTCTAGAGTTCACCACATATAACCCCTTTCCGCAGTGCAACCAGAAACTGTCTTATTTACTGATAACATTTGCTGGCTTAGGGTGTCTGTATAGTACTTGCTAATTATGTCTTTCAGATATTTAATCATATACAACAGTTTTATAGTAATCTGCATTACAGATGTGTTTATTTCACATTTATGAGTGTATCTCTGACTTGCGTTCAAAGATATCTGGTTTAGTTTTAAAGCTATCACTTAAAACTGTGCATTCTTTTATATATGTTTTACTATACCCAATATTGGCTATTGCTAAAAGTGCACAATTTTTTAAGAAAACCCTTTTGGGTTTGATGGATTTGTACTCTTCAAAGGGAAACAAAACACTAAATATTTCTAATCCTGCATTATTTACCGCATGGATGGTTAAAATGCTACTTTAAGTCTCATAAAATTTAGAGGAAGAAATCTGCCAACTGTAGCAGGAATTAGATTTAGGAAGAGAGGTACAGAGTCAAAATATTGCTACAGAATTAAATGTCAAAAATCTTCTTTAATAGTAGATATATAGTTCACAGTGTCTGGTTATGATTAATACATTTAATCTAAATCACTGAATGTTGCTCTCTCCTTTTCCATAAAATACAATAGGACACAAATCAGTTTTACTGTAGGTGGATAACAATTGGAAAATAATGCATCTTTCCCGCCCAATAAATTGTCAGTTATACCTTTTAACTAAAATCAATTCATCTTTTGAAAATTTATTGCAATTTCTGATAATAAATCTTTTCAAATGTTTATTCATTTGCTGCTTGATACATTTGTACCACTTTTGATATGGTCTAATTTTTTTCTTTTGATTCATTGTAAATTAGAAAATCTATTTTGAGTCAATTTTCAAGTTAAGAAGTTAAAATCTGTAATCCAACCATATTCCTTTTTGTGTCCTTTACACATTTTAATACCCTTGAACTCTGATGCAATCCAGTACATTGATTACAGTGATTAAGATGCTTTCTCTTGTAACGTTGAAAAAGATCAGGCAGGAACCAAGTACAACATATGAGATTATGCCACAGGTCTTTATTTCATAATACAAATACACAGGGAGACTTTTGCCACAGGTCTTTATTTCATAATACAAATACACTGGGAGACTTTTGCCACAGGTCTTTATTTCATAATACAAATGAAAGAATTAAACCAAATGAGCAATCATGTATTAGTTAGATAATTGTATGTATATATGATTAAGAGCACAATCCTAACCATGTCTACTCAAAAGTAATCCCCATTGTGTTCAATAGGTCTTACTCCCAGGAAACTGTCTTTAGGATTGCAGCTTAAATGGCCAAGTCCATTTGTTGTCCATGCAGTGAGATAACAAATATCCTTTCCGTATTTTCAGACACATCTTTGCTATTGTGATATTTTTAGCATTTATAAACATTTGCACTTAATTCTTCAAGATGTCCGGAACTTCCAGTATGTCCCCTGCAGGTTGCCCTGCTAATTGTGACTGACTTAGGTTGTGATGCTCTTCCCTTTTTCTAAATCAAAGAGTCAGCATTGTCCAAAGACACTTTTGTGGTCATGTGGCTGGCATGACTGTATGTCATGTGCACGGATCATGCTGTAAAGCATGTTTGCAGGCCTCAGCACTGGCCCACTACCAAAGTTAACTCAGTATGGTAATTCACTAGCACCAGTTCTCTGTCATTTGGCAGTCTCCCAGGTGGTCCACCCCAGGAGAGTGGAACTGGTTGAGCTCAGCTCAGCCAGATCCAGTGTTTCCATATCAGTCTTTGCAGCCCAGCACTTGGCCTCTTGATTCTACAGGAGCCCAAAGGTTGTTGTAATTGAATAGATGCATTCCTGGGCTACTTTCTTTACCCAGGGGAAGGAGATGAAAATCCTCTTTATACAAGAAGCTGCCAGCAGTTGACTAGTAATGGCCAGAATACAGTGGCAGCCGTTTTGGTGCCAACCATTCTGGAGCTCTGTGCAGCATTGTATGGGGCTGTAAGTCAATAACATAATATGAACCATTTTCATAGTCATTTTCATAATATGAAAAATAGTTTATTTTTCACTTATTTACACCTCCTTTCCTCCAAGGAGCTCAGGGTATCATGCATGGCTTTTCTCTTTGCATCCTCACAGCCCTATGAGGTAGATGAGGGTTAGAGATAATTCCCTGGCCCAATAAGGAAGCTAATTGGTGAGTGCTATTTTTTAAAAAAACTTTTAATAAAATATGAGATCCTTCCAAATTTGCCTAGATTTGATTCAACAGGTAAAGAAAAATGAATCTTTCAAAAATGAAAATTCAGTATTAATGTTACTTCAGAAAATTGACCTGCTTTTATTAAAATCTCAAGTATATTTTGGCTGCAGTGTTTATGTGTTTAGCAGTCAAATAAAGTGCGAAAGGGCTTCAGGTTGGCACATCTTTCTTGGGGAGTGGGAAAACTATTTTTGTTTTAAAGGCAACTTTCTCTGAGTAGAGTGCTAGTAAAAAGCTAGTAGGGAGCCCCACTCCTCTATTTAACTCTATAAGGCAGTATTAAGCATGAGACCTCTTGAATTACTGCATGTACTTTGTACAACTCATTGTATATCCCAGAACTCTGCCACCTTATTCTGTTGCGTGAATAGTTGCAGCTACAAACTAAGATGGTTCTGATAAGACTTGTAGACTCAAAAATTGGCATTATACATAATTACTACCCATTATACAAATGTAATAATACCTAATTATGTTTTGTTTGTGCCATAGACTCGAATGTTGACAGACTAGGAGAATGTTAGAAAACACTTCAAAGACAACTGGGAAGAAAAAAATGACATAATAAATACAGTAGATCAAGTTGAAGCTGTAGCATATTGGTGAATCCATTTAACTGATAACATCTTGTGTGTTGAAATGATTGATTTTGGAGGTAAAGAAATCATTTGCATGGAAGCAGTAGAATTCATTAATTTTGCTAATTACATAGTGAAGAAAACATCTGTTTTCTTCACTAAAGAGCAGACATTAATTACAGGTCTTACCTGTTCATCTAAAAATAGTGTCAATATGTTCAGTTTTCTCTCTTTAAAGTGTTGATTTTCATAGGAAATCTTGTCATTATGGTATTACTAAGACCTCATTAATAAAGTAATTTTACAATAAAGGTGTTTTACCCCACAGGAAAACAAATAGTCCAGTAATAGTGTCTCAAGAGCATTTTATTTTAGAACCATTGTTTTTTCTTCCCCAAAACCTGTTTCTAAATTTTTTTTAATCAGTCTATATAGCATTTTAAAACAGGACTATAAATCATATTAAAACAGGACTCTCCAGATTCTGGCCCGTGGTCTGGATCCAGTGCCCTGCCTGATCCCTTCTGTATATGAACTGTAATTACCATTCTGTGGGGGAGCCTTCCATTCACACTGTAGATAGTCCCTAATTTTTGAGCTCTCCAGTCACTTCTTAAGTATTTCACCCCAGCTGGCTTCACACTTGGATTTCTGGGCATGCTTTGCTGGTCAATGCAATGGAGGGTTGATCTGCAGCTCAGGAGGAACAGTAAGCTGACCATGCCATTGATGGCTTTATCAGTGGGCAATGGTCTCTACTTTGGAGATTGCCATACTTAAAGTTGGAACCAAAAACACAAGACAGGGCTACATATCGTAATCTTTGGAATGATAAAACACCATTTTATCATTATGTTTAAAGCGGAAGTAGATTATTAAATTGTGTAATTTTATATTAAAGTGCATCACCCTGTGGTTGGACTTGAAGTATTCTATATCACAAATTGATACTGCAGCGCTTATGACAATTGCTAACTAGGAGTTGTCGGGGTAAAGCTGCACAAAAGGGAGTTTTGTATTATTAAGTGCAGGTCTCCAGTATGCCCAGATAGTACATACAGATTTGTTTGCGTTTCTGAATATGTTTGCAGTAAGGTGTGCTTATTGAGCTTTGGTGTTCTGACAATAGACATGTTCCTCATTGTCACATGTGGCCATTGTAGTACATTATAGTTCCAATCCTATCCCCCTTCTGTAAACTGGAACAGAATTAGGCCAGAGGTCATTGAGATTTGAGTAATTTGGGAATGTTAAGGGTTAGGAAACACTACAGTTCATTTACCAGCCATATCAAATATTAGCAAGAGTACGTTGCTTATTCGAGATACAAAACTGTGGAGAGATTTGCAAGGAAATTTTAAAACTGCTGTATTTCAGTTGGAAGAAGTTTAAAGTGCCTTCAAGACCTATAGAGGTCAGAGATTTATAGAGGTCATAGAACAAGTGATATTCAAACTTGGTGGGTTCATCAGTACGTATAAAGGTCCATTGGTCCCCTTAAGGCAGCAATTTTTAACCACTATGGCATGGCATACTGTTGTCCTCAGGTATGCTGCAGGAATTTGTTGAGGGTTCATTTATTAGTAGGGCAATTGGGGGATTTAAGCCCACTTCTGGCAGCAAGGTGAAAAAATTGATGGTGTGCCTTAATTTTAGCACCTTGTCAGAGTGCCATGAGCTGAAAAAGGTTGAAATTTGCTGCCTTAAGAAGTGGGGTAAGGGGTGTGGGCAGCCCCTAGAAAGACTTATAGAGGTCATAGAATGGTTTGCTAAGAGTCTGACTGACATAATATTTAGGAAGAATGGTGAATAATAGATTTATGGAATTCATCACCATACAAAATAGTTATAACTACAGGTCCAACCTTGTTTTACACTGATTATACATGCATTTGACTCAACACTAATGGCTACTGCAAATAAAAGTAACTTGCTGATCCCTGCAGAAGGGAAAAATATATCCCATTAAAGCCACATTTAAAAACTGTTTTTCTTCCTATTGTAGTGATGCAGTCATGCAAGCAATCGTTCTATTCTTCAGCTGAGCCAGAAAAAAAGGCAGGGGTCCTTTGCATTTGTAACTGCTAACTGCCTCTTTACAACAGTAAAAAAGCTGTTTTTAACAAATCCAGCATAAAATTATGAAAATTTCAAAAGAAAAATTATCCTTTTGTTTTCAGTTTAAAACATTGCACACAGTTTTTTTTAAAAATTAAATATATATATATATATATATATATATATATATATATATATATTAAAAATGAGTCATGATATGAAGACATCATGAGAATCACATAAATCATTGAGTCACCATATCATGATAGTCAATGGATGTGGATGAGTAAGCCATGCTCCCCTCCTGAGAATGTTTGGAAATTTTCTTTCATGAAGGGACAGGGATGCTCCAAACAGAGCTATGTATTCCAGGGGTATCCCCATGGAAACTATGAGATAGGCAAGCAAATTTTCTTGTATGAGGCGTCATTTGGAGCAGCAATTCTCCATTTATCCACATGAGGTTCTAGAATGGATCCTAGTGGATAAACTGTAGTTTATAGCTTTAATAGGGGCTTATGCATGGAGAATATCTGCTGGTCATGATGACTGGATACTACCTCCAGGTTCAAAGACAACCTGTTCTAGAGAACAGCAACAGGAAAAGCAGATCCTGGTTGTAACATCTGGATAACATTTTCAGGAAACAAGGTAGTGGAATAAATAGACTTTGATCTAATCCAGCAGAGCTGTCATTATTTTCTAATGTGGTGTTTTCTGTCCCTGCAGTCTAACTACTCAAATCTCCATTTTCTTCTATGAACTGTTGCTCAATTCTGAACCCAATATACATCAGCAGAGGGACAGGATTGGGCTCCTAATGCATTCCTGAGTATGAATCCTGAGATAGTAACTTGTTCAAATATAATCTTATTCATGAATTCTCTAGTCAGTCAGGTTCACTAAGGAAGTCATTGTTCTCTCAGGCTCAACTCCAATACCATTATTACTATTATTACACCTTACATGGAATGAAAAAAATGTTCCTTTCCCCAGGGAGTCAGAGTGTAGTTGCTAGAAAGAGAGTTAACTTGTGTTAACTATTTCAAACACTCAAAAGGATAAAAACGCATTATGTTGATTCCATTCTTGTGAAAATATTTTTTTTAAATCACATGGTTTACCATCTACATTCCTCTTTGCTCTATTCTGACCCCACCCCATTTTTGTGGCATATATTTACAACAGTAAAAAAGCTGTTTTAAACCAGATTTCAAAGTGTTTTTAATGGTTTCAAACTGTTAGAACAGAGGTTCTTAACTTGTGGTACAGGATCCACCAGCGGTACTTGAAGTGGTGTCTGGTGATATTTGCAGAACCCCTGACTCCTGCCACCCAGTAGCAAGATTTTAAAAAGCAAGTAACACAACAGTGTAGGAGGTTCACCTTTGTTGGCAGAGCTCCAAACCATGCTTTTTCTGCATTCACCCTGAACCCCTTACTTGTGTTTGTCACATCATATCTGGCCTCCCAACCCAGAAAAAACTGGTGATGATGTCACTGTCAATTACGTCCAGTGGTACTTCAAATAGGTGGACTATGTGAAGTGATACAGTGAAAGACAAACATTGAAAAACACCAAGCTTTTTGTAGAATACTGAGCTCTCTGTAGATGTTCTAATCTTGTGGGTACTTTTCTTGCAGTAGGATGAGAGCTATGAGCACACTACTAAGTCCTACCTTTGTATCAGTGTGCTTTCCAGCACCCACTTGTATAGTATTTATTCTGAGAAATGTTCATCATTGGGCAATCAATTTACCCAGCCTGAGAAAATCTTCTCAGTTCAGCATTTTTCAGGGGAGACCAGATCCTGTACTCATAAGGGAGCCAGGCTTAAGAGAACATGCTGTCGTAGGGTCTCAGCTTACCAATATATTTTCAGCCCGTACAATGTGGCCAGTTCCTTATATGCTAGGAATATCTGTGCAGGATATTCATTCAATTTACATTCCACCTTTGAAAGCAAGAAATACACTGGTTCAAGACAATGTATGCATGCTTCCTTTTACTGTGTCTTGAGAAACTAAAAGTCACAATTTTCTGTCTTCATATTTATAACCAAGAAATGTTAAATGGCCTTGATTTCCACTACATGGATTGCTCCAGTAAAATAGCAGAATCATTTGACTGTTTTGCTGAGTTAATCAAGCCAGACAAAAGCCAAAGCTCAGTATAAGCTTAGAGAAACTGTTGGCACCAGCCTAATTAAAGATAAACTCCTAAAGCATTCATTTATTTCTCTAGCAAAATACTCAAACTCCTAACATACCCACAGCTTGAGAGAGGAGAGACTTTATGACCTCACTTAACCTCCCTAGTATATCTGAGAGGATTTGTCTTGGCAGGTCCATCTCTGAGGAAGAGATCATTGAAGCCTTTAATGGTCTGTCTCTTGGCAAACTGCCTGGCACAGATTTTCTTGGAGCAGATTCTTTGAAGCTTTCTATGCACCCCCTTAGCACAGATGTCTTTTAAGTAACTAATTCTGAGAAAACCGTGTGTGGATTATCTGATTGCTTGCTTTGTTTAGAAGGGTTGCCCTTAATTGTACCTGAATATTTTAGAATATCAATGAAAAAGGCACATTGCTTTACTGTAGTATAGTCCAAACAAAGAAGCCCTGCCTATTTAGGTAGATATTGATCAGGCTGCTGTTAAATGGCTCTACTTCTTCCTGGCTTTGAGACATGTGATAAAGAGTGACCACTTATCATCTTGTAATGTTTTCTTCCTCTCACACTTTCTGTGTTTTTGGCATGTGACAAACATGCCAAAAGATAAAGGTATCTTCTTTAGCATTTGTCCTATATGCTGGTGGGGTCTGATCATGTTTGGATGCAACAGTGAAGAAACCTGCAGGCCTGTATCAGAGGCCTGTCGCTGTCTTGTTAATTTCTCAACTATGTGGTACTTATTTATCTAATTGCATTTTGCATGCTTTCAAATTACTAGGTTGGCAGTTTGGGATGAGTGATGGGAGCTCACTCAGTTGTGTGGCACTCAGGTCTTAAACCACTGACCTGCTGATCTTCAGATTGTCTTTAACCACTGAGCCCCCTACATGTCAACTATATGCCATACTTCATTAGGAGCTTGGAATTCCCTACAATTTTTTTTAAACCAAAAACAGTTGTGGAGGCTCAGTCTGGACCTGCAGCAAAGGGCCATTGAAACAGGTTATATGTCATAACCAAAAAAAGGGAAAAAGACAACCCAAAATGTAAGACATCCAAAGAAGGAGGACATGACAAAACAAAAGCCAAAAATTATTTATCCACGGATCTGAATCAATACAACTGGCTGAGCTGCTACTTTTACTTGTTTTCAGGCAGGTAGGCAGAAGTGAGTATGCGCATGTGGTACAGTTTGCTTACCCTATGCGCTGGGTCACTCTGCGTGTGCACATACATGACTACCTGAGAACAATTAAAGGGCATTTGAGGGCAATTTTGCAATAGCACAATATTTGTTTTCAGCGCCTCTCCCCAGAACAAATCCCCCTGTTTAAATAGGCTTGACCTGTACTAAGGTTATTTTATTCTGACCCATCTTTCCAGTACTGATGGAGCCTTGCCAATGGGGCATGTGCTACATCTTGCTTTGGGAAGGGCAGTCATGGAAGTCTCATCAGGATAATGGAATGTTTGTTCCTTTATCTTGGGGCTGCATTACGGCTGCACTGCTGCTTGAAAGGTGTATAGGAATGTGAGACTTTCGTATCAGTAATAAGCTTGCCATACCAGTTCATCCCGGTCTGCACCCTGTGTCTTAAGCACAGTCAGTCAACTTAAGTAGTGGGATAACTCTTAAGCAGCCTAACTCTGAATAGGATTGTAGCCCCTCCATGCATTGCACTATATACTGTAAGTCAGCTGTAAGATATTTAGGGAGAGGGGGTGAATCAAAATATTTTAAATTTTCAGTTTGAGGTATGCACCCTATGTTCCACTGATATCTTGGTATTAAATCACTGAGAAGCATGCTTTTTATGATTTGTATGTGCTAAGTGCATAGATTTACTGCTATAGTTTGAGCATTTTTAAATTAAAATATATCACTCATTCTGAATGTATTGATTTATGCATCTTTGTGTCAATATTAAGTTGAGTCACTTTCTCAATAAGTTAAAAAGGTCTGGCATGGCAAGTTATGTTGAGTGGATTGCTTTGAATGTATGCTTGTGCCTGCTACCTATATATTAAACATTATTAAACAAAGCAGTTTGCTTTGTCCTTTTTTCTTAATCAGTTTTAAAGTTTTTTTAATGCCTCCTAATTTTAGTGTATGTATACATCTGCATATATGACACTTCAAATGTAGTGAAAAGAATTAATTTAGGGATTTCGTTAAATAATGTCGCAGTACTATACCCAAAGAACTATTACTTCTGACATATCAGGGTTCAATATATTTTGTAGCCCTTGTAAAATTTGTTTTGCTTTTGTGAAAATTAATCTGAAAACACAGATCAAATGTTTAAATTGTATTTGCCAGCAGTTTCTCTTGGCTAATCAAGAGTGCATGTAGGTATGAAGCAAACATTGCTGCTGTTCTCTCACCCTGAAAAGTCACTCTTGGTTAGCCAAGTGAGCCCAGTGTGTGTCCATTAATACATAAAGTAAATATGAAATTTGCCTAGGTTCTCAAGATAAAAAATAGGTTTTATATCACACAAAATAATGTTGATCACAGTAGATGATAATAAGTCACAAAAACATAAGATCTCTTTTAGTGCCTCAATACATCAAACCAACATGTGTTTTAAAAATGTGGGTATGAGGTTAAAGGAATGTATCAAGCAAGTTTTAGTACCGGAGATAGTCACCATTAAGAAAAGAAAGTGTCTTAAAAGTGTCAATAAATCAAGTATAAATTTTGTGCACAGTGATCTTGATGTAGACCTGAATCTAGTGGAATTTTACTTATGAGAAACCTATGTAGGAATGTTCTAATTTGAGATTGCCTCTGGAATACATCCCTTCTTGGTAAAGAGCAGTAGCTCATTTGAGGACTCATTAAAGCTTTAATTGAGCGCATATTACTGAAAATCTGTAGGAGGAGTATAAAGTTTGGACAAAAGGAAGGAAATGGGCTGGTGTAAACTCACAGTATGAGTACAATAAGATGTAATACTATAAGTTTTATCTTCCTGCTTGGATACTTTATGTAGAACAAATTGCAGTACTTCCGTTAAGGAGGACCATCAGCTCATTATTTTTTCTGGCAGGTAGTTGAATAATAACTACTAGTGGTATTTATACATGCATTGTTAGTGTATAGTCTTGTGGCTCTTAGATATATTTAGTGTAGGTTCATTTTTCTTTCTTGTGTGGGAAAAATAATGGAATTTGAAAAAACTAATTCAGAAGTTTCAAATTTTCTATTTGCTTTAAGATGATAAGAAATGATATTTGGGCTTTAGCAAAGGTAGTGCAGAATAACTTCAGATCTAATGCCTCTATATGTTAATTTCAGAAATTGTTTCAATCCTCAACAACAGTTGTTTAATCATTGTTTTAGTCTGTAGTTCAAAGTCATCTTTGTGGCAGTTGCTGTTTACAATTTGCCTTTTGAACATAGATATACACATCTATGTGTACATGATATTCCTTATTATAATATTCCTTATTAGAGCATATAAAATAAATTTAAAGGTAGTCTCTGTGTATGCTCTGAAAAACAGCTGATATTTATAATATATATTATTCAAAAAATAATGTAACATGGACAGGGAGGTAGGAGGACAGTTGCTTACTGTATAAAAGTTTACATCTTCAGAATCTTTTGCTAGTAGTTACTTTCTTGATGGTACATGGTGTACCTTTCCTTACCAACCTCTTTATGAGCCAAATGCCTTGTCCTTTCTGGCACTCTAGATTTCTGCTCTGTATACCATTGATAGAAATGCTGTTGCTGATGCATATTTGTACAGTATAGCTTCCTATGTACTAATGCCAATTAGCTTTGTCCATTTGGTCATCACATTGGAAACATATAATTCAAAAAATATGCCCCCATAGCGGAAGATAAAAATTGATGCAAATATATTACAGATACAAATGTAGATTATAAAATACGTAAATTCCCCGATATCTTATGGTGGACCCTTTTCCTTATAATGACAGCCAGGACTACACAGTTTCCACACAGACTACTAATGGTGTCTGGTCTCTAATATTTAATGCTCTGTTTGGAAGACAGAAAGTAAAATTGCTAGGAGCACCTTCTCTGGATGAAAAGTGAGAGACTCTCAGAAGATCCCTTTGGGGAACACAGTTCTCTTTCTGTTCACATGTCTTTCTATTCTATGTCTCTGTCATAAAGGGCCACAGTACAAAAGATTAAGATCCCACCAAGAATCTTTGCATCAGTTTCTCTTTAAAGTGGAAATAATGTACTGATCGTTTAAGTCGCTAATATTGCAGTAAACTTATCCCATAAGTTGTGTGTGTCTGTGTTAGTGTTAATATTGCAGTCCATTCTCTTTAATACAAATTCCATTCACCATTATCATGTCCCCCAGACATCTGTTAACTCAATTGAAAGAAATCCCTTGATTATTTTTTTTATAAAGGTAATTATTTAAAATTATTCTGAGTCCCCCATGGCATTGAGATAATCGTGGTTGAACTGTGTTGCCAAGTTAATAGCATAATAATATTCTGTTAGTGCACTCCAATAGAGTGCTGTTATTTAGTACCTCAGCTAGAGGAAAATTATCTGACGAGCTGAAAGAATAATCTGAATAACTGTTTCTCTTCTAAGATACATCCACATTCATAATATTAGTCTCTATTCAGGGCATGCTTTTCTTTTCCTAGTCTGTTTTTCTTTCAAACTTTATGCAGCAAAGCACAGCCTCATTGCTTGCTGTATACTCAGTCATCTGTTTAATCCTTATCCCCTTCGCATTGTCAATACCCATCTAATTCCACTTTAACAACAGTAATTGGCTGATGGAGTAGCAGATATAGATTTGTTTTCCTGATGACTCCTTGACTTTTTTCCTCTGGTAATACTAATAGAATTCCAAATCCTTACTGGTGTGATCATGTCATGAGTAGGTCAACAGTCATGTCAAGGTCCTATTGGAAACTTCATAGCCGACATCTTAATTTAGACTTAGCTATCTTTTTTTTCTTCCTTGTGCAATTGTAAGCAATTCTTTCAAGTCTCTTACTCATTCCATTATAATAGAATTCATTTAATTCAAAAGGAATTAGTTCATGATGTGAATGTATTTGGATCACTGCAGTTCAATAAAAATAAATCTGAGAACATCCATTCTGAATTCTTGATAACTTTCAGCTTCAAGAATGAAATTGTTTATTTACATATCTGTCCATCTATGAGTTTTATATTAGACAGTTACTTTGGTTTTTCTGAATTTTTGGCTAGCAGGATGATTATTTATTCATACGCCATCCTACATTCCTGAGTCCTATAGTCCATTTTTCACCAGGTGCCCAGGAACTTCACACCTGGAGCGGTCCTTGCTGACCCAGGCAATGACCGAGCCAGTATAGACTTCGTATTTTTCTTTCTCACCATATTATGAATGGGTTGAGGCGCATTTAGTCTGACTTCTCAGCAGAGTCCTGTCTAGTATGGGTGACCCTAACCAGCTTAGCCCGCTGCCTCACTGAAGCACACAAATCCCACCACCACTGCACAGTAGTGCCCCTTTGTAGTGTCTTTTGCTAGTATTTTTCAAAAATTTTTGACAATTTTTAGATTGTGACCAGGGAGCAATTTAGTTGATTTTTTTCCCCCAGAAAACTTGTGTGATTCTTTCCATTAAAAAGTAGTATAATAAGAATAAATAATAAAACACACAAAGCACTAAATGACATAGGAGCAGAATATTTGGACTCTTCCGTCACATATACAAACTCTTCAAACTCTGGGTATTGATGACCCAGTGAACAATCAGGGTGGGAAAGGAGCACAACGGACAGTCCAGTCCAGTGCCTTCACAGTATCATAGAATTATAAAATTGGAAGGGACCTAATAGGTTATCTAGTCCAACCCACAAAACATTGGCACCAAACATCGCCTTATTTGATAGGAGAATTCTTGAGATTCCTGGGTTTGCCTAAATAACACCCAGTTGCTCATTTCTGGAAGTTTATTGCACTTTTTGACATGATTGCCTCTGCAACTAATACATCTAGACAGAGATGTTGCTTTCTGTATCTATTAGGATTTATGGCATAGATTTATGCCCTAATGCAAAGTTCAAAATGTTGCTGCATAACATGCCCAGTTGCCTTCCATACAGGAAAAGGAAACTTCACACTTCTTGGTGTAATTCATTTCTTTTGTCAAGTGTATGCTAATGATCCAACAGTATTAGTACTGAACAGTCCTCCATACTATTTTGAGCATTTTTTATATCAGAGCAATAAAAAGAAGTGCAAACAGCTGTTCAGCATTTAACTATTAATCCAAATTTTGGTTTCTGTTGGTTGTTTTTATTTGGGGGGGGGGGGGTTGCCATCTCTGCCTTTTTAATTTAGAACGAAAGAGACTTGCAGCTTAGTCACACCTAGCTATAAATCGTGCAATATCTTTTTACTTGATGGCTTAGCATTGTTGTGTGAGTGTATGAGTTTTTCAATTGGAATATATTGTTTGATGTAAAATGGTGAACAGGTACATAGGAACTCACATAAAGCAGAATATTTGCTGGGATTCTATAAATATATCAATGACAGATATATTTGGCTGAAGGATTTTCCTCCATCCTTGAGATTACTTCAACAAAATTACCTCTGAAGGATAAGGGGGACGCACCCCAGCAATGTCTGTTCAAGTGGCTTCTGCTGGTGTTCTTTTTGCATTTTAGATTGTGAGCCCTTTTGGAACAGGGACCCATTAGCTATTAATTTTTTTCATTTTCTTTGTGAACTTTTTAGTTGAAAAGCAGTATATACCGGTAAATACTATAGATAGATAAGATTCGCAGTTTCACATAAACTGTGCAGGGGATTCTGGAATGAAACTGCCACAGATTCTAGGGCATGCCCAAATTATGATTTCCCAGTCTAAAATGGAGTAAGCTAATATGACCTCCAAATACTCGTATTTTCATTGAAACAGCGAAGCTTATGCCACTGTATAAATGGACTAATTCAGATGACTGTTAAGAATAAAGAGCATGTTTCATTAGCAATACAATCCCAGCATTTCATCTGAAAAAAATGTGGAGGGCGGGGTTTCACCATTAATAATGTCAAAATGTTTGGAATGCTTTCTAGATGGTAGTAAAAATAAGAAAATTCAATAAGTTTTTAACCTGGTTAAAAAAATAGTTGAAGAGTAAATATTGCTTGTCACTTTGCCTTAACATTTTCTCTAAATCTTTATGTTTTCTAAATGTCAGGCCTGTAATATGGTTTAATCACACTTTGTTGTGTTATAGTTAGCAGCCATAGTAGGTTGGTACCAAAAGGACATCTACCAGTTTTGACACTAAGAATTAATTATGAAATAAAAGACAGATTTTTGCTCAGGCTAGAATTAGCCTAGCAGTTCAAAATATAAGCAGTCACCTTGGAATCACATAACAGAAAGTGACACCCTTTCTTTGACTATAGGCTAGATAGACCTTGTGAAGTTGAGTTAGATAGATCAGCTATTTGTTGTTTTTGTTGTTCTTTTTAATTAATTTGGGAACTAGTTGTGGCTTTCCTTTGACACTCAGTAACAAAGTTCATGTGTGTTAAATTGTGTAAGGATTATAACTAAGTTTATTTTCCCCCTCTATTCTAAAGAGGGTCAGATGCTTATCAGAGGTTATTCGTTCTAAATAGAAGAGGGTGACATTCAACATAATGTTCAAATACAGAAACACTTCAAAAGACTGCTTCTAATGTTTTCGGTTCCTTTTAATTATCTTTTGCATGGGTTTCTCTCATAAAATGCTGGCTCTGTATTTTGTTGCTGCTGCTTTCCAGGTGACCACAATTACATGAATACATTTAATGGAACTGGCTTTATTTTATCATGACAAAGAACTCTTCCAATCGCTCATATCATATAATCCAGAGCTATCTTATGTTATAGGCTAATGTTGAATTCACAATGAACTATTGGAGGGTAAAAGAAAGGGCATCTCTTGGATAAGCTTTCAGTATGATGTGAGTGATAATGCTGACAGTAACACAAAAGACAACAGCAATT
Organism: Cryptoblepharus egeriae; assembly: GCA_030015325.1. NCBI lineage: Eukaryota > Metazoa > Chordata > Lepidosauria > Squamata > Scincidae > Cryptoblepharus > Cryptoblepharus egeriae. The sequence goes on from JAREYC010000001.1 coordinate 215,275,665, forward strand.
CTCTTACAGTTTAGATGTTTAAAAAAGATGTATAATTGTGGATGGATATCTAGAAAAGAATACCAATTATGTGCTATATCATAGTAGTGAGTGGTGAACTGATCCCAGTATTTCTAGTGCCTCTCTTTATGGACATTTGTAATTGTAATACTGGTCCAACCTTGTTATACACAGATTTGACTCGAATGGTTACTGCAAATCATAGATTTAAAAAACTGCTTTTCTACTGTTGTAGAGAAATAGTAATGCGTTCAATCAGTCCATTTCTCAGTCCCACAAACTGCAGTCCCTGCAGAAACTGATAATAAGGCACTACCTTTTATTTTTTAGATAGATAGATAGATAGATAGATAGATAGATAGATAGATAGATAGATAGATAGATAGATAGATAGATAGACTGTAATTGAAGTCACTGACTCACTCACCAAAACCCAGCTATATATATATATAAAAAGTCACTAACCAACTCACTCATTGACTGACTCATCAACACCCAGCAAAAACTGCTGGACCTAGAAGCATGAAATTTGGAGAGGGTATTTCTCCCATGATGGAGGCACCCACTAAGAACTGGTTTTCAGAAATTACAACCAGAAGAGGGTGAAAAGGGACGCAATGTGTTTTCTTCCCTATACTTTACATTGAGAATGCCTGGCTGATCACTGCCCTGCCCCAGCACCTGGAATGAGAAGCATGAAATTTGGGGAGGGTGTTCCTTCTGTGACATCAACACCCACCAAGAACTGATGTTGAAAAATTTAACCCTTAAGAGGTGAAAAGGGGTGCAACATGTTTTTGTCCTATACTTTACATTGAAGACTGATCAACATCCAACCAATTTGGTGCCCAGTGCTGATGCATTGGGAGGGAGAGTGCACTGGGGAGATGGTGTGCATGGGAGATGTTACGCAGGGGGGTGATACGCATGGGGGATTATGTGCATGTTGCGCGTGGGGGTGTTGCACTGGGTGTTTTGCATGGGGGAAGATGCAGAGTGGGGTTGATGCGCATGGGGGTTGATGTGCACGAAGCGTTAATGCACATGGGGGGATGTTGTACATGGGGACATGATGTGCATGGGGGATTGATGCTTATGGAGGTTGGTGCACATGGGGAGTGATGGGCATGGGACGGTGGTGCACATTTGGGTGATTGGCATGGGGATTGATGCACATGGGGAGGATACGCATGGGGGTTGGTGCATGTGAGGGGTTGATGCGCATAGGAGTTGATGCGCTTGGGGGATGATGCAGATGTGCAAGGGGTTGTTGCACAGTGGCAGAACAGTATGTACTTTTACATACGTGTGTACTTTTACACTAGTATATTTATACAATTCAAAGCCACTTGTTCTGCTGTTAGTAAACCATAGGCCAAAAACTCTGAGGTTTTACTCAAAATTGCAGAAAAAGAATATGAAATCAGATTTTAATGGGATTCCTTAAAGTTACCGGAATAGAGAAGTCGTGATTTGGAGATGTAATGTTGAAGTCAAAACAGTATTTTGATATGCTGAAGAAAAGGAATAGAAACATTCACTGGAGTAAGACAAATGGTGTTAAATGAGAAAACACACCATGAATTGCAAATGGAGCTGAGTTAATTTGTTGCTACAGTAGTGTTGCCCTACTGTTAAATGAAGGCTGTGTAATTATCTTGCTGGCAGAGATAATGTCAAAACCTCATTTCTCCTTACATGCCTCGTTTTTACATGAGGGCTAATTGAGCTGCAAGGTGACAACTGATTATATATGGCTATCATTGGGGTCCTCTTGCTCAATTTGCAAATAATGTTATCTTTCTTAAGAGATTATTTTTATATCGCTTGTCAAATTAAAGGTGGTACACTTTGGGTGCTCTTTTTAGTATGTTTTCTGCAATTTCATAGCCACCATTACATAATCCAGGAAGGCACATATTCCTCAACATGTAATTATCCCTATTTGTTGGAAGTATCCATTTATCTTCCTTTTTTCTTTTCCTTTTATTTAGCCAAAAATATATCATTGCTCTCTGTTTTACTTTTATAGCTGTCAACTTTTTGTTTATGGTCTCTAAATTCTAAACAAACATACTTCATTCACTGCTACCAGAATATTAGAGGAGTCCTTGTGATGCATTACTAATAAGTACATCAGTCACATATTGCGTTGCCTTCTAAGAATGACTTGTAGGAGTGGAAGGAGTTATGCACACTTTCTCTATGTAAAGATGAAAGGGGTGTTTTTTACTTATTTTCTCTTCCAAACCAGCACCTAAGCAGAATTGTCCCACCAGTGAGCCTTGGTGAGGCCCACTTCCCCTGCATTTACACTTACCCAACAGTGGCAAAATCCACCACAAGTAAGTTTCTGCTGCCACAAGGCAGCTTTTTCTCCATCACATTCTACTCCCATCCAGCCTCTGCTGAAAAGGAAAAGAGCCTAACCGTGGATCAGGCGGAAGGAAAAAGAGTATACACCATGCCAGCCAGATCATCACTCCTGACCTCCCTTTATGTGACTTGCCCTGCAATCCAGAGTTACTACGGGAGCACATAAGAGACATTACGTGTGCCTCTAGTTACTGCACCATCTAATGAAAACCTATGGAAAATTCATACTGCAATCCACAGCAAATTGTTCTTACACCAGAGCAAGGACTCCCCGTAGTTACTCTGGATTGTGCCCTTTGGCTGCAATCCCAGCCTAAGCCCAGCATAACTCCTGTGCTGACCTGGGGGTGTCACAAAAGTGCAATAAGACACTTCTGCCCCACTCCTGGCATAAGCCAACTCCTGGTTGGCATATGCCAACCTCCCCACACCATAATGGAAAGATAGGCCAGATGAATTAGGCTGGCCTAACTTTCTTAGGATTGCACCCTTAACCTTTTCTTACTGATATATGTGAGATTTGCACCTATGCAGAGCACTGTGGAAACCTTCTCTAATTTTCTTGCCAGAAAACTGACATGCATCGCTGCAGTAGGGCAGTGGTCTCAACCTAAACAAAGTTTTCTACTTAGTTCTTTCTTAAATTCCACACTAGCACCAGCAGAGAAATACACAGTTCTGCTATAAACTAAGTACAGTGGCACCTCACGTAAAGAATGCCTCGCATAAAGTATGTTTCACGTAACAAACAAAAATTTCTCTAGGATTCTGCTTCACGTAAAGAACACATTCTTTGGCAGTTGGGGCAGACGCGCTGGCCGGCAGCCTGTTTAAAAAGCGTCAGGGCTGCCTTGCGCACCTGCCCATAGTGAAAGCAACACTTCCATGATGTTCCTCCTGTGGCTGGGCGTCTGCTGGGCAGAGGGAGAGAAGAGCAGTGGAGAAGAGGGAAGCAGCTCAGGGCTAGCCAGAAGGGAGCAGGGGAGAGAGACTCAGGATGGAGAGAAGGAGGAAGTGGGGAGACACTTTGAAGATGTCTTGGATTGCAGCCTCCTAACCATGTCTACCCAGAAGTAAGTCCCATTGTGTTAAATGGGGCTTACTCCCAGGAAAGAGTCTTTATGATTGCAGCCTAAGTATACTTCATAGGATCATACATATCGAATGCATGTTTTGAATTCAATCCCAGTGTTCTGTCATCATTTTTACATTCAATTACTATTTTTATATGAATATTTTGCGGGGCTGTGGAACCAATTGTCTGAGTTTCCATTATTTCCTATGGGAAAATCTGCTTCATGTAAAGAATGTTTCACGTAAAGAACATGCCTCCGGAACGAATTAAATTTGTTACATGAGGCGCCACTGTATATCCTCTTTTCTTCTTCTTATGGTTTTTTCCCTTTTAACTTGGGGTCTACATTTATTTTATTTCTTTTGACTTTTTGCAAGCTTCTCACCTTTATGTGTTTCCTGCTGTCTGCCTGCAGGGAGAGTCCATCTCTCAGTGTGTCTCCATCAAGTGCTGATGATGTGGAACAGAATTGTCCTCATTGAATGGACATATGCAAACTTTATGTGTCTGGTGGATCCTGCAAACAGTGTCAAAAGCTTACCAAGCAGGATGTTCTCAAAAGGAGTATCAGGTCGTTGTTGTACATGTTGGCTAAACTCCTGGGGAGCATGAAAGCCAGAGCAGACTTGGACTCAATCCCAACTTAAGAACAAATCAAACCCACTAACATCTCAGGAGGAAAGGGTGGTGACACATCCACCTTCCTCACATTGGTGAATATATTCCTGCTGTTTTAAAGGAGGCACTTGTGTTGCCCCAAGTTTAAAAAATTCTTTTTACCCTAATTATGGGTAAAAATTATGACAATTATGAGAAGTATCTAATTATGACAAGTATCATTTACTCCACAATCCAAACTTGCCTTGGAACAGGCAGGCCAGCATGACTGTGCTGTGTCCAACACACATTTGGGGCTGCTTCTGAGGTATGCTGGGGCAAGGGGTAACCCAGGTAACAATGCAAAATCCCCATTGGGTTTACTTGGATCTGTGCCACTGATTTTGGTGGGACAGATCCAGGCAGCCACAAAAAATTGCAGGATACTCCAGAACTGCACTTGGATTTAGCACAAATACCAGGTCACAGGCCCAACTCCCCTCCTCACCCACAGCCCCATCCGATGCCTCCCCTCCACCCAAAAACCTCCTTCCCACTTCCTCCCTGCCCTTCTCTGTCCCCCCCAGACTCCTCTACGGGTCAAGATTGACCAGCACACCTTCCCTCTTCGGTTCCGGCAATGGTGTTGGGAAGCCAGCACATGTTCTTACTCTGGCATAGCTCCCTTTAAAGTGGCATGAAAGTGCTTTATGACACTTTCTTAACACTTCTGGGATGATGCAAGTGACTTGTGCCGTTCTAGACAGAGGGTTTGGATTGTGCACTTAGGGCACGATCCTAACTAATTTAGGCCAGAGGAACTCACCCGCTCTCCGTTCCTTTGGTGATGAAGCCCTGCCAAGAGAGGTCTGGACAAAAGGGTGCAAGTGATACGAAAGTCAAGCCCCTGCTGTGCCCACTCCATCGCACCTGTAAGGCAGGAGCGCGAAAAGCTGACACCTTCCCTCTGCAACCGAAAAGCAGCTGGGAAACCAGCTGTAGGATGACAGGGAAGCTTTTCCAAGAAAGGCTTTGACAAAAGGGTGCAGGTGATACATGAGTCTCGCCCTCACTGTGCCCATCTCCATCTCGCTTGTCTGGCAGTAGCAAACTGGGAACATGAGTAAAGGAAAGGTGTGAAGGGTTAGGTGTGGAGAGCTCCTTTTCTACCCTCCAAGAACACACTCTCCACCCTGCTGTTGCTCCCTCCTGCACCCATCCTTCTGCGTGCTTGCAAAAACAAAGCAAAACACACTTGTCCATATGTGGGAAAATGTGCTCTGTCCCCTTGTCTGTAGGCAAGCCACTACGTCCCTCCCAAACCCCTCTTAGAGGTGGCTGAACAAATGTGTTCCTTCTTCTTCTATGACAGCCCTTCAGGTATTTGCAAAGCTCTGTATTTGCATAGGCTCCTAACAGCCTTCTCTTCTCCAGTCTTAACAAGTAAACTCTACTTATAGGACTTGTTCTCCAGCTGTATGGTCAATACTTTCTTCCTTCTTTCTCACTGTGTTCAGTGTAGTGGTTTAACTTATCCATTCTGTACATATCAAGACCATCCCTCTTTATCCATATCACAATTTATGATATAAAATCTAGGAATAGTGGGGAGAGATCAAGCCCCTCAAAGAAGCAAGGATTACTTCTCTTTTTACCCAATGTATGGACCTTCCTTTTGATCTCTGGTAACCAAAGGAAAAATGTGCCTTGCATGCAAAATTGGAGTTCAGGAGGAGGTTGGATTTGGATCAAGGAGTTCAGGAAGTTGGATCAGGTTTTGGATTTGAATGTAGGTCCTAAAGAACAGATGAAGTTGGGGGGGGGGGACACAAACTATTGGGAAAAGTGGGAAAACAGATGAAACATAAAGAGTTGTTCATTATTTGCAACTAAAGATTGCATCTAAGCCTCATTTATGTGAAGCTAGAACTTCTGAACCATTGTCATTGACTTTAACACTATATTGATGTATAATCCTTTTTACTCTTATTTACACCATATTTATTTACTTATTATTTACATTATTTACTTTATTTATTTACATATTTATATTATTATTAATATTTATTATTATTTATATTATTATTATATATTATTATTTATATTATTTACATTATTTATTTAATTATTTACATTATTTACTTATTTTATTTATTTATTTATTTATTTATTTATTTATTTATTTATTTATTTACACCATACATCCTGTTCCTTATCATGTTAATCATTTATGGTGCTGTTTGGGTAAGTCTGGAACTTCTTGCCACAGTATATCATGACAGCATCTAGCCTCAATACCTGAAGTGACTGGACAATTCCTAGAGGAAAAGGCCATCACAGCTTACATGCCATGATGTGTGTGAGTGTCAGTGTGTCTGTGTTTCAACAGATGTAGACAACTTCAAAATGCCTGATGAAGGGAGGGCACCTGGATGCAGTGTTTTCTGTGCTCCCTGAGACATTTGGTGTGCCGCTGTATGATACAGAAAGCGGGACGAGATGGGCCTTTGGCCTGATCTAGTGGTGGCTCTTCTTATGCTCTTAACTTGGAATGGCTTCCGAAGAAACTGGGATTTTTTCCATCGCAATTGAATTTGTTGTTCAGATTTGCAACATAAGGGCCATTTTTCAGTAACAAATTATATATGGATGACAAGGGAAGAATATATAACAAATGTAAATGAAGTTTTGTAAATGAGGAATCTATACCAAATGTAAATGAAGTATTCATGGGGTGTCAGGATGACAGAATTTAATTGCATGCACTATGTTAGTACATATATCCAACATTATTTATTATTACATCTGTATATTGCTCATCTTTGAAGGTATTCAGGGGTGACAATCTAAAAACTTCCTGGGAACTGAGTCTCACTGCACCTACTTTAACAGCAGTCCTTTGTATCTTCTCAGAAGTATGTCTCATTGAATTCATTGGGAATTACTCCAAAGAGCAAATGTATAGATTGCAGCCCGAGACTTGATTTTTAGATACCGACATTTTACTGTGCCTGTGATTTAGATATCCACATTTGCAAAGTAATATGCACATGTGCACAGTGTTTTCTGAAGCATCTTCTCTGCAGCTGCTCCTCAAAGGTCTCCCTGCTTGGGGCTGTATAGTTTCCTAAGCTGCAAAAGTAGTTTGTGGGTTTAGTTTTAGATTTGTTAAAAGTAAAACTACCACAGTATAGTGTATTTCCTGGGTCCTGCATTAAAAGAAAAAAGTTATTAAAAAGAAGTTTTTTTAATCAAATACATGGATGTAAGTTTCTGGAAAACCTTTCCCAAGTGTTAATGACATCAGAGACTTGCTTGCCTACTACACAGCTGTTTTTGCTATTATACCAAGGTAGTGGCAATCCGTTAGCAATGCAAGCAACATGTCTAAAATTAATGGTGTTCTAATTGCTTTTTAATATTATTCAAGGGGATACGTCTCTATTTGTTGATTCTGGGATGTCAACATCTAATTCTGTTGCCTTCTATATAAAGAGATTTTTTTCCCTTCACCTGGTAATTGAATAGTTAAAATACAGATTGAATATATTTCCATCAGATGTTTGACAATTTTAAACTGAATTATCAAAACTGTGGGATGCAGAAAACATTTACTACTCGAATGAGGTAATGTTTGGTGGTATGTCTGTTGCAGCATTTGCCTATCCAGTCTAAGAATCCAATGAAAGTTTTATTTTCAGGCAAGTTGCTTTATAAAACATGTCTCATACGGACTTTATAACAATGGTCATTGGGCAAGCTGCAATTTATTCAACATTTAGTTTTATCTAATCCAATCTTGTATAAATTGTGTGAACAATAAGCTGTTTCTGATAGTGACTTTGTAAAAACATATTCTAGCTGTAAACTGAATGCTTCTCTAAGATTTTAGCTGTTCAGTGCTAAGGGATACAGGTGTGTCCCTTGTTAACCACTAGGGTTCTGTTCCAGAACCCACCATGGATAAAAAACAGTGGATAAAAAACAGTGGAGTAATAGATTTATAGACCCACTTCTAGGTTTCTTGCTTTTCCATTGCTCTTAATGAATTGTGATTGGGTTTGATTCAGGAACTCCCTGCTGATACAAAAATAAATAAATGCAGTTTTAAAAAATGTGTTCTTTTATAATTGTCTAAAAGCAGCTTTTCTTACTGTTGTAGTGGGGCAGCCAGCAATTAGAAATGCAAAAGAACCATGCCTTTGCCTTGCTCAGCTGAAAAATTAAATGATTGCTTGCTTAAGAAAAATTAAATTAAAAATTAAATTACAAAAAAATTAAATTTCAAAAATTACATAATTTTAACAAAAATTAAATTTTTGATTTTTAAATTTAAATAAATTAAAATTATATGTTTAAAATTATACTTGAGAGAAAAGAAAAGTAATAAAATAAGGGGAAGCCAACCCTGTTCCACCAAATAAATTTTCTCTATAGCCTACTTACAATAACACCCTCGCTGGCAACAAAACACACAAAGAGCACCATCCTAATCATGTCACTCAGAAGTGTTCAGTGTCTCTTTGTGTTCAATGGGTCTTACTCCCAGGAAAGTGTGTTTAGGATTGCAGCCAAAATCAGTTAGCTTTTCAGCCTTCCATTGCCCAGTTCAATTTATGTTTTTACATTTAAACCTTATACCAGGGTAACCATATGTCATAATCAGAAAAGAGGACAAGCCCCCCACCCAATGTTGGATGTACAAATAAAATGTAGGACATGGCAGAATAAAAGCTAAATACACTCATATATCCAGTGAGTGAATGAATGAATTATAATTTATTCTTTAACTCTTTCTAACACAAAGAGGGGGGTGATCTTTATATTAGTTCATAAGCTCATACACATAGAGAGAGGTGTGCGCAGCCTCGATAGCCCTCAAAATACCCACTGAATATAAGGGGGGGCAGAGCTCCCCTTTGGGCACCGCTGGTTTAGCAAAGAAATCCCATTTTGCAGGATTTTCTGGCAAATCAAAGTCCTGGTATGTTTCTTTTTAGAATTGTAAGAATTTTTTTTAACGGTACAGAGTTTTTCCACTATTTTGATATGTTTTAAGTAAAACAGTAGCAGCACTAAAGTTTCATTATATTTTTTTAAACTTTTGATGAATCTACAGTCCTCCTACACACACTTATATATAGGGTTGGCAGAATTATCTTCCAAAAAAATCAGGACAGGAACCCTCTGTCCCATTTGCCAGTATGTGAACACAATCCCCCCAAACTGGGATGGTCACTGTTTTGGGGGCATATGCCAATCCTACATGCAAAACTAAACTAACTATATACATTAAACATGTCACAGGTTGGCACCAACTTTATTCAGGGAAGAACAGCCCTTGTGTTTTACAGCAGACCCATCTCTGACATGTGGAGCTCTGTGAACGGTGGGCTGCCCTGGCTGCTGACCTCATAATTTCAAGAAGCAGGTGGAGGTGGCAATTATAGCTCTGCCCGCTATCTTGAACCTTCTGTACTAGGTGATGAATTGCAAATGGCTAAACCCAGTGCACAACAATAAACTCAAATAAATCTTCAATGTGTAATAATGACAAGACTGAAAGAGTGGCAGCTATAACAAGGCTGCTTTTGTCACCCACTTTACTGTAGCCTTGATATCCATCATTATCAGCTGGAGCTAGCTTAAGAGCTGGACAAGAAGGTCTGAAGAAGGATGAGTTGTTTGCGCTGAAGCGTCCAGTAGGTCCCATCTGGCAGAGAGTAAATGGGATTTTTTTTATTTTTTATTTTTTGCCTGTTCAGTGGGCCAGAGCTGTCCATCATTTTGGGCAGATATCTGATCATTTCATGCTGTGGGACAATATGGCTTTGTGTTGTTTGATTCAGCCCTGGTAATTAAAATAACTAAATGTTTTGCTCAATATTTTGCTTTTTTTAACTTACCCAAGGCCCAAACTATAGGTATGTGCACACATTTTCTGTAAAAAGATTGAATTCAACATGTGGTAATGGCATAATGTAACATATAAAGCAAAAGTCCAATCTTTTTTTCCAATTATTGAAAATTTTATCTTGAAGACATTTTTTCAGGCTATGTTTTGGGTTTCCTGGAGATTTGCTAAACAGAATCAATATTAGAAATGCCACTTTGTTGATTTTGCTTCTAGCACTTTTTTGGTTATGTGCATGGTTGCAATCCTGAGTCTATGCTGTTAGACTACTGTAATCTGATCAAAGTAGGATTGTAACAGCCAAAATCTGCTCAAGATAGCAGAGTTGTATTTCAAGTCTATACATTTCTTCTCCCAAAAACAGTTATAGGATTTATACTTTTTCTGCAGCTCTCAAATATGTTTATCAGATCAGCTCAATATAGATAATAATAAAAGAATTGTAGTTATACATTTACAATTGAATAGTTTAACAGAATTGTTAAACTCAGTTAATATTAGTTTGGTAATTGGTAATTCAATTAATATTAGTTCAGTGCAATCACAGCAATAATCAACAATTATGTTCATAAATGGACCCTAAGTTTCCTTCTGCAACCACTTTAGAAGTGCAGTAGAGGCTTAACACAATCAAAAGTTGTGTTTATTTGAATATAATTTTGTGAAGTGAATATACCGTACTGTTTATATGTTTCATGGTGACTTGGGTACTTTTTTGTGGTACGTTTGATAGGAGTTAATGTTATCTTGAATTTTTAAATGTTTTGAGTCTGGCTACTGTTCAGCTTCAATCCTATGTACCTTTCTTGGCAGCAAATTCCAGTGTCTTCAGTAGGGCTTTCTTCTGTGTAGATATACATTGCATTACACAGTAAGTCTCTATTGATAGTTATTTTACAGTCGGTCTGACTAGCAGTTTAGTTTTTTTAACTCAATTTTTCAATTAATGCTTTGTATATTTGGCAGGTGACATATTATTTTAAGGAAATGCTGCCCAATAGGGCAATTGCCCTTTTAATTCCTTCTTCTTTAACATTTGCTGTGAGATTTTTAAACATTTGGCTTGAACACCAATAATTGATTTACAAACATATTTTAATGTGTAGGATGATTAGAAGAGAATCCATTTGAGATTTCTATCCTTCCAAATGCTGGTTCTTAGCTGGGGTCCAGGCCAGCTGACATATCATCATTCATTTTTTCTTTATTTCATAATAAATCTTTGAGCCTAGAGGCACTAAACCCATGCAGATTTCTCTGCATTTTAGTGTCTAGATGGAATAATAATTTCCAAATTTAAAACTGCAGCATATCGTATTTCATCTCTGCAGACCTAGCTTCAAACAGCAGTGGCCACATGAAAATATATGTCAAGAACACAGTTTTCTCATATTGGAATTTAAGCAATTTGTTTTCAGTCAAAGAGCTGTTCCCAGCCTATTTTTGGAGTTCCCCTGTGGCCTGACCATACGTTCTAACATAATTTATGGTGGCATTAGAACATATGGACTTTTCATCACTGTCCAGCTGAAATCCTCTTGGATGTGGACATTACCCCCTTCCCCCTCCTATAGCCATATGCTCCCTTGAATGATACATCTGAGTAGTAATGGTGTGGATAAAAGTTGTGCTCATGACAGTATTCAGCTTAAAATGCATAAGGGAGTTCTTTCACTTGTTAAACAGGATTATATTGACAATTAAACTGTTGATGTGTGTGTATTTAAACAATTAAAACTGTTGATGTATGTGTAGGTGAGTGTTTGAAAGAGCAGTTTAGTAATACATATTAGAACATAATATTTACTTTAAGGTAAAATTTGTGGCATTTTACAGTACTCTGCACGTGTTCATGAAATAGATCATTATTTTCTATTTAGCTTCTTTTTAAACCTAGACTGCAATCCTAACAAATTTAGGCCAACACAACCAACCCATTTTCGCATTACCACAGTGGCTTGGAAAGGCCATACCTCATATTTGTGACACCCCCAGGCTGGTGTAAGAAACTTTTGCTTACCTATCCAGGGGTTAGGATTGTGCTGCCGTTCTATTTCCCATATCTCTGAGATGATTAACAGTGTCTTAACACAATACAGTAGCATGTAACAAGTGCCTCATGTAAAGTATGTTCCATGTAACAAACAAAAATTTCCCTAGGATTCTGCTTCACGTAACAAACTGTGCTTCACATAACAAACATACTAGTTGGCAGTTGGGGCAGATGCGCTAGCCAGCAGCCCTTTTAAAAAGCATCAGGGCTGCCTAGCGCACCTGCCCATAGTGAAAGCAACACTTCCGCACTGTTCCTCCTGTGGCCGGACTTCCACTGGGCAGAGGGAGAGAAGAGAAGAGGGAGGGCAGAGTGGAGAAGAGGGAAGCAGCTCAGGGCTACCCAGAAGGGAGCAGAGGAGAGAGAGGCTCTGGGTGAAGAGAAAAAGAAAGTGGGGAGACACTTGGAAAGTGTCTTTGATTGCAGCCTCCTAACCACATCTACCCAGAAATAAGCCCCATTGTGTTAAGTGGGGCTTCCTCCCAGGAAAATGTCTTTAGGATTGCAGCTTAAGTAGACTTCATAGGATCATACACATTGATTGCATGTTTTGAATTCAATTCCAGTGTTTTGTCATCATTTTTACATTCAGTTAATATTTTTATATGAATATTTTTTGGGTTCTGGAACGAATCGTCTGAGTTTCCATTATTTCCTATGGGAAAATCCACTTCACATAAAGAACATTTCACATAACAAACATGAACGAATTAAATTTGTTACATGAGGCGCTACTGTAGTTCTGACTTAGAGTTGCTCAACAGACTGCTATCACATGTAGGGAAAAACATGTTATGACACAGATGTTGTGTATATTCAAAGTATAAAAGAAGCAGTGTCATCACCCCATTGATTCACAGAGTCTTGCACCCATATACAAGTACATCAGTTGTCAGCAATCACCTGGGATCCCAGAATCTATTTGTAAAAGGATCTCCATATCAGAGCATGAAACAGAATTCAACATTTAGTACTGCTTCAGATTTTTTCAATAGTTCAAATACTATTCAATAGTTGAATAGTATTTCTTCAAATTTTTCAGTCTGACTCTTGGATGCAGATGTTTGACATTTTGGTGCGGTGTAAGGCAAAGGAAGACCCTTCCACTTCTTCAGGCACTTTTCCATAGTGCTTCAGTATATTTATGGATATACACAGTGGTGGGCTCCAGCAGGTTCTCACCTTCTCTATAGAACCGGTTGTTAACGAGAGATAGGACATATAAAGTTTAAAAATAGCCATTTTAAAGTGGCTGCCAGATGGGCAGAGAACCGGTTGTTAATTTATTTGAAGCCCATCACTGGATATACAACTTTAACTAGTAATACTATCCCTAGAATGACATTGTAAAAGGCTGTGTTGGGGCTATCCATGAAACAGAGTAATAACTCATCCTGTCTTCTTGATCAAACTCTCTTGAGATGCAACGCCCCTTGAGATACAAAGCATCATATACTACTTTTCTTCCTGGGGATTCATCAGTTGAATTCGATGAACTTCTCATCATTCACTTGACAGCAAAAGATTGATCTTTCTCCCTGTTTCAGGTTACCTGAAAAGGCCAATTTTGTGGCCATTTGATATTCTCTATATTTAAGTGGCCCTTGTTCTCTTCATTACTCAGTTATATTCTCCTGCTTATATTTTCTTCTGCTTACCTGTAGTGTTTTCTCTGACATTAATCTTATAGTTATAGCTGGAATCAGACCTGGTGCCTGGAGATCCTGTGGCAAAGACCTGCCCTGGCTCCACCCCCCCCTCATACACCCCGTTCTTGACACAATAGGCGCTGCCTCAAGTACGAAGGATTCAAGGCTTGATCCAGTTAGCTGGGTCCTCGGATCAGCATTCAACCTGTCTGACCCCAGACACCAGTTCTGTGTGGAATGCTATTCTATGGAGTCCCTTAACCACTCAGCTACACATATGCATTTTATCCATGAATACCAGGATAGATTCTACCTAAAGATCTTCTCAGCAAACATACTCATGCCACCTTTTGGATGTTCTGATTTCCAACATGGTGCCCACTTCCATTAGTGTAGTGGCTGTAGTTGAGCTTGGATGTTTCTTTACTTAAAGTTTAGGCATTTTCACTACCATGTGGAAATTTTGGTGAAATAATTCCTATAGTTGACCATTTGACCATTTAACTATGAAAACCACACACTTTACAAATGGCAACAATTGCATTGAAATATTCTGCCAGCAAGTAGCCACATGGCAGCTCTAATGTTTTAATTAGTCCTAAATCTCAACTAATTCCTGGCAAAGTGACATACTGTCTTACATCAACTAATACCTTCTGCCAATTCATGTGGCTGAAAAGATAGCCTGCTAATTTCCCATATCCCAGAATTTAGTAAATGTATTAGTCATGAGATTAACTTTAGAAATGAACTTTAGAAATGTGTGTGTGTGTCTTCCATTCTCATGCGTGTTTTCAGTTATCCTGGTTAGAGGAGCCAGACCAGGTTATGACTGACCTAAACACTCTGATCTCCATGGTCATTTGTCTTGTTGAACATCTTTACATACTTTTCAAACAGTTTTCAGGTTTGGGAATGAGATAAATAAATGGTTAAGGTTATGAACCACCAAATGAGCAAAGAAGACAGTGTGATTTAATTTGTTTTATAGTATATATGAACACATACAATATAAACCACAAACAATCAAGCAGTTGTTTCTTTCTGTGTTATCTATTGCCATCGTTCCTCTTGCATTGAGGTTCTCACTATAGCTATTACTATAAAACGTTCCCTAAGTACATAAAGGCTCTAATCGTTAAGATTTTTATTACCAGCCACACATACAGAGCTGCAAATTGCCTTGTTTCAGATTTATTATGTATTACTCCAGAAATTCTATAAAGATCAAAAGAACTGATTACAATGTTGACCTTTGCATTAACTCATCTGAATTTAAATTCAAGTGTTTGATTTGGGAAAATAAGTCCATTTATCATAGGTCTGCTACTGAGGGGATTGTGCCTCCCTGATTGGTAGTGCTGAGACCAAATTTATTTATTGAGCGTGGACTTGAAAATTGTTTGTAGGACAAGAGGAACAAAAGTTTGACCTGCCATTCTGGTGTGCCAGGGGAACAATGTGGCAGTTGCCCTTTTCAAAACATCTAGTGGTCAATCTGTTTCAATGTTGCGGATGGAGACAGAAGATATTAATAGTAATACCTACTTACACACTATTTTCAACATGTAAACCATTATTAGGTTTATAATCAATGAATCTCTTTTAGTGTGAAATAACCCAGTATGAAGGTTACAGCTCAAAACATGGAAAAACAGAATAGTTGTAAAAGGTTAGGAGGAATAATATTTTATCAGGCAGGTTTAAGGGGTTTTTTTGTGTTATAAACATATCCATGCAATTTCTTCTATTAGTATACAGAGCTCTGTTGAATTTATGAAGTGGGGTCAGATATGATGATCATCCACATACCCCCTTTTTAAAAAAGGTTTTTATTATCAAAAGTTAATATTTCAAATTGGAATCTTTCAGATAGCTACCTATAGCATGTAAAATAAAGGGATTGTATGTATTACAAATTAATCATTTTTATTCTGTAGAAAATATAATTTTGGTGCCTTTGAAATACAGTGGTGTCTCACATAACAAGTTTAATTTTTTCTGGAAGCATGCTTCTTATGTGAAACGCTCTTTATGTGAAGCACATTTTCCCATAGGAAATAATGGAAACTCAGACAATTGGAAATTATTTTCCCATAGGAAATAATGGAAACTCAGACCCCCCAAAAAATTCATATAAAAATATTAACTATATGTGGAAATGATGACAAAACACTGGAATTGAAGTCAAAACTTGCATTCAGTGGGCATGATCCTATGAAGTCTACTTGCCCCCAAATCCAGAGTAACTAGAGGAGCACATAAGAGACATTACGTGCACCTGTAGTTACTGCACCTCCTAGTGAAAACCTATGGGAAATTCATATTGGAATCCAGAGTAAATTGTTCTTACATCAGAGCAAGTATTCCCTGTAGTTACTCTGGATTTTGCCCATAGGCTGCAATCCTAAAGACACTTTCCTGGGAGTAAGCCCCATTTAATACAATGGGGCTTCTGGGTAGACATGGTTAGGAGGCTGCAATCAAAGACACTTTCTTCTGCAATCAAAGACACTTTCAAAGTGTCTCCCACTTTCTCCTTCTCTTCACGCAGAGCCTCTCTCTCCCCTGTTTCCTTCTGGCTAGCCCTGAGCTGCTTCCCTCTTCTCCACTGCTGTTCTCTCCCTCCGCCCAGCAGATGCCGGGCCACAGGAGGAACAGCACAGAAGTGCTGCTTTCGCTATGGGCAGGCATGCTAGGCAGCCCTGACGCTTTTTAAAAGCATCTCTGCCCCAACTGCCAACAAGTGTGCTTTTTAAGTGAAGCAACACTTGTTATGTGAGGCAGAATCATAGAAAAATTTTTGCTTGTTATGTGGATCACTTGTTAAGAGAGGTACCACTGTAGCTACAATTGACCTTATTGTAGGGAAATGTCTTCTCTGCCTGATTGAAATTGCTACTGCTTTTCATACAGTTGTTGATAGTACAGTGAAATACAATGTTGAAATACAATGCTGAAATACATTGTTGAAATGTTGAAATACAATGTTGATAGTAATAGTTTTTCTGTTTATCCTCACAAGAGTCACAGACAAAAACCTGGTTCTCGACTAAAAATATGGACACCAAATTCCAGCCATCTAAGGATTGATGTTGATGACATCTGAATTGTGATTGAAAAATCTTTTACTTTGTTCCAAAATTTAGTGACAGACTGCATTAAGTTATACACGTTCCCCTTTCTGTTTAGAATATGTGAGTCTTCCAGGACAATTAAAAAATCTGGCTGGTTATATCTTGGAAAATGAATAATTTATAACATTTTCGGGACTAGAAAAGTAAACTCTTCCATATTACAATATTTAATACTGGGACCCTCTTTAATACCAGTAAAACTACTGGGAAAATAGTTTTCACTATTTTCATTTTTTCAGACTGTCTGATCAGGGTTATAGCTCAGTGATTTGCACATGTTTTGCATGTGACCAATCCCAGGTTCAAACCCCTTCGTTTCCAGGTAGGAAGGGGAAAAATGCATGTCAGAAACCCTGACAAGCTTCCTGTGTTCATGTGACACCCCAAATCTGTACAAAGTCCTCTTTCTGCATCTTGCTGCCCCTCCAGTCTTTTTGCCTTTTTTTCCTGATAAATCCGTATGGTTTATCTATGTCAGCCTTTGATAGTACAGTGGTACCTCATGTAACAAGTTTAATTCATTACAGAGGTATGCTTGTTATGTGAAACACTCTTTATGTGAAGCAGATTTTCCCATAGGAAATAATGGAAACTCAGACAATTGGTTCCACAACCCAAAAAAGATTCATATAAAAATATTAATTGTTTATAAAAATGATTACAAAACACTGTAATTTAACACAGCACAAAACACTGTAATATACAGTAACACACAACACTGCAATAAAGAAAATACTGTATAGTACAGAACTGTACTGTACCTTTGAAAATCTTCATGGCTGATGTGAGGGTTACAGAGAGGGAGATGACTTTGGCTGCAATCCTAAAGACACTTTCCTGGGAGTAAGGAAAGACACTCTCCTGGACACAATGGGGCTTACATCTGAGTAGACATGGTTATGATTGTGCTCTTTCACAATCACTAATGGAGTCACTGCTATCCATTGGCTCAATGGAATCTTTGTCTTTTTTCACATTCCCAAGCTGCTGATAGGGAGCAACACTAGAACATTGATAAGGCACACCTTCCACACTGCCACACACAGATCCCACATACAAACCTGGCTCAGGCTGTTCCCCCCGGAACCCCCATGAGTTCCCTCGCCATGGAAGCCTATTCCAAACTTTGCCCAGAGCCCCACTGTAGCTCAAGCTAGTCCCCTTGTCCCCCCTGTGGGTTCCCTTGCCATGGAAGCCTGTTCCTAACTTCCTCAGAAGTGCTCTTTACTCAAGACAGTGCTCTTTATACAAGTCAAAATTTCTGAGAAAATTTTGCACAAAACGCTCTTTATTTTACACACTTTACACAAAATGCTCTTTATTCAAGTCACTCTTTACTCAAGGTACCACTGTATTCTCTTTACTCTTGCCGATCCTGTTCTCCATACCCTGTGTTTTGTCCTTTTTCACCACTTCAAAATTTTGATTTTTAAGCGTGAGACAGACATCTGTTTTGTTCTTATATTATTCCTGTAAAACATGCTTCACATTGATGATTTTTTAGTTAAAATAGTTATTTTGAAGTTCAACTATAGGGAAAAAATGGCAAACTCAGGGTACAAGCCTAACAAATTTACGCCAGCCTAACTCACCTGGAATATCTTTCCGTGCAGTGTGGGGAGGTTGACATAAGCCGGTGCAGTGGCCCAACTCTCCTGCAGTGGCCCAACTGCAGCAGAACTTTTGTGACACTCCCCAGGTCAGCATAGGACTTAGGCTGGGGCTTATGCTGGCCTAGGCAGAGGTTAGGATTGCAGCCTCAGTGTCGTTGACATGTAGCTTCCTTTCCTGCATCTCACCTCCCTGCCTGACCACCCTCATCTGAAACAGAAATGTTTTAAATAAAACATTCTCCCCTTCCACTCTGGGATGTTTGTAGATGTGTCAGGTCCGATGTCTGTCAACAGTGAGGTACTAGTACTTGGCATGACAACATGTTTGCTAGGTTTTCTGTCATGCCATTCTGTCCATAAACAATTTAATGAAAAGGAGAGGCAGGTGGAATCCGAATCTGATTTCTGGTGTGAAATAAGCTTGCCTTGTTGCATGGTTTACAGTGATTTGGAACTGTCAAGCTACTTTCAACAGCTCACAAGATGGACAGGTTATAGTAGCAAAGCTGATCCACACTCTACCCCAAAGAGATTTGAAATGCAGCAGTGGTTACTTATTTTGGGGCTTGAATAATGTTCAATGAAGTATTTTATTATTGCTGAATCATAAATTTATGACACAAAATGTTTCTGACTGAATAGCAGTGTGTGGGAGAGAGATGTATGATTTCTCTATATATAAGGAGTCAAAGTTTGGATTTGCCAATTTTAAAAATTAAAACTCATTGATTGCTATCTGATTCATGGTTGTGGGCTCTTGACTGTGAAGTTTCATCACTTATGACTACACTGGATTGTGGCGCCTGTTCTGTTCCTGTTCTGTTTGGTGCACAACACCAAACAGGCTTTGCAGCTTAGATCTAAAGCTTAGATCAACTCCAAACAGGCTTTGCAGCATGTAAAATTTAAAAATGGAAGAAAATTCTGTCTAAATATCTCTTGACACTTATAAGTGAAAAGGAAGGAGGAAACAATCTTGAAGGGAAACTTAAGTTCCGTATAACATGATGCAGTAATGTGAAGAGCTCTTTCCTTCACTGAGTTGATACAAAATAATGTTTAAAGTTTACCTTATGAAATATTTGTGTTCATCCCAATTAAGATTTTTCCCCATTTCTACATGTGTAAAAACAATACTGGGTACTGAACATAATCATCAGAATTTTTTCCCTACCTTTTGCTATTAGAGCATGTTTTCCTAACTTTAAAAAAACTTCAACATTAGCAGTTCTAAGCATGTATTTGAGGAAACAGAAGCCAGAATGGCCACAACAATTGAGAGACATTCATCATTTTCCCACCACCACATTTGTAGCAATACAATTCAGCAACTGTGAAAATTGTTTTTGGAATTATACAGCAATTAGCAGCTGGTCCTGATTATTGACTATTGTTAGTTCTGTCTGTTCTGCTTAAAACTGTATAAAATTCTTCTTGGTATGACGTTTATACAGAATGGTTAATACAGTGGGATCTGGCTCTTTCTATAAAGAGTTGTCAGAAAGCTGGGCAGATCGTCGCAAACCAAGCCTACCAGCACTTCATGACTAACACATCAATCCTAAACACATTTTCCTGGGAGCAAGACCCATGGAACACAACGGAGCTTCCTTCTGAGTAGACATGGTTAAGAGTGTGCTGTCTGAGACTGTAGTGTAATGGTCTGTGCTGACAAGATCTGTGTTCAGATCAATATTTTAAGCTGAGCATTTTCTGCAGTATTCCAAAGTAGTGAAAGTTTTCCTTCAGTGTGTTCTATTAGTTATGGTATTTTTCTGACAAATTAACTGTAAAATATGTTTAGACCGGGACAGAAGAAACTCTGGGTGCTGATTCTCCTTGGTAATTAGAAAGTTGACTGTAGTGACTAATATTTTTCCTCTACCTGACTCTGAGGACTGTTGCAGGCTTGAGCAGCCGTCTTAGAATGACTGCCCATCTCCAGGCATAGCTTTCAAGCTACATGGCCACCTGGACATGCGCAACAGGCTTTCACATGGAGGCTGGAGGAGAGAATGAGTCTGGCAAGGTATCTGCAGCCTTTCAGTAATGGTGTTTGACGCTGCTCCATCCCAGGTCTCTGGCGTTCCCATTCATGGCTTCTCTTCTTTCAACTTTTCCAGAGGTGGGAAGACTGAGAACAAAATTCATTTAAGAACATCATCCCCCACAGTGTTTGACTTTATCCACCAGTTAAAGCCCTTTGTCAGAGCCAGTTCCTGTTTGCTCTGAAATGGATTTTCATAAAATATTTTCATGAAATATTTAAGGCTCCAGTTCTTAAAAAAAATTACTCCGAAGCAGGCTCCATAATACATTAATACATATACATGCAATCCTAACCACACTTTCCTGGAAGTAAATACTATTGATCACAGTGGGACTTACTTCTGAGTAGACAAGCTTAGGATTGTACTGATACATTTCTTAAGAATCATGTTGTAAACATATAGACTTGTTCATGTTTATAATTCGCTAATAAATTGATTGCTGCAATAATTTAAATTTATTGATTTATTATCATTATAATTAAATTTTCTAGTAGATAATCTACTGTTTTAAAAATAATCTTAATTTTTTTAAAAATATAGGATGGAAATAGATTTTCTTCTTTTCCTTAAAGCCATTCTTCAGCTAGAGTTCCCTTTTTGTGTGGTATATATTTCAGGCTAATAATCAAGGCTTACTGTGGGTCAGTATGTCATATCCCAGTGGTGTCTGGTGAGATGGAGGGTTATCTTATATGTCAGCTGGATAACCCTGTGAACAATTTTGAGCAGTCAAGATAATGGGACTGAATTCTGAAGTGAAGTAGAATTCTGAAATAAGGCTAGAAATATCCCAAAGTACCATGCTATGTGTCGGCAAAATAATATTTCTTACAACTACGGTCACCTTTTGGCATCATTAGTCATTTAGGTCTGACAACATTCTCCTTAATAGGGTGCAATTAAGGGAATGATAGAATCAAGTGCATAATCCCTTACAGAACAAGAGAGCAAGACTATATTCTTGAGCATGCTTACTTGAAAGTAACTGCAACTGAAAACAATGGAATTTATTTCACAACAAATTTGTGTAGGATCAATCTCCTTCAAAATTATAAGTGTTCTTTAGATTTTAATATCATTGTGTAATTTGATATATCTCTATTGAAATCAATAAGGCCACATCCGTGTGAGTGGGATCCACCGTAAATAGCTATTTGTCAAGATATCCTGGCAGTAAAACAGTTTAATTTAGTTCTACAAACAATAGTAAAACTATAAATAGGTACTGATTATGTATTTATTTTACCATATTGTAAAAACATTCAATAGATCATTTTTTAAATCTAGCTTAAATTTTCTCCATTTTCTGCTCCTTCTTGTAACACTTAAGGCCCAGTTTAAGATAGCTTTCCAGCACTAATGCAGCTTTGCCACTGGGGCACGTACTGCATCCTGCAGGTGGGGAAGGGACAGTCATGGAGGTCTCTTCAAGGTAAGGGAGAGTTTGTTCCTTTACATCAGGGTTGCATCTGAAACTCTATTGGCACTAGAATAGAGTTGAGTCCCAACTCAAAATTTCATAGGGTTGGGCCATTAGTGTTTTTTATAGTATCAATCCCATACAATGTTACATGGTCCATTCCTCTTCAGTGCGATTACAAGATGTATTGCTGGGTTGGGAGTAGGGGACACAATATTGTTTGCTTCTACTTAAGACAGTAGGTTCAAGAAGGAGATGCTTGGTCAATCCCTTGGTCTTTGGCATAAGAGATCCAACCTACCTCTTTTATTCCATATCTTGTGCTTTTCTATGGCTATCTGAAATCACAGGAGGAGGTTGTACAGAGGTTTGGGTTGTCAGTGTTAATGTCATTCATCTCATCTTCTTGTTTTAATTATGCTAGGGAAGCAGTAGAGGTCCTGAATAAGGTTTTAACCAGTGATGGCCTGGATATGGGCAAACATGCTGAAGCTTAATCTAGACAGCTCAGAGGTCCTGCTGGTCAGTAAGAGAGTAGATATAAAACTGGGTTTACAGCTTAGAGTTTATGAAGTGTCTTCTTAAAAAAACCAAGTTCACAGTTTGGAGATACTGCTGGAACCAACTGCTAGTATTTTATGACCAGTTACTAACTTTGGCTTGGAGCATAGTTTCAGCCAGTCTACCAATTTTGCCCCTTTTTGAGTGGATCTCACTAGCACAGCATATGATTCAGAACCCAATCCTATTCAGAGCACGTGGCAGCAGGTCTCACAACCCACTGCTGTAAACTTCATTATGGTAGCATGAAAGCTGCAATACTGTCATGGACTTTGGAGCATCAGCACAAAAGTCTGAAAGTTCTGTGTACTCCAGTTGCTCCCAAATGCTCCTCCCAAGCAAGTAAGGTAGTAGTTGAAGATGAGGTATTGGGTAGGGATTGGGTTAAACCAGAATGGCTGGGAGAGAGCATCTTGCCAGCAGCAGCACATGCCAAGATCCTATACCCCTTTTCCTGACGCAACATATCCCCTGATGCTTCTTGGACTTAAACTAGACATAGTGGTGGCTAGGCAGCTTATAGGAAGGTAAACAAAAACTTTTTATTTACCTCACCTGGGCCATTTGGGTACCCCTTTCCCATTACATGCAGTGCACACTCTGTTGGCATAACTGTATTGTGAAGGTGGAATATGATAGGATTGGGCTATGAATCACATAAATTAGATGAGTGTGACTTATTTTAGGAAGACCTACTTTTTGGAAGTTTCAGCTGGCTTCCCTCGACCTCAAAATGCCTTTTAGCATAAAAACATACTCCCCTCCTTTAAAAAAACTCTGGGAGCCATTCTGAAGCCCACAGAAGCCATGGGCCATGCATGTGGCCACTTTGGGCTTCAGAAAGCTCTCCTAAAGGAACTAGTGCATAACTTCAGACCCCTTTGGAGGTCTTGAGGTGCCAAAAAATCACAGATTTGCTTATTTGTTATTTTTTTGTATCTGCAGGGGGTACAAAAAGGTATCGCATGCTGAGGCTCTACTTATAATGCTTTACAGTGCTCTGAATTTTAGTCACTTGGGGCAGAAGGATTGTTTTAACGCATAATAGCCACTTGCTTCTCAAAAACCACGAGCAGGAATTTTGCTGTTTATTTAAAAGTCCTGTGGATTACAGCCTTTGTAAATGTATGTGGTGTTCTTTATTGCAAAAGCAGGCCTCCGTCAGTCTTGGAAGACTATGGGCTGTGGATGGCGCAAGTGGCTAAGACACTGTGCCTGTTAACCAGCAGGCAAGGGTTCGAGACCCGGCCCGGCCCCACAAGACAGAGTGAATTCCTGTCCTTAGCCCAGCTCTGCGACGCCAGCTGGATCCAATTGTATCAGCTCTGCCTTTCCATTGGACTAATTCAGTGGTGTGGAGAGGGGGGATTTGCTGCTTGGGTAACAGCCTATCCTCCATAACAATCCAACCCAGGCTTTCGTGCTTCGCATGCAGCGTATGCAGCGCTGAGCATGATACCATAGTCTTTCAAGACTGACAGAGGCCTGCTCTTTATTGCAATTAAGTATGAAAAGATTTTATTAGATTTTGATTAGACTTAAATCAGACAAGAAATTATGATGAAGTTGACTTAAAAAAATTATGGGAGAAGGAACTTAGCAATCACTACTGTGTTGAATCTGTGGCAACAAATTTAAAGTTAAAGAGAAGTTAAGGGTTTTTTATATACTCCTTATAGTTATATAATTATCTTGTTCATTTCTTAGTATTATATAAATTTATTATTCTCAGTGCTTGCATACCCCTTTTCTATGCATTTTCTATGTCAGTACAAGAAATAAGTCCTTTATCTAAGGAAATGTCTTTGTTTTATTAAACTGCTACAATGAGAACAAATGACAAGGTGACTTATGTAGCCCTTGATCAGCCAGTAGAGGCCACTCACAGAGTGCTATATCAAGCCGGACACTCGCTTGACAATGTTTTTAGGTTTGTACAATATATGCTTTCTCTAAGCACATCACAATTGCTGGTCTGTTCTTGCCAAATTTGTTTTTTTAACCTGTTTTGTCTGTACTTCACAACACACTTCTCTTTGACTAAACCTTAAAATAACAAAGAATGAAAAGAATCTGCTTGATCACAGCTCTTGTACCTTTTTTCCCTCTTGGGTCCTTTGCTACTTAGAATCCATATAGTTTAAGCTATTTCTTTTGTCTCATAAACATTTTGCAAATATGTTTAGGTTTTGTTTTGGAGGGATTGGCAGAGGGTTTTTTCCTTCTAAGGAAAGACTTGTTGGTCAAACATCGGATTTTCAAATTCATCACTTGTTCTTGAAATTAACAACTATGTATATTCCACAACATTTTGCCACATTTCTTTTTTACTATTTCAAGGTGGCTATATCTCCATTTCTTTTTTAATTTAAAATTATCATTTTCCTATATGCAGTTTTTAAAAAGATATTATCACACATTTTGCTCTCACAGTAATAGGCAGCCTGGAGTGAAATGAAATAGGCAGCACTGAAATGGCCACTGCTGCATTTCGGGGATGGAGGCTCTGGGTCCAGCAGATCCATTCTACCGGTTCCACTCCTATCCTGCTTCACAGCCTGCTCCCTGCCCTCCCCAGCCCTAGAATGAAGGGAAAGATGTACTTCTGGGTTGAAATTACTTGCCATTGACAATACCATTGCCCAAGGGATGCCCCACTGGGAACTTGCAAATCTTCGGGGAGGCTCAAAAACAAACCCTGCACTTAAATTCTGCCTAAAGACACAGCTCTGCACTTTCTGTATGAATAATCAAGAGGCATCAAGAACATTGCAGATCTGATGGAATGGAACTAGAGTAAAACACTGTGCTACCCTGTGCTACATATCTAGGAGAAACCCTAGATTGCAAACTTAACTTTAAGAACCTGTCTTCTAACACGAAACAGAAAGTTTTCACAAGAAATAATATCCTAAGGCGTTCAACCACACAAACTAAGAATCTCTGCTTTAGCATTATGCCACTCAGCTAGAGAATATGCCAGCTCCGTTTGGCATAGCTCTAAACATGCAAAGCAAGTAGATGTGGCCTTAAATGAAACAGCAAGACTGATCATGGGATGTTTAAAACCGACACCAGTACAAAAGGTGTACTATCTAGCTGGTCTCTTTTCCCTAAATTCTGTTGGGAAAGTGCTGTGCAGAAAGTGTGGGTTAAATTGACACCTCTACTATTCCACCTAATATATGGCCATCAACTTCCACCGTCAAGATTGAGATCAAGGAATAGTTTCCTTAGAACTGTGGCCTGTCAGTTGCCACAGATTGCCATGGCCTTATGGAAAGAGAGTGGGGAGATCACGAGTGAATGGGTCCAATCATATCCATGCCCACCATATCATATGGTCAAAAACAACCATAGCCTGCATGGAAATCCTTAAATAGACTGCATGCTGGAGTAGGAAGATCTAAGAACAACCTGAGGAAATGAGGATACACCATGAAAGATACTGTGAAAATATAGAGAACAAGCCATCCCACATATGCTCCAGTACATATGGTGCTCTTCTATATGCACAGAGCAAGATCTTATGTTAGCAAGGGGAAATGCTGTTGAGGTAGCCCACTTTGGGTCAAATGAATCTAACTTCATTTTAATATTTTTGTAAGTTTAACCTCTGTATATGCTTCGAACACGTAATGAAAGTACTAGAAAGCCTTTTCTCCACACCCTCAGCTCTCTGCCGCCTGGTGCTGAGCTACCCACAGATGTGCTTAATGGCACATTTGCAACACTCAATGCTGGCAGAGGACTGGCAGTAGGAGCTCAGGATTGGGCTCCATCATGACAACTTCTAGAGGAGTATCTAAGTTTATTTCAGCAAACACAATAACTATTCTTGTAGCACCTTAAAAACTACCCAGGTTATTTTAGCATTTAACATTGTGCCTAACGCTCTCACCTAACACAGGTGAGACATGTTTAAAACCAGTTTATTTCCCAAAGTTTACCTAACAGTTAAAATCAAACAGAACACAACACATGACAGAAACCCCTTTGGACTTTATGCACAAGCAGTTCTTATGTTGGTCCACCAAGAAGTTGTATAGTTAGCCTTATTTGCTCTCCACACCAAGGGGAATTGTTTGGGGCAGTTTAAAGCAGCAGTGAAGGCTTCAGCTTGAATCTTTACCTTCCTGAGCAGTTTTCACCTTCATCACTCGCCAGTTTCTAGAAAGGGGATTACAACAGTATCCTGTAGTGAATTAATGACAGTGAAAAACCTTCTGATTGTTATGTCAAAAAAAATTTGAACTCTAGTCAGTTGTAGAACAGCTAAAACATGCTTATATGTATGTGTAAATTTGCCACAAATTGTATTTTGTTTGGTATTCCTATTTTACTTATCCTTTCCCATATATCTGGTACATTTCCATGGAATTTCCACATT